>CM068982.1:4171595-5371595 GCA_035357415.1 Ophraella communa | reverse complement strand
CGTGCCGAGCGAAGCGAGGTTCGCAGCTAAACTAATTGCTGCTAACTTTAACATTATAACACTATTAGTGTCCCAAACTGGGTTGGAAACTGGGGCTGCAGCTTACAAGTATGGAGGAGGAAAATTTGCATGTGGGGAGGCATATGTTCTCTGTATCTGTAGAGTAGGAAGGGTGAGTATACACAGCACTTAGGTCACACTATGGCCCATTGTACATACTCCCAAGGAGACGCCCTTCATCCTGCCTTATCCAGGAAGGAAGACAGGTCACCAGGGAACATCTTAATGTCGGCAGGTGTAGGCCAACACTCACCGAACACACACTCTCTTATCGACGATAGCTCCGGACATTCAGATAAGACATGCCTGACAGTTTCATCTTCCTGTTCACACATCCTGCATAGAGGTATGTCCACTAGCCCCATAATATGGAGGTGTTTCCTTAGTTGACAGTGTCCAGTCAGAAATCCCACTGTTAAACGTAGGTTCTTCCTGGTCATATGTTATGATGGCCGCACTGACTTGAAAGTTGACAATTAAAAATTGAGATGTCCTCAATGGAGTTAGCTAATCTGAGTGTCCTACGGAGAAAAATATCCATTGCATATAGTCCAGGCGTGCTGTACCAAAAAAATAAAAAATACGGAATATCTGAGACCTGGAATGTAACAGTTGGAGGTGGTAAAGGGGCTTATAACACATGAAAAAAAAATACATTAACTATTTCAATTATGATCATAAACTTTTAGGGGTGAAAAAGGGATAAAAAACTGAAATATTGCTGTTTGCGGCTAAAATTGACGTCAAAATGAAAAGTGTCCAATAGAAAAGTTGTAGATCATGTAAAAATCTTAAACTTTTCTTTTGGTAATTTTCTCACATAACCTCAATTTTTCGAGGAAAATGGAAAAAAACGATTTTTTGTTTTTTATTTTTAATTTTCCAACGGATTCGTCAATCTTGATGAAACTTGGTGAAAACATACCTTTTTATGTCGAAAATAACCTGGAATTTTCTTAACCTTGTAACATAATAATTTTCCGAGAAATTTGATTTTTCTGGAAAAATCTCTTTTTTTTTCAACTGTATTTGCTCGGAAAATATTGTTGGAAAAGATTTTCCTGGTGCTCATTTTTTTCGTTTTTACGTCTACTTTCACATGAAATAAAAAAAATACACCTCTCATTTAAAAATGTGCTCAAAAATGAAAAAAAAACAAAAAATGAATTTTGCAACAGCTAAATTGGCAATAATTGTTAAATTTTTGTTATAAAATTTTAAAAAACCGCAAAAGCCGACTCTTGCATTACATTCTACGGGAAAAATTACAAAAGAAAATGTATTTCATTATTTAGTCGGATTTTTAGTTAATTTGCAATATTATTATAAACACTCAACTCTATTAATGAAGTTAACAATCCAAGCAGGGATTTCATGGTTTTTACTATTGTTGTATGCTGATTTGTTTATATTATAAGGTTTTTCATGAGATAAATCGATTCTATAACTAGCATCGTCAGATTGACGATGCTAGTTATAGTGAAACAGCTGTAATTGATTTTAAAGCGAATTTTTCAAATAAATAGTGGAAGTTTAGTTTAACTGTGCAGTTATTTATTGTTCTTAATAGTTTACCTATGAAATGAAACACGAAAAGTTTGCACTTGTCTAGTTAAACGAGGAGGAACAACTAAATATATTTTAGAGAGAAGCTCGGGACTATTACACATTCCATTTATTATATTTAAAAGCTGTATGATATCTCTTTGCTTTCTGCGAATCTCTAGGGTAGGGTTTAGCTTCTAGTTCTAGGATTCTAGTTTAGCTTTATAAATAATGAAATGCAGAGACCATACTGGAGAACAAAAATCAAGGTGTGTTCTGACCAGAGAACAATAAAGAGTAACTCCTCTGTCATTTGTTATTGTACTGGACTGAAATAGATTGAAGAAGGCACAGATATTTCTATATCTATAGAATCAGTAATGAGTTCCCATCAAAAAGATAGTTTTGAAATTTATTAATAACCAATTAAAATATAAATTCCGCTACTTACTGTATAACATTATTGTAATATATACATATAAAAAAATCCTTTTCTCAAACTAAAATTGTTTCAGATGGCTGATTCCGTTGATCAATAAAGGAAGAAAACATTTGGAACTTGGTGATTTGTATAAAGCATTAGACAAAGACAGATCCAAAAAAATTACGGACTCCCTTGAAAAACATTGGGAACATGAAAAAATTAAAGCTAAAAAAAATGGCAAAAATCCGAGTCTATTGATGGCCATCACGAAAACATTTTATTTGGAGTACACATTTATGGGAATCCTTTGGGGAATTTCAAATGTTGTTATTATGTAAGTCAAGTCAATATAGCCAAACTGTTTGGAATCCAACCATATTCTGATCCAGCATGAATAATCGTGATCCGTGTTCCTTTGTTCTATGGAACTTTTGATTGGCATCGCACTGTTCCATCGGCCCTTCCTTTTGCTAGCGTATCGTGGGTATCATACCAGATCTCATCCAAATAGATTATTGGTCTTTGTAAAGACCTGTAACCACTTATGGCAGTCAAATATACAAAACGCCATTGCCTAATTTGTTGGGATTCCATAATAACTTGCCTTTTGTCAATTTTGCAGTATTTGAAACCTAGTTTGGATAAAAGTGTCCATAGGTTTCCAAATGATATCCTTATCTCAGTGCAACTTCTTAGTCTTATTTGCAATGATCTGATAGTAGGCACCAAGTTTTCTTCGTACATAGAGTAGATAGTTCTTCTCATCAAATCTTTATCACCGTCATCAGTGGTTCTGGAAACACCACTATCGTTTCCTTTTCGTCTCGGATGAATTGGTCTCGAAATGTGAACTGTCACTGATGATTCCTGTATCCCTGTCAAATCGCTGGTTTCTCTTACAGCAGGAATAAAAACCCAACCCCTTTGGACCAGCTTCTGATGAACATGTCTGAAGATTGAAGATTTCTTTGGCATCAAGGGATAAAATATGCAGTTTTTCAAGGACGAAACATTTTTCACAAAAATTATGTCAATGTTGAGGTGGTTTTTGGTTGGTAGGCATCATCCTAAAGGTGATGATCACAAAATGTTATTTGATGATAAATGCTAATTATTTTTATTATATACTTTTGAAACATTAATATTAGTGATTGATGATTGCCAATGTAATTTCTTTTTCTAGACCCTTAAAACCGTTTTTCCTTGCAAATCTTCTTCTTCTTTTTAACAACAAGAACTACGACACTAGCTACGATATATATTTGAATGGTGGTGGACTTTTAATAGCTTCGATACTTTATGTATTCTTTACTCATCACTTAAATTTGGAATTTCAAGCTATCGGAATGAGAATCCGCGTTGCATCATCTTCCTTAATCTACAGGAAGGTAAGTAGTAGTGGTAATGCTAAAAATAAATATGTCATACTACCCCCACATCGAAATTTGTGTAATTTGGAGAACAAGTACACGCCCCCCTATCTGGCGGACAAAGAAATGCAAAAGAATAAAGAGCAGCAGTCAGTAAAAACACCAGGAGTGGAGGAATAAAGCTGTCCAAGGTAGACATCTACATCAGTATCCCATCCAGGAAAATATGAACACTACCTCAAGAAAGGACAGCTTTTACAAGTGAATACTCTCTTTAAGATAATTTTGATCGCAGTACGTCCAGGACACTGGACAATGGAGAAAAGTACTAGGCATCGCCCTAACAGAAAGGGGAAAACAGCCTTTAACGATACCCAGGTATCAGAAGGCCCTGTGACTCTATCGGATGAGATAGGGGGTAGTGGAAGTTCTTCTTTTCAGGGTATGTATGGTTTGTGTCTAGAACACCTCTATTTCTTTTCTTTTCTACTAATAACAGATTACAAGATTAAATCAATATTCCCTGGGTCAAACAACAGCCGGCCAAGTGGTTAACATATTGTCCAACGATGTCAGTCGTTTCGATTTTGTTGTCTTGTGTTTGCACGCCCTGTGGATGATGCCTTTTCAATTAGCTGTCATCCTGTATCTCATGTGGCAATATATTGGAATTTCTTCGTTAGTAGGTTTAACCGTGATGTTCATGGTATCTTTACCGTTGCAAGGTAAAAATATTGTTAGACAGAAATATACAAAACGGTTTTAACTTTTTTAACTTTCAGGTTATTTGGCTAAATTCGTAAGTAAATTGCGATTGGCTGTCTCAAAAAAGACCGATCACAGAGTGAAGTTGATGAGCGAAGTTATTGCCGGAATCCAAGTGATCAAAATGTACGCTTGGGAAAAACCGTTTGAGAAACTGGTTAACCTAGCAAGAACCACCGAAATTCGATCGATTACTTTGGCTTCGTATCTAAGATCGATTTTTTTCAGTTTTATCGTGTTTATGGATAGGACTTCGTTATGTTGCAGTGTTGTTTGCTACGTTCTGCTAGGCAAGTATTATTTTTACGATATTTACTACACACAGGGACTGGTATATTTCTTGTCTGATTCGGTCTTGTAGTTGAGGTATAACAGGTCGGCTGAAAAGTCCCCGGTCTGACCTATAGATGATGACACTAGAATTAAATCCATTTCATTTTTAGATAGTATCAACCTTCAAAAGATTCGTGTAAAAATTTGACAGCTGTTGGACTATTAGTTTGTGAGATATTGCATTTTTAGTGAACCACCTTTTGTTATTTTCAAAAAGATGGAAAAAAAAGAATTTCGTGTGCTTATTAAATATTGTTATTTGAAAGGAAAAAATACAGTTGAAATAAAAGCTTAGCTTGATAATGAGTTTCCGGACTCTGCGCCAGGAAAATCAACAATCATTTACTGGTACGCAAAATTCAAGCGTGGTGAAATGAGCACCGAAGACGGTGAACGCAGTGGACGCCCAAAAGAGGTGGTTACCGACGAAAATATCAAAAAAATCCACAAAAAAATTTTGAGTGACCGTAAAGTGAATATGATCTAGATAGCTGACACTCTAAAGATATCTAAGGAACGTGTTGGACATATCGTTCACGATTATTTGGGTATGCGGAAGCTCTGTGCGAAATGGGTGCCGCGCGTGCTCACAATCGACCAAAAACAGCAACGAATTGATGATTCTGAGCAGTGTTTGCAGCTGTTAAGTCGTAATAAACCCGATTTTTTGCGTCGATATGTGACTATGGATGAAACTTGGCTCCATCACTACACGCCTGAGTCCAATCGACAGTCAGCTGAATGGACTGCGGCCGGTGAACCGCCACCAAAGCGTGGAAAGACTCAACAGTCAACTGGCAAAGTTATGGCCTCAGTTTTTTGGGATACACACGGTATATTGTTCATCGACTATTTGGAAAAGGGAAAAACAATTAACAGCGACTATTACTGTGCATTATTGGAGCGATTGAAGACCGAAATCGCGAAAAAACGGCCCCATATGAAGAAGAAAAAAGTGTTGCTTCATCAAGACAATGCACCGTGTCACAAATCATCGAAAACGATGGCAAAATTGCATGAATTGGGCTTCGAATTGCTTCCTCACCCACCGTATTCTCCAGATGTAGCCCCCAGCGACTTTTTCCTTTTCTCTGACCTGAAGAGAATGCTCGCGGGAAAAAAATTTGGCTCTGATACTGAGGTAATCGCCGAAACTGAAGCCTATTTTGAGGACAAACCGAAGGAGTACTACAAAAATGGTATCGAAAAGTTGGAAGGTCGCTATAATCGCTGCATCGCCCTTGAAGGCAACTATGTTGAATAAAAAAAATGAATTTTGTCAAAATATTGTGTTTTACTATGGTAGACCGGGGACTTTTCAGCCGACCTGTTATTTCCAGGTCTGTGTTCTCCATTATTTTTTTAAATTGTGAGATACTCTGTATATAAATGATCTATTCCTGATGATTGTTCTATCAACTTGGCTCCATTTTAGGGAATGATATAACAGCAGACAAAGTGTTTTCATTAGCTCAAGCCTTCAACATTATCCAAGGCACAATGGCTTGGTATTTTCCCATGGCAATATCCAGTGGAGCGGAAACTTTAATTTCCATTGATAGATTACAAAATTTCCTCTGCATGGAAGAAAAAGGAAGTAACAAAATTGAAAAAATGGACAAAAAAGGAATTATTTTATCCAAAGTAAACGCATCATGGTCTTCGCATAGCAGTACCTTAAATCATATAAATCTTCAGATACCTCCAGGAATTCTTTGCGCTATTATCGGACCAGTCGGAGCGGGAAAATCTTCCTTATTACAGGTAGTTTATTTCGAACATTAAAAAGTTTTTGTACATTATCTACAATTTAGCTCATTCTGGGTGAATTGGTTGCAAAAACCGGGAAAGTTCAAATTGGCGGAGATATTTCGTATTGTTCTCAAGAACCATGGCTGTTCCAATCCACTGTACGAAACAATATAGTATTTGGAAACCGATACGATAAACATTGGTACGAAAAAGTTGTAAGAGCATGCGCTTTGGAAAGAGATTTTGCTCAGTTTCCTCAAGGTGACAGAACTATTGTAGGTAAGGATCAATTTCACTACTAACAACATAAAACAATACTGTAGGTTTTGTTTGAGTGATTAATATTAATTTTAGGCGAAAAAGGAGTATCTTTAAGTGGGGGTCAACGAGCTAGAATAAATTTGGCCAGAGCTATTTACAATAAAGCAGATATCTACTTATTAGATGATCCATTATCAGCTGTTGATACACACGTTGGAAGACATCTTTTTGATCAGTGTATCCATACACATTTGCATGGAAAAACAAGAATACTAGTCACTCATCAGTTACAATATTTAAAAAGAGCTGGCTTGATTGTGGTAGTTGACAACGTAAGTAGTAATAGTCCTAATCCTAGTCTTTTTGTAGGGTACTACACGAGTATACAAAACTATAATTTTACTGGACCTCATCTTAGTTGTTGTTTTTAGAACATTTTCCAATGTAGCTATTGGTGCAAAAAGATTTAAGAATGAAACTTTTACAAACTTAAATAGTTTGATGGCAATTTTTTTCAGGGTAAGATTGAAGCTCAAGGAACATTCGAAGAGCTGTCAAAATCATCATTAGATTTTGCGAAAATATTAGCCGCTGCCGACGAAACAATGGAAAAACAAGAAGATGCTAATGAAAAATTGCCAAATTTCAACAGACAACTTTCTAGACAGTCTTTAAGAAAACTTTCCATATCGTCCTCTAGAAGATCGTCAAGAATTTCAATGGCTAGTGTAAGTAAGGAGTTTTTGTTCTACAATATCCCATTGTTTAATTCCAATTTATAGTTTCAACGAAAACGCATCCTAGCCATGTCAGGCCACTTTCGTTGACGATAGTACCTAGTAAGATAAATAACTAGAATTTTCTTCTTTTTGTAGAGTGATTTTTCGGATTTAATAAATGATCAAATAGATGAAGAAGAATCTGGAAATGATCCTAGTATCAAGCCGTTCAGACAATACTTTTTAGCTACCAAGAATAGTATTTTGCTAGTTACAGTAATTATTTTATTAATTGCAGCTCAAGGTTTTTGCGTATTGGTCGATCTATGGTTAACAATTTGGTAAGTTTAATCATTTCTATAAAAAAAAGTATTGACTAGTTGTTAAAATTGTATTTGAAACATTTAAGGACTGCTGATGAAGAAATTCGACATTCTATACCGCAAAGTTATCAATATAATGTGACGACACGTAACTTGGATTTGGATATTTTTGATACAGTACAATTAAATGGAGAGGATTATACAATTATTAAAACTAACTATGGCATTTACATTTATGGGGGTCTGGTTGTGGTAGCAATACTACTCACTTTGACTCGGTCATTTATGTTCTTCAAAATATGTATGCTGTCGTCGGTGAATCTACATTCGGATATATTCAATAGGTTATTAAAAGCACCAATGAGATTTTTCGATGTCAACCCTAGCGGGAGAATTCTTAACAGATTTGCCAAAGACATGGGGGCCATCGATGAAATATTGCCAAGAACATTGCTGGACACTACCCAGGTAAAAAAACCAGTGTTTACTCATTTTCACCGAAAATGTGGAAACAAAGTTAGTAAATTTAGGTTAGGTTAGGTTAGGTTAGGTTAGGTTATGTAATATTTAATATGGGGGGATGTATGGAAAAAACACTTTTTACACTAAAGACATTAAACTATATTTTCTATGAATTAATCTGAGTACAACTAGGTTGGTAACTAGGCTAGGTTTTAGTACAACAACTTTTTGTACAACCTTAATGCATTAATGCAGTAACTATGAATGCCTAGATTACAGATGCTATCTAAGTGTACAGTGATAGCAGGTTACTCTGGAACAAACACGAAGACGAAGTAATATACAAAACAACCAAGGCCCTCATGGTGTGTGGGAACATTGCAGGGAAGAACTGGGGATGTAACCCACGTATCCTGCAATGGATGTACACAGCAATAGTGAGACCATTAATCACATATGGGGCAGTGGCTTGGGGCGTAAGGGCTAATCTGAGTACGACGAGGAAAAATCTCTCGAAGATTCAGAGACTAGCCTGTTCATGTATCACTGGAGCAATGGGAACTTGCCCCACTACACATTCTGCTAGAAAGTGTAAGGAAGAAAACAATATATAGAATGATCAAAGAAGGAATTATCAGGGAAAAACCTCGATCACTTCATTTTGATCAAACTTGGGAAATGCCCCAAGATGATATGCCAAAGAAATTCAACTTTGTGAGAAAATTCATCACAAAGTTGAGTAATAAATCTGAATGGGATGAAGACACCATACAGAATTTAAACCAGAATACCATAAAGTGGTATACGGACGGTTCCAAGCTAGACGAGGGAACTGGGATAGGTGTTTTTGGACCGAGAGCCAAATACTCAGAAAGCTTGGGCACATACCCGAGCATCTTTCAAGCAGAAGTCCGCGCCATCGAAAGATGTGTGGAATTCAATATTGGAAGAAACTACCGCAGACAAGAGATTGTGATCATGTCGGATAGTCAAGCAACCATCAAAGCGCTGAGCTCAAATTTAATCAGTTCCAAGATCGTTTGGGAATGCCTAGACAAACTAAATGAACTAGGCCAGAAGAACACTGTTACCCTCCTATGGGTCCCGGAACACATAGGAATAGAGGGGAATGAAACAGCAGATAAGCTGGCAAAAAAAGGAGCTGAAACCCCACTTTTGGAACCAGAACCATCTTGTGGGATCAGCAGTAGAGTAATCTTAGGAAAACTAAAGGAAGAAATGGAGAAGGAAAAATCCAAGTACTGGAATCAGCTGGAAGGACTGAGGCAATCTAAGATACTACTGGGAAACTATGACCAGAAGAGATCTCTTAGCTGCCTTAACCTCAGTAAAAAAAGGCTCGGAATTCTAACAGGAATTTTAACCGGGCATTGCCGGTTAAGAAGCCACATGAAGAAACTAGGGTTAGCAGATGAAGCAAAGTGCAGATTCTGTGAGGAAGAGGATGAAACCTCAATACACATACTCTCAGAATGCCCTGCCTTGCAAAATTCTAGGGCTAGATACCTAGGAGCACATGAAATAGAGAAAGGGGATCTACCTGATTTGAAGCCCGACGATGTCCTAAACTTCCTCCGGAAAATAGGATTCGAAGAGCTGCTATAGGTCTGAGAAAATATCAGAACATGGCAAGTAAGGGGGGCACAATAGATCCTATAGGTCGCAGTGTAATTATCACCCCTAACTCATACATACATACAAGTGTACAATGTCCATTGAGAAGTCCAATTATTCTTTACATCTAAGAGTAAGTTGTGCCTCAATAAAGGAGGTTTGCATCTGTTAGAAAAGGACTCTATTTGACAAACGTTCATTGTAAATTCTTAAAAAATCGCATACGGTACATACTAAACTTGGAGTAGTGGAGTTAACACTTGACTCCCTCCAAAGGAAGGATCTCGAGGTTTGATAAAATTCCACTGAATAGGTGGTGGAAAATTGTTGATTTAGTGAATACCATTTCCTTTTTCTATTTCAGATCCTGTTAGTTTTCGCTGGTATTTTGATAAACATAGGAATATCCAGCCCATATATGATTATTCTTACGGTACCACTGGGTCTGCTGTTTATAAAATTTAGATCTTGGTATCTTTCAACAGCGAAACTTCTCAAGCATTTAGAAGGAGTTAGTAAGTATCTAGAAGACTTTTTGTATCAGCAATGATTGAACATTAGATTGAATTTCAGCAAAATCTCCAGTATTTTCTCACATAAATTCTACATTGAACGGTATTGTCACTATAAGAGCAACAAATACTGAAGATATCTTAAAAGATGAATTCGATGAACATCAAGTTAGTAAAGAATTAAAACTGAAAAAGTAGAAAATTGTTACCAAGCTTGACCGTTTTCTATGAAAAAACAACTACTTCCTGGGCTATATTCCCCAAGCTTGCAGGTGGGAACAATTTTCTACTTTTTCAGTTTTATTATTGACTGCACCTTATTGAAATCATTTCATGTATTGTTTAAGTAAAGAATTAGTTTTTAGTTATTTGTTACATCGTTTTTATTACAGGATATTCACACTGCAGCTTGGTATTTGACGATAGGGTGCATGAATTCCTTCGGATTGTGGTTGGACTTGTTGTCTTTGATATTCCTAGCTGGAATTTTGATATTTTTTGTTGTTTTGCATATATGTAAGCATTTTTTTTAAATTTTAACTATACTCTGAAGCTCTTGCATTACTTTATGTTAATAATAGCTTAGATACACCAAGAATTCGTGAATTAAAAGGATTGTTTGTTTAAGATGATAGTGTTAACGGAAGTTTGGCAGGTCTTGCTCTTTCTCAATGTCTAGTTCTAACTGGTATGCTACAATATGGTACAAGACAAAGCGCAGAAGTTATTAACCAACTTACAAGTGTAGAAAGAGTTCTTCAATATACTAAAATAGATAATGAAGGTCCCTTTGAAACTTCTATAGGTATTTAGAAAACGACGAGGTAAAGTTTAAACTTTAAAATAATGTTTGGTTGTAGAAAAACAACTAAAAAATAGTTGGCCACAAAAAGGACGTATCGAATTTAAAAATTTGTCTATGAGATATGTTGAAAATGAATCTCCGGTTTTAAAATGTCTCAATTTCTCCGTATATCCAGGACAAAAGGTACATTTTTTTGTGCAAGGGATATCCTTTGGAATAAACACAAAAGAATTCATTTTGTTAAACCTTCAGTTTTTAGATAGGTATAGTTGGTAGAACAGGAGCAGGAAAATCGTCCTTAATCTCTGCTCTATTCCATCTGGCTCCTTTGGAAGGCTCTATATTTATCGATGGAGTAAACACCACAGATTTGGGACTTACAGATTTGAGAAAAAAAATTTCTATAATACCTCAAGAACCGGTATTGTTTTCCGCAACTCTTCGATACAATTTGGATCCTTTTGGCGAATTTGATGACAACAAAATCTGGAACGCATTAGAACAAGTCAGTATAAAAATTATCAAGTTGTCTAATAAAATTTAACAATTATTAAGAACATCGACAGACCAAAAGATATTTTTTGGTTTCTTTTCTCATGCTAACCTTTAAAAATCACTTAAATTACCATTTCTGGTTCTTAAAGTTGGCTAGTATATTTTAAAATGTACTAAAACTGCATTAAACTGCATTATTGCTCAGTAGTGTAAATTTTTCTTTGACAGCTGTAACAATTTCATCATCTTTACTTATGAGATAGTAGAGCAGCTTCAGTATATTATCCTAAAAAAATACTGATGCAACTGCTACATTAGATTATGAAACGACTGTGTAGCTATAGACGTCAGAGCATAAAATTTTGCGGTGTTGTCACGCAGAGTTGTTTTTCCTTCATCTAGCTTAACTGGTAGTGCTGTGCTAATTCTAAATGTCAAACGTGTACAATACAATAATGACGCGTGGCAATTGGCTCGTGGCAACAGCGCGAATTGTTACCAATCTGTACACGTTTAATTTTCCTAGCTCTTACAAGTAAATCTCATCTACTGTCAGTTATTTTTAAGTTACTTTGTTGGCAATATAATTAACTAGGAATGACGTCTTGGTCAACTTATCGTAAAAATCCTATACCTAAAAACATGAAAACTGTGTTAATAAATGCTATCAGACAAGGGTGAAATCAGTGTATAAACTATAAATGTTACAGTGATAGACAGAGTAATTTTATTTCATTATCCAAAACTCCTTTAGGAAACAAAGCCTGGAAGAGTTTTAATGCAGTAACTGGTTTTCCAGTAAATCTTAGATCTGACAATAAAGACTTGATAGAAAGTATACTGGAAAACTGAAACAAAATTACAAATTTTTAGGTAGAATTAAGGGATAGTGTCATTTCCTTGGACTTCAAAGTAGCCGAAGGTGGAGCGAATTTCAGTTTGGGTCAACGACAATTAGTATGTTTGGCCAGAGCGATTCTCAAAGACAATAAAATTTTGGTATTGGACGAAGCAACGGCTAATGTGGATCACAGGTACCATGCAATAGCGTCAGAACTTTATAGAATATGTCAAAAAGTTTGGAATATTTAGAAATAATACATCTACGCCTATGTTTTTTTAAAAACTCTTGTTGATTTATGAATATCATATTTTAATAGGTATAGAGTAAATGCTTTGTTACAGCAGGGCTTTAGTCAAAGTGATATCGCGAATATTATTGGTGCTACTCAGGGTGCTGTATCAAAAATTTAAAAAAAAAATCCAAGACACAAATGATGTGAAGGATCGTCCCAGAAGTGGCAGAAGTCGATGTACAACAGCAGCACAAGACCGGTAGATAACATTGATAGCTCGAAGAAATCGACAGGAATCTACAAGTGGCATATCCAGAGAAATTGCTAGACTTGAAGGACTGAATTTCTCAAGACAAACAATTACACGAAGATTAAATGCAGTAAATTTGTATCGCAGAAGACCTCTACGTGTTCCCAAACTAACCTATCAACAAAAAATTGTAAGGTTGCAATGGGCTCAAGAATTGTTACACCATGGTCCTAACTGGAATTACGTGATGTTCTCTGATGAATCAAGAAGTGGCTTGGTTTCTGATTCGCGAAGAACGCTAGTTTGGAGGGTCCCAGGACGACAAGCCCGATTAGAAACAGCCCAACCACCTGTTCCATTTGAAGGTGGGACTATTATGGTTTGGAGTGGTATTATGAGGGGTACAAGGACGCCTCTCCTGGTTTTGAAGAGAAGAATCACTGGTGCTGTGTACATCGAGGAAGTTTTAAATCCTGTTATGCGTCCATTCCGGGGGCGGTAGGTGATGGATTTGTGTTTATGCATGAAAATGTGCTTCCACATCGAACAGCTGCAGTACAAAATTTTTTGGAAGAAGAAGGAATATGCACATTAAGATGTCCATCAAATTTCCCTGACATGAACGTCATTGAACATGCCTGGGACATTCTTAAAACACGCATTAAGAAGCGAAACCCTCGCCCAATTACTCTACAAGAACTGAAAGATGCTGCTCGTGAAGAATGGGAGAGAATTCCGCAAGCCCAGCTCAATAATTTAATTGATAGCATGCCATATCACCTACAGTCATGCATACAGGCCCATGGAGGAAATACTGATTATTAATTTTATTCAAAAACTGTTTTTGCTTATTAATTTATTTTAAAAACTTTGTAATATTTGTACATTTTTCACCTCAAAAGAATAAATCATTTTTTTTTCGTATGTTTATCTGACTTCAAGATTTATTTAGTATTGGTTAGGTTATTCCAAACTTTTGGACGTGTAGTTATGGTTTACTTAAGCTTGTATTTATTTTAGGACTGATTCTTTAATACAATCTAAAATTCGCAAGCTGTTTGCAGACTGTACAGTTTTCACCATTGCTCATAGACTAAACACCATCATGGATTCTGATAAGGTGCTAGTAATGAGTTTCGGATCCATTATTGAATTCGACCATCCCCATAAGCTTTTACAATTAGAAGATGGTCATTTTTATAAAATGGTGTTGGAAACTGGTCCAGCGATGACGTCGCAGCTGAAGGATATTGCTAAAGAAGCGTATACTCAAAGAGGCAAAGCTTAATTTGATTATATCGTTTAATTTTTTTAATTATAATCTTATTTAATAAACTATTAAGACCCTTGTATTATTTGAAATCCCAGTTCACAAACCATAAAAATTCCTTTAATATTTTACAGTATTTTTATAAATTGGAGGTTAGAAATTGCCAGAAACATGTAAGTACAAACCTGTATTGTTAATGAAAAGATTTCACAATCTACAGTAAACAGGATAGAGCGAGCACGAAGAGAAGAATTAGCAATCTTAGCAAATCTAGTAGCTATTTTGTTGTTACTCCTCATCCTGTTTTTTTTTAGCCTGATGATGGCCTTCTAAAAGGCTGAAACTAGTCGCTATTGAATTAAACTGTACACTAGGAATTTTTCTATTGAAAAGTCGTGAAAATCAATCTTTTTTAAAAGATTAAATTACAATTCTTATAAAGTATGTCTTATCCAAGACAGCGTTACAAGGGAACCAGTGAAATGGTCACTTTAGATCACCCGATTTGAGCCCAATAGATTTATTTATATGAGGTTATTAAAAATCTTATATTTGAAAATATAATTTTTGTTCGACATTCTATAACTTATTATTGTTTTTAAATACCAAATTATTAAAATAAATATTAAAAATAATTAGTATTTAAGCAATAATTGGGTGATTATTTTGTGAAAAACAATTATTGTTGTTTATCTTAGTAACCAAGGTAACTTTTAATCGCTAGCAACAAATTTAACATTTCTAGAACACGTTTTATACTTTTCATAGCAGTTCTCATCGATGATGGTGTAAGTTGAATCATCTATAAAATTCTTCAATATCGTTTGACATTTTAGGCTGCAAATACGCCCAATAGATGGCGCTTTAGTGGGTCTCTCTTAGGTACACTAGAACCTGATCCTAAACGTCATATTCGGGGTATCGGCGAACACCCCACTAGCACCTGGTGCACCGAAACCCGGGCTAGAACCTCATCTTCGAGTTTTTTCTTGAGAAAAGTGGCAAAAACAAACCGAAAATCATAAGAGGGCAGTTGGTTCCGAATATTACGTCGGAAACAACCCTCCGAACACCTGGTGCACCAGAACCTAACCCTAAACATAACCTCCGGGGTTTTCCTGACACAATTAAAGAAAGTCAACCAAAAATCATTTTGGTGAGCTTCTTGGTGTCGTATCGGTATAACTCTTGGAGATGATGTTCAAGCCCAGGTTTCTGTGCACCAGGTGCCAGATTTAGATTCAGCGGGTCAAAAAACCCCCCAAATCGATTTTTGGTTCCTTTATTTTCACGCAACCTGCTATCTCAAAGTCGAAAAACGACGAGGATGATGGTGGGATTGCTGACTGGACTTTGCAGGCTGTACACAATACGCCTAGCAGATGATAGCCTTTGTAGGTTCTGCCAGGAAGAAGACGATCCTGCGGAGCTCATACTCTGTGAGTGCAAAGGCCTTGCAAGGATGCGTTTCACCTATTTGGAGAAGGGCAGAGAACTATGCAAGGGGGGCGGTGTCCAAGCTAATATTTCTGATAAAAATGATAACTAGAGGTTTCAGAAATCTCTTATAGCCAAAAACTTAACAATGCTATTTAAACTCCTTATATAATATAGGCATTAAAATTTAAATATAACTGTTTTATTACAAACGACGCATATTTATATAACCATGAAATTAAAATAATTATAATGAAGAGTAAATTTTGTACATTTTATGAAAAATTAGTTTTTTAAAAATATAATTGCTCAATTATTTTTTACTGCGCGAGTTATCGAGTCGTTGTTTATTCAATTATTTTGAGTAATTGACACAATAACATTGAATACTTTTGTTGGAAAGTAATACGAACTTATCCATCACCAGGAAAAACATTTATACTTACAATGGAAACTGGATACGAGTTAAAAATCGAACATCCCGTTAAAAAAGCTAATGTTTTGTCGAAGGCATTTTATGGGTGAGCTAATTTTTAAATTAATAAATAAAATTTAATAATGCAACATCATTAAGGTCTCAAATCATCGTTACTATATAGCTTTGTATCTGTGGGGCATCTACGGAACATCAACTATAGAGCGGGTCACAGTTATTATGCAGCATTGCGTTAATGGACGACGGCGTTGCCATATCGGCATGTTCTTCTAATTTGGTTCCAACTGGCGCGGGAATATAAATTGCCATTGTGTTACTATTATGATTTAAATGTTGAATAAATTATTCATTTGAAAATCGTTTAGTGAGTAATTAAGAATATTTATAATTATGCTTTTAGATAAATTTTACGCGTTTAAAGGAAAATATTGTAAATCCGCTAAAATATTCAAATTTTATACGTTTAATTATCACGTATAAAGAAATAAATAAATACAGCGGCCTTACAAAAGACCTTTGTCAAATTATAAAATAATAATATAATAATATAATTAATAATAAAAATATGTCAATAATAATAATATATACATAAATTACAAGACGAGTGGTAAAAAAGTCAGCTGTCATCTAAATTTTAAGGGAGAACGATTAACAGAGAAAAGCTAATGAAATCTTGCCGACGTTTCGATGATTTTTCCGAGGATTTTTCTTCTTCTGGCGGGTTGTTGTAACAAACAAAATATAGAATAAGTAAATAAATTAATAATTACGTATTTTAACGTGAATTAAAATTAAACTTTAAAAATGACAATGATTAGCAGGTAATAACTAAAATAAATGAAAATTGAATGGAACATTTGAGGGTTAAGAAATATATTACTGATCTTCATCGTCATCCAAGTCTTCATGTTCATCGTCTTCATTTAGATTTATTATTATTAGCTCAATGTCTTCCATTAAATGACCTGTTTGCCACATCTTTTCCTCTGTCTTCTCTACCTTTTTTTCATAATTAGACCACTGCATTGGGATTACTTGCGAATACGCTGTTTTTATAAGTTTTTCCACATCCTCTTTTTTAAAAGTACTATTATTACGAGCCACATATCCTTTCACTTGGCTCCACACCATTTCAATAGGTTTAATTCGCAATGATAAGATGGTAATCGTAGGACTCTTATATTATGTTCCGTGGCAATGTCGTCTATTTTTCTTGGGTCGTACTGCTCTCTAAACGCGTTTGCAGTAGCCAATAATTCTGTTTTTAAATAATCATCCTCGAAGTAAATCTCTTTTTCCAGTAGTCAGTACTTTATTTGTTCCTTATTCCAAGTTGTCTTTGGAAAAGGTAACTTCGCCGAATGGTATGACGCATTGTCCAACACTACAACATTCTTTGATCCGTTTTTCGGCAAATTAGGGATCAATTGATCTTTAAACCAGGCCTCAAAGCCTTCTGCGTCCATTTCGTCGTGGTAATCATCTGTACCTTACTTTGCCAGAAAAGTTTTTTCTGCACCCTCAAGAAAACCGTCTTTCCAGCCTGCATGAAGAAGAACAAATCTCGGTCCTCGTTGACTTGGAGCCTTCAGTCCTGTTGTCAGTCCTTTGACAAATGCATCTCGGGCATTTTTTATGGTAGTGTCTTTCCATTCAAAATTTACACTGTGGCCCACATTAATCCAGATATATTACGTTATATCCTTCTTCGCGGAACTTCTTCACTGATCTTAAATATTTGTGTCTTCAGGCGATTATATCAGCTCTTTCTATTAGAATCGAGTCTCTTCCTCTCTTTCCATAAACAAACCCCATATCGTTAAGCAAGCATCTTAGCGTACTTTTAGAAAAATTTGGTACATTTTCGTCTGAATTTATTTTAGCAAGAACTTTTGCCAGTGTTGGTGGAATATTTTCGGAGTAGAATTCATGCACAGCTTTTCTTATTTGCGATTGGATACCTTCATCGTAGGTGATCAGTCTTGAATTCGACTAGCTGCTGTTCCGTCTTCGTTTTTTTGGCTTCGCTTTTCAGATTATACACTGTTCTCACAAGCCCATAAGATTTACATTGGCCTATGCCAATGTATTAATTAGTTTGGTGCTGCGAACCTCGCTTCGCTCGGCACGCAGTGATTTATTTGCCATAATACGTTCGCAGCACCAAATTAATTATAGTGTAGATTGATTTAGTGCTGCATTATAGTGTAGTTAGGATCACAAAAGATTAATCCAGTCCAAATCTACGTCCTTTTACAATCTTACAATAATAATACAGACATTATATTCATGTTTACAGATGGTTAATACCACTGATAAAAAAAGGAACTGAAAAATCACTAGAGTTGGGAGATATTTATGAAAATTTGGACGAAAATCAATCTGACAACTTGACTGTAGTCTTAGAAAGATATTGGGAAGCTGAGCTTCTCAAGGGAAAAAACAACAATGGTACACCAAGTTTACTGAGAGCACTTTTGAAAACGCAATATGTTGCCCTGTTCTTGTATGGGCTACTCTGGGGTTTTGTGCAATTAATTATCATGTAAGTACTTTCAGAATTCGAGCAAAAAATAGTATCTTTATTATTAGTATAAAACACAATATGTACATAAGTATATACATAAGTTTAAGTTATTATTAGATAGTTATTTGCAAATTTAAACATAGCAAGAAAAGTGGTTTTGTATACTGAGTCTTATCTGTCCAAATTTATCTAAGAATAAGAACGTATGGATTTGCCAGGTCGAATTTGCAATCGAAGAGATCATTAACAGTACCCGGGTTACTTCCCAGATAAATATGAATTAAATCTGCATCTGCAATCAGCAGCATAGTGAACTTAATCGTGAATATCATATATTGAACTCGTCGTCCGAGCATTGCTGTGTATTTATGTTTATCTTTTGTTTATTCAACCTTAGTTGAAGACACGATGCGACATTGCACGTGCCATACTATAAACAATCTACGGTAGTCTAGGCCATCGGTATTTTCTAATTAACAATTTAATTATGTATACAAAATATACGTTCACATCACAACAAAATAAGAGTTGAAGTTTGATAATGATGTATCGTGTTTTTAGGATCGCAAAGCCAATTATAATGGGCCAATTGTTGTTAAGTTTACAGTATATTCAAGAACGTGGAACTACTGAATGCTACATATACGCAGCATCTTTAGTCATTGTTAGTTTTTTTCAAGTCTTTTTCAGTCGATTTTTAACTAGTGGACTACTAGAAGTTGGAATGAGAGTCAGGGTAGCTCTGTCTTCCATGATTTACAGAAAGGTAAATTGTATACAGTTTGATGAAAATATATGGAATAAATTTATTATTCACAGCTCATTTGAAAGGTCTCCTAATCGCCTTTGCAACAACTCGTCTGTTTCTGAAATAATGAATTTATCCCATACATTTGCATCATACGTAAGTTAATTATGATATTTTGTAGATACTCAAGTTAAATCAAAAAGTATTGGCCGAAACATCAACAGGTGAAATTGTAAATTTACTGTCGAATGACCTACAACGTTTCGACCTCGTGTTTATGTCTATTCACGCATTTTGGACGATGCCTATACAATTACTTATCGTTATCTACATTGTTAATGAATATGTAGGTTTGTCTTCACTGATAGGAGTAGCTGTTATTGTTGGAGTAACTTTACCAATGCACGGTATGCTAATTGTTATGTAAGAAACTTCATTAAATGATGTTTTCAACACCCTCCCTTGGAGGGTGTAATGTTTTAGGCTGTCTTGCGAAATTATTTATAAAGTATCGCAAATCAATCGCACAGAAGACGGACCGAAGAATTAAATCAATTAACGAAGTGATATCTGGAATTAAGGTTATTAAAATGTACGCGTGGGAAAAACCTTTTCAAAGACTTGTAGAAACGTTAAGAGATGCGGAAATGAAAAAATTAAATGGTGTCTTATTTCTTAAAGGGGTTTTCACGAATTATATACTTTTTATAGATAAGGTTGGTCTGTGTGCCACTCTTTTCTGCTTTGTCACATTAGGTAAGTTCCTAACTTTATTATCGAAGATTTGATTAGGTTAGGTTGGGTTAGGATAGGTTAGGTTAGGTTAGGTTAGGTTAGGTTAGGTTAGGTTAGGTTAGGTACAAATTGTCAAATTTGACGTAACGATTGAGTAATATTATTCCATCGAACTGTCATTATTATTCAATTCTGGTAATGCATGGCATTACTTGATAAAAATTGCATATTTAACAGATATATTACTTAATAGTTGTGGATAAATACATGAACTTAATTTTAATAAAATTCTGGTATATTCCTTTTGGGTGTTCATTTTGTTTTGATGTTATCATTTGGTTCCTTATATCTTCACATGGTTATTTCAGGATATAGCATCAATTCCGCCATAGTATTTTCAATAGCACAATGTTTTTTTATATTGTTGTGGTCCGTATCAATTTTATTACCAAGCGCCATAAATTTGACCGCAGAAACATTAGTTGCCATCGATAGAGCGCAGAAAATTTTAACTCAAGAAGAAAAATCGCATAAATTAGAAAAGGTGAATTCACATAACGTAGCACTATTGAATGTTCATGCATCTTGGGACAATAATGGATTTACTTTAACAAATATAGATCTGCGTGTACCTGAAGGTTGTCTGTGTGCTATTGTTGGACCTGTGGGAGCCGGAAAGAGTTCATTACTGCAGGTATTATACAAAATTTCATTTCGTAACGTATTGCATACAAGATTTTTTCTAATTTTGAAAGCAGTAATAAAAAAATGAAATTTAATATAATAATTGATAGAAATTTGGAAGACGTATATTAAGTTTGTTGCTGTTACTTCGTGTCAGTTGTCAGTTTGACAGTCAGTTGCGAATCTTGTTGAAATATTAAGAAAATATATTAAGTTGCGTCCCCAGTTTCTTAAACATAGCAGATTTTTTGTAAAATATGGGAATGGAGTACCAGAAATCCTGTGGGAATTAACACATTTAGCAGTCTGCCAAAAGTTATTGCACAATTTCTTGGTTTTTCAAATTCTGTTCTATATACTGGCCACTGCTTTAGAAGAAGTTTTGCCACTTTCCTAGCACACGTTTCATAATGTCAATCAATTTTAAAAAATGTTACTTTATATGTCAAAATTAGAAAAAATAATGCATTAAGTATATTAACCTAATGGCAGTTGTTTTAAAATTATTTTCACACCTGTGGTATAATCTATTAAAAAAATTTCCTTAGCTTCTGTTGGGAGAATTATGCAGTAAATCTGGTAGCATCCAAATTGGAGGAACTGTTTCGTACAGTTCCCAAAAACCTTGGATATTCTTTTCAACTATAAGGAGCAACATCTTATTTGGACAAAAATATGAAAAAACATGGTACGATGAAGTTATAAGCATCTGTGCGTTGGATAAAGATTTGAAAACATTTGCTAAAGGGGATCAAACTGTAGTAGGTGAGTGAGAAAACAAAGTTAGATGTTTTAAATGTCATTTTTAAGGTACAAGGTCAAATAGTCCTGGCAGGAGCATCATCTGGTGCTTGCTGGAAGATAACCAAATTAATTATGACTAATTTTTAACCACTACCTTTCCTGACCCACTGTATATTAGACACAACCTTATCATCGTTACCAAACTCATCCCTACAACAGAACGTAACCGGAAACCCCTGTCAATACTGCTATAAATCTCTTTTTGGGACTAGTATTGTTACACAATCAATCTAAAAATTACCTACGGACGCTGATTTCAGAATGAAAGGTTGATATCAACAAAACACCTTCCATAACATTCATATTCACCATCCCAGTGTTGCTATTGACAAAATAACAACGCAAGAACAATTTCTTTACTTGCAGGGATTTCATTTAGAATCAAATTTATTAAAAATGTTTTCCCAATGCCACCAAATGCATCTAAAACTATTATACAACCTTGTTAAATCCGCGTTTTGCTCCTAAAGCAAACTAAGATGTTAAGATGTCGAGATACTATCTAAATCTTTAATAAATTAAATTTAGAACTTTTTGAGCATACCATATTAATAATATCAGGGTAAGTCTAAGATTTAACATATTTTTAGGTGAAAAAGGAGTGATATTAAGTGGAGGGCAGCAAGCTAGAATTAACTTAGCTCGAGCGATATATAAAAGAGGAGATGTTTTTTTATTGGACGATCCTCTTTCAGCTGTCGATACTCACGTTGGTAAACATCTATTTGAAGAATGTATTCTTCGCCATCTTAAAGGAAAAACTAGATTTTTGGTAACACACCAGCTTCAGTATGTTAAAAAGGCTGATTTCATAGTTGTTATGAATAATGTAAGAAACTAACCGATATCTTTGATTGTGTCATTTAGTTTCTTATTTTCTAGGGATGCATTGAAGCACAAGGTTCTCTTGAGGAGCTTTCACATTGTAAAAAAGATTTTACTAGTTTACTGACTGCCTTAAGTGGTGTTGATGGTGAAGAACAAGAAGAAGCCATACATCCTGAACAGGCAGCTTTATTGATCGTAAGTGTTTTTTAATTACGTTCTACAGTTAAACCTGAGCAGGTTCAAGGGTTCCTTGAACCCTCATCCATTCAGGTTTGACTGTGTATTGTTCAAATATTATTTACAGGATGTCCCGAAAAGAATGGTCATGAATTATACCACAGATTCTGGGGTCAAAAATATGTTGATTGAACCTCGCTTACCTATACAGGGTGAGTCATAACTATTGGGACATAGACTAAGGACAGGTTATTTGGACCAAAATATGGCTATTGGGCCAAATATGCCTTAATATAATGTTGCTGAGAAAAAAGATACAGGGTGTTGAAGATAATTTTTTTTTTTTTTCGTTTTTTGCTAATAGTTTCCCTGTATATTTATAAATTGATATCAAAATTGACACAGAGGCATAATCTTAGACAAGAAATAGTATTTTATTTACAATTTTACGTTTTGTCATAGAGGGCGCCACGTGGATCATTCCCAATGATCAAATTGAGTCTAAACTTTTTCTGATGAAATTTTTTAGTAATTTTTATTAGAAAATATGACGTAAACATCATTTTTACGTAAAATTGGTACTCTTGTTTAAACATGATAATTTCAACCGTTTTCGATAAAAACGCAGTCGAACTGATGCTTAGAGTCTTAAAAAAGGATTTCAAATATTAATTCATTTATGAAAAGTATGCTTTGGACTGTCAGATAATTGTTTGTTCAGAGTAAATTATTTTTGATGTGACAGTGTAGTGTAATGTTGCATTTTTTAAAAGTAATCATTACTTTTTTTGATTGAAATGCCTCGTCCCAATCATTTTACTAATGAAGAAATGCGAAATATGATTTGCGTATACGCACAAGAAAATTTTTGCGGTCGCTCGGCAGCCAGAAGGTATGGAATGTTATACGCAAACAGAAGGCAACCAAATCACAAAACTTTTGCAAGATTATATCGTAGTTTAGGTGAAACTGGGTCATTTCACACTAAAAATCGGGGTGGTCGACCGAAACAAATCACACCTAATCAAGAAGATGAACTTTTGGTTCGAGTAGATGAAAATCCTGAAATAAGTTCACGACATCTATCAGCAGCAACAGGAGTTGCTCTATAATTAGAATTCTAAAAAAAGAGAACCTCCATCCTTATCACTTCACTCCTGTTCAAAATTTACTTCCAACAGATCTTCCACGACGGTTACAGTTTTGCCAACGTATTCTGAATAAACATCGCAATGACAGACACTTAATTAAGAATATTATGTTCACCGACGAAGCAACTTTTACCAGACGAGGGGTTTTTAATTGGCGAAATAGTCATTATTGGGAAGAAGAAAACCCGCATGCTATTAAAGCTAGACATTTTCAGCATGAGTTTAAATTGAATATTTGGTGTGGCATTATAGGCGACCAACTACTAGGGCCTTATGTTCTTCCTCCGAATTTAAATGGAGATTCTTATTTATTCTTTTTGGAAAATACTCTTAGTGATATTTTAGATGATCTGTCACTGGATGTAAGAAGAAAAATGTGGTTTATGCAGGATGGAGCGCCACTTCATTTTTCATTAGCTGTTAGAAATCATCTTAATGACGTATTTCCTCAACGATGGATTGGCAGAGGCAGTGATTTTCAATGGCCAACAAGAAGTCCTGAGTACAACCCGCTAGATTTTTATTTTTGGGGACATATGAAGTCCTTAGTTTATGCCAATGAAATTAATACACGAGACGAACTTTGGAGATACATTCAAAATGCAGCTAATCTTATAAGGGGACAGAATAACATTTTTTTTAACGTCCGAAAATCCTTTATAAAAAGAATTAGAAAAGGCATAGAAATCGGAGGAGACCATGTAGAACATTTAGTTTGAGTTTTTGTGAGTTCTTTTAAGTTAAAGTGTGTTTAGTTTTGATTTATCGTCCAAACGGAAACCTTACGTTAGTTGCAACTTTGTTTGGTATTTGATAGTGGAATTGTAAATAAAATACTATTTTATGCCTCTGTGCCAATTTTGATATCAATTTATAAATATTCAGGGAAACTATTAGCAAAAAACGAAAAACAAAAATTAACTTTAACATATTTTTGACCCCAGAATCTGTGGTATAATTTATGACCATTCTTTTCGGGACACCCTGTATAAACGTTTTATTGTAGGATGCTCATAAAAATGAATGTAAAATAACCGAAAAATATCAAATCGACCAAGAGAAATGCGAAAATAAAAACAGCACGCCATTAATAGACTATTTATTTAGGTATAGCAGAATTGGGTGGTCAATTTCAGCTGTTGTAATGTTTTTTATAACTCAACTTTTTAATGTAGTTCTCGATCTGTGGATTACATATTGGTAAGTAAAAACACAACACAGTGTATAGAAAAATAATCAAAATCGTTAATGTATAGATCCACATTAATGTTTTAGGTGCAGTCAAGAAGAAATACGTAATTCTTTTGAAAAATCTGAAATAATAATCCATCTACATACAACCGAATACAACACGACAATAACTGGCAGTTCTTTATGGCACAACATCTTTGAATACGTTCCGGAAAACGGTGAAATTAAAAGAATATTGAAAACCGACTTTGCTATATATTTTTATCTTGGTTTATTGGTCGCTTTTATATTTGCCACTTTTTTTCGATCGTATTTGTATTTCAAAATATGCATTTTAAGTTCTACTAATATCCATTTGAAAGCGTTCAGATCGTTATTAAAGGCTCCAATGAGGTTTTTCGATACGAATCCAAGCGGAAGGATACTCAATGTCGTTTCCAAAGATATGGGGACAGTTGACGAATATTTACCCCAAATTGTATTCGAAACAGCGCAGGTATTCTTCTTCTTTTTCTTTTTATCATTTAAGCAACTGATTGTACTTGATTGGCTAAGGCGAGAGATAAAACAAAAATATAAAACTAAAAATATTGAAGGCCAATTTAAAAAACGTGTAAGAAATGAGGAAAAATGTTTTTATTGATCACCTTCTAACATAACCTTTCAAAAAATTGCTAAAACAGTTTTTTTTCCAATTTTCTCGTTCTTAATTTTTTAATTCAGAATAAAAACATCAATTTTAATAAAACTTGGAGAAAATATACTTTTAATTGTTTTTCAGAAAAAATAAATTTTTTTAATTAAAAAATGTCCTTCAAAAAATCGACTTACAGGGTTCATCGAGGTCTTAATAGTATAGTATCTGACAACAAAAGTTAAAGATAAAGTTAATTATAATGTACTCGTCAATAAAAATGTGTCTAGTATTATTTTTAAGAAAATTCGATTTTTATTAGCTTCAAAACTTTTAAAACAATAAAATGCCCGTAGTGAAAAAAATGCTACATGAGCCTCGTTAGCAAAGTGTATTAATGTGTCGGATACATTAAACACCTACAATATTAACTCACTTTTCTACCTTGGCCCATGATCCAATGACTACTAAATAAATCGTAGAAAAAGTATAGTGTGCTACTCTTATAGAAAACCTATTCACCCTCGGCTGTACTGCGCAACAGCTGTCACATATCTTCCTGCGGCTCGATTCTTGAATCTCGAATTCGAACTATCAGTGTCTACTTTCGACATCCCAGATAGCACAAACGTTCTCAGAATATTCCAATAAGGTACGAAAGTTGAATATTCTGGAACATTCTAAAGAATATTTATAGGATGTTCCAGTAATATACCAAATATTCATGGAATATTCTAATGACATTCATTACACAGAATATTTTTAAAACGTGAATAGAATGTGGAGCTTAATCTCCTTAAAATGTCCATAGAATGTTCTAATAATATTTAAAGTATGATGTGGTAATCTTGTAAGAATATTCCTAGCATATTTATGCACGGATTCTGAAAAAATTAAAAATATTCAGAGCATTTGATACACATTCCCATAACATTTGATATTTATTCTCAGAACATTCAATACGTATTACTAGAATGTTCTCTCAAAATATTCCAGGAAAGTTAATAGAATGTGAAAGTCAGTCCACTTTAAATGTCCATAGAACGTTCCAATAATATATAATATATAACGTTCCAGCAGATGCTTCTAGGTGGATTCTAATAATATTCCTGTGCTATCTGGGATATGTCGATAGTTTTGTATAAAGGCGATTCTTAAAAGTCGAAATCAAGAGAATACATTACAATATTTCTATTCTCCGTAAACCAAACAATGATTTGTTCTTTTAATATAATAAATGTGACAGTTGACGTAAACAGAATCTTGTTTATGGTGTTCCGTGTCAGAATAATACGGTGTTGCCACTTAATCTTTCGTCTTCAAATATAGATTAAATTTCGAATGTCGATTCTTACTGCAGAATAAGCCCCGTACAAATCGATCAACATTAAAAATGAGAAATTACGAATTCGACAAATTTCGATCGAGATTCAAGAATCGAGCCCCAGCACTATTGGCACAATAACGTTTCTAATGATTGAAAAATGTTTTAGGTTGTATTGGTTATAGCTGGTTTAGTAATCACTATTGCGATTTCAAACCCTTACATGATTATAACCAGTACCGTGATGATAATTGGGTTCTTTCGAATAAAAAAATTGTATACTTCCATTGCTAAAGATCTAAAACATCTAGAAGGAATAGGTATGTTACCAAAAAAATAACTAATTTTATTGGCAATACTTGTGACACCATATTTTCTACCAGAAACGTTCTAATACACCATGTTGATTAGGAAGTATTAAGGGTGGACCAAGTATGGAAGTCCTAAGGGATTATCCTGGATGTATTTCCCTCTAAGATCAGTATAACTGTGCAATGATATAGAAAAACCAGGAAAAAACTATATCATGGTGATCTTTACAATAATATCTATGTATAAAATGAATACTAAATCAAAGTAAACAGTTTAATAGTGGAGAACTTTCAAGATTTATTTGTTTATTAACCACTTTAAATTGTTGATCTGCTAGATGTCTTTTAAACTTTGTATATTTTCTTAGACTCAGTTGAAGGAATGACTTCTATAAGATTCAACCAGCATTTGAACAATGGAAAAATAATATTAATAATAAAAAAAATAGATTTTATTATCGTGTTTTATGTTTTTAGCTAAATCACCGGTTTTCTCTCATGTCAATTTGACGCTTCTGGGAATTACCACCATAAGAGCTTCGTCGGCAGAGGAATTATTAATTAAAGAATTTGATCAGCATCAAGTAAGTAACTTTTTGTGGTTTCCTTAACGAAAATCCCAATTTTGAACCTTTTTGCTTAAATAATGTCAACCATTTGTAGCAGGATGTCATCTTATGAAATGATTATTTTAAGTTTGTAACAATTTAAGGGTCGAGTTTTCATCCTATTCGAGATTTCAATGTTCAAAGGTCACTTGGTAATTTTTCCAAAAGGTTTCCTTTTTGTTTTCCCACTTCTTTAATAGTTAATTTTCAGCCCCAATGTCCTTACCTCCTTGCAGGATTCAGGCAGTACAGGATTTAAGGGTGACATGGAAAATAATGGGGAAAAGGTCGGTATTTCTGGGAATTATCCCACAAGGAATATGGCCACGGAGATGCTGTTGTAAAAAGCAAGTATAGAGGGGATGTAAGCAGGGATTGCAGTCTACTGTATCGTATGGGTAATTATAATGTTGACGGATGACAGTTGTTATGTCCCGCGCCAAATGGCAACTAGCATGGAACACTTTGTTGACAGTTGACGTAGCAGTCGACCTTTGACCCAAGTTCCTCAGTACCAATCTTTTTTTTTAATACGTCTAAGCATTTTTACTAACTGCTTAACAATTATTTCATTTTGCAGAATGTACACACGTCCATTTCACATTTACTCATAAGTTGCTCGACCTCCTTTAGTTTGTGGATCGATCTAATAGTTATAGCATTCTTGGCATGCGTGACATTTAGCTCTATTGTTCTAAGCAATCGTAAGTATATCACTCAAAACCTAAACATTCAAAATAAAAATTTTCTTCTTTTCTCTTAGTTTCTCATATGAGTGGCAGTTTTGTTGGATTGGCCGTAGCTCAATGTTTGAATCTCATCGGAAGATTTCAGTTCGGCATTAGACAAGCAGGGGAAGTCATAACCAGTTTATCATCCGTAGAAAGAATTCTACAATATGTGAAAATAGATCAAGAAGGACCATTTGAAACGTCCAGCCCTGAAGGTATAATGTACTCAACAATATAGTGCCTGATGGTAATAAACCAATTTTATTGCGATCGTCTGCCACGGATTATTGCTTATGGTCAAAATTTGCACACAGGATCGGTTCTTGTATATGTATAATTTGGGTTGATAGTATCAACCTTCAAAAGATTCGTGTAAAAATTTGACAGCTGTCGGACTATTAGTTTGTGAGATATTGCATTTTTAGTGAAGCAACTTTTGTTATTTTCAAAAAGATGGAAAAAAAAGAATTTCGTGTGCTTATTAAATATTGTTATTTGAACGAAAAAAATACAGTTGAAGCAAAAGTTTGGCTTGATAATGAGTTTCCGGACTCTGCGCCAGGAAAATCAACAATCATTGACTGGTACGCAAAATTCAAGCGTGATGAAATGAGCACCGAAGACGGTGAACGCAATGGACGCCCAAAAGAGGTGGTTACCGACGAAAATATCAAAAAAATCAACAAAATGATTTTGAGTGACCGTAAAGTGAATATGATCGAGATAGCTGACACTCTAAAGATATCTAAGGAACGTGTTGGACATATCGTTCACGAATATTTGGGTATGCGGAAGCTCTGTGCGAAATAGGTGCCGCGCGTGCTCACAATCGACCAAAAACAGCAACGAATTGATAATTCTGAGCAGTGTTTGCAGCTGTTAAGTCGTAATAAATCCGAGTTTTTGCGTCGATATGTGACTATGGATGAAACTTGGCTCCATCACTACACGCCTGAGTCCAATCGACAGTCAGCTGAGTGGACTGCGGCCGGTGAACCGCCACCAAAGCGTGGAAAGACTCAACAGTCAGCTGGCAAAGTTATGGCCTCAGTTTGTTGGGATACACACGGTATATTGTTCATCGACTATTTGGAAAAGGGAAAAACAATCAACAGCGACTATTACTGTGCATTATTGGAGCGATTGAAGACCGAAATCGCGACAAATCGGCCCCATATGAAGAAGAAAAAAGTGTTGTTTCATCAAGACAATGCACCGTGTCACAAATCATCGAAAACGATGGCAAAATTGCATGAATTGGGCTTCGAATTGCTTCCTCATCCACCGTTTTCTCCAGATCTAGCCCCCAGCGACTTTTTCCTTTTCTCTGACCTGAAGAGAATGCTCGCGGGAAAAAAATTTGGCTCTGATACTGAGGTAATCGCCGAAACTGAAGCCTATTTTGAGGACAAACCGAAGGAGTACTACAAAAATGGTATCGAAAAGTTGGAAGGTCGCTATAATCGCTGTATCGCCCTTGAAGGCAACTATGTTGAATAAAAAAAAATGAATTTTGTCAAAATATTGTGTTTTACTATGTTAGACCGGGGACTTTTCAGCCGACCTGTTACAGCCGAATTGTTCTAAAACACTTTACTGTTAAATATTCCCCCGCATAATGTCATAGTTATGGATAATGCCACATTTGAAAGAGTATGGTAAAAGTTTAGCAAATATATTACAGAGCAAGCTGAACGACTACATTTTGAACACTTAATATAATAATTTAGATAAACAATACATGAAATAATTTCTATTGGAATGTAATTTAATGTCCGTTGGGGCATACAGCCCAGGAAGTAGTTGTTTTTTCATAGAAAACGGCCAAGCTTGGTATAGAAACTATTTCTTTACATTGGGTGCAGGTAGAAACGATTTTCTACTTTTTCAGTTACAATTTTAGAATTTATAATATCTTGTATTTTATTGTATAAGAGTTTTACGTTTCATTTTAGACAAAATAATGGAATATTGGCCAAGCAGAGGTACGATAGTTTATAAAAATGTGTCATTGAAATACGGTGAAAATGATCCGTTAGTATTAAAAGCCTTAAATTTTTCTATAAAATCCGGAGAGAAGGTAAGTTTCTTTGAAAAATAAAATAAAATTTTATTTTCCTACGACCACATATGAAAGTGCTAGTTTGCACACTTATTTGTACTTAAGAAAGTAGCTAATATCAATACACGTATTAAAAAGTAAAAAAATATAGTTCTATGATCTGTGACATTTACGTCAAATTTATCAATAGTAAACACATGAATGACAAAGCAAGGACCATTTAATTTTTTTTAAATCTTCCTTGTGTCAAATATTGTGTTGTAATTGCCAATACAAATTTTTCTGTATAAAGTAAGAATAAAGAATAAAGTTTCTTACAGGTTTTTAAATTTTTAAAAAATAAACAAATTTTTATTCAGTATTATTATTTTTATAAAAACACTTTTAGAAAGAAGAACAGTTTATTCTTCTTTTTTATATTGTGTTATGTTTCGTGCATGTGTCGAATGTGGATTTTTGAAGTTATGTTTGTGTTTCTGTTTACAATTATATTTGCGTCTATTATTATTACATTACTTTTCAATTAATTTCACCAACTGACCATTTTACTTTTAATTTTTATAGAGCCCACAAAAAAAATTAAAATGTCATTTATCTAATAAAGAATTTTGATGTGAATTCCTGAGAATTGGTAGTTATTTGATTTTAATTAATTATATTTCCATGCAATATATAAACTCGTTTAAATCCGAATTTTTAACATGACTAACAATTAAAATAAATTTTATAAATAAATTTAAAATATTTATTATAATAAGAAATATTGGGGTCGTAGGAAAAATCGTGTACACAACGCGTTGGAAAGTGTATTTCTTGCACTCGTTACGTTTCCGCACTCGCCACTACGCGGCTCGTGCTAAACTTCACTTGTGCGTAATACTTCACTTTCCACACTCGTTATGTAATATACTATTACAAACTCTTTTAGATAGGCATAGCTGGTCGTACGGGTGCCGGAAAATCATCTTTAATTGCTGTTCTATTCCGTCTAACAAATTTAGATGGTAACATTTTCATCGACGGTATCGATACCAAAATATTAGGATTAACAGATTTAAGAAAAAAAATATCGATAATACCTCAAGAACCGGTTTTATTTACAGAAACATTGAGGTACAATTTGGATCCGTTTAGAGAATTTGAGGACGATAAAATTTGGGACGCTTTGGAACAGGTAAAAAATCAACAAATAATTATTAAGAAAACCATGAATTATACGCACTTATTACGAAATTTTTATTCTTGTGTGTTATGACAACATCACGTCCAATGTCACAGCGTGTTTTTAACTAAGGTCCGGTAAATAAAACAAGTAAACATATCCAATGGTCTACGGATATAAATAGATAGACGTTATTGCTGACTAAGCATATTTAAAGTTATTTTTATAGTGTATCTATCAACTACCACCCAGTTAAAATATATCTCATGACAACTTAAATACCACAATGTGTTTTAGGTTGAATTAAAAGACGCTGTTCAATCTTTGGATTTGATAGTGACTGAAGGAGGAGGAAATTTTAGTTTAGGTCAAAGGCAATTGATTTGTTTGGCAAGAGCCATTTTAAAAAACAATAAAATTTTAATAATGGACGAAGCTACAGCAAACGTCGATCATAGGTAGGTCACAAATAATATACAAAGAATTTTCTCGAAATGCGTGTATACAGGGTGTTTCAAAAAAAGGTAACACCGTCTCTAGGATAGGTTAAACTTTTCTGCATAACGCGTAAAATCTGCACTAGAGTTTCCTAAACACTCGCCTATAGTTAATAACATGTCGGTGTATTCAACATTTGAGTACATTTTGTTTAACAATATCTAATTTTACAAATAACAAGGTTTCAAAACTCTATTTATTGTTGACTTATTGTCATAACAATCAATAAATGTCAATTTTACATGGCAAACTTAGAGAAAAGCGAACTTTATCATTAGTTTATACCAGGAGCGATTATTACTTCATAATTTTCAAATCAAAATATTCCGAAAACGGTACATAATATCGAGTTTTACCAAGAGTACCTTTTTGGTGTAGAATTAAACGATGTTTATGCTCACTTGGAGTTTTGACTAATAATTCTACCCTAAAAAAAGTTATGTTGAATAATACGTTGTATGAATCGTGTAACTAGCGCCCTCTATGAGAGTTAGTTATAAAAACAAATTCATGGGATATATCAGCTTCCAAAACATATTCATATAAAATTTCATTGCAATGGTGCCAGTAGTTTCGGCACAATCGAAAGAAATGTGTTATTTTTTATTTTCTTCAACGCCCTTTGTCTTGAAAAAGGATGGCGTTAGAAAAAAATTTTACTAAGCAAACCCCAATTATTTTTCAGTTTTTTACCTATCCTAGAGACGGTGTTACCTTTTTTTGAAACACCCTGTATTTAAATAAAGCCCAGGGCACGGCAATAAATTTATTGAAGGTAAAAATTTTTGATCCGAGAGGCAACCCCCGAGCGGATGTCTACCAACTAAATCCACCTCAAAAAATCACCTTGAAATCACCTAGCATTCGTCATTCGTTTACTCCTCCGCGTTCTTCCAAAATTTGTCCCTCCACCTCACACCGCTCGCATATTCCAATATCTCTCTTCCTAATCTTGTGTAAATACCCTACTCTTAAACTATTTCCTTTGAATAACTGGGTCAAGAAGCAGTTCACCTACCCCAAACTTGCAATCCAATCTTTTTGCACTAGCCATCACGTCCAAAGATTATGACCTCGACAGAACAGCTGCTGCTGCAGATGTGGCTTCTCTTTCCATGCTGCCTTCAACATATAGTTCTTGAAGTATAATTGGCTGTCCAACCATACACTCCTTCATGCGAATTTTCTTACCCTTTACCAACTTCCCACACCTTGCTTCGTCCGTTTACGAGCTTCTTGTTTGTCTAGCTGCGCTCCCCAGCCACTCTGCCTGGCGCAGAGATGTACGATTTTTTTCTTCGTGAACCCATGTTGATTTTCTCTAAAATCCAAATGTCTTCTTACTCCTCAATTCTAGCCTTTGTTATTCCTTCCATTACCTTGTCCATACCACCAGTATCATTCTTGCAACCTTCTTCCTTGTCAGTAGCTCTTAGAAATACTCCCAATACTCCTCTAGAAGCCGTGTCTTATACCTCCCAAGGGAAAGCTAAGTCACAAATGATTTACAGAGGTTGGAAATACAGGAGTTGAAGGAAATGATTAAAGAGTTACCTCTATGTAGGTATTCTATTGTTAAATATACACATTTAAAGGATTTATATGTTGCAGGACTGATTCTTTGATTCAGGCAACGATCCGAAGAAAATTCAAGGATTGTACCGTAATTACAATAGCTCACAGATTGAACACAATAATGGATTCTGATAAAGTAATCGTAATGAGTTTTGGACGAATTGTAGAATTTGATCATCCGCATAAACTGTTACAAATACCTGGCGGATATTTTCTCAAGATGGTTTTAGAAACAGGGTCGTCAATTTCACATCAACTACAAAGTATCGCCGAAACTGCTTACTTGAATTATATCAACACTGGAAAGTGAATAAAATAATATTTTTGCTAAATTGTGTAATTTTTAAACCAAATGGAAAACCCAAAGAAAAAAAATACTAGCTACTAGTTACTAGCTACCTAGCATTGAGGCCATCATCAGGCTTAGTGTAAAAATTAATACTTATTGTTATGGTATGAACATACCCAAAATAAATCGTTTAAAAATAATCATAAAGCAATATGACCAACTCTGTTATTTGGTTACTTAGTTAAATAAATTCATCACAATAAAAGAAATATAATAGAAATAAACTAATAAATAAGTCAAATTAAAACATGCAAAACTGATAATATTAATAAAAATAAATAACATTCTTTATAATAAGTTTTGGCAAACAATATATATTCTAAATTATTAATCAATTTTAATAAACCCTGTATAATCAAGAATTTAAGCTATAAATTGACAGATAAAAACAGGAGTACCAAATTCAAGCAAATTGTGTAAAATACCAACCTAAATTTTAAGGCTAAAAAAAGACACAATAGATCCTATAGGTCGCAGTGTAATTATCACCCCTAACTTATACATACAAGGCTATAAAAGATATAAATACAAATTTTTGACCACTGCAATGATAAAAACAATAACATAAAAATGAAACAAACGCCATATAGAAACTAAAACATAATTTCATTTGAATAAACTCACAATATTTTTAAAGATTGGAAATATCAATTTAGTAACAAACTTTTAAAATGAATTCCATTGATTGAAATAAAACAAAAGAAAGTTTGTTTAGAAAACAAATGAAAAAATCAACAATTTGCAAAAATTTCTCCGATGGAGAAAAAATTTTTGAGTTGAAATTAATAGTAAAAATCTTAATAGAACTATATAAAATATTCAAAAGATTAATAATAAATTGTTTATATAAACATAATTATAAGGAGTCAGTGATACCTATAATTAATAAAAGTAAATAAGTAAGAATACTTACAAAGTGCGGACTGTGTAAAGTCTACAGTTTTGAAGAAAGAAAATACCGGATTTGATCCTCAGCTAACAGTCTGGATATTCTGCAGGCCTTTCCCACATTTTCCAACCCATTGAAACCTTCGAATTTTAAGAGAATAAAAGTACAAACTAACAAACATTCAGGTACCTAACTACTGTTCATATTAATTTTAAGTTTTTTTTTACGTAGTCTAAATTGTTTGCTTATTAGAATCAAATTGTTGTCTTAGATATAAATAGATAAAAATACTTACAGAACATTTGATAAAATCAATTCGTTAGATTAACGTTTTATTAAGTTTCATAACATTCACATTAATATTCCAAGAACAAAGTAAAATAAATTTCTTCTTCTTTTTTTAACTAGATAAATAGTCTATTATAATTAAAGTCACATATCCACGTAACTGAATTTAGTTCTGTGAGTATAGTTAAATAGTGTGCATGGATGAATGAAAGAAACTTTAGATAAATAAGAATTGGAATAACTGTATAATTTGAATATTTTATTATATAAAAACCTTATAATAGTTGAATAAAAGATAAAACACTTATCCAAGAATACATGTGGCTGTTTTGTTTCAATTTCTATGATTCAATTGTAGTAATATACTTTAATGCCAACTTTCAACACGAAGGCCAAAGAACAGAGTCGGTCTTCATAAATTTTAATTTGACCTCACAATAAAATATTCCCTGAGAGTATATAATAAAAAAATTAAGAGTCTCATAAATTAGTTGAGATAAGCATTAATGGCATCCAACTAAAATATAAATAAAATTTTTAAATAATAATAAAAAACAAATATTCCAAAACCATAACAATATATAAGTATAAGTGCCATAATTAAAACATAAAATATAAAAGTATTCTAATTTTTGAAAGATTGATATTAATTGTACAACTGCTCGATTAGATATTCTTGACTCGGCTTCTTCGTCACTTCCCCTAAATAATTATTCCTTGAGTTTTATAATGATGAATTTTAGACAACTAAGATATTCGTTTTCTCGACTCTGTTATTTTGGAGATCTGCCGATCATTGAGATTGTATTTTTTTCATAAGTAGGCATTAAGTATTTTTTGTACACAGAGATTAATTACAATTTTTAAATAGATAGCGTGTCAGATAATAACCTAAAAATGAAAGATAAAATATATACCTAGATATAAAATATAAATATCTTGAGATAAATAATATTTTCAATTAATCAGTATTGAATTTGATATTGATTGGAATTTCATGATGGAAGTAAAGTTTTTAGTTTTTACATTAACGGCCTTGCTTTTAATAGGAAATTGTTCCAGCATTAGTCCAAGTAAGTACAATTAAATCTTCTGTGAGTAAGGCTACATTGCTGGCTAAGTGGCCTGAGGAATATCAATTAAATGATGATTTATAACAATACATTTCCAATCACAAACCTCTCTACGATTAATCTGATTAGGGTTGTAAAATTTCAGATATATCAAAAAACAAAAATTATTGCGCATGTGCCATGGCCGGTACGAATTGCAACTGAAAGTTTTCAGCTTACAAGAAATTTCTACGACTTCAACTTCAATATTAGGCTACGAATGTAGCCTAATATTTTCTATATTAATATTTAGCTAAAAACTTTAAAAAAGCAATTTTTTAAGTTAATAGTGGAAATTTTGTTTTAAAAAGTTTTGTTTTTAATGTTCTTAGATTATTATATTAATTTTCTTTTTAGTTTTGTTAAAAATTTTCCTTAGTTCTGCCATAGGATTTATAAAAAATGCCAATATTACCATTGCAAACATTCATCTGGCGATACCGAATTCCTTAGAGGATTTAGCGTAAGTAAATCAAAGAATTTCTGCTTTAAAACAAACATAGACACAAAAAAATCATAAGGTTTTGTTTGTTGTTCCTAAACTGTTTTTTATAACCAGTAATATAATTTAAAAAAGGTCCATCATCAAATATTACGCATTATTTTATCCAAAATCAATCGAAACTCATTTAAAAAAATCATTAGTTATAATTAATTTGGTGCTGCGAACCTCGCTTCGCTCGGCACGCAGTGATTCATTTATTATAACTCAATTATGTTTAAATTTGATACTATTATAAGTAAATCACTGCGTGCCGAGCGAAGCGAGGTTCGCAGCACCAAATTAAAACGATTTTTAAATTGTTTTCGTCGTTCTATTTTGAATAATCTTCATAACCACAGTCATCCTTCTCTTAAATTAATCAGTGTGGCCTTCCATGAAGAGACCTGGGCTCGTACTTGCAATGAATGTCAACTATCGAAAGTCTCCTCATACCAATGCTCATACCAATGCCCACTTCCATCAGCAAAATATTTTCGTTATTGCTTGGTCCAAAGTTTCTCCGCTACAATTCATTGCAGCTGAATCTGTGATTCGAGGACTTTTGGATTGTTGGATTTCTCGTTCCAGAAACTCTATCTGATCGAGGTTTATTTGAACTCTTACATCGTCAGTTAAAACTAACAATCATAGCTCACTCCGAAACTAATTTTAAAAAAGACATCAAGACTACTGCAGCTGGGCTTGGGTATGGGGAAAATATACGCCTACCTGGTGAACCTTTCTCTTCAAATCTCGCAAATAACAATCATGATTAGTATCCAAGTAGCTTTTTTTCAAGTTTACGAGGTACACAACCTACAATTTTTGTGTTCAAAGAACTTGTTGATTGTCGTCATGTCTTTCTGAGATATGGACCGATGTTAAAAGCTCTTCAATCACCATACACTGGTCCCTAAGAAGTTCTTGTTGTCAAGATTATTTTGGTTTAGAAGAAATCAATAGATATACAGGGTGTTTCAAAAAAAGGTAACACCGTCTCTAGGATAGGTAAAAAACAGAAAAATAATTGGGGTTGGCTTAGTGAAATTTTTTTCTAACGCCATCCGTTTTCAAGATAAAGGGCGTTGAAGAAAATGAAATATTACACATTTCTTACGATTTTGCCGAAACTACTGGCACCATTGCAATGAAATTTTATACGAATATGTTTTGGAAGCTGATATATCCCATGAATTTGTTTTTATAACTAACTCACATAGAGGGCGCTAGTTACACGATTCATACAACGTATTATTCAACATAACTTTTTTTAGGGTAGAATTATTAGTCAAAACTCCAAGTGAACATAAACATCGTTTAATTCTACACCAAAAAGGTACTCTTGGTAAAACTCGATATTATGTACCGTTTTCGGAATATTTTGATTTGAAAATTATGAAGTAATAATCGCTCCTGGTATAAACTAATGATAAAGTTCGCTTTTCTCTAAGTTTGCCATGTAAAATTTATCTTGAAAACGGATGGCGTTAGAAAAAAATTTTACTAAGCAAACCCCAATTATTTTTCAGTTTTTTACCTATCCTAGAGACGGTGTTACCTTTTTTTGAAACACCCTGTATAAATAATCAGTGAATAACTTTTACAGGGTGTTTCATTAAGAATTATCCATATAATAACTGGAGAAACCTTAGCACTAAATATGAGGATTTAAGCCAAAACACTTAAGTAAAATATTTCTCCTAACCGAGATATAGGGTGTTTTATTTTAACTATTCTAAATGATTGTATCCCATATTTTTGACACCTTCAAATATTTTCTGTTCATACTTGACAAAGAGTTTATACATATTAGGTTATTTAAACAGTGGCAAAAGATACTTTTTCTCGATTACCAGAGGGGTGCGGTAGGGATGGATACTTTCTTTTATCCCCCTACAATTTACGCCACTGTCGTAATAAGTGTTTTGGCCTAAATCTTCATATTTAGTGCTGAGGTTTCTCCAGTTACTATATGGATAATTCTTAATGAAACACCCTGTATATGGATAAAGTATACTTAAATTTATAATACGTTAATATTCCTATAGAGATTTGGATAACCAAAAATCTTGGTGTACCATAAGAGCTCTATTTTGACTTCCCTCAAGGACACTAGTGGATTTTTTCCAGGATCCTGAGATCTTTTGGTACAACCAGAAGATTATTTTTAATTTCAAGCCCCATTTTTTCCCTACGGCAAGTCCAGCAGGCTATTAAATCTTTGGATAAATCCTTACATCTGACACTATTTCTCTATAATTATAACGATATTTGTTTGAATAATGATATTGATGTTATCTGTTTTTCAGAATTGGGTACCTAAATTTAACTAATCTCCATGTATATGGATTAAAAACGCTGACAGCTAAAACTAATGCAGTAGGTCTAAAGTCTGATAGAGAAGATTTTACTAAAAATAATGTAACTGTGACGGGTGTATTCGACGAAATTGGTATTACTGCTGAGTACGATCTTGATATGGCAATACTAGACCTCATACCGTTGTATGGAGTAGGAACTTTAGAGTATGTTGTTTTTATTATACAATGTATGGGATAATTTCAATTTTAACGTTATAATGTATTGAATTTGTCAGTTATGATGGCACCAATTTAAAAAAACTTTTTTCACCTGTCCAAGGACTCGTAATTTTTCCAGAGGCAGTTTTTTTCGTTAAACTGCCAGGCAACAAAATTCTTATTGATACATGTCAAGTTTACTTCGACAAAAAAAAGCTCTCGTAAAAATATTTTGGTGTGTACAAGAATAAACATTAATTAATATTAAACAAGTATTATTTTTTTCTTGAATTTTTATTTTTTAGCTTGGGTTTAAAGAAATTTGATTTTTATTTAAACACTTCTCTATATGACCATAAAACGTTACAAAATGTTAGTTTGGAAAAGTTCGATCTAGGATTTACATTTCGTCATTCTTCAGAGGTTAGTTTTATAACTACGTCTGTTGCAAACTACAACATTGATTAGAATTATTAATTGAAGTTAATTTTCAGGCATCTATTACAGGAATTTGGAAGAACGTAAGAATTGATGCATTTTTAAAAAAATTACTTGTACTTCTAGGTGAAATATTTTGCATGTGGTATGATTATAACACCGAGTGTCTAAGTTGCCTTTTAAGTAACGTTTTGCAAATTATTGTCAATATATATCTCAAAGCAAAGATAGAAAAATTGATCCCATGTCATTGCTACGAGGTAAGTGCGTTATATTTAAAAATTTCTTAGTTGCTTCTAAACAGTTTGGAAAATATAAATAAATATGATTTGAATTGTTTGTTTTAGGACACAGCTCTTCTGCAAAATCTGAATCTTCAAAATCTATCATCGGCTTGGATGAATGAAGATTACAAGAATGTAAAAGATGAAATAACTAGTAATCAAGCTTTCAAGCAACTGTATGACAAAATTTATGATATTGTTGTCATTACAATTAAGGATAATGATTTATATTTTTAAAAAATTAAAATATTAAACTCCGGATGTATTTGTATGTATTTCCTATCTCAGTTTATTGGTTTTTAAAATCGCTGTGATAATACATTGATATACTTGATACAAATACTAACTATAATTATAACAAATATCCAATCTTTGGCAATATTGATATTAATTGGGGAATATATGTATGAAAATAAATTAATAAAAAATACAATTACATAAGATCATACTAAATTAATTATTGTATTGTTTTTCTTATTTATTTATACTGATTTTTTGGCTGGGATAAATTATACACATTATGGGTCACTACTATCTATTATTTAGTAAAATAAGCACTTAAATTTTATAATTTGTATACTCCCGGTGTATTAGGATTTAATCAAACTTTTAATTTTTTAAATTAGTTTCTTTTATAAAATTTATAAAATGGTTTCATTTATTGTCGAAAAGATTTCTGTAAATTTCTTTGAAAAGAAAATTGCTTGATTTGATGTAACCAATTAATCAGTATAAATATTTTAAAGAATAAAAAATTAACAAAACTTAATGATTTTTCAAGCATTTGTTGCTGTGACTGAATTTATGTTTAAATAATTCGTAGATGATTTTTTAAAAATTAATTTATTAACTATTTGACAGAATACCTACTATAATTTTCAACAATAATTTCCTTAAAATAATTAATGATCATAATCAAGAACCAAAAATTAAAGACGAACAATCACAGACTGATAATCATAATCAAAGACTAAAAATCAAAGAAATTTTACAACGCAAAATGTGACTATTTAAAATAATTCATAATCTTGTTTGCTAATATCGAAATTAATGAAAACAATGAAAAAACAATGAAAAATATTGTAAACAGAATCATTAAATCTTTTTGCTAAATAAAATAAAAAAGGCTTTTTAACTGAACAAAACAAGCAAAAACGTTATAGATGGCACACGTATATTCAATTCGATAAAATTTATTTTAATGAATAAAATAACAAAACTTGGTGATTTTGTTACCACTTGTTACAGTGACGGTAATATATTCTGTTCTGTAATAAAACAATACGATGTTTTTATACAATTTACCATTAGTATAAACAAGTTTTTTAACATTTTTTCATTCAATTATATCATACATACAATTGTTTTATTCAAGTCTTGCCAAGTTTCTTTTATATATTGTCATATAATCTCTCACCAGGAATTTTTTACCTGTAATCCATGATATATTTTAGCCCTAAGCAGCTAGACAATATACGAATGAAATAAAATTTGACAATGAAAATAACAATTTCTAAACCCTATAAATTGATACGTCAGTTTCTGTATTCAATAATTTCCTTACAAAATCGAAAATTAATTAAGTAAAATAAATATTAATAAACAATAAACCTTGTGAAATAACTGTAATTACAATAATCAATAAACTTCAATAAGATAAATATGTTAATTGACTTTTTATTTGTTTTTAAAATAAACTTGAAACTTTCCTTCGCACCTTTATAGATTTAGGACTGTCAACAGTCAAATTTATTTTTTACTTCACAGTTAGTACTTTTTATATACGAACATCAGATAAAAAGAATAAAATTTGTAATGTACAGGAAGGATATTTAATGTTAGATTTTGTTTTAAAAATAGGTATAACTATTATTATTATTATTATTATTACTTCAATAATACTTGGTCTCAGTGTCGTAAATAGATGTTTGATTTGGGGGAAAGGGGCAAGAAAAATTGATACAGTATTTTTTAACATCTACAAACCTTTATTGGAGGGTTATTTATTATTTACGACAATGCTTGGTCTAGTTTTAAAACAACTTAATTAATGGAGTATCGCATTTTTCTTTTATAGCATCAACCAAATAGCTTATAAAAATAAATCTTGTATTTTTTTTTTTTTTAATATTAGCTTAGACGAATTGGTATCAAGATTGGTTTTCAGTGAATTTCATAATTCCCAAAACAGAATACGTGGTTCTTCTAAACGCTGAGGTAATTTTACTGAGAAACAAAACGATTCTTGGTATCAAATTAGATCCAAACGATGTAGGTAGAGGCCGGGTCCGATCTATATTCTATTTTAAAAATAATCTGTTTCAAGGTACACGGTCAAATTCGAGGAAAACATTAAATTTACGCCATAAAATCGATTCATCCACATTGCAACCCACTAAAACACAAAATTTCAAATTTTAATCGAATACTAAATACTCATTTTGTTCTTATTCATGTTCAAAACCAAGTTATTTTACTGGCAATAACATTCTCTGTTAAATATGTTTGGTATCTACTTTATTTTAAGTATTTCATTGTAGACTTAGACTGAGCAGACAACAAATAATTTGGCTTGAGATTACGATTGGTTAATGCGAAAACCCTCGCCAATTAATTGATATAAATCGTTTCGAAATGCTTGAAACCCTTTAATTAATTTGATTGTAAATCATTTCTGGGGATCTGTAATTAATACAAAAAAGAAATGCAAAGATGCTCGAACTGAAATCGTATATCCAATAGGCCAGTATATTGTTGTAAGGTAAAATTTTATACGGATTTGTTTTTTCCTGTTAAAACCATGTGAATTGTAGTACACATATATTTCAAAAAACTTTTAAATACATAAAATATCAAAATGTAGCTTTAATCTATCAAAGTGAACTTCAGTGCATATCTCTTCTATTTACTTAGAACCTAACCTCACATTTAGTATTTTAAGTAATAGCAGCCAAGACGATCTTGCATATAGTAGTAATGGAGGAAGAATATCAGGAATATACTGACTTTGGAATACAATAGAAGAAGAATATAAGGATGGGGACAGCCAGATTGCAATAGAGGAAGAATATCAGGAATATACTAACAGTCAGACATCCAAATCAAAACCAAAAAAAGTAAATAGGCCCACACAGTTTCACTGGACTGACGAAAAATTTTAATTTCCTGCAGAAATACCCGAACATTGTGTCAATGCCCAAAGACACATTTTTTGTTCGAAATGTAATATACGACTGTGTCTAGTTCCTAAAAGAAATTGTTTTGTTTTGATTGATTTTTATTTCAATGTTTTGTGTTTGTTTTGATTTATAAAATTCAGAAACGAAATTCATTACCTACACTTGAATCGCTGAAAGATTACCCGTGCGTCACGATTCAACGATCATATCACCGACACCTTTTCTATGTGCTGTCCTTTTCTACAAATATCAAACGATAGTATTAAATTATAAACTGTTGTCTTCTCTATCCTATTCGTATGTTTACATATACAATGACGTACGGGTAATATCTTTCAGCGTTTCAAGTTTATGTTACTTTGTTCCTTTATTTAGTTTTGACTTGTGCTGGTTATTAACATCATAAAATTTGTATTCCGTCCCTGCTCTTTTTATTAATAACTGCATATTTGGCAATGTGTATTCCAATTAACATGATGTATAATCCTATCACAGTTGGCAAAGTGTTTTGAGATACACACGTGAAAATCAAAGTTATAGAAAAAGCACAAAAAAGTTTTTCTTCACTTTCATCTTTCTGGACTCTCATTTAACGAGAAAAAATTTTTTACCTCAATTATTTCTGTGCTTGCCAACTTAAGGGTTAACAACAATATTTTTAAATTAGTTTGGATGTATTTCGTGCTGCGAACCTCGCTTCGCTCGGCACGCAGTGACTAATTTATAAAGACATCAAATTTAAACATAATTGAGTTATAATAAATGAATCACTGCGTGCCGAGCGAAGCGAGGTTCGCAGCACCAAGATTTTTGCAGGCTTCTAGCAATTCATACCGGTTGATTTCTACAAGTCAGCTGGCCTCACTGTAATTATGCTAAAAGTAAAGTCAGAAAGGTGCTAAGTCTTTATTCTGTTACCTAGATGGCGCCACTAGAATCCATATGATCGAATCAAGTTTTGCTATCTTAAAAAAATATTGATAAAAACGGATTTCATCATCACTGCTTTTTTATGGGTGCCCAAAAGAGGCTGCCAAAAGATGCAGGAAAGTAATTTAGGACCAATGAAGAAGAAATCGTAGAAACCAAGGCTTAATTTGAAGACAAACATGGTATCGAAAAGTGAATAGTAAAATTGAAGCACTGCAAATAATTTTATTTACAATCACCTTACAAAAATGAACAATAGATAATAAAGTAGTACCTAAATTTTCTACGACTGCTATGGAATGTGGTGCTTTTGACAAATTTGACAGAACTACAAAGTAACGTCAACTGTCAACTGTGGGAAAAAATCTACCTCACGGGTCGTTTCCCACACCACTTTTCCCATAGTTGATAGCTGCTGTTACGAAAAAATGAAACACCAGGAATCTCAATACAAAAAAATTTTGACATAAAGATTAAAAATTAAAACGTACACTATGAATGAAATGGCATCAAAGCATATAAGAAAATCATGGAACCAAAACTATATAAGAAGAGCATACATTACGGAAGAGTAAAATCTATGGATGAAAGATGTCAAATTAAAATAAAGAAACTAATTATTAATGAATTGGAATGAAGATAAGTGATTAAGGCCACACATGTAACATCAATTAAGTCAATTAAGTCAATTATCAATTAAGTACCCTTTGACTATCATGAATGGTCTTCTCTGATACCGAGGTCACTGGTATCTTCTTTTGAGCTCACTTTAGGGCTTCCTTTTGATTATTTGTCCCCCCTATTTTTCTTTCAAACACTATCTACAGTAATTAATATTTCCATCCATGTGGTGGTACTCATTTTCTTACTCACTCAATGTTACCACATACATTTTAATAAAATATTTAAATTTCTTAATTTATTCCGCAATGATTCAAATTTCAATGAATCTTATTCATACTGTTATTTAACATAACCTTTTCTCATCTAATTTCTCCTACTTTTAATTTTTAATCTTTATGTCAAAATTTTTCTCTATATCACTGGCTTTACCATATACCCCATTCAATAATTAAAATTCAATATTTGATATATAAGTTTGTTGGTTTGATCGATCATATCATCTAGTGAACATTACATGTAACTAATTTTTTAAGGTAGGTCTATTGTTAAAAACTTGTAATCTGCATAATTTTTTACCTCGAACTTTTGTTTTTTATAGCCTGATGATGGCCTGCTTATAGGCCGAAACTAGTTCCTGTAAACGTGTACTTTTTGTAATAAAAACCTGTGACACTGATTTTGGTATTTTCCTTTATTTATTAATTAAATTAGTTTTTTTTTGTATTAGGTATATGCCGCTTATTTTATAACCAATAATAATAATCAAATAATATGAATTCACTTCTTTATTTTTACTATTAATATGCAGCCATAGAAAAGGTATGGTTTGCAACGCAGTGGAAAAGACACTTTTCTTACTTTCACACTCATGAGAAAAGTGTAATTTTTCCACCTTGCTACACAATATACTATTTGTTTATCAGTAAAAACTTATTAAAATGAAACAAGACTTTCTTAAAACAATATTTCCGCTGTTTATGTACCTATATTTTTTGGCCGACTGGATCAAAGAATACTCTTGCAACTTTTTTCCCAAGCGGTCAGTTGAGAAACCAGCTACTCTGTATCGGCGACGATATTCTCTTTTTTCATTTTGTTTTGTTGTCAACGTATTATACCGTACGTGATGCTTTTTTGGTTACACATACATATTGTGTAGTGTACATTATCCAACCACACACGAATTATTTTTTCCATTCTTGATCATACCGGTCGCGTTACTTCAAAAATAATTCTCGATAGTTGCCGGACAATTAAATATATTTTTACCTCGTTATCGTCTTTAATTAATTAGCCGTAGATAATGCCAATAGCGTTTTTATTTTCTTTACTGTAATTGTTAGTAAAAAAAATGTACTTCGACGTATTGTATTGCCACGTTAATCAATTATATGGATAGGTGAACGTTTTTGTAATATTTTTTTTGTTAAAATTAACGGGTTAGGTTACTAAAAAAAAAAATAAGAAAATTAGAACCATCCGTTTTTTGGTAAGTTACGATGGTTTTTGAAGTTCTACAAAACGGTGTATTAGGTATCCTGAAATCATGAAAAAAAAATTGAGTTGTGACACTATAATGATAAAAAACGAATAAATTACGAAATATTGTTTAATTAAAAGGAATTAACAATAATCAACAGTACAAAGATTAAACAGAAAAAGTCTCATACTAAGGAAAACATCTTTAGAATCTTAGGTAATTAGAATAACTTCAAAATAACTCACAAATTATTAAAAAGTCAGCATAAAAACTTAGAATGTGATTGTTTTGTATAAAAGTCATGTTGTTACCGAAATTCGCTACAATACAATCAAAATCTAAAATGTAATGCAAAACGTAATAAAATGTAGAACACGAAAAAGAACTATGAATGTTAATGAAGTAGATGTTCAAAATGTTCTCCGCGAACGTCTTGGCAACATCCTGATCTTAAATAAAACTGTCTTCTAACATTATTTAACATATCAGGCGTGATCGACCTAATCGCAAGCGTTATTCGTTCTTTTAAGTCATTTAAATCAGAAGGTTTAGTTTTGTACACATGGCTCTTCACATATCCCCATAAAAAGAAATCTAATAATGTAAGATCAGGTGATCGCGCTGGCCATTCAATCGATCCTCGCCTCCCTATCCACCGATTGGGAAATATTGTATCGAGGTACTGCCGGACATTAAGTTGGTAATGTGGTGGTGCTCCATCGTGCTGAAACCATATCGTATTCGGTGGAACTTGAGGGTTACCTGGATCAGGATATAAATTTGCCAGCGCTGGAATGACATCATTTTGAAGTAGTGCCAAATAATTGTTGCCATTCAAGTTGCCCTCAATAAAAAAGGGACCAATGATATTGTTCCCTACAATCCCTGCCCAAACATTAACCTTTTGAGGGTATTTAGTGTGTTCTTTTCTCATCCAGTGAGGATTTTCCGTGGACCAGTAGCGGATTTTGCCGATTAGCATGACCGTTAAGTAAAAAAGTACACTCATCAGAAAACATAACGTCTTCTAATTGGATAATATTGTTATCCAACATGTCCATCATTTGCTCACAAAAAAAAGTTCTCCTATCAAAATCGTCTTCCATGAGCTCCTGAGTAGGTATCATCTTATACGGATGCAATTTATTTTCTTTTAATATGTTTGCTATCGATGTATGGCTAGCATTGAATGTAGTGGATGCCTGTCTACTCGATGTATGTGGGTTTTCCTGAAACTCAAGCAACACATCTAATTTGAGTTCATCACTCAGTGCATTGGCAGCTGCTTTTTTTATCTGCCTTACATGACCAAACTCGCGAAACTGCTTTTCTATTTTACTTATTGTTCTGTGGGATATAGGCGGTAAATTAGGAAATTTCTCATGAAATAGGCGAGTTACTTCCTGTTGTGTTGGGATGTTATCTCCGAAACCAATCATTTGTAAAACTGTTATTTTATGCATTTCCGTTAATCTAACCTTTTTTCAGAATTGAATTGAACAAACTTTATACTTAAATTACAACAATGACAACTTAAATAAAACAATTTACTACTGATGGTTAAAATAGCGTTGCCACGGAAATTCTTTAAAGTTTTTTAATGGTTACCATCTAAAAACCACATTGCTATGGTTTTTGTTCACTTTCTCATTATCAAGACCTAAACGGGAAATAAGTTTTAAGTATATTGTAATAAGTTTCGAGTATATTTTAGGGAATTTCGGTAACAACATGATTTTATGTTAATTTTTGCATCAAATTTAAAAACAATAACATTTTTGAATAGAGAATGAAGAGACCTTTCAAATATAACACAAGCCTATACTTCCCATTTAAAAAATTGGGGGTTGTACCTGTCATTCTAAGGGGGTTGAAGGTAGGGGTTGCATTTTCACGTTAAAGAATGTCAAGTTATAATTTAAATTTGACGTGTTTCGGGATTTTTTATAAATATGTACAGTAACCGAAATAATGAATTTATTCCATTTGGCTTTTACACATTGTATAAAACAATAACAACAAACTCATAGGCTGACGAGATTAAATAAACAGTAGTACATAGTACATACTAATAAATATATAGCTACAACAGAAATTAAAATATATTATTACGGTTTCACCTTCTTGATTCCCTATAATACGATTTCCCAGAAAATCATATCAAATATTCAAGTTTTTATCAACCGAGCACGTTCAATGTTTCCTTTTAATTCGCCTTGGACTGTCTCTGTCTGTGTGTCTGAGATCATTTTTTGCTCAAACTGATAGTTAAAATAATTATAATGTCTTTCATTAAAAATTTATCTCGTGTATTTCCTTCTGATTCTTCGATATTTCCTCTATGCAATATTATACGGGGTGTTTCAATTAATAATCGAAATTAACTGTAGGTATAATCCTGAATTTAAAATATACGTATTTGATCAAAATCGCTGTGGTTTTTACTGCTTTAATTAAAAAATAAAAATACTTCAAAACTATTTCACATTTTCTTGTCAAACTTCATAAGAAGTCTATTTACTGAGTACTGTTCACCCTACCAAAGAATACACCAATATAGTCTATATAGAAAGGACAAGGAGTAATAAATCATTCATTTAAGTAGATTTCATAGACGTACCAAAATATATTTTAAGAGGGTATACCGTGTTCATGCAAGTGTTGATGATATTGTGGAATTAACGGCTGCTATGTTGTGTGTTGCTAAATCAACAACAAGATTACTAAAAGAAAACAAGAATGGAACTCTTCAACCCTCTAAAACTCCTCCAGGCCGAAAACCAATTGAGATCGATGAGTCATTAAAACAAAGACTAAGGCGTAAAGTCCATGGATTTTACTTACGAAAGGAAATTCCAACACTTGACAAAATTATGACATCAGTGCAAGAAGATACGGACTATACAAAATTCTCCAGAATGACATTATGCAAACTTTTGAAAGATGTGGGTTTCAGATATACAAAACATAATAGAAAATCTCTCTTGATAGATAAACCGGAAATAGTTTTTTGGAGAAGAGACTATTTAAGAAGCATTCGACATGCCAGGGAACAAAATTTGAAAGTCTTCTACTTAGACGAAACATGGATAAATGTTGGCTATACAGTTTCCAAATCTTAGCAAGATGAAAACATTAAAAGCGGAAGGCAGGCATTCGTGGAAGGTTTGTCGTTAGGTTTGCAGCCACCATCTGGAAAAGGAAAAAGACTTATCATTGTCCATGTTGGAAGTTCTGAAGGTTTTGTTGATGGTGGATTATTAACTTTTATTTTAAAACGCACGGGGACTATCACGAAGATATGAATGGGGATGTCTTCGAGGAATGGTTTGTTCAAATATTGGATCTGATTGCAAAAGGGGCTGTTATTGTTATGGACAACGCATGTTACCATTCACGGTTACGAGAAGCATTGCCCACAAGTCGTTGGCGTAAAGCAGAGCTTTTGGAGTGGCTTATTTCGAAAAATATTAAGTTTCCAAAAGATCCACTAAGGAAAGAACTTTACAGAATTGCAAAAATGAACAAGAATAAATACAAAACCTACATTGTAGAAGAAATGGCTTCTTCTCGCGGTATATCAGTTCTTCGACTTCCCCCTTATCATTGTGAACTTAATCCCATAGAATTAATATGGGCTCAGGTAAAGGGGAAAGTTGGAAAAAAATACTACTTTTAAAATAAACGATGTTGTGAAATTGTTTGAGAGTGCTGTAAGTCATGTTAGTAAGGAAAATTGGACAAACTGTATCGAGCATGTTATCAAAGTAGAGGCAAATATGTGGAAAATTGACAATATTTGTGATGATTTAATCGACCCTATTATTATTAATGTCAACAACGATTCTTCCTCTTCCGAGTCGGATATAGAATAAAATGTAAGTAATAAATGTATTCCAATAATTATTTCTTTTCATTTTTTATTATATTATAATTTAAAACGTATTTTTTTCCCAAAATACACACCACTGCATTGCGTTATTGCTTCCCTGCTAATCCTTTAACAATGAAAAAACCCTAAACTTTGCTACAACTGAAACAAATACGGGGTCGATTTACCTGGTTTTTAGATTTACGGAAGAAATGTAATTTAAAGTAAGAGTTTTATCAAAAATTTCATGGCGCTCCCTGTAAAGGTTTTGCATACTTAATTAGGGTTTATTACTCCTCTTACTTTTTGTACAGACTAGCAAGAAACAAAACTGCAAAATTTTGAGGGTAAAAATTTTTCGAATTTTATTTGCAAATACTATATAAACAAATACTATGTTTTATAAATAAATGTTTTATGATAAATTTGATTTTCTTTTGATATTTACGTATCGCCATTCCCTGGTAAAGACACACGTTCTGATCGGCGAGAAGCTAGCTCCTAGCTCCTACCGTAGAAATACGACAAGCAGCTCATTTGGCAACAGCGCATCAAAATCTACTGTGCATACTCGACCAGCAAGTTGTAGGTAAAATTGAACGCTCGCACATGATAATACTACAAATTAAATACGGAGGAACCATGATATAATTAGTGGTTGATAAAAAACATTTTATAGTTAATTTAATAAAAACAAAAATATAAAATGATATAAAATATTATTTAAATACTAATATATACTTAATAAATATTCATAGTGTGTTAAAATTGACATATCAGTGAATTTTTCACGCAAATTCGGGGTTATCCTTTGGAGCTGGGGGGTAGGAGAAGATTTCTATGAATAAAATTTTGTACAGAGGTAGAAAAAATAATTCTATTTCATCTGGCATATTCAAAAATTACTTACAAACGTTCCGAGTGGCCAAAAAATGGATTTTAAGGGAAATTTTCACGCAAATTCGGATATATCCTTTGGAGCTGAGGGGTAGATGAAGATGTCCATAAATGAAATTTTGCACAGAGGAAGAAAAAACAATTCTCTTTCATCTGGCATATTCAAAAATTACTTACAAACGTTCCGAGTGGCCAAAAAATGGATTTTAAGGGAACTTTTCACGCAAATTCGGATACATCCTTTGGAGCTGGGGGGTAGATGAAGATGTCCATAAATGAAATTTTGCACAAAGGTAGAAAAAATAATTCTCTTTCATCTGGCATATTCAAAAATTACTTACAAACGTTCCAAATGGCCAAAAAACGGATTTTTAGGAAATTTTTCACGCAAATTCGGATATATCCTTTGGAGCTGGGGGGAAGATAAAGATGTCCATAAATGAAATTTTGCACAGAGGTAGAAAAAACAATTCTCTTACATCTGGCATATTCAAAAATTACTTACAAACGTTCCGAGTGGCCAAAAAATGGATTTTTAGGGAATTTTTCACGCAAATTCGGATATATCCTTTGGAGCTGGGGGGTAGATGAGGATGTCCATTAATGAAATTTTCCACAGAGGTAGAAAAAATAATTCTCTTTCATCTGGCATATTCAAAAATTACTTACAAACGTTCCGAGTGGCCAAAAAATGGATTTTAAGGGAATTTTTCACGCAAATTCGGATACATCCTTTGGAGCTGGGGGGTAGATGAAGATGTCCATGAATGAAATTTTGCACAAAGGTAGAAAAAATAATTCTCTTTCATCTGGCATATTCAAAAATTACTTACAAACGTTCCGAGTGGCCAAAAAATGGATTTTAAGGGAAATTTTCACGCAAATTCGGATATATCCTTTGGAGCTGAGGGGTAGATGAAGATGTCCATAAATGAAATTTTGCACAGAGGAAGAAAAAACAATTCTCTTTCATCTGGCATATTCAAAAATTACTTACAAACGTTCCGAGTGGCCAAAAAATGGATTTTAAGGGAACTTTTCACGCAAATTCGGATATATCCTTTGGAGCTGGGGGGTAGATGAAGATGTCCATAAATGAAATTTTGCACAAAGGTAGAAAAAATAATTCTCTTTCATCTGGCATATTCAAAAATTACTTACAAACGTTCCAAATGGCCAAAAAACGGATTTTTAGGAAATTTTTCACGCAAATTCGGATATATCCTTTGGAGCTGGGGGGAAGATAAAGATGTCCATAAATGAAATTTTGCACAGAGGTAGAAAAAACAATTCTCTTACATCTGGCATATTCAACAATTACTTACAAACGTTCCGAGTGGCCAAAAAATGGATTTTAAGGGAACTTTTCACGCAAATTCGGATATATCCTTTGGAGCTGGGGGGTAGATAAAGATGTCCATAAATGAAATTTTGCACAGAGGTAGAAAAAACAATTCTCTTACATCTGGCATATTCAACAATTACTTACAAACGTTCCGAGTGGCCAAAAAATGGATTTTTAGGGAATTTTTCACGCAAATTCGGATATATCCTTTGGAGCTGGGGGGTAGATGAGGATGTCCATTAATGAAATTTTCCACAGAGGTAGAAAAAATAATTCTCTTTCATCTGGCATATTTAAAAATTACTTACAAACGTTCCGAGTGGCCAAAAAATGGATTTTTAGGGAATTTTTCACGCAAATTCGGATATTTACAAAATAAATTGAAGCTGTATGTCTAGGAACATAAATTTTTTTTACAAAACTGTCACGTTATATTAAAAAAATAGATTTCTAAAACCAATAACAGCTGTTTAGCCACAACTTCATACCCCAATATCTTTTTTTATTCAATTATTTCCCGCAAAAAACATTTTACATCTTTATATATAGTATAGGTATATAAAGTAACTCTTAAATTTTGGTCCTTTTAATTAAATAATTGTAAATAGGTCTATTTTTATATATGGATAAAATTGAAAGAGTTTTTTTAATATCAATTGTTTATATCTTGGCTAAAAGATAAATCAACCCGACATCTTCTAAATCGATAGTAGAACAACATTAAAATATAGGGGAATTAAACACGTGCCTAATAGTGTGCCTACTACGCTTCTAAAAACATTAATTTTACTTTATTTATTTATTTATTGTAAGTACATCGAATGTTCTCTAGGCAACGAATTGTATTTCTGAATTAAATAAAACTGTAGATAATGTAATAGGTACACATCAGTGACAATGGTTGAATAAAGAAATGTGTGCAATTAAAACTTTATTGTATTTTATTAATAACTTCTATTTTAGATTTGCTACTTTCGTACAAAGAAGCACTTTGTCTATCGTTCCTACTCTATTCTCTTTCATTCTATTTCATTCATGGACATCTTCATCTACCCCCCAGCTCCAAAGGATATATCCGAATTTGCGTGAAAAATTCCCTTAAAATCCATTTTTTGGCCACTCGGAACGTTTGTAAGTAATTTTTGAATATGCCAGATGAAAGAGAATTGTTTTTTCTACCTCTGTACAAAATTTCATTCATGGAAATCTTCATCTACCCCCCAGCTCCAAAGGATATATCCGAATTTGCGTGAAAAATTCCCTTAAAATCCATTTTTTGGCCACTCGGAACGTTTGTAAGTAATTTTTGAATATGCCAGATGAAAGAGAATTGTTTTTTCTACCTCTGTGCAAAATTTCATTCATGGACATCTTCATCTTCCCCCCAGCTCCAAAGGATATATCCGATTTTGCATGAAAAATTCCCTAAAAATCCATTTTTTGGCCACTCGGAACGTTTGTAAGTAATTTTTGAATATGCCAGATGTAAGAGAATTGTTTTTTCTACCTCTGTGCAAAATTTCATTCATGGACATCTTCATCTTCCCCCCAGCTCCAAAGGATATATCCGATTTTGCATGAAAAATTCCCTAAAAATCCATTTTTTGGCCACTCGGAACGTTTGTAAGTAATTTTTGAATATGCCAGATGTAAGAGAATTGTTTTTTCTACCTCTGTGCAAAATTTCATTCATGGACATCTTCATCTACCCCCCAGCTCCAAAGGATATATCCGAATTTGCGTGAAAAGTTCCCTTAAAATCCATTTTTTGGCCACTCGGAACGTTTGTAAGTAATTTTTGAATATGCCAGATGAAAGAGAATTGTTTTTTCTACCTCTGTGCAAAATTTCATTCATGGACATCTTCATCTTCCCCCCAGCTCCAAAGGATATATCCGAATTTGCATGAAAAATTCCCTAAAAATCCATTTTTTGGCCACTCGGAACGTTTGTAAGTAATTTTTGAATATGCCAGATGAAAGAGAATTGTTTTTTCTACCTCTGTGCAAAATTTCATTCATGGACATCTTCATCTACCCCCCAGCTCCAAAGGATATATACGAATTTGCGTGAAAAATTCCCTTAAAATCCATTTTTTGGCCACTCGGAACGTTTGTAAGTAATTTTTGAATATGCCAGATGAAAGAGAATTGTTTTTCTACCTCTGTGCAAAATTTCATTCATGGACATCTTCATCTTCCCCCCAGCTCCAAAGGATATATCCGATTTTGCGTGAAAAATTCCCTTAAAATCCATTTTTTGGCCACTCGGAACGTTTGTAAGTAATTTTTGAATATGCCAGATGAAAGAGAATTGTTTTTTCTACCTCTGTGCAAAATTTCATTCATGGACATCTTCATCTTCCCCCCAGCTCCAAAGGATATATCCGAATTTGCGTGAAAAATTCCCTTAAAATCCATTTTTTGGCCACTCGGAACGTTTGTAAGTAATTTTTGAATATGCCAGATGAAAGAGAATTGTTTTTTCTACCTCTGTGCAAAATTTCATTCATGGACATCTTCATCTTCCCCCCAGCTCCAAAGGATATATCCGATTTTGCATGAAAAATTCCCTAAAAATCCATTTTTTGGCCACTCGGAACGTTTGTAAGTAATTTTTGAATATGCCAGATGTAAGAGAATTGTTTTTTCTACCTCTGTGCAAAATTTCATTCATGGACATCTTCATCTACCCCCCAGCTCCAAAGGATATATCCGAATTTGCGTGAAAAAATCCCTTAAAATCCATTTTTGGCCACTCGGAACGTTTGTAAGTAATTTTTGAATATGCCAGATGAAAGAGAATTGTTTTTTCTACCTCTGTGCAAAATTTCATTCATGGACATCTTCATCTTCCCCCCAGCTCCAAAGGATATATCCGATTTTGCGTGAAAAATTCCCTTAAAATCCATTTTTTGGCCACTCGGAACGTTTGTAAGTAATTTTTGAATATGCCAGATGAAAGAGAATTGTTTTTTCTACCTCTGTGCAAAATTTCATTCATGGACATCTTCATCTTCCCCCCAGCTCCAAAGGATATATCCGAATTTGCGTGAAAAATTCCCTTAAAATCCATTTTTGGCCACTCGGAACGTTTGTAAGTAATTTTTGAATATGCCAGATGAAAGAGAATTGTTTTTTCTACCTCTGTGCAAAATTTCATTCATGGACATCTTCATCTTCCCCCCAGCTCCAAAGGATATATCCGATTTTGCATGAAAAATTCCCTAAAAATCCATTTTTTGGCCACTCGGAACGTTTGTAAGTAATTTTTGAATATGCCAGATGTAAGAGAATTGTTTTTTCTACCTCTGTGCAAAATTTCATTCATGGACATCTTCATCTACCCCCCAGCTCCAAAGGATATATCCGAATTTGCGTGAAAAATTCCCTTAAAATCCATTTTTTGGCCACTCGGAACGTTTGTAAGTAATTTTTGAATATGCCAGATGAAAGAGAATTGTTTTTTCTACCTCTGTGCGAAATTTCATTCATGGACATCTTCATCTACCCCCCAGCTCCAAAGGATATATCCGAATTTGCGTGAAAAATTCCCTTAAAATCCATTTTTTGGCCACTCGGAACGTTTGTAAGTAATTTTTGAATATGCCAGATGAAAGAGAATTGTTTTTTCTACCTCTGTGCAAAATTTCATTTATGGACATCTTCATCTTCCCCCCAGCTCCAAAGGATATATCCGATTTTGCGTGAAAAATTCCCTTAAAATCCATTTTTTGGCCACTCGGAACGTTTGTAAGTAATTTTTGAATATGCCAGATGAAAGAGAATTGTTTTTTCTACCTCTGTGCAAAATTTTATTCATGGACATCTTCATCTACCCCCCAGCTCCAAAGGATATATCCGAATTTGCGTGAAAAATTCCCTTAAAATCCATTTTTTGGCCACTCGGAACGTTTGTAAGTAATTTTTGAATATGCCAGATAAAAGAGAATTGTTTTTTCTACCTCTCTGCAAAATTTCATTCATGGACATCTTCATCTTCCCCCCAGCTCCAAAGGATATATCCGATTTTGCGTGAAAAATTCCCTTAAGATCCATTTTTTGGCCACTCGGAACGTTTGTAAGTAATTTTTGAATATGCCAGATGAAAGAGAATTGTTTTTTCTACCTCTGTGCAAAATTTCATTCATGGACATCTTCATCTACCCCCCAGCTCCAAAGGATATATCCGAATTTGCATGAAAAATTCCCTAAAAATCCATTTTTTGGCCACTCGGAACGTTTGTAAGTAATTTTTGAATATGCCAGATGAAAGAGAATTGTTTTTTCTACCTCTGTGCAAAATTTCATTCATGGACATCTTCATCTACCCCCCAGCTCCAAAGGATATATACGAATTTGCGTGAAAAATTCCCTTAAAATCCATTTTTTGGCCACTCGGAACGTTTGTAAGTAATTTTTGAATATGCCAGATGAAAGAGAATTGTTTTTTCTACCTCTGTGCAAAATTTCATTCATGGACATCTTCATCTTCCCCCCAGCTCCAAAGGATATATCCGATTTTGCGTGAAAAATTCCCTTAAAATCCATTTTTTGGCCACTCGGAACGTTTGTAAGTAATTTTTGAATATGCCAGATGAAAGAGAATTGTTTTTTCTACCTCTGTGCAAAATTTCATTCATGGACATCTTCATCTTCCCCCCAGCTCCAAAGGATATATCCGATTTTGCGTGAAAAATTCCCTTAAAATCCATTTTTTGGCCACTCGGAACGTTTGTAAGTAATTTTTGAATATGCCAGATGAAAGAGAATTGTTTTTTCTATCTCTGTGCAAAATTTCATTCATGGAAATCTTCATCTACCTACCAGCTCCAAAGGATTTCTCCGAATTTGCGTGAAAAATTCCCTTAAAATCCATTTTTTGGCCACTCGGAACGTTTGTAAGTAATTTTTGAATATGCCAGATGAAAGAGAATTGTTTTTTCTACCTCTGTGCAAAATTTCATTCATGGACATCTTCATCTTCCCCCCAGCTCCAAAGGATATATCCGATTTTGCATGAAAAATTCCCTAAAAATCCATTTTTTGGCCACTCGGAACGTTTGTAAGTAATTTTTGAATATGCCAGATGTAAGAGAATTGTTTTTTCTACCTCTGTGCAAAATTTCATTTATGGACATCTTCATCTATTAAGACTTATTAGTATAAAGTTATAATATATTTTTAATATTAACTCGTAACTGTTGGACGGAATATACAGCGGAGCGGAGTTGCCAAATCAATTTTACCGTATTGGAGCTAGGAGCCTACTTCTCACCCGTCACGTTCTGACGTGTTTGAGATTCCATCGTGATATGAATATTGCAGAATTTTCGAGTTTGCTTTCACAGCGAGAATTCTGCGAAATATTGCAATTCAATAAAGTGACGAAGAACGAACAATAGATGAGAGGTTTTTCACCTAAGCATATCCTGAATTATTTAATAGTCACATATATAAAGTGAAAGTGATATACTGAATATTAATGACACTGCGCTTCAATATATCCACAATAAATTTGTTATCTATAGGAAAAAAAATACGTATTTATGTGTATTCAACACTCTGTAAAGAAACCTTTTATTTTTATGTATGGTGTTCTTCAAGAAAAATGGTTGACTGCAGTCAAAGTACCTCCTTTAATCTCATTATGTAGGAAAGAGTAGAATTTTATATATTTATGTAATTTAATATGATTTTAAATAAAACAGGTGCCAAACTACGCTGATGGAGCATAATAGCAACGTTAAATATAACTGAAGACTTCGCGAGAAATGAAAAATGACAAATTTTACCAAAAAAACTTTAAATTTCACTCCTATCCCTATTAAAAATTATTAAAACCCGTTCCTATTCATATTTATGGCCGAATTTAACATACAGAAAGAATTTGCCTCAGGTAGCTTAACTGCAGTACTCCATTTTTCTTGAAATTTTGCTATTTAGAGAGTTGATGAGTATGTCTTTAAATATTACTCATCATCAACATTAGTTTCAAGCATTTTATTGGTTGGCAACAACAAACAAGAGGAGGGTGGAGATCAGGGAAGATATAGAGTCGAAAAGAGATGTAAAAATAGAAGGGTTGTCTAGTCTGGTAGTCTGGTAGTCTGGCTTGTGATGAATAATACTCTGTACATTATTTGATATTCAATAATTAAATAATAAGAAAACAGTCGAAGGATTGTTACGTGATGAATTAATTAAGTGAGTTTGAATTACATTGACACAATAAATAATGCTGGGGATGATCTGTGCATTTACTATATTTAGATGGTCCAAATGGGTGAAGTAGAAGGGTGATGAAGAAAGACTGGGTAGTTAAATAGGAAGACATTGAATCCAGGATGTGGTGGCGAGCTGGGTGCAAAGGAGGTGGGTAATATGGAAAGCCATTCTCTTGAGTAATAACGATCAAAATTCAAATCTTCTTATAGTTGCTGTAAGAAATCTTTTCTTGGACTTCCCTTACGTTCATCTACTCCTATTTGTTCTTTTTATTGATCTTCATGAGTGTCTTTTTTGTTTGTTTTTTGATATTATAATATTTCCATAGGAAACAATAAAAATTTGATTGTTATTTTTTCGCAGCACAATATTTTAGATAAATAAACTTGTTTTTTTATTATTAATCATTACGTAAGGATGCTTTTCATTCATGAAACGTAAGAAGTGGGTTTTTAATGAGCCTTGAGCCATAAACGACCTTCAACTCTCTTTCAAGCGCATGTAGGAGGATACATTAAAAAGGACCCATGTTTAACTAAAAGATTTTTATTCTAAATTATACCGCTGCAAAAAACAAATATCCAATTTTGTTTAATATAATAGTATTCACAGTATTTTAATATTCTAAATATAAAAGCTACGAAAACTAAAGGACAAAAAATAGAAAAATATAGAAATACGAAATTTTATATCAACAGAAAATTCAATACTCGTTCTTAACAATTTGTTATAAATCCCCATGGCGTGTTTTTGTTTATAATTCGAGTAATTTAAGCACATCCAATTCCCAGAATAAAAGATGCAAAGCTATAATCAAAAACTACACATATAGGCCAGTACTTGAGTATGCATAATGCTAAAAACATAGTCGAGCGGAATATATTCAATATTAATATGATAATTTTAATTAAGTTGAACACTTGTGAACTTGTAGACTATATAATTATTTAAATTCCATTACACAACATATTTAATTATTATAAGATACTGCAGATGCACAGGTAATGGTTTTAACAGCATCTGATTTTTTATCATTTTCATTTTTAAAATAACCCTCTGACACTGAATGTGTAAATCTTTATTGCAAAATTCGCTTCTAACCTCACCTGTTGGCGATATCATATCTTCTGAATATAAATTTTGATCTGGATTTCCATTTTCTGATTCAAAGGGTCTTCAAAACGCTGCCATAATATACGAGGGTTGTCTGAAAAATTTCCAACCTCAACACTCGTAAACAAAAGTTGGGGAATGTGTTTGCGCATGCTTTGAAAGGTATCCACTAAAATTTCAGCCATTTTGGACGACACTTTTAAATGTATTTTAGCAATTAATATTGGAAAGAAAAATTTACAAAAACTTTCGAACCGACGAAGAAATAATTTATATAGCTTCTTAAAACCTTCGAAATAATTAACAAGTAAATAAGAATATTCGTAGATAATCGACCTACGCTTATTTAAATCGTCACTATAAGGTTCAATGACTGTTCTGTTTACACAGAAACAAAGCAACAGCAGGCTCTGTTTAAATTTCCCATAAAATTTTTGCTGCAATCATGAAACGATTTCTTGGGAAAATTCGAAGAAACGTTGGTTAGCAGATTGTACTCTCATAAGTATATAATAATCATTTGTCGTGACGTTAGCAGATGTTAAGTACATTTGCATAAACAGTGTAAGCTTTAAAAAGTATATTCGGATGTATAATTATCGTAAATACTTTGCAATGAAGTTCTTACCGACCCACAAAATTTTAATAATAATATGACATTTTTTAACAACCTCTCTTCTGTTTCTTCTAGATAGTTTTTTTAAATATTTTAAATGTACACATGTCCAAAAGTTTGGAATATTTTGAAATAATATATCTATGCCTATATATATCTATGTCAAAAATTAAAAAAAAAATTCCAAGACACAAATGATATGAAGGATCGTCCCAGAAGTGGCAGAAGTCGATGTACAACAGCAGCACAAAACCGGCAGATAACATCGACAGGAATCTACAAGTGGCATATCCAGAGAAATTGCTAGACTTGAAGAACAATATCTCAAGGCAAACAATTACACGAAGATTAAATGCGGTAAATTTGTATCGCAGAAGACCTCTACTTGTTCCCAAACTAACCTATCACCAAAAATTGTAAGGTTACAATGGGCTCAAGAAATGTTACACCATGGTCCTAACTGGAATTACGTGATGTTCTCTGATGAATCAAGAATTGGCTTGGTTTCTGATTCGCGAAGAACGCTAGTTTGGAGGGCCCCAGGACGACAAGCCCGATTAGAAACAACCCAACCACGTGTTCCATTTGAAGGTGGGAGTATTATGGTTTGGAGTGGTATTATGAGGGGTACACGGACGCCTCTCCTGGTTTTGGAGGGAAGAATCACTGGTGTGTAAATCGAGGAAGTTTTAAATCCTGTTATGCGTCTATTCCAGGAGGCGGTAGGTGATGGATTTGTGTTTATGCATGACAATGCACCTCCACATCGAACAGCTGCAGCTGCAGTTTTTGGAAGAAGAAGGAATATACATATTAAGATGGCCATCAAATTTCCCTGACATGAACGTCATTGAACATGCCTGGGACATTAATAAATTAATCAAAAAATTCATTATTCCAAACTTTTGATCATATGTATATTTTGTAATACATTTTAAATCCTTCAAGCAAAAAACCTTTCTATTATCAAGTCACATTTTTATTTCACGTTTCAAGTTATTTTTTCAACCTACAGAAACAATTAAAGTTACTTCTCTTCTGTGAAGAATCGTTGTTAAGATTAAAACAATTACTAAACTTGTAAAACACAATCTAGACTATAAACAAACAGTAAAATAGTTTAAAAAGTCATTCACTTTTATATTCAGCATGTTCACATCACATTCTAATATCAGCTGCATTTTTTTCCCACGCAGTATGCAAGACCTTGACGTCTCTTCCAATTCTGAATTCTTCAACTCTTTGGTTCTAAAAGTTACCATTACCAGCCTAAAGTACGGTGGACAAATTTTTTTTTGTCCACCTTGTACCAGATGGAATCAACATCTGATACAATTTTTGGAATCAGCTCATCTAGAGTAATCGGAAAATTGAGACAAAATAGGGGTGATCCGTTTAAAAAAAGATGTCAGTAGCGTCATTATTCGAAAGTAATCCACCCTGTATAATATTTATAATTAATTTGGTACTGCGAACCTTCAAATCCACTTTTCAGACTGAGCACCAAGAGAAATGTTTCTTGAAACTCACACCAGAAACTCCAAAAAAGAAAATTGGGATATTGCAAGAGCCATCTTCACAAGGGAAAGGTTAAAATGAAGACTTCCTATGGAGACCCACCTTTGTAGAATAGCTAGGAGTAGCCTGGCGATAGGCCGCATCTCTAGTACAAGGAAAAGTACAAAACTAACCTTTATACCAAAATTAGGACATGGGATAGGACGTACTTCAAATCCTTTCGATCTATCAGTGTTACTTCGTTTTTCCTAAAGACAATGGGAAAAGTTATGGGAGAATATTGGAAACAGGGAATATACATAAAGAATTACAGATTTCTATATCAACTACCAACCATAAAAAATGCCCCACGGAAGGAGGAAAGCATGAAAGACCACTTGTAGGTGGATATTTGAAGGACTTTCCACTCCACACTGAAATCTTCATAGGAGAGCATATCATAAGTGTCGTCAGTACCACGCGAGGCATATCTCAAGAAGGGGTAATATTAACCTTGCTTCAAGAATTAATAGGCTACACAGGCTACACCTGTACAGTATACGGTGATGACCACATCCAAAGAAGCTGAAATTCGTAGATAAACGAATTGAAAAATCTAGGTATGATTCTGGACGGTAAACTCAACTGGAGAAATCATCTAGAGGTCTGTTGGTAGAAACTGAGGATGCTCCCCCAAGATACTCCTGAGGATCTATAATCATGATAAGGAAGGTGAATATAGATCAAAGAATGTGGAGGTCTCAAACAATCAATATTGTGATTTTACTGATATAAAATAGAAGTAATATTGGAACCCACATTTATTTTCTACATTGCAATAAGAAATATTAAAATATAAACAGTAAATCGCAGATTATTTAAAGTATTATGAAATATCATAAAGCATCTTACATACACAGTCAATTTTATTTGTACCTATTTTAAAATGTGGTAATTATTTTCCAAAATGGTCATCGGAATTCACCGTGTTCAACAAACAACGTAACTCACTTTCATTATTATAGATTAGTAAACGGGAACTAATAATTTCTAATAAATTAACGTCACATTAAATAGACATTAGTTCCGAGGACTTTGAAGTTGGGTCATAACTATTGCAGTTGAGGTAGGTTAGTTAACAACAGGCTAGATATACAAGGTTATCAGACTAATGAATTTCTTTCTTTAATCGGATACGTTTCCACAGCTACTTAATTAAAATATAATCACTTTATATTAAAAGAAAATTATGGATATGCATTACTTTTACCAACATCATTGTTTTACTGTGTACTACAATTCCAAGAAATTATTATACATTATTTATTTACTATGATTTGCGAAAATCATTATCAGTATCAAGCCAAGGTTCATAGATGTTAGATAAATGATCAAACGCACAAAATTTACATACAAACCATATATTTAGATCACAAAGGCGACTAGTTTCGTTATTAGACCATCATCAGACGAAAAATAAAAGATACAGATCAGAATAATCATTTTAAGGTATTTTTTCTTTGAGCTATCAATTTTTGTAAGGAAGTTTATCTCAAAACGATATATTCTTCTAGCAAGATTGAACGTTTGAGATGTCCACATTCTTTGATCTATATTCACCTTCCTTATCATGATTATATAGATCCACAGAAGTATCTTAATATTACCCCTCCTTGAGATGTTCCTCGCGTGGTACTGACACTTGTGATATGCTCTCCTATGAAGGTTTCAGTGTGGAGTGGAAAGTTTTTCAAATATCCACCTACCATTGGTCTCTCTTGCTTTCCTCCCTCCCTGGGGCATTTTTTATGGCTGGTGATTGATATAGAGATTTGTAAATCTTTGTACATGTTCCCAGTTTTCAATATTCTCCCATAACTTTTCCCATTGTGAAAAAACGAAGTAACACTGATAGATCGAAAAGATTTGAAGTACGTCCTATGCCTTGTTCTATTTTTGCTCTTCTCCATATATTAGAGATGCGTCCTATCGCCAGGCTAATCCTTGCTATTCTAAAAAGGTGGGTCTCCATAGGAAGTCTTCATAGGTGGATGTTTATTTCTCATATTAACCTATCCATTGTAAAGATGGCTCTTGCAATTTCCCAATCTTCCTTTTTGGAGTTTCTGGTGTGAGTTTCAAGAACCATTTCTCTTGTTGTTATGGAGATAAGACTAGAAGATCTGCTGTAAGTCTGAGAAAATACCAGACCCATGGGCAAGGAATGATGGAGTCATATTTTCGTAAATAAGATTTGTTCAATCACTGCGTGCCGAGCGAAGCGAGGTTCGCAGAACCAAATTAATTATAACTAAGATTTTTAAATTAGTGTAGATTTGTAGATCTTTGTTCCCAGTTTCCAATATTCTAAAAAGGTGGGTCTCCATAGGAAGTCTTCATAGATGGATGTTTATTTCTCATATTAACCTTTCCGTTGTGAAGATGGCTCTTGCAATTTCCCAATCTTCCTTTTTGGAGTTTCTGGTGTGAGTTTCAAGAACCATTTCTTTTGTTGCTCTGTCTGATTTCAAGCCCGACGATATCCCAAACTTTCTTATGGAGATAAGACTAGAAGATCTGCTGTAAGTCTGAGAAAATACCAGACCCATGGGCAAGGAATGATGGAGTCATATTTTCGTAAATAAGATTTGTTCAATCACTGCGTGCCGAGCGAAGCGAGGTTCGCAGAACCAAATTAATTATAACTAAGATTTTTAAATTAGTGTAGATTTGTAGATCTTTGTTCCCAGTTTCCAATATTCTAAAAAGGTGGGTCTCCATAGGAAGTCTTCATAGATGGATGTTTATTTCTCATATTAACCTATCCATTGTAAAGATGGCTCTTGCAATTTCCCTATTTTCTTCTCGGAGTTTCTGGTGTGAGTTTCAAGAACCATTTCTCTTGTTGCTCTGTCTGATTTCAAGCCCGACGATATCCCAAACTTTTTTATGGAGGTAAGACTAGAAGATCTGCTGTAAGTCTGAGAAAATACCAGACCCATGGGCAAGGAATGATGGAGTCATATTTTCGTAAATAAGATTTGTTCAATCACTGCGTGCCGAGCGAAGCGAGGTTCGCAGAACCAAATTAATTATAACTAAGATTTTTAAATTAGTGTAGATTTGTAGATCTTTGTTCCCAGTTTCCAATATTCTAAAAAGGTGGGTCTCCATAGGAAGTCTTCATAGATGGATGTTTATTTCTCATATTAACCTATCCATTGTAAAGATGGCTCTTGCAATTTCCCAATCTTCCTTTTTGGAGTTTCTGGTGTGAGTTTCAAGAACCATTTCTCTTGTTGCTCTATCTGATTTCAAGCCCGACGATATCCCAAACTTTCTTATGGAGGTAAGATTAGAAGATCTGCTGTAAGTCTGAGAAAATACCAGACCCACAGGCAAGGAACGATGGAGTGTACTTACTCTCCATGGTGTGTAGTTAAAAAGGAGTTGGTATGAAAAAGAAAATCATATTTTCGTAAATAAGATTTGTTCAATCACTGCGTGCCGAGCGAAGCGAGGTTCGCAGAACCAAATTAATTATAACTAAGATTTTTAAATTAGTGTAGATTTAGTACCTATTATTAGCAGGATGAAAATGCAGCAGGCAGCAATGAAAACTAAAGAAATGGCTGACAAACGTGTTATGTTATCACTACAAACGTTTGTTAATAAAAGAACGAGTTTCGAATCATTAGTTTGGCAAATATAACCGTGTGTGTATATATATGCTCGTAAAATTTTCCTGAGAGTAAATGTCCAAATGTCATTTATTGAAACTTGTATTTGCGTTTCACTATCAATATTGATTTAGAAGAGATATTTGATGAAATTTGTTCTCGGAATGTTTAGGTCACCGTAATAAATCGTGAGTAAAATAATCCAGGAAACCGCATTCAGTTTTTTGTTATAGAATTCCAGAGAATTTAATAATTCTGGGTTGGTTTCTTTTGTTTTCCGTGCCGACAGATAAGTTGAAAGCGGTCGTCAAGTTCCAGAAATTAAATGCAGGCATTTCCTTCTCGCTTGCAGTTCTCCGTATAAGTTATTAAAGTAGCTGTTAAGTTGAGAGTTTTAAATGTTTTTGAAGCAGAACTCTCACGCTATCTCGTACAATATGAGATCAATTCAATTACAACTGAACGAAAAAGTCAAATAAAATTATAAGAAAGAAGGAAAGGAATATATTTGTTACATTTAGCACATTACTAGCAAGAAATCTTTACCGAAAAACTTAAACCCTTTTTTATATTTATTAAAAAATATGATGACAACCCTATTGAAAAAAAAATTTGAATAATAGCGGAAAAGAAAATCTACAAATCCTATTTATTTAATGCACTTTAACAATGTGTGAACCTTGAATTAGTATTTGCTGTGGTGGTTATTCTTGGAATCGAACAATATCACATTTTACTTCGAATTACATTAAACAATATGGTAATTATCAACTTCCTCGCCAATTCCCGGTAAACAATGAGTTTGTTTAAATTCGGTAACAATACGGATCTTCTATAGTTTGAAACAATTTAAATTCTTTGAGAAAAACAATGTTGAATTTGTTGAATACATGAAAATATAAACCAACATCTTTTCAGACATCAAATCAACTCCTTCTAAGAACTTGAAGGAGTTGTTTCATAAACTTACATTTCAAATTTCTAAATATCTACAGTGTGTAAAAGCCAAATGGAATAAATTCATTATTTCGGTTACTGTACATATTTATAAAAAATCCCGAAACATGTTAAATTTAAATTATAACTTGACATTCTTTAACGTGAAAATGCAACCCCTACCTTCAACCCCCTTAGAATGACAGGTACAACCCCTAATTTTTTAAATGGGAAGTATAGGCTTGTGATATATCATTTGAAAGGTCTCTTCATTCTCTATTCAAAAATGTTATTTTTTTTTAAATTTAATGCAAAAATTGACATAAAAAAATTAATATCATGTTGTTACCGAAATTCGCTAAAATATACTCGAAACTTATTACAATATACTTAAAACTTATTTCCCGTTTAGGTCTTGATAATGAGAAAGTGAACAAAAACCATAGCAATGTGGTTTTTAGATGGTAACCATTAAAAAACTTTAAAGAATTTCCGTGGCAACGCTATTTTAACAAGCAGTAGTAAATTGTTTTATTTAAGTTGTCATTGTTGTAATTTAAGTATAAAGTTTGTTCAATTCAATTCTGAAAAATGGTTAGATTAACGGAAATGCATAAAATAACAGTTTTACAAATGATTGGTTACGGAGATAACATCCGAACACAACAGGAAGTAACTCGCCTATTTCATGAGAAATTTCCTAATTTACCGCCTATATCCCAAGGAACATTAAGTAAAATAGAAAAGCAGTTTCGCGAGTTTGGTCATGTAAGGCAGATAAAAAAAGCAGCTGCCAATGCACTGAGTGATGAACTCAAATTAGATGTGTTGCTGGAGTTTCAGGAAAACCCACATACATCGAGTAGACAGGCATCCACTACATTCAATGCTAGCCATACATCGATAGCAAACATATTAAAAGAAAATAAATTTCATCCGTATAAGATGATACCTACTCAGGAGCTCATGGAAGACGATTTTGATAGGAGAACTTTTTTTTGTGAGCAAATGATGGACATGTTGGATAACAATATTATCCAATTAGAAGACGTTATGTTTTCTGATGAGTGTACTTTTTTACTTAACGGTCATGCTAATCGGCAAAATTGCCGCTACTGGTCCACGGAAAATTCTCACTGGATGAGAGAAGAACACACTCAATACTCTCAAAAGGTTAATGTTTGGGCAGGGATTGTAGGGAACAATATCATTGGTCCCTTTTTTATTGAGGGCAACTTGAATGGCAACAATTATTTGGCACTACTTCAAAATGATGTCATTCCAGCGCTGGCAAATTTATATCCTGATCCAGGTAACCCTCAAGTTCCAGCGAATACGATATGGTTTCAGCAGGATGGAGCACCACCACATTACCAACTTAATGTCCGGCAGTACCTCGATACAATATTTCCCAATCGGTGGATAGGGAGGCGAGGATCCATTGAATGGCCAGCGCGATCACCTGATCTTACATTATTAGATTTCTTTTTATGGGGATATGTGAAAAGCCATGTGTACAAAACTAAACCTTCTGATTTAAATGACTTAAAAGAACGAATAACGCTTGCGATTAGGTCGATCACGCCTGATATGTTAAATAATGTTAGAAGACAGTTTTATTTGAGATTAGGATGTTGCCAAGACGTTCGCAGAGAACATTTTGAACATCTACTTCATTAACATTCATAGTTCTTTTTCGTGTTCTACATTTTATTACGTTTTGCATTACATTTTAGTTTTTGATTGTATTGTAGCGAATTTCGGTAACAACATGATTTTAATTTTTTTTATGTCAATTTTTGCATCAAATTTAAAAACAATAACATTTTTGAATAGAGAATGAAGAGACCTTTACCAAGCCTATACTTTCCTTTTAAAAAATTGGGGGTTATAAAGTTATAATTTAAATTTGACGTGTTTCAGGATTTTTTATAAATATGTACAGTAACCGAAATAATGAATTTATTCCATTTGGCTTTTACACACTGTATGTGAATGGAATATAAGCTAACATTTTCTTAGATCATTTTCTTGGGAAATAATAAATTAATTTTTATCAATTAAATGTCTCCGATTGAGGCATTCACTTTTTTACACCCTCTTTGATGATTAGATTAAATTCTTTAACTTGATTCATAATTGTTTTAAATTTTTACAACCTCGAACGTTAACCTATAGGTAAATAGCTAGTAGATGTGTAGTTGGTAGTCGCGATGTAGATAGTTTTGCTGCATTTTTAGCGGCAGTTAACAATGAAAGAAAGAAACCAACGACAAGACGATTTTTCTCCACACGTAGTTGTCCGCTAAATTACCCAAGCGCCATTCTTCAATTTATCTGATCTTCCCTTTCCTTTTTTTGTTCTGTATAGAGATGGAGGAGGACAGAATATCAAAAACAACTACTTATATGCGAAATCCTATACTCTAATTTTTAATTTTTGTTACTTAATCTTCGTTCACAATCTGCAAATTACAATAATTAAAATTGGTATACTTAGAATTTGTAGTATAATATGTAGTATAATATTATCCACTTATAACTGCAATTAGTATATGCATTGTCGAAATCAGGGGTGCTATTCTCGAGTTTACACGAAAAGTTTCTCATACGAAAGTATTCTCTGAAAAATATGCGCATGCGAATTTAAAACCGTATTCTTGAACACCACTAGAACAACTTGATTACGTACACGAATATCCTCCGTGTGCCTAATCTGACAACATTATGTTAAAGCAGTGCATCCATCCTAAAAACAAGTTTTACTTTAAAGGTTGGTGTTGATGTTGGTAATATCTTCGTTTTCTGTTAAATTTGACAGCTTTTATTTGTAAGACAGTGTGCGTGTAAGACAGTGACGATTGTTCTGTCTGGGTAAACATACCTTTACCCAGATAACACAAGAACATACAGTGGATGTCCAATGGATATCCACATTGGACATAAGGGATATCCATGGGATATCCGTTTATGTCCAGAAGGATATCCTATGGATATCCAGCGGATATCCATTTGCCACAAAATTGGACAATCCATGGATGTCCGTTTCGTACAAAGAATGGATATATCTTGGACAAATGTGGACATTCAGTGGACACGATAAATAAACCATGGACATATCATGAACTATTTACGTACCTTGACTGGATGTGTAGGACATGAATTGGATACGTTTTGGACATAAACAGGATAGGTTATGGATATCCCATGTACTTGTTATGGACATGAACTGGATGTTTAGGATATAAACTGGATACGTTTTGATCATGAACTGGAATGGTTATAGACGTAAACTGGATGTTCAGGATATGTTATGGATATGTTTTGGAAATGAACCGGATAGTTCATAGACTGAAGGTCCAGTGAATGTCCCCAAATGGATATCAATTGAACTAGTGGTAAATAAACATCCATTGGATGTCCATTCTTTGTCCATGATGAAAAATGGATGTTCAATGGACTTTTATCATTCTCTCAGTATTCGATTATTGCGTTTCTCATGAACCAGACCCAGTAGAAAATATTCTGCTACGCGACTAAACCTACGCATTTGAAGTTCTCATACGAAAAACCAGTAAATTCGCATACGCAAATCATTCTCATAAACTCGAGAATAGCACCCCAGAGAACAAAAAGAAAAAGGGAGGAATCTGTTATATATTAATTTGAGGGAAAATTATTTAGAACTTGATCGTTCTTGTTTCTTTTTGTTCTAAGATCGAAACTTATGAGATAATCTAACCTCAATTGCAGTTAAATAACACATAAGAGAAAATAAAAAGCAAATAGTAGGTAAATTATCCAAAAAATAGTAAAAATCCCCGTGCAGTAGACAAATTAACATAACCTAAAATTCAGAACCATAGATAAGATAACATTAAGGATTAGAGTTGGTGATAAAGATTGCATTTATTTGTAGTATATCTGTAGTCAACAATTTTAAATATACTTAAATTATTGTGTTTATTATTTATTTCAATATAAATTATTTTTGATTAAATTTAAAAAAATATTTTTATCGGTTACACAATAACTGATATATAGAGAAACATAATCTCTACGCTTTAGAATGTTTTTACGTTGACATCACCTTTTTTTGTGAATGAAATGATGACTAAACCGTGCACTAGTAGTTATTATTTTAGAAGGTGACTGACAGTCACTATTTATTAGATAACATTGTACAAAATACTTTATCCACAACTATTGAGATGAAGAGCTAAGCTCAAGTATATATAAGTATGAAAATATAAAAGGATATTAGAATAATTTTCATGAATATATTAGCCACTTTTCTTTATTTCATTTAAAATATTTGCTACAGTAATCTTAAATGTTAAACATTCAAATAGAGGAGGAATTTATTTGACAAGCAAGTCCCAATTCATAAAACCCAAAGAATATAATTAAAACTATTAATTTAATTCATATATTTAAAAAACAATTGTGTAATTTAGGTAGTTAGTTGTTTAAATATTAGTTATAAGGTGGAAGTATATACATTTTGGCAGGTAAACATTTTGTAGTGCTTCGATAACAGATATGTATTCAGGTAAAACTTCATAATAACTAAAAATATAAACACTGTGTTAATAAATGCTATCAGGCAAGGGTGAAATCAGTGTATAAACTATAAATGTTACAGTGATAGACAGAGAAACCCTACTTTATTATCAAAACTTAATGTTAAGCAATTTAGTTAGAAGAAATCTATGTAAATAGTAATTTAAGTTTGTACATCAGTTATGTTTTGTAATCTTTGATAATATTATAAAATTTCACTTAAAAAGGTTTAATAGTTGCTATCAAGTTCATATTATGGATTAAAATAAATAGCCTAATTTTCATTATTTCAAGTCAAATTAGTATTCAAAAGTTATAATAGAACTGTCTTATGAGATTTATGTACAGATTGATATCCATTTCATGTTATTTGCTCAAAATTTACATAAATTCAAGGAGATGGACATGCCAGAATCAGTATATTTCCAACATCAATTTTATAGGAAAAAAATGATCAAAAAATAATTTAAATAATTTTTTCATGATTGTAAGAATACAGATTTTCTATATGTTATCAAAAAAACATTCAAATATGTTAAAAATTTTGATCATTTTATGTAAATTTAGATTAAATTTTGCAAATTTAAACAATTGATTGCTAATTTAACGTCATTAGTGTCATAATTAGGGAAAAGGTATAAAAGGCCTTGCATTTTGGTTTTCGTTGCCACCTGGACAACGCACCTGTCCATAACGCGCTGTCTGTGAAGCGTTATTTAGCCGCTAGAGGTATTCCATTGCTCTGATACGCGCCGTACTCGCCTGATTTAGCACCCTGTGACCCTGTGAAGATCAAATCTGCCTTAAAAGGAACCCGGTTTGAGTCGATGGAAGAGGGGAAGCGGAGCTCCTAAATGCTCTTACAAAAGAAGACTTCCAGCATTGCTTTGACCAATGGAAAAAACGAATGGAACGGTGTGTGGCAAGGGAAGGGGAGCATTCTATTGTAGAATATTTTTTAAAATAAAACTCTTTTTCATAAGCAGTCTCGTTATTTAATAGCCAGACCTCGTATATTGTACATATTTGTATTAAAAAAATATTAAAATACAAGGTAAACAGCAATTATCTGACAGCAAAACTATTAAAGATATAAAAAATACATTTTCCACGAATTAGTAACTATTTTTACAGATATGATTCGATTATTTAGAGGCATGAATATGGTGATAGTTAATTTCTTCTCTATAATATTCACTTTGGCTATAACGGAAACGCTCCAATATTTCTTAACGAACTTGTGCTGATAGGGATTATAATAACCGGACTTTTTGCAATGTTTTTTCGTTAACCGTTGCGTGCTGATAATAGTTCGTTTTACTTATTATAAATTTCCAGGAATCAGTGACGACTCGTTTATTACATGACAGATAACATAAACAAGTGAATGCGAAATAACAAGCGACAGCCTACTTTTTCATTTCGAGGTAATGTTTATCTTACCATCTATATTATAACAATGTAAACATGTATGTGTCGATATGGGATTTGCGTTTTTCGTATACCTACTTTATCCTACCGAAAAATTACGTAATAACACAATTATCAAAACCTACCTGAAAACAAAGAAACTAGATTTAAAGTTTTAAAGTAATTCAAATTATTAACTATAAAACTATTAAAAAAACGTCTGGTATTGTAGTCCGGTCAATTTAGACATTCGAAGTTACATAAAGTCCCAACAAGTTGAATTTCTGTGAAATTATTCAAAATAAAATTATAAACAATGTCTAGAAGTTCCCCATCATTTCCGTTTAAGGAAAAAATTTTATTCACGGTCAAAGGTCAAAAAAATGAGTTTTTCGCGATTTTCATCAATACGGTGAGTTTTATCGTAAAAGTACCTCAGACAAAAATTGTAGATCATAAAATTATCTATAAAAAATGTATCAATACTTTTTTCCTTACGTGCCACTGTTACTGAGATATAACGAGTCAAAAAGTTATAAAAGTTGTTATCGTCATAATGTGCACGAGTTTCCACGCCATCTATGAGGTAGTGTACTTAGCGAGTTATTTAACGTGGTTTTCCCAGTAGGACTACTCATAGCCTGTGGCAATGTACAAAACAGCGCCACCTGTTTGGGTTTTTTTCACGAGTATTTGTTTATGAAGTCAATAAAATATTCTTTAATACTGTATTTTGCCCTACGTTGGGCGCCAAATGTGCCGTATTTCTATAATAGGTATGCACATCGTTTTGTTTCCATTGAATGTTTTTTAAATTTGATTTGAAAAATAGTTGATAGATTAGGTTGTTGAAGAAAAATAAAAAAGTCAAATCACTAATTATTTAAATCACTAACACTGTTTAATTTATATAACACAATTTATTTACAATACTTTAAATTATGTAAGACAATATTTCTATTCGCATTTATCTAACAACAACAACATACTACTAACTAACTAACTTAAAATATTCAAATCGGTCCTTTATATAGGTAAATATTGTTCTAGCATACTCCAGTCTATTCTGGGAATCGTCTCGATCTTTCTATTCTCGAGTCATCTGTCTGCTTCGCGTCTAGGTCATAGCGCCAGGGGCGTACTCGCACAACAATATTGTTGACCAACTTCCAACCCCAGCTGATAACCAAACCACACTTGGACTTGGTAATATACTCGAAAAAGATGTTGGTGATCAGCAACTAAGGTTGGAGGATGGAAGACAAGCCAATTGAACTTGTTTTTTATTTTTAGTATTTTTAACAAAACATGCATATCGATGCTTATCTAAACAGGTAGTTTTTTTAGCTCTGTACATAGAAAGTCTTTTTAAAAACTTCAGCACATTGAATTAAATCTTGTTTTTCAAACTCTAGATGTATATACGTGGCGTACTCATGCATATTATGACGATAACAACTTTTATAACTTTTTGAATCGTTATATCTCAGAAACGGTGGCTCGTAAGAAAAAAAGTATTGATACATTTTCAATAGATAATTTTATGATCTACAATTTTTGTCTAAGGTGCTTTTATGATAAAACTTACCGTTCTGATGAAAATCGCAAAAAACTCATTTTATTAACCTTTGACCTTGAATAAAATTTTTTCCGGGAACTTCTAGACATTGTTTATGATTGTGTTTTGAACAATTTCACAGAAATTCAGCTTGTTGGGTAACTTCACCCTCATTTTTTGGTCTAAATTGACCGGACTATTGACAATTCTGCCATTTCTCAAATGGACTAGTTTAGTGATTTTTTTTTATATTTCCATCTAATAAAATAGGTTTTTAGTGGTTCAACTGTACAAATAAAATTTTTATAAAATTAATCCTCTAGCCATAATCGGCTTTTGAAATTTAAATTTAATGGTTACATACGTCATAAGTGGTAAGTGACGTGTTTCAATAAGATTGGTAGAAAATTTGCGATGTTGTCGTTGTCGATATGTTTTAATATTAACCGAGAAACTTATTTCTCTCTCTTATTTGTTGTCATTAAAAAGAGATAAACATATCGATATTTTTGTTCTCTGATTGACACTTTATCAAATAAGGAGTAAAACACTAAACAAAATATTCTGTCATTTTCGTTAGTTTAATTTGTTGTTTGGTTGTGTTTGGTTTATGAAAGATATTACTTCTATACTATTTTTGGTTCGAAAATAAAAATCCCTAACACCTTCTCTTGGTGTTATAGCAGTTCCTTAAAAAATAACCAATAGAAGTAATTGTTCTCTCGGGGAGCAACCCTTCTATCGGTACAGTGAGAGAACGAATTTCAAGAATACCGTTTTGGCATTTTCGATAGAACCACGCCCACTTTCTATTGGCTGTTCTATTCTATCACCGTCAAGAATAGGGGTCTTGTTTGTTTATTACAGATAAATACGATTTTCTCTCCTGTCATATATCTTGTCAACTGGTACAATCAGTTAGTCACAGAACACGGTGTTTTGTGCCGCCAGTTCTTTGAGAATACTTGAAACGAACGTAGCTAAACTGTGACAACGTTGACTTTTAAACACACTTCATTATTGGTTATTAGTTGGCGCTACGTTTAAAACTTACTAATTATTTATTGCTAAATTTTACGAAATGAGAAAAATTACTTGCAAAATGAATACCAATATAAGTAAGTAGGTATCTTATCCTAAAAATATATTGCTATCATTTTGATTAATATGATCCTACTAAACTAGTCCATTGTAACTATTAAACAAACTATAGACTAAATAAACCTTAATAAACAATTTACAATAAAAGAAATTTATTTGTTTACATAAAAATGAATTGTTCCTCAAAAACCGCTTTTTACAGTAGGTACCTACTTTTTCAAATTATAATCTTAAATTTCGTAAAATCATGAGTACTTGAACCTTGTATAACTACTATCATAGTATAAAATGCATAGTTTTCAGTTCTCACCGTATAGGTAACCGAATTCTCGAGAGATATCAAAAAACCGACGGACCGAAAGAACGATTACAGAAAATGTGCTGCTGCTCACTGGAAATACTGCTGCCATTTGTGGTGCGTGAGAAATACGACCGCTTGAATAAACCCAACAAATATTCGTCATACAATGCGCAATATTAACGTAATTGAAAATGTTCTTCTTTTAAACAATGTCTCTGTGCTATTTCTCGGGATATACGGCGAATCATTATCGCTCCATTTGATACTCAACGATGATTGTATTTGTGACTTCTGTGAAACATGTAAAATACATTATTTAACCCTCATTTTCACGTTATTTTTCTAACCAATTGTGAGTCAATTAAATCATATTTCAAGATACATTTTTTTCCATAGCTAATTATACCGATATTATTACCGTTAAAACGACCCCGATTCACTGTTAATGCTACTGTACACGAGACACCCCTTATAGACGCTAACTATTTATCTGTTTGAACGAGGCCAATCAAAGAACGCGTCCCTCGCTTGCAATTGAATAACGAACGCATTTCTTCTGACAAATGACACAAACACGATTTCCGTTTTGAGCAAGACTATTTAAAAGACCTTTAAGGCAACCATATCTCCTTTCATTGACCAACAGAAATTTGGAAAAAACTATCCATCATACCGAAGAAGAAATTTTGACTGCAGTCAACCATTTTTCTTGAAATATACTAGCTACTTTGAAACTTTGTATTCCCGAAATTAACAAAAATAAGAAATAGCTCCGATTTTTTACAACAAAGAATTTTAGGCAAATAGAACCGATTCGGTATTGAATTTCAGAAATTAATAGCCGCGTGAGTCACGATGGTAGCAGGTACTTGACCGTGACAGCAAAAATTTAGTCGATAGTGTAACAAAAAATGCAGACACGTCTCAACAGGTCAGGATGTTTAGACGGATATCTATTAAGATACATAGGCGGATATGACTTGTTTATTTTTTCTTAAATTTATTGCTTGTTAATTGATAAAATGATATAACAATCAATTAAATTTATTTGTCGGATGTAAGCAGACATATTTTGAAAACAATAAATTGTTTAAAGTATAATTTAAGGAGAACCTGCCCGACATAAACTAGGTACAATTATACGTATTCATTTTTAAATAAAAATCAGTGAAAAACTGTTTTGTGTATTTTTTTACCCACGATTTTCATATAAAGTGTCCATAACTTCTGAAAGACTCTGTATAACGTATTCAGTATAATATACAGGCGTTCCCATTTAAAATATCATATGTTTGGTTTGTAACGGAGTTATACAACACTCTATGTAGTTTAAGGTAATTTCAAAATATCGACCCTAAATGTTAATAACATTTTTTGATATTTTCTAAAAAAAACCCATATACCGAACTTTATCGTAAGGCTGATACACCCTGTATACTGGACAAATATTTTATTCTTAATAATAATAACTTTTGATCATTGAAGTTAAAATTTTATAATGATTGTCTTACAAAACAATTAATATTGACTTCATATAAAATTGCAATATGTTTTAACAAATATTTAACAATAAGAAAATAAACAAAAAAGGTGACCCCTTTATTAATTTTTAATCTGCATTAAACAAGAACCTATTTGGTGTCTTATATTAATATCCTTAATATCTGTTACTATATGGACATAAAAGACATCACAACCACTTGATGCTTTTGTTGTCAAATTCAAGAAATTAATATTCGTTAAGTCCAGGTAAAATTAGTGCGGAGTTGCCACGTTTACTATTTGAACATGATCATGCTTAAATCATTGCATTTTAATTGCAGACGATTTTAAATACAATTAACGTACTGTATCTATCTTGATAAAATGAATGAAACTAGTCAATATGACGAAAATGTTTAATTTTATAATATATAATGGTATAAATCGTGCAAAAAACGTTATAAGCACGTCGAACGTTAAGGGTAACGAGATTATTTTCCCTCTTCCCACAGCTATTGTTGGTGTTACTCAGGGTGCTGTATCAAAAATTAAAAAAAAAATTCCAAGACACAAATAATGTGAAGGATCGTCTCAGAAGTGGCAGAAGTCGATGTGCAACAGCAGTAACTAATATTGATAGCTCGAAGAAATCGACAGGAATCTACAAGTGGCATATCCAGAGATATTGCAAGACTTGAAGGACTGAATATCTCAAGACACGAAGATTAAATGCGGTAAATTTGTATCGCAGAAGACCTCTACGTGTTTCCAAACAAATCTATCACCAAAAATTGTAAGGTTACAATGGGCTCAAGAAATGTTACACCATGGTCCTAACTTTCTGATTCGCGAAGAACGCTAGTTTGGAGGGCCCCAGGACGACAAGCCCGATTAGAAACAGCCCAACCACGTGTTCCATTTGAAGGTGGGCCTCTCCTGGTTTTGGAGAGAAGAAACACTGGTGCTGTGTACATCGAGTAAGTTTTAAATCCTGTTGTGCATCTATTCCGGGGGGCAATAGGTGATGGATTTGTGTTTATGCATGACAATGCACCTCCACAGCGAACAGCTGCAGTACAAAATTTTTTTGAAGAAGAAGGAATATCCACATTAAGATGGCCATCAAATGAACGTCATTGAACATGCCTGGGACATTCTTAAAACACGCATTAAGAAGCGAAACCCTCCCCCAATTACTCTACGAGAACTGAAAGATGCTGCTCGTGAAGAATGGGAGAGAATTCCGCAAGCCCAGCTCGACCATTTAATCGATAGCATGCCACATCGCCTACAGTCATGCATACAGGTCCATGGAGGAAATACTGATTATTAATTTACCTCTGGGAAGACAGAACATGGGAAATCTTTGATTGCCTCACAATAGGCTCTTCAGTCTTCTCTTTGCTTTTGTCTGCAGACTTTTTTGAACTCTCTGAGGTTGGCCTTATATATTTCCCAGTCCTCTTCAAGTTTTGTTCTTTTTGCTTCGTTAAAGGTTGTTCTTGCTGTCTTTCTGAGGTGTTCCAGTTCAGAGCACCATCATTTATTGGTTGTCCCTTCTGTCTGTACCATCCTCATGGGACAGGATTCCTTATAGGCAATATCTATTTTGTTTTGGATAGTTAACGTGTACCTTTCCAATTCTTCAGGAGTCAGGGCCTCTGTCTCCCGCAGAGCTCCTTTTAAGAGTCGATTGTATAGAGCTACATCCGTCCTCTTTGGATCGCGGGATTTCACAGTGGTCCTGAGATCCTGGTTTATCGTATGTATAAGTCAACCAGCGATGGTCTGACATAGAAATATGATCAGACACTTGCCAGTCTTGAATGTTACTTGATGTTTGGGCTCTTGCCTAGATTCCATTAATCCATTAATTAATTAATCCATATTCCATTAATCCAAACTTTTGGACATATGTGTATTTATGTAAACCTAGTTAAAAATTGTTAATTGAACATTTTTTTGGTTTATCTGAAAAAGTTTATACTTGGCAACGTCGCTCAGGTAAAGGCTGAACGAACCACGCTCACGAAAAATCGCAACAAGCTGACAAAACCAGCGTTGCCAGTTCGGGGAGAATTTCTATTTTCGGGGGGAGTCTCACTTATGCGAGGCGCAAAAATGGTTATAAGAATACAATAAATATCTAATTTATTCTTGTTTCTAGCTGGATAAGCTTCTTGCATCCTTCAGATAATGCTGAGGAGTATTGGCGTGATGTTTTCCAGTTAAAAAACGCCCTCGGTTTCCAAATTTAAAAGGTAAAAGATTGTGTAAAATTTGAGCCAACAATAAATATGTTTAGGTTGTTTAAATAAAATTTTTAATACCTAGTCAAATATTTTTATTGTTTTTCCTACATCATCAGAAAATTTCGCTATAAAAAGAGGAATTGTTCAACATGACGCGGGGAATTTACAAAACTAACTGTGGCAACACTGAACGAAACTCACAGCACTCTATTCAACAACGAAAACAGCAGACAGTCAGCACTGAATTACGTAGACAGTTGAACGTATCGCTAATCGCTACGAGTTATGACTTGACGTGAACGAATGGAAAACGTGAAAAAGTGTCCACTTAATATAAATCAAAATTTTACAATTGTACATTTTATTTACCATCTTTATCACTAATTTCGTTAAAAGATGTTCCTTCAATAATTTCGCTAACCGTTTAAATAATATTTGTTTAGTGTCTGATTCACCGGTTTTTTTTGCTAGAAACATGGCTATTTTTACGTTAAGTTTTTCTTTTGTGCTTCTTTGTTTCCTCCGGGGTAGTAATGGATTCGATAATTTTTGCGCTAGAAATACTTTCGATTCGAGTAGTGATGTTATGGAATTTACCAAAGAAGTTAATTACAGAGAATTTGCGGTTATTGGAAGTTTAAAAGCATTACATTGCTGTGCAAAGGAGTATCAAACTATCGAATGGTATGTTCATAAGTTTTTGTTATTATGGTAATGTTTTATTTAGCTTTCTAAATAAATAAGCAGTAGGTGCGAAATTCGATAATGATAAAGGCGAGTTATTAACTAAACAAAGTTATAATGTTTTACTACGTAGTGTTATTAGATACAAAGTAAATAAATTCAGTCGTTTAGAAAAAAGATCATATCTACCTAGTAAACTTGCAATTTTATCATCTTTATAGTTATTATAATAATATAAGACTAAATAATATTTAATTAGTGGATTAGTGGTGTAAAATACGTTTTGGATTGTATGAAATAATCTCGATGATTTTATAACAAACTTTCAAGTAAGGAAAAACCCTCGTTAAATTATTCTAATTTAGTTTTTTTTCCTATTTACTGGGTTTTTTACAATAAAAAACTATTAAAGAGAAATATTTTAATTACTTATTATTGTTAAATGTTTTTCCTTGTTATTTTTTTCTAGTATCCACTTACTAGTGTGTACGGATATTAAAACAGGTGGCAGAAATAAATGATTCCTGTTAAGAAACAGATAATTTGGACTGTAATAGATCTTTGTAACCGGTTTTTTATCCATAATTTATCAAATTAACAGAAATTAGATAGGTTAATATCAAGATATATACAGTGCGTCCATAAAGTAATGCATAAATTCAATATTATAGTCTATATAGAAAGGACTAGGAGTAATAAATTATTCATTTAAGTAGATTTCATAGACGTACCAAAATATATTTTAAGAGTGTTGATGCAAGTGTTGATGATATTGTGGAATTAACGGCTGCTATGTTGTGTGTTGCTAAATCAAAAATTTATAGATTATTAAAAGAAAGCAAGAATGGTACTCTTCAACCCCTTAAAACTCCTTCAGGCCGAAAACCAATTGAGATCGATGAGTCATTTAAACAAAGACTAAGGCGTAAAGTCCATGGATTTTACTTACGAAAGGAAATTCCAACACTTGACAAAATTATGACATCAGTGCAAGAAGATACGGACTATACAAAATTCTCCAGAATGACATTATGCAAAATTTTGAAAGATGTGGGTTTCAGATATACAAAACATAATAGAAAATCTCTCTTGATAGATAAACCGGAAATAGTTTTTTGGAGAAGAGACTATTTAAGAAGCATTCGACATGCCAGAGAACAAAATTTGAAAATCTTCTACTTAGACGAAACATGGATAAATGTTGGATATACAGTTTCCAAATCTTGGCAAGATGAAAACATTAAAAGCGGAAGGCAGACATTCGTGGAAGGTTTGTCGTTAGGTTTGCAGCCACCATCTGGAAAAGGAAAAAGACTTATCATTGTCCATGTTGGAAGTTCTGAAGGTTTTGTTGATGGTGGATTATTAACTTTTATTTCAAAACGCACGGGGGACTATCACGAAGATATGAATGGGGATGTCTTCGAGAAATGGTTTGTTCAAATGTTGGATCTGATTCCAAAAGGGGCTGTTATTGTTATGGACAACGCAAGTTACCATTCACGGTTACGAGAAGCATTGCCCACAAGTCGTTGGCGTAAAGCAGAGCTTTTGAAGCGGCTTATTTCGAAAAATATTAAGTTTCCAAAAGTTCCACTAAGGAAAGAACTTTACAGAATTGCAAAAATGAACAAGAATAAATACAAAACCTACATTGTAGAAGAAATGGCTTCTTCTCGTGGTATATCAGTTCTTCGACTTCCCCCTTATCATTGTGAACTTAATCCCATAGAATTAATATGGGCTCAGGCGAGGGGGCCGACACGCCCTATTTTGGTGTACATTATTTCAAAAATTTGAAATATATTTCAATTATTTCAAATATTTCAAAAATATTTCAAATATTTCAAATATTTCAAAAATATTTCAAATATTTCAAAAATATTTCAAATATTTCAAAAATATTTCAAATATTTCAAAAACATTTCAAATATTTCAATAATATTTCAAAAACATTTCAAAAATATTTCAGTAATATTTCAAAAATATTTCAAAAATAAATATTAAATTATTCAGAACGGAAACAATATTGAATTGAAGACGTTCAGAAAGCCAAAAAAATGTAGAAAAGGCTAAGATTACAGTTTACACTCTTTGAGCTTTGACTGTAAGCTAATAAGTAGTTGACTTGAATCTTTTGCAAGATTTATAGAGAATTAGTTGAGGAAAACAAATAAAAGTCTTTCATGGGGTGGTAATCAATAGAAAACGCTTTCTAAACATTGGGCGCGTTCAGCCAAGCTAGCGTTACACAAGCGTTGAGTAAGCGGAGGGCGAATTTGACCGCTTAGTGACAGCTGTAGCATTTTTTCCAGCGAATTTATTTTCCGCTAAGTTGATGAGCGGTTCGATATGTCAACAACAACAATCAACAATTATAATAACCATTAAGTTAGGTGAAAATTTCTATATTTGATTTTTATTAGTGTATAAAATTTAAATATCCGAGAATACATATATGCAACTGTAGAATTTAATGTTGGGGGAACATAATTAACTTTATATGATGTATCATACAAAGACGTTCAGCCACCTTCAAGCGCCTTCGCAGAGCGCCACTGCCAGCGCTAACTTTGTGCTAGAGTGGCTGAACAATCATTTTCTTTGGAACAAAAGTCTACAATAATTTAAAAAGTAAGAAACACAGACATTTTTTTGTAAATTGTGCTTAAGTAAAATATAAAATAAAAAATATTTTTTTTTTTTAAAAACAATATTACTTAGTAAATCTTTATTATCGAGATTTTTATAACTTTAACTAATATACTGATAAATAATACTGTAAAAGTAAATCAGTTAATCTGAGTAATTATTTTTTCAATGTTTTGTACTTTTTAATTATATTAACTCTATCACACCTTTTCAAATAAAATGGATGTGTACCAATAAGCTGAATTGGCCCATAAAAAATATACTTTCGATCCACCACTTGAATGTCATCATAATATATTGTAAGAATTTTATTTTGATTCCTTCCTTCATGAGTTCATCATTTTGAATAGCTATCATACGCATCCTAAGTACCAGTTCTTCATGTAGTAAACGGCATAATATCTTTGATTTTCTATTTTGATGACTGATTCTCGATCATGCATATTCTGAGTTCTCAGAATTGAACTGTTCTGTGTCAGTATCATAGTATCATCCATTACAGCAATACTGTTATCGTTTTCCGAGGTCGAATCAGAACCAGAAGTACTAGGAGAGGTAGCAGCAGTGCTGGAAATACTTTCAATTTTTTGAAAAGTATCCGCTGAAATTGTTATCTTTCTATTAAATATATACAGCACAAATAAAATTCGATATCCAAAAACGTATACTAGATATTAGCCAGTACCTACTAGCTCCGTTTTACTTCCTTTTTGTAGCTAGTAAAAAGTGCCTAGACATCCTTACATTCAGAACATTCCTACCGGCAAGCATGGCACAGCTAGACGCTTGTAAAATTCGCGTGCTGTTGCCAAATTATTTATAAAATAAAAAGTAATACAAGAATATTTCAAATATTTCAAATATTTCAAAAATATTTCAAATATTTCAAAAATATTTCAAATATTTCAAAAATATTTCAGATATTTCAAATATTTCAAAAACATTTCAAATATTTCAAATATTTTGAAATAATTTCAAGTGGGGTGTACATTATTTCAACGTATTTCAACCCGTGTCGGCCCCCTCGGGCTCAGGTAAAGGGGGAAGTTGGAAAAAAAATTCTACTTTTAAAATAAACGATGTTGTGAAATTGTTTGAGAGTGCTGTAAGTCATGTTAGTAAGGAAAATTGGACAAATTGTATCGAGCATGTTATCAAAGTAGATGCAAATATGTGGAAAATTGACAATATTTGTGATGATTTAATCGACCCTATTATTATTAACGTCAACGACGATTCTTCTTCTTCCAAGTCGGATATAGAATAAAATGTAAGTAATAAATGTATTCCGATAATTATTTCTTTTCATTTTTTATTGTATTATAATTTAAAACGTATTTTTTTCCCAAAATACACACCACTGCATTGCGTTATTGCTTATCTGCTAATCCTTTAACAATGAAGAAACCCTAAACTTTGCTACAACTGAAACAAATACGGGGTCGATCTACCTGGTTTTTAGATTTACGGAAGAAATGTAATTTAAAGTAAGAGATTTATCAAAAATTTCATGGTGCTCCCTGTAAAGGTTTTGCATACTTAATTAGGGTTTATTACTCCTCGTACTTTTTGTACAGACTATAACTCTTACTACGGGAACACAAATATAAATGATTATACTCAACCCAAATTATACAAATACAAGAACCGATCCTGTGTGCAAATTTTGACCATAAGCAATAAACCGATGATAGACGATCGCAATATTACCATCAGTCTCCCTTTATTGTAGGCACTATATTGTTGAACACATTTTACCAACAGAAACATTCTAGTTGTTATAATTTAGTTTATTATTTGTTTTAATAACTCTTTATCGTTTAAATGTTGTTTTTATACATTAGAAAAATGCATAAAATTACCATTCTACAAATAATATTTTGATTATTTTGCAATAAAAATATGTGTCTCAGTCAGAGACGCTTGTTTGGTGGGTGTAACCCCAGACTACAACTTTATTATAAGCCAGGTAGTAAAAAAAATAACCTAGATGTTTACGGCTATCTACCTAACCGACAATGATGATGTTATGACTCACTTGTCAACAACTATATTCTTAAATAACTAAATTTATAAAACCGTTTTTTAACAAAACTTTACTCCCACAAATAATTTAATTAAATGCAGGAAGAAATCTAAAGTTAACATTCGGTTGAATATTTCATGGCTGGCGACATGCGAGCAGTTGTTTTCGGTAACAATACATGAAGACGATTATCAAAAACAACAAAAAAATAACTTTTAAAACATGTCTAACCGGCACCACAGCCCGTTTTCGTCAGATTAATCACCTTGTGACAACTCTCATGTTCGTACTTCTTTTCGTTATCTGCCATTCTCATCGTCGGCCCACCACCACGGCCCATTCTTGTGGGAATCCGAGGTTATAATTTCAAAAGAGGGTTAACTAATAAAAAAACAACAACAAAACATTTGTTGATAGTTATCTCGATTCTTTGGGTTTCATTCACGAAATGCCGACGACCTAACAGTATTTTCTTTGATATTTATTATAATAATTATTATTATTAATATGGTGCTTTCCGGTTGTTGGATACGTGATGATATTTTTAAATTAATAAATTATACGGTGTGTGAGATGATTTGGAAGAAATATTTCACCCTTATTTTTAAAATTAGATGAGATAAATAAAAAATATGCCACTTCACATGCATAAAAATGCAGTTGAACATCATCATAGCAAACGAAATAAGGATTGATAGCAATGTCTTTCTTTGTTGTTACCTATTCCGGATTAATGCTTCTATTTTTCATAAATTATAAAATATCTGCCTTTTTTTGAACTAGAATTTGGAATTTTATTTAATACCCGCGACTGGTAGGAAGCATTGTCCCCAACGACTACTGAATTTGGAGATATGTTAGGTAGAAGCTGTTCTTGAAACCATTTTTCATATAACAGGTCGGCTGAAAAGTCCCCGGTCTGACCTATAGATGACGACACTAGAATTAAATCCATTTCATTTTTAGATAGTATCAACCTTCAAAAGATTCGTGTAAAAATTTGACAGCTGTCGGACTATTAGTTTGTGAGATATTACATTTTTAGTGAAGCAACTTTTGTTATTTTTAAAAAGATGGAAAAAAAAAGAATTTCGTGTGCTTATTAAATATTGTTATTTGAAAGGAAAAAATACAGTTGAAGCAAAAGCTTGGCTTGATAATGAGTTTCCGGACTCTGCGCCAGGAAAATCAACAATCATTGACTGGTACGCAAAATTCAAGCGTGGTGAAATGAGCACCGAAGACGGTGAACGAAGTGGACGCCCAAAAGAGGTGGTTACCGACGAAAATATCAAAAAAATCCACAAAATGATTTTGAGTGACCGTAAAGTGAATATGATCGAGATAGCTGATGCTCTAAAGATATCTAAGGAACGTGTTGGACATATCGTTCACGAATATTTTGTTATGCGGAAGCTCTGTGCGAAATGGGTGCCGCGCGTGCTCACAATCGACCAAAAACAGCAACGAATTGATGATTCTGAGCAGTGTTTGCAGCTGTTAAGGCGTAATAAACCCGATTTTTTGCGTCGATATGTGACTATGGATGAAACTTGGCTCCATCACTACACGCCTGAGTCCAATCGATAGTCAGCTGAGTGAACTGCGGCCGGTGAACCGCCACCAAAGCGTGGAAAGACTCAACAGTCAGCTGGCAAAGTTATGGCCTTAGTTTTTTGGGATACACACGGTATATTGTTCATCGACTATTTGGAAAAGGGAAAAACAATCAACAGCGACTATTACTGTGCATTATTGGAGCGATTGAAGACCGAAATCGCGAAAAAACGGCCCCATATGAAGAAGAAAAAAAGTGTTGTTTCATCAAGACAATGCACCGTGTCACAAATCATCGAAAACGATGGCAAAATTGCATGAATTGGGATATGAATTGCTTCCTCACCCACCGTATTCTCCAGATCTAGCCCCCAGCGACTTTTTCCTTTTCTCTGACTTGAAGAGAATGCTCGCGGAAAAAAATTTGGCTCTGATACTGAGGTAATCGCCGAAACTGAAGCCTATTTTCAGGACAAACCGAAGGAGTACCACAAAAATGGTATCGAAAAGTTGGAAGGTCGCTATAATCGCTGTATCGCCCTCGAAGGCAACTATGTTGAATAAAAAAAATGAATTTTGTCAAAATATTGTGTTTTACTATGGTAGACCGGGGACTTTTCAGCCGACCTGTTAAATCTGTAGTCATATCCTCATGATAGTCGGCTATACATTGCTATTTTTCGCAGACAGTAGTAACGCATTTGGTACAAAACCGTTTTCACTTCCGGTTTGAAGAATTATTATACGCTTTCCTGCAGTTTTTCCGCTGTACAACTACCAGTCTAAAGAGAGCTTGGGTTCCGACTGATACAGAGTGGATGTTTAACGGGACAATTCATGCCTTACTTTGAAGCCTAGTAAACTAACTCACTGTGTATAACACTTTTAAATGGATTTTAACAATTAAGACTTATTTCCTCGAAAATGCAATATTAACAAAAAAATGATTTATTGCCCCCTTTTTAACAGCTTATACAGTTTTTTTCTCCTCTATTGCCGATCTACAGTTCCATCTTGGAAATATTTTAGGTATACCTAACTTACTCGGAAGGGCTAAAATCAAAAAGCCAAACCCATAAATCTTTTAACTGAATATTCGGATGAATTTTACAACCTGTTATTTATGATATTATAAAAAAAAGGTAAATGCCGCTATTCCTGGTATTAGTAAATTATAACGTTTAATTAATGTTTTTCTAATAATATAGTCCAAAAAACCAAGGTATTTTAATATAAATAATGCCGTAAAAGATTATTTTAAAGTGGATTGGTTCAAATGTAAATCTAAATTGTAAACTGATTGATCTCTTTGTTTATTTATAATAGTTCTTTCGCACGTACCCAGAATCTTTCAATACAAATAAACACATCTCTGACGCCACTTAAGAAAAAAGTGTCACAGCAAGCTGCAGACCCGATCTCTTAACATTCTCTTTCTTGTAATCACTTATCGGCAAAATATTTACGTAAAATATCAATAAAACAAACCACAACAAATTTAATGGTGAAAATTATCAAATTTGCGACTAGTTTCGGTCTTAGACCATCATCAGGCTACAAATAAAAGATACAATAAGGTATTTATATTTAATATATATTTAATATTTATTTATTATTGTTATAGTTCTTATCCTTACCTTATTGTATCTTTTATTTGTAGCCTGATGATGGTCTAAGACCGAAACTAGTCGCAAATTTGATAATTTTCACCATTAAATTTGTTATGGTTTGACTTGGTGTTTTATTGATATTTTATATCAGCCACATTTGAGTTATGGATCATTCCTTCGATTTACGTAAAAGATTGTTAGTCAAATTAAAAAATATTTCTTAAACATCAGGTACATAAATTGGGAAATATGAAAACGGGGCCTCCAAGTTCTCAACAAACATCATTTATCTTTAAAAAGGGAACAAGTGAGCTAATTGAGAGGTTTTTGGTATGTATCAGCATTTTGTTTACTGGCAGAATGATTTTATCAATATATTGTTTTTGGGGATTTTTCATATTGGCTAGAGTTGACATTTTGAATCTGACGATGCTGGTTTTTAGCGAGACAGCTGTCATTGATTATGTTATAATATTAAATTAATTGAAACTAATAATTTTTAAAATAGTTTAGATTGATTTGGTGCTGCGAACCTCGCTTCGCTCGGCACGCAGTGATTCGTTTATTATAACTCAATTATGTTTAAATTTGATATTATTATGAGTGTATCACTGCGTGCCGAGCGAAGCGAGGTTCGCAGCACCAACTTAATTTAAACTACTTTAATTAATTCAATAATTTTTTATTTGTCATATTATTATATTGTCATATTGTTTTAAAATTCAGTTGGTAACAATCAAATTGTTTAAAAAACAGAGCAATGTCTTACGTCTTGTGGTTTCATTCTGTTTTCTTCAATGATATTGTTAACTAGAGTGTGTGTTTCTCGTTCTGCGAAATAATTATGTAATATCAAAGTTGGATAGTGGATGTTGCGGAAAAGGTGGTTCCGAATAAACGATTATATATTATGTTTGTCTCTTTCTATCTCTAGCATTAGGTATATCGTTTAAGTATATCGACTTGACTATTATTTATCGACTATTATTATTAATATTGGGTTATATTGTTAGGATCTACGTTGCACCTTAAAAGGAATGCTGGCGTCATGGTTGCCGCCTCATTAAATTAATCAAATGTTAATAATTTAAAGATCGTTTTTGTTCCAATAAAAAAATAATTAGAATCGTTCATTATCTGTACGGCAAAGAGAAGGGGGCCAATCATTAAATAACGATTTTATAAATATTAATTGGAGGAAGAATAAATTACATTTTACAGATTATATTGATTAATTTCGAAAGCTACGTCATAAACTCATTTAATGAAATCGATCATTTGACACTGACACTGACAGTGACAAATAAAAAAGTTTTCGTCGAATCTAAAAATTTAAATCAAAAATGCAAAACCGAAAAAAGACTTATTAGAAAAATATGTACAAAAATAAATATTGTACTATATTTGTTTGGAATTGAATTCATTATAAATACAAAATCCTTCAAAGCCCAAGCTTTTTATTTCGTCTCAAAAAAATATATATACCTACTAGTTTAATTATCACTTTTTTTGAATGTATTAATATAGAATTTTATTTCGAAACCAGTTTTGTTACTACTTTCTTATTTTAACTTTCCAATGTTTGAAATATTTATTAACACCTCAGATTGAGCATTGTCTTATCTACAGTGTGTAAAAGCCAAATGGAATAAATTCATTATTTCGGTTACTGTACATATTTAAATTATAACTTGACATTCTTTAACGTGAAAATGCAACCCCTACCTTCAACCCCCTTAGAATGACAGGTACAACCCCCAATTTTTTAAATGGGAAGTATAGGCTTGTTATACCTATATCATTTGAAAGGTCTCTTCATTCTCTATTTAAAAATGTTATTGTTTTTAAATTTGATGCAAAAATTAACATAAAAAAAATTAAAATCATGTTGTTACCGAAATTCGCTACAATACAATCAAAAACTAAAATGTAATGCAAAACGTAATAAAATATGTAGAACACGAAAAAGAACTATGAATGTTAATGAAGTAGTTGTTCAAAATGTTCTCCGCGAAGGTCTTGGCAACATCCTAATCTCAAATAAAACTGTCTTCTAACATTATTTAACATATCAGGCGTGATCGACCTAATCGCAAGCGTTATTCGTTCTTTTAAGTCATTTAAATCAGAAGGTTTAGTTTTGTACACATGGCTCTTCACATATCCTCATAAAAAGAAATCTAATAATGTAAGATCAGGTGATCGCGCTGGCCATTCAATCGATCCTCGCCTCCCTATCCACCGATTGGGAAATATTGTATCGAGGTACTGCCAGACATTAAGTTGGTAATGTGGTGGTGCTCCATCCTGCTGAAACCATATCGTATTCGCTGGAACTTGAGGATTACCTGGATCAGGATATAAATTTGCCAACGTTGGAATGACATCATTTTGAAGTAGTGCCAAATAATTGTTGTCATTCAAGTTGCCCTCAATAAAAAAGGGACCAATGATATTGTTCCCTACAATCCCTGCCCAAACATTAACTTTTTGAGGGTATTGAGTGTGTTCTTCTCTCATCCAGTGAGGATTTTCCGTGGACCAGTAGCGGCAATTTTGCCGATTAGCATGACCGTTAAGTAAAAAAGTACACTTATCAGAAAACATAACGTCTTCTAATTGGATAATATTGTTATCCAACATGTCCATCATTTGCTCACAAAAAAAAGTTCTCCTATCAAAATCGTCTTCCAAGAGCTCCTAAGTAGGTATAATCTTATACGGATGCAATTTATTTTCTTTTAATATGTTTGCTATCGATGTATGGCTAGCATTGAATGTAGTGGATGCCTGTTTATTCGATGTATGTGGGTTTTCCTGAAACTCAAGCAACACATCTAATTTGAGTTCATCACTCAGTGCATTGGCAGCTGCTTTTTTTATCTGCCTTACATGACCAAACTCGCGAAACTGCTTTTCTATATTACTCATTGTTCCTTGGGATATAGGCGGTAAATTAAGAAATTTCTCATGAAATAGGCGAGTTACTTCCTGTTGTGTTCGGATGTTATCTCCGTAACCAATTATTTGTAAAACTGTTATTTTATGCATTTCCGTTAATCTAACCATTTTTCAGGATTGAATTGAACAAACTTTATACTTAATATACAACAATTCTTTAAAGTTATTTAATGGTTACCATCTAAAAACCACATTGCTATGGTTTTTGTTCACTTTCTCATTATCAAGACCTAAACGGGAAATAAGTTTTAAGTATATTGTAATAAGTTTCGAGTATATTTTAGCGAATTTCGGTAACAACATGATATTAATTGCACCTGATGTTTACTTATATCAAAAAAATTATTTATAAAAATTAATAAAAAGATGAATTATTCCATTATTCCAAACTTTTGGACATATATGTGTATATTGGCCGAAGTTCGTACGCCAATGTTTTCCGAGTAAATCATGATCTTGCGAAAAAAATTCAGCGAGCAGTGTTATGTTTACAATTTATTTTTAAAATGAATTAAGAAATCTAGTTTTAGATGAAGCTTTCCGAGAAAGGTGGTTTCTTAGAATGAACAAAATCCAAGCCAAGGAAGTTGGCGGCGAGATCAAATACCTGATCGATTCGTGATTAAATTTACTACAGTGTTGCCCACCTATCTAAAGCTGGACTAATTTCATATGAAGAAAATTTGCAGCACCAAATTAATTATTTTGGTTTTTGTTTGGTTTTTAAATGAGCATTTATTTGTTCTCCCATATTCCACCTACCCCATTAATTTTCTGCTGAACAAAAAGGGAATTTTTCCTTACCTATTTCACACATATTTCTATGTTGAGATCAGCATGCCCCACGAAGATGACATCGTCATTCCCAGAAGGCGGCGCCTGCTTTTAAAAGAAGGTAACAAAATAGAAAATAAATCTATTGATATGTCAGTAAGCCCGCAAAAGACTTTTGACAGGTATAATGATTTACTCGTTTCTGTGAAGAGGGGTTAGGGCCAGTGTGTGAAAAAAATATAAAAGGAATTACTTCGAACTTCCGTATTCTGTAGATGAAATCCTTAAATATTTTATAAGAGGATTTTGGTTGCCTACAATAAAATTAAAAGTATTTCATTTGAATTTTGACAGATATGTATTTATTATAATGGGAAAGGATGAAATGGCTGCTGCTTAAAAATAAGCACAATGAATGAAACGTTTTGTGGAAATAGTAAATAATATACAGGGTGTACCAACCTTACGACAAAGTTCGGTAAATGGGTTGTTTTACAAGACATAAAAGGGTCCATATTTGGAAATTAGCTTAAACTATACACAGTGTACAAACCAAACATATGATTTTTTAAATGGGAACCCCCGTATATTATAACGAATTCTGACTGCTCACATTTTTTTGAAGCTTTTAATATAAAGTTTTTTTGTCTCTTTTCTATAAATTCTCTCATAAAAGCAAATAAATTAAAAAAAATGATCCACTACTTACCCTTGACCACTTTAAAAAATTGAAGGTTAAATATAAATTGCTTATTAACGACCACACCCAATCATTTTTCCCGAAAATTAATTTCTAATTTGTTACGACGATTAGCCTCAAATATTTTGCTGTATCATTTTTTATTGCCGCAGTTCTTCTTACTTGAGTTTAAATGATGAAATACCAGATCGATTGCTCCGAGAATTGCCACAGATCTTTCGATATTTATGTTCGCATTGCTCACACAGCTCACTTAAGATTAATTATTACGTGTGCAATTGTGAGAAAAGAATAAACTAGCTGTGATGTATAAAAGAACGATGACAGATGCGTTATTTTCATACTTATATACAGGGCTGAGATAAAGTAAGTAACAATACATGAAATAATTTCAATAAGGTGCACCCAAGGTAAGGAAACTTAACAGTTTCTATACCAAGCTTGACCGTTTTCTATGAAAAAACAACTACTTCCTGGGCTATATGCCCCAACGTTTTCTATTGGAATGCAATTCAATGTCCGTAAAGCGGCGTACTCTGCAGTTATTTTACACTCAACCTAAGAATTTTTATCAATGACATGTACTTAAAAACAGAGCGATCTTTTCACTTTGATGACGTGCAAGCAGATTTATACTGGGCAAGGTGTATATACCTTGTCAGAACGGGACTAAGTTGCCAAGCATTTAAAATAGTATTAGAATCGAGCATAAAGTAGGGGAATGTATGACGTAAGGGCAAAGGATGATTGAACAAACTATATCTCCATTACTGATTCACTTTGTTGAGCAGTAAAAATAAATCAAAAACAAAACCGACTGTTGATTTTGATTTTTGATTTAGGTACATTCGTAATGTGACTGTATAAATTCATTGCGTGTGTCTAATGCACTTCTAAGAGACCATCTTAAAATACACTTTTAGGAAAAACTATTAACATGTTAAACAAACAGATACGAAAAAAAAAAAAAATTATGATCAGATAACGGTTTTCTAGGTATGGGCGTTCACGGTTTTATCAGTTTATCATCCGGTGATTGTATTTTTTAATCGATAACTTTTTAATAATTCAAACATCTAGAAAACTTTCGTCTTGGAACGAATTATACAACACGAATACAACTTACTTTTAAACGATTAAACATATCAAAACTTTGGACGAACTTTTCTTTTAGTTTCACGCATCCCTTAAATAAAAATCTTATGACCGCACACCTAAAAACCATAAACCTAATTTTGAATATTCTTCAAACCGTAAAAATTTTAGGTAGTCATTAAATTTGATTTCACAGCTGCTATTGAGAACGAGCATTGCACCCACGTGGGGCATACGATGTACAAAAGACCCATTCAAATTTTACAATGGAATCAATTTTACCTGAAGAAAGTTTTCCCTGAAATTTTGGTTAAAAGGCAATGATTTTAAATCAGAATTCACAGTGGAGTGTATTTTTTTATTTCCAAAACAATTTATATATCAAGATTTGGTGACTGGGTGCTCCAGAGTGGAAGAACGAAGTATCTATCGATTTTTGAGTGAGAGAAAACAGGGAAATCTAAGTGAACCACAAAAAACACGTAGAAAAAAAATTCCATTATGGTATACAGATATACTGTATTTGAAAATCAAAAGAGAGTAAATTCCCAGAATAAAAACTAATCCGGTATGCAAAACTATAGTACAGTACGTGCGGTAAAACTTCAATATTTGTAATGCATTCTAAATTGTTTTTGTTAATTTCAATACAAAATTTCTTGGACTATCACATTATTTTATGATCTTTCATTGTTACTACAGTAGGCCTAAGAGGATTAACGTGCGTCATAGGCGTAACCAGATTAGAAAGGGATAATTGTTATTTAACGACCTCCGAATGGCAACAGCTTCTAATGACAGATATTTTGACTTAAATAGTGCTTAAGTTTCTAGAAATGCAGTTATTTGATTTTCGATAAACGTGACAAATAGTAGTGACTAAAAATGGAAGCAGTTTGTGAGTATACGCCAGTGAAAAAATTAAAACTAGACCATTTATCGCTCAATGAAAAGAGTGCTGTAGTGAATGTGTACCACTATTTTAAACATCAAAATCCCTCAAACACTATTGACAGTGTAGTTGAAACAACATCTAAGGCAATGGGATATAGAAAATCTACAATATATAGAGTTCTAAAGGAGGAAAAATCAGGTGGAGTAACCTCACCTAAAGCCCAAAGACAAAAACTATTAAAAGTCAACGTGGACGAGTTTTTTAAAAATGCTATTCGTAAGCTTGTTCACTTATTTTTTATAAACAAGCAAATACCAACTTTAGATAAAGTTTTGCAAGCCATTACGAATGATGTTGATGTACCCACAATAAGCCGGGATAAACTATGGAAAACGTTACATGAGTTAAACTTTAAATTTGAAAAAATGGGCAGACACTCAATGCTAATTGATTCTGAAGAAATTGTATGTTGGAGAAGACAGTACCTCAGAAGAATACAACAAGTTAAAGCTCAAAATAAAAACATTTATTATTTAGATGAAACATGGGTTATTGAAGGACATTGTGTAGGAAGAGTTTGGAAAGACAAAAATATAAAATCATCCCATCAAGCTTTTCTAGAAGGATATACTACTGGTTTTAAGGAACCTATATGAAAAGGTAAAAGATTAATTATTTGTCATATAGGCAGTACAAACGGTTTTCTTGAGAATGGTTTACTCTTATTTGAATAAAAAAAACCGTTGATTATCACGAAGAAATGATTGGAGACGTGTTTGAGGAATATTTTGAACAGATGATTTAATTCATACCAAAAGGATCGGTTATTGTAATGGACAATGCAAGTTACCACTCCAGATTACTTGAACCTTTACCAACCACTAAATGGAAAAAGGATGAAATTGCAAAATGGTTATCTTCTAAAAATTTAGCCTTTGACAATACAATGCTGAGGGCAGAATTGTTAACTATTGCTAAAAAACATAAGCAAAATTATAAAAAATATAATATTGAGGAGATAGCCAAAAAACGAGAAATTGAAATCCTTCGTTTACCACCCTACCATTGTGAGATAAATCCGATAGAATTGATATGGGCTCAAGTTAAAGGTTATGTTGCCAGAAATAACACTACTTTTAAATTATCAGATGTTAAAAATCTCTTCAATAAGGCAATATCTGAAGTAACAAGTGAAAATTGGCAAAAATGTATTAGACACGTTACAGAAATAGAAAAAAAAATTTGGGAGCTAGATAACATAATTGATATTACTATAGAGCCCATTGTAATTTCTCTAGAATCAAATGGTGAATCTTCTGACACAGAGTGCGAGGAACCATAACTTTAAAATTATTAATTTATGTACTTTAATTTTATTTTTAGATTTTTATTTTTTAAGATTTAATATTGTCGTATTTTTTGCATGTTGCTCGTCAAATTTTATCCTTGCGGTTGGTTTTTTTTCTCATATACCTTAATTGTTTTTTAAGCTCCTCATATTAATTTATAAGTAATTGTAATTATCTGTACATATTATATACATATTTTGTAAATAAACATATGCCTAAAACAAAATGCCTAAAATAATATTGACTTTTTCTTCATTTTACCCAAATTAAATTACTAGGTACTTACGAATTATGTTTATCTATCTAAAATTGGTAATCTAGGTATAAATAACTAAAACAAATTAAATATTTCTATTTCCATATTAATTTAATTTTGAAAACGCACGTCTATGGTTTACTGCCTTTAACACTGATAACTGCAAAACATTTCTGGGAATTTACTTCCTCTTGATTTTCAAATACACTATACCATTAGGAGACAAGTACATTCTTTGTACTTAAATAAAGAAATTCACAAAGAAATTCCTATTCCGAATCTCAGCTACCTGTTGTGACAATATTATCTAGGGTTTCTTAGTGACATTTACAGTATGGCATTTTATTTTAAAGTGTATTTATTTAAATACATTGCTTCAGAGTCCTCTATTACTAAGTTTCTTATTCAATATCAAGAAACAACAATGCATCTTACGTGTAAAGACATACACTAGAAATATTAATTAATTAATTAAAAACACTAGAATACGAAGAATAAATGACCATGCTCGAAGAAGACAGGAAGTAGCTCATAACTGGTATATCCGCAAAAGGATGTCTCAACTCCGGTGGGTTAATAATTAAAAAGTTCGTGACAATAATTTGTAATAAGATAATAATATATAGACACCGATGAATATTTTGAAGTTTATTGCGTGAGTACTTGAAGTGTGATTGGATTCTTGCGAACGTATCAAATAATTAAGATTGTGATATTAGTCAACATCCGGATGTGTATGTGTATACTACCCCCGTCAGCCTTTATGTAGTTCTCACACTATAGAAAATATTTGACTTGTTATAAACAATAAAGATAAAGATAAAAAGGTTATTGAAATATTCGACAGTTATCGCAGAGGAAACGGGAAAACGGATAGGAAAAATTTGCAAACAAAGTGAATTTACGTATATACAGTGTGGATTAAATTAAAAAAAAAAATAAAAAAAAGCTTGTACTTAGTTAGTATTTTTAGTGTGCTTGTTGTATCAATAATTTTTTAACACTAAGTGTGACCGTGATCAATACTAACTGTAAATTTTAATTTTGGACCATCCGGAAAATTCTACACATATAATAATAAATAAACAATTGATAAAACTGTCAGCCTTATCAGTTGAAGATTCCGGTTTATATACTGCTTTTTTTAGTTATTATAACTACTCAATGTTCATCAGAAAGCTACTTAGCATCAGCACAAAAGTGCTGCTATATATCTGCGCCAGCAGGCGTTTTAGAAAACATTGCTCGTATTCGCAGCCCCTTCTTCTAAATCTGGTGGTATATTGTTAAATTTTTTATCCTCATCTGAGCTTTTATCGAGTTAAGCATTCATATCATTCAATATTCAAAAATTTAATATTTTTTTTGTCAAACGCTATCAGAAACGTATCCCAATAAATTATAAATAAAAGGTTGCACAGATTTTTAGGTACTGTTTAGGGTATTAAAAAGTTATTAACAATTGGGGTGTAGATTACATCAGGCTGAAGACGAGACATTTCTACAAATACAGTTTAATTTTTACAATATTTTACTGGCCATATATAAGAATTGAACATTGTCGGCGTTTGACCATACAAAGGCCTGGTTTTTTTTCCTGTATGTATATCTAATTTCGGCTAGTTCCGTAGTTCAAACAATATCTCGTTAGTTTCTAGTCAATAAACGAGTTAATGAACTTGTCACTTGCTTTCATGACGACAGTCGTTTTATTATTTGCATTATAGACTCGTAAAAATCTTTTGTTTACAAATTAATCTCCGTAAATTTGCAAGAAACTTATACGAACCAGACGTGTAGAAAAGAATCCACAATTAAACAAAAATCGTTATTAAATAACAAATAAAAATAAAAAGAAAAGATCACAAATTGAAACAAGCATTATCACAAGGATTTCTTACAGAACATGTGTCATAAATGTTGGCAGATTAGGAAAAAAAAGCTGTTATTAAATGTATCAGTGGGTGATAAACACGAAAAAATGTAATTTCTTTATACACAATCAAGAATTTAATTCACTAGAAATATGTATGTATATACAGTGTGTAAAAGCCAAATGGAATAAATTCATTATTTCGGTTACTGTACATATTTATAAAAAATCCCGAAACACGTCAAATTTAAATTATAACTTGACATTCTTTAACGTGAAAATGCAACCCCTACCTTCAACCCCCTTAGAATGACAGGTACAACCCCCAATTTTTTAAATGGGAAGTATAGGCTTGTGATATATCATTTGAAAGGTCTCTCTTCATTCTCTATTCAAAAATGTTATTGTTTTTAAATTTGATGCAAAAATTAACATAAAAAAAATTAATATCATGTTGTTACCGAAATTCGCTACAATATAATCAAAAACTAAAATGTAATGCAAAACGTAATAAAATGTAGAACACGAAAAAGAACTATGAATGTTAATGAAGTAGATGTTCAAAATGTTCTCCGCGAATGTTTTGGCAACATCCTAATCTCAAATAAAACTGTCTTCTAACATTATTTAACATATCAGGCGTGATCGACTTAATCGCAAGCGTTATTCGTTGTTTTAAGTCATTTAAATCAGAAGGTTTAGTTTTGTACACATGGCTCTTCACATATCCCCATAAAAAGAAATCTAATAATGTAAGATCAGGTGATCGCGCTGGCCATTCAATCGATCCTCGCCTCCCTATCCACCGATTGGGAAATATTGTATCGAGGTACTGCCGGACATTAAGTTGGTAATGTGGTGGTGCTCCATCCTGCTGAAACCATATCGTATTCGCTGAAACTTGAGGGTTACCTGGATCGGGATATAAATTTGCTAACGTTGGAATGACATCATTTTGAAATAGTGCCAAATAATTGTTGCCATTCAAGTTGCCCTCAATAAAAAAGGGACCAATGATATTGTTCCCTACAATCTCTGCCCAAACATTAACCTTTTGAGGGTATTGAGTGTGTTCTTCTCTCATCCAGTGAGGATTTTCCGTGGACCAGTAGCGGCAATTTTGCCGATTAGCATGACCGTTAAGTAAAAAATTCCACTCATCCAACATGTCCATCATTTGCTCACAAAAAAAAGTTCTTCTATCAAAATCGTCTTCCATGAGCTCCTGAGTTGGTATCATCTTATACGGATGCAATTTATTTTCTTTTAATATGTTTGCTATCGATGTATGGCTAGCATTGAATATAGTGGATGCCTGTCTACTCGATGTATGTGGGTTTTCCTGAAACTCAAGCAACACATCTAATTTGAGTTCATCACTCAGTACATTGGCAGCTGCCTTTTTTATCTGCCTTACATGACCAAACCCGCGAAACTGCTTTTCTATTTTACTTATTGTTCCTTGGGATATAGGCGGTAAATTAGGAAATTTCTTATGAAATAGGCGAGTTACTTCCTGTTGTGTTCGGATGTTATCTCCGTAACCAATCATTTGTAAAACTGTTATTTTATGCATTTCCGTTAATCTAACTATTTTTCAGATTTGAATTGAACAAACTTTATAGTTAAATTACAACAATGACAACTTAAATAAAACAATTTACTACTGCTTGTTAAAATAGCGTTGCCACGGAAATTCTTTAAAGTTTTTTAATGGTTACCATCTAAAAACCACATTGCTATGGTTTTTGTTCACTTTCTCATTATCAAGACCTAAACGGGAAATAATTTTTAAGTATATTGTAATAAGTTTCGAGTATATTTTAGCGAATTTCGGTAACAACATGATTTTAATTTTTTTTTATGTTAATTTTTGCATCAAATTTAAAAACAATAACATTCTTGAATAGATAATGAAGAGACCTTTCAAATGATATATCACAAGCCTATACTTCCCATTTAAAAAATTGGGGGTTGTACCTGTCATTCTAAGGGGGTTGAAGGTAGGAGTTGCATTTTCACGTTAAAGAATGTCAAGTTATAATTTAAATTTGACGTGTTTCGGGATTTTTTATAAATATGTACAGTAACCGAAATAATGAATTTATTCCATTTGGCTTTTACACACTGTATAAATTGTTTGTTTTTTATTTATCTTATGAAAATATTTGTTTAATTCCAAGTAACTTCAAATGTTTTGAGAAATGTTATAAAACAGAAGGTACCTAATGTATTAATATCGTTGACACGATATTTATATTATTTTATTCCGAAAATATATAGTAGACTATAAATATTGATTTTCTATTTTTTCGTATATTTTAGTTCAACATTCCACTATCAGACTCCAAGAGGAGAATATTAATTGCTACTATTTTTATATTTTTAATTGAATTAAAATAAAAATTTTCTATAAATTCCTACATTCCTTCTTGGAATGTAGGAATCTTAAAATAACCATCACGAAAATTAATTAAAATTTAACATTTCGGTTTCTATTCTAGGCATATTCTGAGCATATAGCCCAGGAAGTAGTTGTTTTTTCATAGAAAACGGTCAAGTATGGTATAGAAACTGTTAAGTTTCTTTACCTTGGGTGCAGGTGGAAACCTTATTGAAATTATTTCATGTATAGAATGATAATTAATCAAATTCCAACATCTCGTTTCACAGATCGTCAATTTTTTAAATGTAATTAGTGTTTCTATCTATCTAAGATCGAATTATTTATGAATGAATGAAATAGGGCTCAATAAAATATACCGAAGAAATCACTGAACTTATTTTGTTCTTCTTTGCTGCTGTAAAACAAGACACCTGCGGGTAAACACGCCGTTTGTACAGTTGTAATACAAACTGTGGCGACAAGAAAAAAAGAAGAAATATAGTAGTTTTTACCATGCAGGGCAACTGGGAAGACGATCCATTATAATCAACAGACTTGCTGTGTTAATACCGTCCTCGATACGTGTATAGTTTGTCTTTGTCTTAGTGCCATTCAGGAACTCTAAATACGTATAATGAAAACTAATCACTGTTTTAGAGTTGTTGGTATGTTCGAGTCAAATATTTTCGATCCGAATACGGTGAACAAACGACGAGACATCAACCGAAACTATTTTCATTTAGGAATATTTACTTGCGTTACATCTCTAAGTGAAAAAGTAACATCAACTTTATCTGTTAGCTACTGTATTTTTCGCACTTGAAAAAAGTTGGTTACGTATTAGATTGAGTTGATAATATTTTTATACTAAAAAAATCCAAATAATAAGCAGTAATAAAATCATTTCGTTAGAAATTTTAGTTAGTGCTACGAACCTCGCTTCGCTCGGCACGCAGGGATTCATTTATTATAACTCAATTATGTTTAAATATGATATTATAAATGAATCACTGCGTGCCGAGCGAAGCGAGGTTCGCAGCACCAAATAAATCTAAACTAACTAAAAAAATTGTATTAATTTATCAATAATTTATTTATATACCATATTCTGCAATGTTATTTTATTCTTTTAAGTAATTAATTAATTATGCAAAACCTTTACAGGGAGCACCATGAAATTTTTGATAAATCTCTTACTTTAAATTACATTTCTTCCGTAAATCTAAAAACCAGGTAGATCGACCCCGTATTTGTTTCAGTTTTAGCAAAGTTTAGGGTTTCTTCATTGTTAAAGGATCAGCAGGTAAGCAATAACGCAATGCAGTGGTGTGTATTTTGGGAAAAAAATACGTTTTCAATTATAATACAATAAAAAATGAAAAGAAATAATTATTGGAATACATTTTTTACTTACATTTTATTCTATAACCGACTCGGAAGAGGAAGAATCGTTGTTGATATTAATAATAATAGGGTCGATTAAATCATCACAAATATTGTGAATTTTCCACATATTTGCCTCTACTTTGATAACATGCTCGATACAGTTTGTCCAATTATCCTTACTAACATGACTTACAGCACTCTCAAACAATTTCACAACATCGTTTATTTTAAAAGTAGTATTTTTTTCCAACTTCCCCCTTTACCTGAGCCCATATTAATTCTATGGGATTAAGTTCACAATTGTAAGGGGGAAGTCGAAGAACTGATATACCACGAGAAGCAGCCATTTCTTCTACAATGTAGGTTTTGTATTTATTCTTGTTCATTTTTGCAATTCTGTAAAGTTCTTTCCTTAGTGGATCTTTTAAAAACTTAATATTGTTCGAAATAAGCCACTCCAAAAGCTCTGCTTTACGCCAACGACTTGTGGGCAATGCTTCTCGTAACCGTGAATGGTAACTTGCGTTGTCCACAACAATAACAGCCCCTTTTGGAATCAGATCTAACATTTGAACAAACCATTCCTCGAAAACATCCCCATTCATATCTTCGTGATAGTCCCCCATGCATTTTGAAATAAAAGTTAATAAGTAATCCACCATCAACAAAACCTTCAGTACTTCCAACATGGACAATGATAAGTCTTTTTCCTTTTCCACATGGTGGCTGCAAACCTAACGACAAACCTTCCACGAATGCCTGCCTTCCGCTTTTAATGTTTTCATCTTGCCAAGATTTGGAAACTGTATATCCAGCATTTATCCATGTTTCGTCTAAGTAGAAGATTTTCAAATTTTTTTCTCTGGCATGTCGAATGCATCTTAAATAGTCTCTTCTCCAAACAACTATTTCCGATTTATCTATCAAGAGAGATTTTCTATTGTTTTGTATATCTGAAACCCGCATCTTTCAAAAGTTTGCATATTGTCATTCTGGAGAATTTTGTATAGTCCGTATCTTCTTGCACTGATGTCAGTAATACAAATATTAATTTTGCTTTTTTGAAATTAATGAAAATTGTAACGATATCTTGCTATCTTGACTTTAATTAATTTTTTTCAAATATATTTCATTGTAATTTATTTGTGACAATATTCAAAGTTTGAATTAATCTTCCGACAAAAAGAACAAAAATATATAAAATAATTATTGTTACAGATTGGTTTGTTTTCTATTATGGATAAATTGTGTTGCCTTTCTTTATCAAACTTACTAAAATTTATGTACCTCTATCACTTTTTTTTTAATAAAATTAGTACATCCCGTTACCTCTGACCTAAATCGTATATTGTTTAGCATAGCTGCAACTCATTCGTTCAATACAAAATGTACCTTACGGTATACCCTCTTAAAATATATATTGGTACGTCTATGAAATCTACTTAAATGAATGGTTTATTACTCCTTGTCCTTTCTATATAGACTATAGACCGCTAAATTTATGTAATATTTACCATTAAATAATATATGTTGTGGGTTTGACTTCGAGTGTTATTGCTACTATTTGTACCACCCACATTTGAGTCATGGATAACCTCTACGATATGTTTAAATTTTATATTATAAATGAATCACTACGGGCCGAGCGAAGCGAGGTTCGCAGCACCAAATTAATCTAAACTAACTTAAAAATCATTACTAATAATTATTTTGGTGCTGCGAACCTCGCTTCGCTCGGCACGCAGTGGTTCATTTATTATAACTCAATTATTTTTCAATTTAATATTATTATAAAAGAAAATTTTTGAAAAATGTATATTCATTTTTTTGTTTCAGGTACAAAGATGACAAAATGTATCCTTGGCCTTTGGAAATTTCTAGGATGTTACTTTTTACTGACAGTGCCAATCAAACCATCTATACCCTAGATGTCAAACAAACTGACGCAGGGACTTACAAGTGTATACTTAGAAACGACAGTATTATTCATAGTCATACAATACAGCTATACGTTTTTGGTGAGTATAATTTTTTGTTAAATACAACAGAGATCGGAGTTTAGTTTGATTTTTAATATGTTACTTTTATAATTTGAATTTGTGGCGCTTTGCAATTTGCAGTAATTCCGTTTTCAGCATGGTGTCATCAAAAGAAATATTCTTGCTCTGAATCCACTTTTTATTATCTCCATTTTTTCACTTTTCTACCAGTTTTGAATGAAAACTGGCGTTGTCTAAGACAACCACTGCAACACTTGGAAAAAAGTCCAATAGCTGGGAAAAATAATCTTCAAAAACATCTTTGGTTGACAGCAATCATATTTACTTACGCATATTTTTTTAAAAAACTAGTTACACTATCCCCTAACTATGATTTCTTATTACGCAAAACGCTGCACCTTGTTGTAAATTCGAAATTGGAGTATACTACTTTTACCGGAAGACCGTGGGTGGCAGAAATATGGGTGTTAGATGGAATTCTACTTACTAGATAATTTAAATATTGTTCAATGAAACGCCAAGTGCGACAAGATATATGTATGCAGATGAAATCTTTCTAGTTAATTCATTCACAGGGCGTAACAGAACTAATGGCAGGTGCATTTGAAATAACTGATATTTGTAATTGTAATGTGAATTGACAGGATATTTTAAGACTGACAGTGGGATTCTGAACACATCTATAAGATCTGTGAACAAATATCGCAAAAATCCTCCACTTTTATAACAGGGTTTATTGTTCTTTTCCAATAATCAGCGTCTGGATCATCTATATTTTGCAGGACTAATGCAATTACAGAAGGAGATAATGTAGGTATAGTATTTTGTTCTTTAGTTTTCTCCACATATGCTCAAGCGGGTTGAATACGCAGTAGTAAGGAGGAAGACGAAGAACTGTATGTCCTTTGGATGCTGCAATTGTGTCTTCTGTATGTTAAATGTCCTTAGAACCTCTAAAAGCTGCGATTTTTTATATCCTTCTTCAAAGTACATGTTTTTTTGGAGTATAAATTCCTGGATTTCCGCTTTTGTATTTGAAGAGCCTGGAACCTTCTTCAATTATTGGCGACTATGGTAACTGGCATTGTCCATAACTATGAAACTATGCGAGGGAATATTTGGCAGTAAAGTGTTTTCGAACCAATCTTCGAACAATTCTTGGTGGTAAACCAACGACGAATCTTGAATGTTCTTCGCCGGAATTCCCAAACTGTTTGGAATCCAACCATCTTCTGATCCAGCATGAATAATCGTGATCCGTTTTCTTTTGTTCGATGGAGCTTTTGATTGGTATCGCACTGTTCTATCGGGCCATCCTTTTATCGTGGGTATCATACCAGATCTCATCCAAATAGATTATTGGTCTTTGTAAAGACCTGCAACCACTTATGGCAGTCAAATATTCAAAACGTCATTGCCTAATCCGTTGGGATTCCATAATAACTTGCCTTTTGTCAATTTTGCAGTATTCAAAACCTAGTTTGGATAAAAGTGTCCATAGGTTTCCAATTGATATCCTTATCTCAGTGCAGCTCCTTAGTCTTATTTGCAATGATCTGATAGTAGGCACCCAAAACATCGATTTGATGAGTCATCCCCCGTATAGTCCTGACTTGGCACCGAGTGACTTCTTTTCATTCCCGTAAAAAACAAACTGAGAGGTCAACGTATTTTGTATTGGAAACAAAGCAGTTCACTTAAGGAGAATATATAAAGGTGAAGATAGCAAGGAAAAAACAATGTTAAATATAAAAATTTGTTGATATATTTGTGTATATATAGGAACCATTTTCTCAAGAAAACCTTGCCGAGAAGAAGAAATTCGGAAAATAATTATTATTATAAGCAAAATATCTTAAGTAGTTTTATATTTAAATTGACGACCTTCAGTAAAATGATCTGGAAATGTCACTGTGTCTTTCTCAAGCTAATTCTCAGATCCACACGCAGGTGACAGATACAACTTGGGGCCCACTCTTTTACTTTTTTCGCAATAAATAATGTAATTATATGCCTGCGAGTAGGTTGTGTACCCACTAGTATTTCCGTAGCAATGTGCATTGTTTGATACGCTGCTGCTGGCTATGGAGTCGTATTAAAAATATAACACTTCTGTGAAAAGCAGTATAATGCCAAGCTCTTTGCAGAGGAGCATTAAAATATATATGTATAGATATATTTTCCACGAAAATGATATTTTTATGATAACATTTTTTACGTTCATTTTTTTTAATGGGAAATTCTAAGTAAAAAGCGGGGGTCTATGGAATATAGTCATCGGTGTATACAGAGTAAAGTGAATTTTTTTAATGACACTGTTAACTATTGATCATAAATTTGACACTAATTCTACAGTATGATGCAAATTTTGGTTAACCCTGTAGAAATAAATATTCAAATGATTACATTGTTGCAAAGGCGATAAGGAGACCTTTCAAATGAGCTGTCACTTGCCCTCGGTTTGTATTTAAAAAAAAAAAAATCGTTGATGACGTCATTACGCCATCATTAATGACGTAATGTCCAACACATCTATAGCAGTTTTGATGCTCATTCAAAAATTAAAATTGACGTGGTTTAAGATTTTTTTTAAAGTCGTATGTTTCTGAAATAATGAATTTATTCCATACATTTGCATCATACTGTAGATACAAAACCAGGCCAAATTTTTTTCTAACCTTTATTTATTAAATTAGCGAATCAAATAGAGAAATTAGGTTTTTAATTATAAAATATTCAAGTCTAATTAAAAAACTTAAGTAAAAGTAAAATTTTAGTCCCATTTCAGATTTTATTATTTCTTTTATTGTGTCTCTTATTATTTAATTCACTGTTTTAATTGTACACATAGCAAGTGGCCTTGATATCGTTTATAAATTAAGAACCCAGGATAAGTATAGTGGAATTCCATTATATTTCAAAGTTGTAATTAATTTATAGAAAAATACAAAATCGTTTAGAACTTTCCTCATTTTATTGTGCGTCCGACGATTTATCGTAATATTTTATTGATTAAAACATTTCAGTTGTCTTCTGATAAAATATAAGTATATAATAATTGTTTACAATTGTTAATTTCCAATAAAAAACATATTTTTTTTGGTATTACAGACAAAGCTCCAGACGATCCGCAAATAACTTATTTATCTGAAAATGTGCAGCTTTTCGTTGGAGAACCAGCACGTCTCTATTGTGAAGCTTTTGTGGGTAAGTGCTAAGTCTAAGTGCTAATTTAGGTGTCTATATTAGGTATACTTCTTACCAAACCCTTCTTTCAGTACGTCATACTTTATTCATTTCTTTCTAACACAGAAAAAACGGTAGTTCCGTGATTATTTCTCAAACAATATTAAAACAATGCAGAGCTTATGAGTAATTAACGTATATTCGCGTATTTTCAATGCTCCCGACTTCTAGCCAATCAATCATGCAAATTAAAATATCTTGTCGCAGAATACTGTAATGCAAATGCCCCTTTACAGTGTCAAACACTGAAGTGTCACAATTGTCGTTCAGGTCAGTATTTTACGTTATTTTATGTGTTAAATACGCTATAAATTGAAAAAATTAATTTCATATTAATTATATTCAAACAATCTAAAATAGTTTAAACATTGTGTAAAAGCCAAATGGAATAAATTCATTATTTCGGTTACTGTACATATTTATAAAAAATCCCGAAACACGTCAAATTTAAATTATAACTTGACATTCTTTAACGTGAAAATGCAACCCCTACCTTCAACCCCCTTAGAATAACAGGTACAACCCCCAATTTTTTAAATGGAAAGTATAGGCTTGTGATATATTTATCATTTGAAAGGTCTCTTCATTCTCTATTCAAAAATGTTATTGTTTTTAAATTTGATGCAAAAATTAACATAAAAAAAATTAAAATCATGTTGTTACCGAAATTCGCTACAATATAATCAAAAACTAAAATGTAATGCAAAACGTAATAAAATGTAGAACACGAAAAAGAACTATGAATGTTAATGAAGTAGATGTTCAAAATGTTCTCCGCGAACGTCTTGGCAACATCCTAATTTCAAATAAAACTGTCTTTTAACATTATTTAACATATCAGGCGTGATCGACCTAATCGCAAGTGTTATTCGTTCTTTTAAGTCATTTAAATCAGAAGGTTTAGTTTTGTACACATGGCTCTTCACATATCCCCATAAAAAGAAATCTAATAATGTAAGATCAGGTGATCGCGCTGGCCATTCAATCGATCCTCGCCTCCCTATCCACCGATTGGGAAATATTGTATCGAGGTACTGCCGGACATTAAGTTGGTAATGTGGTGGTGCTCCATCCTGCTGAAACCATATCGTATTCGCTGGAACTTGAGGGTTACCTGGATCAGGATATAAATTTGCCAACGTTGGAATGACATCATTTTGAAGTAGTGCCAAATAATTGTTGCCATTCAAGTTGCCCTCAATAAAAAAGGGACCAATGATATTGTTCCCTACAATTCCTGCCCAAACATTAACCTTTTGAGGGTATTGAGTGTGTTCTCCTCTCATCCAGTGAGGATTTTCCGTGGACCAGTAGCGGCAATTTTGCCGATTAGCATGACCGTTAAGTAAAAAAGTACACTCATCAGAAAACATAACGTCTTCTTATTGGATAATATTGTTATCCAACATGTCCATCATTTGCTCACAAAAAAAAGTTCTCCTATCAAAATCGTCTTCCATGAGCTCCTGAGTAGGTATCATCTTATACGGATGCAATTTATTTTCTTTTAATATGTTTGCTATCGATGTATGGCTAGCATTGAATGTAGTGGATACCTGTCTACTCGATGTATGTGGGTTTTTTCTGAAACTCAAGCAACACATCTAATTTGAGTTCATCACTCAGTGCATTGGCAGCTGCTTTTTTTTATCTGCTTTACATGACCAAACTCGCGAAACTGCTTTTCTATTTTACTTATTGTTCCTTGGGATATAGGCGGTAAATTAGGAAATTTCTCATGAAATAGGCGAGTTACTTCCTGTTGTGTTCGGATGTTATTTCCGTAACCAATCATTTGTAAAACTGTTATTTTATGCATTTTCGTTAATCTAACCATTTTTCAGAATTGAATTGAACAAACTTTATATTTAAATTACAACAATGACAACTTAAATAAAACAATTTACTACTGCTTGTTAAAATAGCGTTGCCATGGAAATTCTTTAAAGTTTTTAATGGTTACCATCTAAAAACCACATTGCTATGGTTTTTGTTTACTTTCTCATTATCAAGACCTAAACGGGAAATAAGTTTTAAGTATATTGTAATAAGTTTCGAGTATATTTTAGCGAATTTCGGTAACAACATGATATTAATTTTTTTTATGTTAATTTTTGCATCAAATTTAAAAACAATAACATTTTTGAATAGAGAATGAAGAGACCTTTCAAATGATATATCACAAGCCTAAACTTTCCATTTAAAAAATTGGGGGTTGTACCTGCCATTCTAAGGGGGTTGAAGGTAGGGGTTGCATTTTCACGTTAAAGAATGTCAAGTTATAATTTAAATTTGACGTGTTTCGTGATTTTTTATAAATATGTACAGTAACCGAAATAATGAATTTATTCCATTTGGCTTTTAGTGGTATATTTGGTATAGTGCAAAAATATCAACTTTTTGGCAATTATTTGATAACTTTTCTATTTTTAAGAATCTCATAAATACTAATGTTTTGTTTTTTAAATCCAAGGTGCAATAAAAGTTAGTTTCATAATAAACTGAATACGATCCTGGCAACTGTCAGATTTGCATAGAATTACATGCAATAATACTCAACATTCCCAAAATAGTGTATGACGTCACAAACTATGACGAACTGAAAGAAGGGTTTGGTAAGAAATATACCTAATTAATTATATTATAGCTAATGATTTTTACGTATTTTACCTAAACTAATTTTTTTTCTAGGAGTTGTGGTCGGTCTCCCAGACGCGCACAGTGAAGTCTATTGGTATAAGACGTATCCGAATGGTACAAAAATCCCCGAATTGCCAAGTCGTATCAAGCAAACAAAAACCGAACAGTGAGTACTATTTTTAATTTTTCTCCTTTTGGTTTATTAATGCGTTTATTGCTGCGTCCGGGCGCCCGGACGAATAGACAGTCCCATTACTCTTGTTTTTATCTCAAACTACTCTTTTTTGTCCTTTTAGTGGTTTTAAATCCAAAAAAGTGCAGAAATTGATTTAAAAACGGGTCCTCGATGTCACCATCGTTAAATATGACACTTCCTGTTCGTAAATAAACACGTCACTTGCTGTTTGGGGTGTCAAGTTAGGTTTGTTTGAAGAAAGACTTCTATAATGAATGATCAGTAAGAGTTGTAGTTGGAAACAATTGAAAATGTGATCGTCGGTGACAAAAAACACGATTACTGAAATAAAACACGATGTAGACCGGTTTTAACAGTCAATCGTGAGAAATATACCCGCGCACACTTACTGTTGTTCAAACAGAGGTGGATTTGAATCAAAAATGAAACTATACCAAGTGACATAAAACTACGAACACCCAGTGTAAATGATATATAAAATTTTGTCAATGCTAAAAATAATGATAAATATAAAAACTTACATAGAAAATTCCATAAAGAAAAAAAAAGAAATAGTTAATACCTTGGTGAACAATATAAACACAACAAACACAATTCCAGAAATTGAGCCATTAAATTCAAGACAAATTGACCAAAATTTTATCGAGACAATGGATACTACAAATCCAGAAAATCAGCCATCAACTTCAAAACAAAATTTGCACCAAAATTTTATCGAAGCAAGATCTTCTTCTGAAGTTACCGATAATTTTGTCAGGGAAAACATAACATATTCAAATTATACTTTTACCAATTGTAATTTCAATAATCAATAATTTATATTAAATTACTTTTATTTTTGTTAACTGCAAATTTAAATAAAATCATGAATATTTTATTATTATTTCTTAGTGAGTCGTAGAAAAAATATTCCCTAGGCATCGTAACCAATCGTAAAGAATGTCAAGAATCAAAATCCGCAAAATTTCGATCTTTACTACGGCTACAATATTTATTTTTTGGATTGTTAGTGAATTTCAAAAAAAGCAGTATAAAAACTGGAATCTTCAACTGATAAGGCTGAAAATTTTATCAATTGTTTATAACTGTCTATTTAAACTATGTATTTGGCGTTTGAATTGTAATATTTCCTTTAATTTACCATTTTTAAAGAATAAAACAATCTGAAGATGGTTATTTGTCGAAACAGTTGTCACTGAATAAATAATTAAGTTTTTTAAATAAATATATAAAGTTTTATTACAAATTTCTTTGTGGAATGTTGTTGATTTCATAAAAATTTTCGTTATTATCTATTAGTTGATTAAAACATTGAAAATAAACAAGGCGTATAAACAAAACTCTCTTTTTTTTTAAATCTATTTGTTTTCAAGTAAAATCAGTTACGTAAAAACAAACTATATTGTTTAAAACAAAAAGTTACCCTTGTTTGTTGTAACAACAATAAACTACAAACATATTTACCTAAGTTGTTTTGCGTAATTGTTATTACTATAAACAAATAAAGTTTACAACAAACATTTGCATAATTTATAGTTAATAACAAACCATTTTTTATTAGGTACGTTGCAATTTCAAAAAGTTTTTTTGTGATCTTGCTCGTTTTATTGTAACTTGAACATTTCATGTATTATCGGCTTCAGAATAGCATAAACATTTTCAAACTCAAATCTCTTGCATTGAATTAATTTTAAGGATGGCCTATTTATTGTGTTTAACCAATCACGGTTTAAATAATAATAAATTTGAAATCAGTTAAACAGTTGTCCACGCCCACATCTTTAATGTTTGCAGCATAAGGTATTTTGTTGACAAATTGCCTGTTTATTATACAGCGTGAAAAATGTAATAAATATCTAAGAAACATAGAAATAATAAACCAATATTTAAGTTGTTTTATTGTTGATTTTTTATTAATCCTAATTCTTTGTAACTATTTTTTGATTCTTCGCTGATACCATTGTTTTCTTTATAGCCTGACGATGGTCTAAGGACCGAAACGTGTCGCTTTTACAGTTAGCTTGATTCCGATGCTGAAAATTTTCGCTTTAAAAAATTTCCGGACACGTCGAGTCCGTTACTGTATTTTCACGTTGTTTTCTGCTTCTTTTATTTATTGTCGCCGATTCTTTGTCTGGTTTTGTGAATTGGTTCTCTTTGTACGTACATTTACGTTACTCAAAGGCTCATCGGAGGGTAATTAATTATAATGAGTGTTGCTGGAAAGTATATACAAGGTGGTCGACATTTTGCAAAAAGTTTACGTTTACCTACAATCTTAATTTAACAACGGTTCTTGAAATATTTAATTGTTTGTTCGCAGCACCAAATCAATCTAAATTTAAAAATTAGTATAAATTACGAGGGTTATCTGAAAAGTTTCCGACCCAACAAAGATACTAGACATTTTTTCTTCAAATTAATTTTTTATTTTTTTACATAGCCTTCTTGTAAGTCTATACAGTTTAGGAGCAATAAATCAGAGTTTTGGCGCCGATTAATTACTGTAGATGAAACTTGGATACAGTTTTATACTCCAGAAACAAAAACACAGTCAAAACAATGGACTGCGAAGGGGGAATCGGCTCCAAAAAAAGCAAAGGTTGTTCCTTCGGCTGGGAACGTGATGTCAACTGTTTTCTGGAATAGTCATGGATTTATCTTAATCGATTATCTTCAAAAAGGAAAAGGAGCATACTACGCATCATTACTTGACAAGCTGAAGGCAGAAATTGCGGAAAAACGGCCACATTTGCAGAAAAAAAGAATTTTGTTTCACCAAGACAATGCGCCGTCTCACACCTCAGCTGTTGCCATGGCGAAAATCTACGAATTACGGTTTGAACTGCTTGACCACCCTCCTTACTCACCAGATCTAGCCCCAAACGACTTTTTTTTGTTCCCTAAGCCCTAAGTCCTTCAGATTAAAAACAAATTTGAATCTAACAAATTATTATGCATTAAAAATTACATTCAGTTTTCTCTAAATTTACACCCCTATAAATAATTTAAATAAACATATTATGAATGTTTACTGACTTTTTACACTCGGAACTATAGAAACCTTCATTTCTGCGTTTAAATTTTTCAGGATCCGAAAAAAACGATTGCAGTAGAGAAATTATTATTATTAATTTGCATTTTTAATAATTCAATTTAACTTTCAAGATTTTTTGACACAAACCTTTTATTTATATAAAAATATTCGATGTATTTCTTATAACAACAATTATTTATTCTATTATCTGATTGGCTTGCGGCACAATTTCATCAAATAATTATTGTAAGATCACAACACCAACTTTATTGTTACAAGTGACCTTAACAAACCGATTAAATGAAAAGTTTACACGGACAGGTCAACCGCAATAATTTTTTCAAAAGATATACTTACTCTGCCACTGACATCGCGTATTCATCTTAGATGTTCTCACTGAGTAATAGGTTTATTTATAAAAATTTTCTGAGAAAGTAATATTTAGATGGATACTAACCGCATTTTAGTATTTAAAGAATTGCGCATTTTACGTTGAATTGAACGTATACACTTTGTTGCAGGTGGATGTTCAAGGATAAAATTCTTTTTTTCTTTAGTTTTTGAAATGACTCATTATTGCAGAAAGGCATTGTCTTTATGTAATTGTGGTCTTTATTAGAAAACAAACTTCGTCATTCTCATTCGTAGTATATTAATTCAAAGAAAAGTAAAAATTTTATTTATATAGTTCATAAAATATACATCCTTAATCACGGGAACAAATTCTAAATAGTAGTAAAAGGTTTGACATTTTCTGGGCCTTTTTGGATACTGTTCAAACTCAAACAGAACTAAAAAAATACTGAAAATAATTTCAGATACAAGGTGCAGTCAATAGTAAAAATGAAAAGCAGAAAATTGTTTCCACCTGGAATATAATTCAACGTCCGTTGGGGCATATAGCTCAGGAAGTAGTTGTTTTTTCATAGAAAACGGTCAAGCTTAATAGTCAAGCTTTTCAAACAGGACTATTAATGTTATTGAAAAAAAAGACGAAACCTGTTAATTGTAAGTCACACGTCTTATTTTTGACAGTTAAACGTCGGTTTTGTTCACATAAATCTTTCCAAACAAATCTTTGACGCGTGTAAAATGTCACATGAGATTTTTAATTTATGGTATACTGTTAATATACAGTATGATGCATATGTATGGAATAAATTCATTATTTCAGAAACAGACGACTTGAAAACGTCAATTTTAATTTTTGAATGGCCATCAACTGCTATAGATGTGTTGGCATTAATATAAAAACCTAAACTGTTTACCTTCGGTGGCTGTATTCAATTTTAAAATCGGTCTAACAATGCGAAAACTAGAAATTATTCACATACGAAAGTGCGTGAGTCTTTAGCATGTACACAAATTATTTCCGCTGGAAATATTTCTCTGCAATACCTCGACGACGACAACAAATTAACCACAATAGCGTAAAGGTTTGCAAAAAGTATCGATACGCCCTCTACGACCGTTTCGCAAAGTTAAAAACCACTAAAATATGACGAACGCAAAAATAAATAATATCCTTAGAATTGTAATGCTATTCTTTAGGTGGCTTAATGTTTTTTTTTGTTATTCGATGGTCGGGTAAGGAAATAGTTAAAAGAGTTATTGGAAACTGTATATTATACAATGTATAATAATGTGTCTGTGTTCTAAAATGTATTTGTTTGGAAAACAAAGTGTCGACAACTTTATTTAAAAAAATCATTACGCCATCACTAATGACGTAATGTCCAATGCATCTAGTTGATGGCCATTGAAAGTGTTTTAAGGTTTTTTTTAAAAGTCGTTTGTCTCTGAAATAATGAATTTATTCCATACATTTGCATCATACTGTATAGCAATGATTGGCCTTTCTATTGCTTCTATGACCCTCTTGTCCTGGTTCCTGAGTTACCGCACCTCTTCCCCGGTCTTCCAGAGTATTCAGAACAAACACTAGTCTAGAATTGACCTCTAATATCTTCAGCACTGCGTGGTTGTCTGCGTGAAATAATAGAAAAAAGTCTTAAAGAGTCTTTAGCTACTGGCACAACTAAGGCAATGGAAACGTGATGCTGAAATATGTGTAAAAAGTTTTGCCATTTTAATGTTTTTCTTATTTATTTATCCTGTTTTCGTAGGTGTGATAAATAATACGCACTATCAATAACTACTATCTATTTATTTATAAAAATAAACACTTAAATTAATTTATTTATACTACCGTAATAAAACACTATTTATACAGTGCGGTCCATATGTATGGAATAAATTCATTTGTAGCGTTATTATGTACTATATGAAAAAAACCTGAAACAGGTCGATTTTTATTCTTAAATTGACAATTTACAGTATGAAAATATTATCCCCCTCCAGCACCCCTTCGGAATTATAAGCACCCCCTCGAAAATTTTAAATTACAAAGGGGGTCGTGTGGCACCTCGTTGGAAAGGGATTTTAGTCCTCTGTTCAGCAATATAAAGTTTTTTAAGTTTGGTGCAATCATAACTGAGAAAATTGATTTTTAAGATGTAAAATTTTGATAATGTCTCTAACACAAAACTTTACGTAGAATGAAGATAATAATGTCACATAATGATTAGAATGTGTTTTTCAATGTATTTGACACTTAAATTAAATGTTCAAAATGACCACCATTCACTTCTTGACAATAACCGAGGCGATATTGGAATTCTCGTACAACATTTTGTATGATCTCGGGGGTTATTTTGTTAATTTCTTCCGTTATCCTAACTTTTAAATCAGCAATATTGTTTGGTCTATTAAAATATACTTTAGATTTTAAATAACCCCATAAGAAGTAATCGAGAGGAGTCAAATCGGGGGATCTAGCCGGCCATTCGATCGCCCCACGTCTTCCAATCCACCTATTGGGAAAAACGTCGTTTAAATAATTTTCAACAATACGTTTGTACTTTAAAATTTTCGAGAGAGTGCTTATAATTCCGAAGGGGTGCTGGAGGGGGATAATATTTTCATACTGTAAATTGTCAATTTAAGAATAAAAATCGACCTGTTTCAGGTTTTTTTCATATAGTACATAATAACGCTACAAATAAATTTATTCCATACATATGGACCGCACTGTATAGACTGATTTTACTCTTTGCTTGCTGTCGCGCTTCCTAACATTGTTCCCAACTGACTTGTGACACTATATTTTTCTTTTCTTATGATTTTATTTATTATTTCTTTTTGCTTCTCCCTCTTCCTTACTTTCATAACCCCTTTCCTGCTATTTTTTATCTTCATTGTCTTTCTTACTCATTTTTTTCCTGCTACTTCCCTATTTCTACCCTCTTTTTTGTTTTTCATTTTCCTTTTCTCCTTCATGACTTTCTTTTTCCTTATTTCACCTGCATTCTACCTCGGTTTTTTCCTTTCAACTTTTTTACGAAGAAGTTGTTGTAATAAAAAAAATTAAAAGGTTGTTACTTCTGTTTATCTTGTAAATCGTTAAAAAAGTGATACAACCTCTTGTATCAAAAACTATTTATTTATATAACAAATGAAAATATAAACAACCGTTATTTTTCTAGAACATTCTACCCTCTAACCTAACTTTTTCTTCACTCTTGTTTTAAAACACAATAGAGTAAGCAGCCAACACATAATTTACAATATGAAATAATTAATAATAATAATAATAAAGGTTTTAGCGCATGTCAAAACTCAGTAATATAAATTTTTATCAAAACATTTTAAAGCAAATAATTAATAATGTCTTTCATTTTGCAGGGAAGACAAACAAACCATAGGAGCCTACCTCATTATAGATGAGCTACATGAGGAAGATTTCGGGGACTACACTTGCGTGATCACCAAGCCTGGCATAACAATCAAACGAGACGTAAAGATCGAAGAAAGAGGTTTGTATTCAAAACCTGATTTTTTGTCGATTTATAAAATGTGTCATTGAAAGTTAGTTTCAGTTCCAACAAAGTTGCTGTATCAGCAACATAGTGAACTTGATCGTGAATATCATATATTGAACTCGTCGTCCACGCATTGCTGTGTATTTATGTTTATCTCTTGTTTATTCAACCTTTGTTAAACACACATTGAACGTGCCATACTATAAAAAAAACTACGGGGGTCTGGGCCATCGATATTTCTAATAAACAATTTAATGAAATATACAAAATATACGGGGTGTTCAAACCACATTATGATATAGTATTAGATCCTCTTCCCAGTGACAAAGTTAATTGTTAGTGTGGTTATTTGGGAGACACAAGACTCTAGACTACTGATTGGTGCATTTTCCCATTCTTAAGAAGTGTCTATTACCTTCTTCAGCAGGAAACCTCCATCCCTGTACCAACTCTTAACAATGTTTTTGTCTATGCAACATCAGTGGTTGATAAAAAAACCTTTTCAGTTTCAGAAGTGGAATACTTGAACCCCAATCCACTACCTGTTGCCAAAATGGTCATCATATTATCAGCAATATTATGTATATTCATAGCTGCTGCAATCATTTACGTTAAATTTGGTCTTAAATTACAAGTGCATCTCAAGGATACGTTCAGTCCTTTGGAAGAGGGAGATGGCAAAGTGAAGGATATTTTAGTAGTGTATTCCTCCCAGGACACCGAGTTGGCTTTGGGGGTTTTGTTACCGAGTTTGGAAACCAAATACGGTTACACGTGCGATTCCAAAGAGCTATCCTTCAACGTCAACACATGTAAGTACACTGATATATTTCAGCTTGTTTGCAACAACAACATGGTCATTAAAAAAATATTGCAAGTTCGTAGCAAATAGATATTTAGTATTTTTTTGAAATGTATTTTATTTTTAGAAAGTTTAGACATATAAGAGACACCAGTAACACTTTTGAACTCCCTGAATATTGATTTACAAAGTTTTTACGATTGAACAAAATAGCTTGTCTTGACTCAATACAAGAGTTATCTCAATTTGTGGAAGAAAAAGGGACATAGGTCTTTTAATTTACAAATGTTGCATTACAACAGGTTACATAACTACTTACTACTCCCTGTTCAGTTTTACATAATGTGAGGAATGTGAGGTTAGTTTTTGCAGGATAACCTATCAAAATGGGTAGTAATATTTAAATAAAAAATAATGTAGTTATGGTTAAACTGTTTAGAAAAAAATATTAGTTTTAACACAGGCAAAATACACCCACAAAATCGTACAGGGATAGAACAAGACATTTTGTTACAAAGTGCCAAAACACAAAAACAAGATTATACACCCAGAGGTACAGAGCAACTTCAAATGAAGCTCTTCAGGTCATCACGGGAGTCCCATCGATAGATCTGCTAGTACAGGAAGGATCCATAAGGAAGGCAAAGAACAGAGGGGAAAAATCCAAGAAGAAACCCTGGATAAATGGAGACGGAGATGGGAATAGCAAAGTTAGGGAACGTGGACGAAAACTCTTATAAAGGACCTAAATAGGTGGATCGACTGTAGACATAGGACGTTAGGATACCACTTGAGCCAGGTTCTGACAGGACATGGTGTCGAGCACACGCTTCTCTATTGCAGGAGATGGATAGCGGAAAGAATGGAGTTGAAGGCGGATCTGGGAAAGTTACCGAGTATTGCGAAGCTAATGTACACCATGGTAGAGTCAGAAGAAAATTGGAATTGTATAAACGGTTACGTTTCAACCATCATGTTCCTGAAGGAAAAGGAAGAAAGACTGAGCCAAGAAAGAGGATGAACAGGAAAAAGGGACCCCTGACTCTGACGGTACCAGAGCTCATGGAGTGAGATGTGGAGAACGGGGTAAGGTCATCCTGGAACGGGTATGGTACTGCTCGGGTGTGCTGCTTGCAGAGCACTCTGGATGGGGGGCTGTATCCGGTCAGGTCAGGTTAGGTTAGGTGCCATCGTATGGCTTGGTCTGGCCCCGCTATGCTCCTCTTTGGCACCGTCTGGCCCCGCTATATCGCACATAACCTCAAACTTTTTCCGCAAAAATCGGCCTTTCCACGCGGGAATTTTGATTTCATTCCATTAAAAATACCACAAAAAGGCCCCATGCAAAAAATTGTCGAAATTCATTAAGGGGTAATATTCTAGAAAAAAGTAAAATGTAATGCAAAACGTAATAAAATGTAGAACACGAAAAAGAACTATGAATGTTAATGAAGTAGATGTTCAAAATGTTCTCCGCGAACGTCTTGGCAACATCTTAATCTCAAATAAAACTGTCTTCTAACATTATTTAACATATCAGGCGTGATCGACCTAATCGCAAGCGTTATTCGTTCTTATAAGTCATTTAAATTAGAAGGTTTAGTTTTGTACACATGGCTCTTCACATATCCCCATAAAAAGAAATCTAATAATGTAAGATCAGGTGATCGCGCTGGCCATTCAATTGATCCTCGCCTCCCTATCCACCGATTGGGAAATATTGTATCGAGGTACTGCCGGACATTAAGTTGGTAATGTGGTGGTGCTCCATCCTGCTGAAACCATATCGTATTCGCTGGAACTTGAGGGTTACCTGGATCAGGATATAAATTTGCCAACGTTGGAATGACATCATTTTGAAGTAGTGCCAAATAATTGTGGCCATTCAAGTTGCCCTCAATAAAAAAGGGACCAATGATATTGTTCCCTACAATCCCTGCCCAAACATTAACCTTTTGAGGGTATTGAGTGTGTTCTTCTATCATCCAGTGAGGATTTTCCGTGGACCAGTAGCGGCAATTTTGCCGATTAGCATGACCGTTAAGTAAAAAAGTACACTCATCAGAAATTGGATAATATTGTTATCCAACATGTCCATCATTTGCTCACAAAAAAAGTTCTCCTATCAAAATCGTCTTCCATGAGCTCCTGAGTAGGTATCATCTTATACGGATGCAATTTATTTTCTTTTAATATGTTTGCTATCGATGTATGGCTAGCATTGAATGTAGTGGATGCCTGTCTACTCGATGTATGTGGGTTTTCCTGAAACTCAAGCAACACATCTAATTTGAGTTCATCACTCAGTGCATTGGCAGCTGCTTTTTTTATCTGCCTTACATGACCAAACTCGCGAAACTGCTTTTCTATTTTACTTATTGTTCCTTGGGATATAGGCGGTAAATTAGGAAATTTCTCATGAAATAGGCGAGTTACTTCCTGTTGTGTTCGGATGTTATCTCCGTAACCAATTTGTAAAACTGTTATTTTATGCATTTCCGTCAATCTAACCATTTTTCAGGATTGAATTGAACAAACTTTATACTTAAATTACAACAATGACAACTTAAATAAAACAATTTACTACTGCTTGTTAAAATAGCGCTGCCACGGAAATTCTTTAAAGTTTTTTAATGGTTACAATCTAAAAACCACTTTGCTATGGTTTTTGTTCACTTTCTCATTATCAAGACCTAAACGGGAAATAAGTTTTAAGTATATTGTAATAAGTTTCGAGTATATTTTAGCGAATTTCGGTAACAACATGATATTAATTTTTTTATGTTAATTTTTGCATCAAATTTAAAAACAATAACATTTTTGAATAGAGAATGAAGAGACCTTTCAAATCATATATCTCAAGCCTATACTTCCCATTTAAAAAATTGGGGGTTGTACCTGTCATTCTAAGGGGGTTGAAGGTAGGGGTTGCATTTTCACGTTAAAGAATGTCAAGTTATAATTTAAATTTGACGTGTTTCGGGATTTTTTATAAATATGTATAGTAACCGAAATAACGAATTTATTCCATTTAGCTTTTACACACTGTATAGAATTTAATGAGAACTTTTAGTTTTGATTGTGTTGTTTTATTTCAGGGTTAAAAGAACTTAATGTCGGAGAAAAATATCGAAGAATAGTTGCTTTAATATCGCCATCGTTGTTAAAAGGTTCTTGGGAACATACTGCAATCGTTGAGGCTTTAAAGGAATTAAGAAAAATCGGTCCACGCATGGTGTGCATATCTTTGAAGGAATTTCCTAAGAACCAAATCGAAATTAAGGATTCTGAAGGTGAAACTCTGAGAACTGTTATAAGGTAACTAATTTTAATTTATTTTTTGTTTATACTTAATTTATAACGTTTTTTTTTTTGTAGATCATTAAACGTTATTCCATGGGAAAGAACAGAAGATGACAAATTTTGGAATTCACTGCGACTTCGATTGCCACCTAAGCGAGCAACGGTGGCTGAAGAAGTAAAAGAAACCGACAAAAGGCCGTACTACAATTCCCAAGAATCCTTAGAAGAATTTACAGTGTGATTTGTCTAATAAATAGTGTTGAATAAACCCACACCTCTGCAAATTCTTTTTTTCTTCCAGCATTTTTTGGAATATATCTTTTACATTTCGATACGAACTGTAGTCCAAATGAAAATTGACATATTCATCGACTTGGAAACCCCACAGAGGTGACAGTAAGGTATAATATTGTATATATTTATTTTTTATTAATGTTTTAATTATTGTTCTACTACACTTGTATTATTGTTGATGTTCTACTTAAAAACTTCCTACTTGAATAAAAATAATATGTGTGACATATATATTAAAAATATATGATGGTATAATGCCCTAAAGGGTTATTCTCAAAAGTATTCCTAATCCATAATCGATTCTTGTACATTTTAGGTAAAATATTTATTAGTTATTTGAATTATTTATTTAAATTTGAACACGACTGAAATTTTTGTGAGAAAACTTCAAGGGAAACGTTCGGGTTTTGTATAGAAAACGAAATGACACCGCCACAAATACTGCAAATAACAAAAATTCATCAAAAAAAATGAAACCGGGTTTTTTATTTGCTTTTTATATTGTTAGTCCATTACAGCACAGAACATACTACACCGAATCACCGTTCTGTGTCATACGTCATACAATACAATGGACTGGGAAAGTGTGACGTCAAAGTTTGTGTTCTGTGCTGTTGAAATGGGAAACGGCAATTTTATAAATTTCCAGAAATAACTTTCAAATACTGCAAATAACAAAAATTCATCAAAAAAAGGAAACCGGGTTTTTTATTTGCTTTTTATATTGTTAGTCCATTACAGCACAGAACATACTACACCGAATCACCGTTCTGTGTCATACGTCATACAATACAATGGACTGGGAAAGTGTGACGTCAAAGTTTGTGTTCTATGCTGTTGAAATGGGAAACGGCAATTTTATAAATTTTCAGAAATAACTTTCAAATACTGCAAATCACAAAAATTCATCAAAAAAAATGAAACCGGGTTTTTTATTTACTTCTTATATTGCTAGTTTCGGTTTTTGTACTGATGATGATAACGGACTATATTATTTATGGTCAATACAAAATCGTGTAACGAAAACTTCTGTTGAAGCTGAAATTTTGACATTTTTCCAACTTCCGATGGTCTCTACAGAAAAGTCTGGCGAATATCTATCAAATAAAGGTAATAAAATACTTTATTCGTGAAAAGAAAGAGCTTTACTTATAGGAAATTATAAAAGTTAAAATAAACTACATGTGTCGACATATACCGCCATTACAGCACAGAACACACTACACCGAATCACCGTTCTGTGTCATACGTCATACAATACAATGGACTGGGAAAGTGTGACGTCAAAATTTGTGTTCTATGCTGTTGAAATGGGAAACGGCAATTTTATAAATTTCCAGAAATAACTTTCAAACACTGTAAATAACAAAAATTCATCAAAAAAAAGGAAACCATGTGTTTTTTTTATTTTTTATATTGTTTATTTTGATAGATAGAACAAAACGTTCTAGACAAAAAATATGAGGAAACGGTCAGTAAATATGAAAATTATATCATCGATATACTTTCATTATCGAAAATTCCATACAAATCCCATTTTTCTACTTGCTGTTTGTTGTTACGTCCTCTAGCGGACGTTTGACAAACTCGAAATTAATTTACAGCAATTTGTCCACCTGTGGACAAACTTTGCATTTCAATCATGAGGTCACCTTCTATTTTCTCTAACTCCTTGGTCAATTTGAACAAAGTCCTTGATCTTCTTCATCATGAACATCATTTCGGACATCTTTTAAATTTTTGACCCAATTCATAAACAATGAAATTCTTTCCACACATTCGACTCAATCTTCGATGAATTTCTGCTGCACCAAATTAATGATAACTAATGATTTTTAAATTAGTTTGGTGCTGCGAACCTCGCTTCGCTCGGCACGCAGTGATTCACTTATAATATCAATTTTTAACATAATTGAATTATAATTAATGATTCACTGCTTGCCGAGCGAAGCGAGGTTCGCGACACCAAATTAATCTAAACTACTGATTTTGAAACCCACGTTGGGTGCCAAATATGCGGGAGTTTTATAACAGGTAACAAGAAAAAAATAACGACAGCCATTTTGAAGTGACTGTTTGAGTGGGAATAAGCGCATTTTTTTTTTCTAAACTATACCAACCACCTGCGGCATCCCCTCCATCATACTGCAACATCGGAGGTTGAAATTAAAAACAACTCTAGCGGGTGAAATGTACTATTTGTAGGGTTCCTTCCTAATTTCACGCTATATCCTTCCTACTTCTGTCGATACCTTTTTCCAAGTTATTGCAGATCTTATTCTTGGTGTACAGTTCACCTTTGGTCTTCCATCCTCAAAATATGACCATACATAACCTGTACATGTTCTCCTCAAATAATCCAACTCCAACTATACTTAACAGCACGCCCTAGTCAATAAATCATACTTTCGATAGTGTATTTTCCCCACGTTGGGTGCCAAATATGCGAAAGTTTTATAATAGGTACCGCAAATTAAAGAAAATCTGCTGTTCATTGTAATTAACTATAATAAAAGTAAATAGCAGCCATCAAATTTATTGTCTTGCTATAAATAGAAAATATTTCACGTTCTGAAATATTCTTTTTTATAGGTAACATAAAAAAAGTCTTTTGTTGTTTGTGGTATTTGATAAATGGGGCTTCTATTTGGAGAAAAATGTCTGTATTGTACATACCTTAAGTTTACTCTGTTTTCAAATTGTGATTTTCTTATATTTTTGTACTTTTAGTATTTACGTCTTGTAAAAATATAAATACTTTTAACGGGAATAAAAAATTTTGTCGAATAAGTTTGTTTTATTTCAACCACGAAATCTAAAATTAATTTACAGAGTCACCGTCATTTTGCACTGGAAGCAACTAGTAAAAAGTGAAACGCATTCATAATAGTGGGTAAACAATTCAACAATGTATAATACCCTCTGTTTTTCAAATCTGTTTGATCTGTCAAGTTTGGTGTTTTAAACCAATTACATACCGCTGCACTAGTTTCATCTTATCATTTAAAAACTTGTTAGGTTGTTTAGGATGTTGATAACCCATTTTTTCGGCAGCTCTAAACGAATTTTCCTGCTCCAACGAGGCTTTTTTCCTTTAGAAACTTTCATGGTGCTGCCTTTGCAGCATTTAGACCTTTTGCAAGTTAAAATACAAGAAACTATTTCTCTTCACCTTGCTTTTTTCCCGATTTAGTAGTGGATGAGTTCCAGTAAGGGGAGAATTATCATCCTGTCTGTTTCTCGTCCATGTTTTTGAAGATGATTTCAAGAGCAGCCTCACATTTATTACACTTATCGTTTCATCAGGAAACTACTAAGGACAATGGGAAATTGTTATCAAATTATTGCAGTTTCACAGAACTTTGTTATGTATGCAAAGCTTCAAATTAATCAGACTTCTAGAAACCGGTGTAAATTCAGCTAAAAGATTCCATTCCATTAAGTAAAAGTTAGGTTAGGTCGAGACATAATTCAATGTCAATATAAGAAAATGACTAACATTCCGATGGGCGTTTAGTTCATATTGTTATAATGATATTTTAATTTTTAATAACTTACAAATTAAGTAAAAGAATATTTGGAAAAATTTCGGTATAGGGGAATAACTCCGATTTTAACGAATTTTTTTTGGACACTCCCTAAACATCCCTGAGCACTACTGTGAAGTTTTTTTTTTCCGGAAATGAAAACTAAAATTTTGAAATTTTTTTCCAAAAATATTTTTTGACTCCAATTTGCACAAAAATTTTTTTGGAGAACCCGATAAAATGTAAGTTGAAACCTAACCTAACCTAACCTAACCTCACCTAACCTAACCTAACCTAACCTGTGCAAATGGATGAGTTCTATAAAAGGGAAATGTTGCCAAATTAACGAGCAAAAAAATACTGAAAAAGGTTAGTCGCATAAGGAAGCAGTTTTTCCAATATATTTTTGGTTTTTCTTATGTATTTTGGGTCCCTCTATCATCCGTGTTGTACCCGAAAGATATGGAGGTCTTTTAACATATTTTTAGTTTGTAGTATTTTACTTCTTACAGTTGACGAAAAACTAAATGTCAGCTGTCAACACATACACGTATCATTAGATATTGTCCTGTTATTATTTAGCATTGTTTGGCTTCGTGTTTTTGTATTACTGATTTTTTATTCTAACTTTATCTGTTAGTGATTTGTGTTTTGGATCTACGCAATTATGAACGAAATGTTCACTACAAATATAGGTGGTTTTGTTGATTGTGGCAAAATTCAGCTGATGACGTCAGCATAGTTGTAAACGGTAGATTCGGGGCCACTGTGTCCGAGAGAATGCAGCTGGCACTGAGGATTACCGAAAAATGGTGCAGACAAGAGGGATTGTCAACTAATCCGGCAAAAACCTCCGTGATAGCGTTCACCCTCAGAAGGAACCTTAACTTGAGGGAACTTCGTATGTGGGGCCAAACGCTAAAGTTTAAAGGGGAAGTCAAATACCTAGGGGTAACCCTAGATAGCAAACTAACCCTTTCCAACCACATTAGAAACACAACAGATAAAGGCCTAAGAGCTCTCTGGGCATGCAGAAGAGCTGTGGGCAATACGTGGGGGCTTAAACCCAGTATGATGCACTGGCTCTATACGAGGGTGGTGGCACCCATCATAACCTATTGTTCTGTTGTGTGGTGGCATAAAACGAGATGCTCAGTAGCATCTAGACAGCTAGGTAGGGTACAGAGAGTAGCCTGTCTAGCCATAACCGGGGCGATGAGAACAACGCCCACGGCGGCCCTGGAAGCTATGCTGGGACTACCTCCACTACATCTTATTGTGGAAAGGGAAGCACTGGCAGCTGCTTACAGGCTGAAAATAAACAACGAATGGAGCAGGGCGATCCCTAGGTACCATTCCACAATCTCGAAAGAGATTGAACATAATCAATTACTGAGCATGCCCTCAGATAGAATACCTATCTGCTACGACCTTTCCAAACCATATACGGTTCATATTCCGGATAGGGACGAAGCTCGTACCAAGACTAGGAAACAACATGAATCCGTTTGGTACACAGACGGATCCAAAACAAGCACCAGCACTGGGATTGAAATCTACAATGAAAATACAGGGAAGACGTATAGTCTCAACCTGGGTTCAGTAGAGACTATCCTGCAAGCTGAAGTGGTTGCCATCAACACATGTTCGGAAATCATCCTAACAGGACTGTCAGGATCAGAAGTGATAGCCAAGCAGCTCTCAAAGCAATAGAGAGCGTACACACTGCGTCACGAACAGTGAAGCACTGCCAAGGAACTGTAGCTGAACTGGCACAACGCCACAAGGTTATCCTTGAATGGGTACCAGGACACACAGGGATTCTTGGAAATGAAAAAGCCGACCTCCTAGCCAGGGAAGCTTCAGAAGGAACCCTGATCGGACCTCTTCCCACATGTGGGGTCTCATACCAACATGTAAGGGAAACAATAGAGGAACGAATAAGGGAACAACATAAGAAACTCTGGATGGAACTGCCTGGACTCAGGCAATCCAGATTATTCATAACAGGTCCATCCAGGGAGAAAACTACAGAACTACTCAGCCTAAGTAGAACCCAATTGAGAAAGGCAGTGGGACTGCTTACAGGACACTGCCATCTCCGAAAACACATGAGCATAATGGGACTCGCTGAGGACCCATTATGCAGAAAATGTGGTGAGGAAGACGAAACTCCTCTTCAGGTAATATGTCACTGTCCGAGCCTTAAGTGGCTTAGACAGAGGCACTTTGGCATTCAGTTTCCTGAGCCAGAGGAAATCGTGAAAGCGAATATCAGGGACATTCTAGAATACATGAAGGAAACGAACCTGGTATGATTACTTCAGGGGGGTACAATGAGCCTAGAGCTCCAGTACATGCATGAAACGCACCCCAGAAGAATAGAATAGAATAGAAGAAGAGGTTTGTTCATTAAAAAAATACTCCAAACAGCAGACTGTACATAAATAGTTACAATCCAAGCTAATAATAGTATATAACGTAACAAGAGTTGTAAGTAACTCATCATGTGATGTAGGTACTATACTTTTTCTACGCCCCGCGAAGTGTCCATAATTGTATAATGAGTTGCCGACATTTTGGGGGCATTACTCTTATAATCTACCATTATTTTAATCTAATAATAAAAGCTATTTTATATTTTGGATTTAGCAAAAGTATGTAAATGGACCAAATAAAGTAGTGCGTAGATAAAAATTTCATTTCAATTCGATTATACAAACAAATTTAAGTTTTTTCTTATCTAAACGCACTTGTATGTTATGAAATCTCATTACGTGTTTCATTATCCATTAACCAACACATTATTTAAAGGAAGAAAGTGTGACTTGTGTTTTTGTACGCATTGTATAATTTTATAATCGTGATGAAGCCATAATAGAAATACAGACAGAGAATAATCGATTAATATAAAGATTTACCGAACGTGGAATAATCTCATAAGGGTAGAGATAGGGCTTCACCTAATTCTCAATAATCTAGTTGTGTTAGATAGGTTACCAAATATGGAGTATAACGTTTATGAAGAAGATGAAATTGACGACGATAAAGAAGGTTTCAATAAGGTAAATATATTCATTTTATATACTGTACCTTAAAACTTACCCTTACCTACTTATTATAGTTATTTGTAAAACGTTTTCATTTTGGCAAAAGTTTTACACATTTTTTATAACATGCATTTTATTTATGTTTTTTTTTATAAAATCATTCAACAATTAGTACTTTTTGTGTTCATTAAATTAAGTTGGTACTTACTAAAATGACAGATGTCAGATATATCAAGTTTGAAATTTAAATTTGATTTGAATATTAAACTGGAGTGATAAATAATTTAAGAAAATGTAATATAAGATGTAAATATAACCAAATTTAAAGGAAAATTGAAGAATCTAAGAATTGTCTAATAAAATTCACACTATTACCAACTGTGACATAAAAAATAACTAGACGAGTGTGGAAAGAGATTTAATTTCCACACTATTGTCCATTGTATATGCGGATTGTAAAAAAGATATTTAAGAACGTGTCTTTTCCATACAGGATGATGGTATGGATATGGACGATCTCCTACCTCAAGTGGGAGAATTTGGCTTATATCAGAAACTAATGTTATGGTGTGTGTGTTTACCTGCATGTTTCCCGTGTGGTTTTGGTGCCTTCAATCAGTTGTTCATGGCCAACATTCCTGACCATTGGTGTAAGGTAGTAACCACAATTATTTATCTAACCCATATCTAATCAAAGCAGTACAGTTTTGTGGCAAATTATAGATAATACACAATGCTAGTACGATTAAAAGGTATTACTTATGACAAAAATCATTAATAAGCTTGTAATTAACAGTTAAAATTCATTATTTTCTGTATAGTGTTAGGTATTTATTACAACTACTGGCAACGCTGTACGCAACGATATTTCTGTCTTTGTCACTTTACCGTAACTTCCATTACATCTTCGCACGAGCGTATCATTGGTTTGTGAATTATACAGTACGAATTGTGCGTTTTAACGGTAACTTTGAGGAAAATTTTAGAAGAAATGAAATTTACGTACGGAAAAGTTGACAGGAAAAGTATTCTCATCGAACCTCAAGAACTAATAGCTTGGAGAAGAAACTATCTAAGAAAAATTGACGAATTTTATTAAGAATTTTTCTCACATTCTTAACCCTGTCAAAAATTAATAAGCACGCCCCCGATTTGCTGTCAACTGGGCCTACTTCTTCTCTCAATCATTGTTGGTTTTAGTATAGGTATAAAAATTAATTTAATTGGCAAACAAAATGAATTAGGATGCTAAAGAGTTAAAATTGTTTGTATGTTAATTAAAACGATTTAATAAGAATCCAAAGGTTCCAGGTTTGTCGTTTTTCGATGAAGACCAACGAAAAAATGTATCGATACCGTACAACAACAGCATGTTTTCGAAATGCGAGAGATACGCAGTAAACTGGACGAAATTATTGGAAACTAACGAAGGAAATTTGGAAAATGTTTTTGTAAATACATCTTGGCCGAGGGAAAAGTGTTTAGATGGTTGGGTTTACGATAAAAACGAAGTAGTGTCTAGCATCGTAATAGATGTAAGTATATCAAAAGAACCATACGTTTCATAGAACATGACAATGCCTACTAGGTAGATAACACACAATACGATCGTGTGTTGAGTAAAATATGCTTTAATATAAACATTGCAAACAACCCATACAGTCGATTGCTGTTTACTTTCGTATTATCTACAATTTTTTTTCTACACCTATGGAATAATATGTCTATTATTTACGGTTTTTCTTTAAATAATAATAGTAGTTATATTTACTGTTGGCTTATGGACCATAAGTCAACGGTATTTGACCAATCACAGGCCATGAATTTGTCCATGGCAACGGAAAAGAAAGGTTCTACGATGATGGTACTAAATCTAGTACTTTTTGATTGTAAAGGCATATTTAGTACCTCTTTAAAATATTTGGATGACATTTTGATGAAATAAAATTTGCTGTCAAAATACATTTTTTGTATGCGAAAGAAGATAGGTATTTTAATTTAATCTGGTAGTCCATAAGTGTAGAAAAAGTATCTCTCGGGTAATTGAGCCACTCATTCTTCACCCTAGTGAATAATGGCCTACATAATCGCTCGTGTAATAATATACTATAATCTACCACTTAATTATTTACCGTTTTGGAAAATGGTATAAGATGCTGAAGCAAGACATTCTAGTAAGTAAATGATAAATACCATGACTGCTGCTGGTTTCTCTTTCGCGGCAGTAGATGTGGACACATCTGAAATGGACCAGCTTGAACTTAAATTAATTGTTTTCTTTCAGTTTGATCTGGTATGTGATAAAGATATTTACCCAACACTTGGATTGGTCGCTTTGAATATAGGAGGACCTATTGGAGTCTACACCTTTGGAAGACTTAACGACATTATAGGGAGGAAAAAGACCTTTTTCCTATGTTTAACAACATTACTTCTGGGTAGTGGCTTGACAATAACGGCGCAAAATTTTTGGTGGTGGGCCGGAAGTAGGATAGTAGTCGGATTAACAATACCAGCAATGTACCAAATCCCTTTTATTATATGTAGGTATTTCATACTACACATATGTCCAAAAGTTTGGAATAATGGAACACGTGGTTGGGCTGTTTCTAATCGGGTTTGTCATCCTGGGGCTCTCCAAACTAGCGTTTTTCGCGAATTAGAAACCAAGCCAATTCTTGATCCATCAGAGAACATCACGTAATTCCAGTTAGGACCATGGTGTAACATTACTTGAGCCCATTGCAACCTTACAATTTTTTGTTGATAGGTTAGATTGGGAACACGTAGAGGTCTTCTGCGATACAAATTTACTGCATTTAATCTTCGTGTAATTGTTTGCCTTGAGATATTCAGTCCTTTAAGTCTAGCAATTTCTCTGGACATGCCACATCAAATTTAGTATTATTTTGATTTAAAAACTCTTTAAAATAAATATCAACAAGAGTTTTTAAAAAACCAAAGCGTAGATATATAATTTCTAAATATTCCAAACTTTTGAACATATAGTGTACCAAAAGTATTAGTAAATAATTATACTTGACTCTGTTTATATGTTCTAGCACTCGAACTGGTAGGACCAAATTACCGATCATTTGTAACAGTTCTAACCTGCATATTTTACACCATAGGGTTAATGATGCTAGCGGGTGTCACTTATCTAATACAGGATTGGGTAATTTTGGGTCAAGTTACATCGCTGCCATTCCTACTTTATTACTTCTATTGGTTTTTTTTACCGGAAAGTCCAAGATGGTTATTATTGAAAGGTAGATTTGAAGAAGCCTCAGAAATATTAGAAACTTTAGCGAAAGTCAATAAAAAAGAACTACCTAAAAGCTTTAAGCAACAATTAAAAAGGAAAATAATGCACAAAAGGACTACCAGCGAAGAAGAGGCTCTCAAGAGAAATCCTGGTGAGATTTGTTCATCATTAATAAGTCTCTTTATTAAAGAAACTTTTTGTGCGCATGCGTTAGCGTCAGCCATGTTTTTTGTACTGTCAACGAAAGTGGCCTGACGTAACTAGGGCGAGATTTTATTGATACTACAAATTCCATGTTACCGTCCAAAGCAGACAGGTTCTCTACACTGTAAAATACGTTGATTATTCACATTCTGACTCTGTCCACATTCTTTAGGTTCATTCAATCCTAGTTTAAATTTGTCAGGCCACTTTCGTTAACGATAGTATCTACTATCGTTACAATAACTTGGTTTGTTGCAAAAATATTTACAACTTGAATTTAAAATCATTTTGAAGCTTGTAAAGAAATGCTGATACCTAACCTCTCAATTAATTCACTTTTACCCTTTTTGCGGACGCCTTTTCAATATGGCAGCTACGCTTGCGCTCTTCGTACGATGAAACTAAGTCCTGTATATTTCAGGATGCTCTGATTTATGCGGAACGCCCAATATGCGACTTAAAACGACTTTGATTACTCTAAATTGGTTCGCCAATGAGACCGTCTACGTGGGATTGAGCTATTACAGTCCTGCTCTAGGCACCAACGAGTATCTGAGTTTCTTCTTTTCTGCAGTAGTGGAAATACCGAGTTACTTAGGTTGTTGGTTAATAATGGATAGATGGGGAAGAAGATGGCCCATATTTACCTGCATGTTAATTAGCGGTGTTTGTTGCTTAGCAACCGTTGCTATACCAAGTGGTAAGTAAGTCGACAGACAATATTCTTTCCTTTATATAATAATAAGAAATAATAAGAAAGCACAACAACCAAAAACGTAGAAGGACACAATAGGTTTTCAAACATCAGTGACAACCTAAGAGAGCTCATCAAGGTGAAAAACAGAGCAAGAAGAAGAGCCAACAGAACAGGACTACAGCAAGACAAACGAGAAACAAACAGACTACATGAGGAAGTAAAGGAACAACTCAAAGCACACAGATCCAAGGATTGGGACAGAAGAATAGAAGAACTGGACCCAAATACACCAGGATTATGGAACCTCGCCAAGACAAAAAGAACATTCCCCCAATCCACGGAGACTACGGAGTCGTATTCACGGATGAAGAAAAAGCCGAAGCATTCAGTAGAACCATGGAGCGCCAATTCACCCTGAATGAGCACCCAGATGAAGACATGGACTTCACAGATCAAGTAGAAGATGAAATCGAAGACTTCGACGAAGAAATAGTAGACGGAAACTTGGGATTCACAACAGAAGCCGGAGTACCACAAGGAGCAGTCCTCTCACCGGTGCTTTACAACATATACACGGCAGACATTCCAAAGACAGACAACACAATGATGGCTCTATACGCAGATGACACGGCTATCGTTACAAGAAGCACTCAACCAAGGATGGTGACAAGAAGACTCTAACAGGCTATGGACCAAATAAACGAACGGCGTACGACATGGAAAATCCAAATAAAGAACATGTAGAAAACATCATAAAGAAGGCAAAACAAGCAAGAGTAAGACATACAATGACGCACGGGTAATCTTTCAGCGTTTCAAGTGTATATAATATACCATAAAAAAATTTGTTTGGAATCATTTGGTTTGACACTTACGTCACTACTTTCCCAGTCCATTGGGTGATGCTTATATCCCTAATTATTTTTAGATGACGTTAAAACTACACTTATACTGTACCTGATTTCAAAATCCGCTATATCAGCCTCATTTTTAATCATCTACCCGTTCGCTGGTGAATTATACCCAACTCAGCTAAGAGGACTAGGTATTGGTACATCAGCTTACATCGCTGGATTGGGGTTGATAATAATTCCTTTCATTACTTACCTGGTATGATTATTTAGATACTTATTTGCAAAAAAATCAAGATTATAAATATGTAGAATTAAACTTGTAGGGTTCTGAATGGATCATTTTGCCACTAATCATCATGGGAGTTATATCAATAATTGGAGGAATACTGGGTCTGAGGCTTCCGGAAACGCTGTATCATAAACTTCCCCAAACTGTCGAAGAAGGCGAAGAATTTGGAAAAGATTTCGGAATGAAGGATTGCCTACGATGTATACCGCTGAAGTAAGTCCAAATAATTTAGTTAATTTATGAATAACAGTGTTATATTTTAGACCGATGGTATCGGTAGTGAGTTCCTACGAAGATTTGGAACTTGCTCAAGCTCCCACTTCTCTGCCTTCTGAAAAAACACCATTGGACAATGCTTTACATCCCAGAAAATCTATTAAAAAACTGGTCAGGCAGCAAAGCGTCATGGATACACAGAAGGCAACTGATGGGACAATGCAGATGACATATTGGTTCTAAAGTCAAATTAATATTAAATTTCAAGTTGTATTTTTAAAATCTCGAATACAAATTTTAAAATCGAGTCTATGGTTCTTCCAGTACTGTAATAAATAACGTTAAATATAAAACAATTGTTATTAGCTGTAAAATGTGTGTCAGAATAAAAATAATTACAACTTTTAATTTTTTGTCATTTTTCGTGCAGCATTCTTATCAATTAATGTAAAAGGCAGCGGAAGAACAACTAATTCGAACGGTAAACCTGGCTTAACGTCATGATGTTCCGTCAAATGTCAAACTTTTGACAAGTTGAAATTTAAACATGTCGCGATTTGGCGAATTAAATCTCGAAAATATCGACAAAGTACTCTAAAATGCCAAAATATCGAAATTTAATAACTTGGAAATTAAAGTAACTTACTTTTTATAATATTTTAACCCAAATTATATGGGAAAATTGAGTTTTATATGCTAATTTAATTTATATTGCAATAAATTTTAATAAACCATTGATTAACCTCACTTTTACAATTATTTCTTCCTATGGAACTAAAAATTTACCACGATTTTTATGAAAATATACTGTTCCGAGATTGACATTCGTTAACATTCCAACATTGCCATATTTTTTTCACAATTGTTCGTTAGAATATTAATTACCGGTTTTTATTGATTTTTGAATTTAAAATGGAAATTAAGAATATTTTAGATGTAGTGAACATACATAACACTTGGCGAACTTGAGTATCTGTCTGTCCAATGTCAAACTGATACTTATGACGTCATTAGTGCATTATACTCAAGTATCTTGCGTATCCGTCGCCAAAAAACATCTATTCTTTTTGTGACGTGACACATATCATAGAATACCATATCCATAGAACAAGTTGGTTTAGATACAATAATTACTTCTCTGTTCTAAAGCTATAAGTGTAGTTATACGTAATATTATACTGTTTTAATTATTAAAAAAAAATGTCGCTCCTTTAATTAAAATCTCGCTCGTTTTTCACGAGACAATTCGCTCTAAATTTTATGGAGCTGTGGCAACACTGAATATACCTTGTGTAAATAACCTACAAAATTTGAGTTTTTGATTCCATTTTTTTTCGAAAAATACTGGATAACCAGCAAATTTTTTACGAAAATTTACTATAGAAACCAGTCGCTTTTTTGTGTTAATAAATTTTTTTGCGAAATTCGTGTCCCCCTTTTCTACACCGGACCCCTCAATCAAACATTGAAAGATACCCATCTTTGGACAAAAATAAAACCACACGGAAAAATAAATGTTTTAATTTATTTGTACACAGTGAGCACAAGCACAAATAAAATATATAAATATAACATAGTCAATTATTCAATAATTATGTATAAAATATAATTTGGTAAATATTTTGTATAATGTTTGCACCAGTATTTTATTTAAAATATTCAATAATAGTAGAATAAATTATAAATATTTTTTATCTACAAATAAATATATAAAATTATACAAATTAGTAATGTACTTAAAAGTACTTGGTTAATAGAATGAAAACTAATAAAAAGAATAAATAAAATGACAAATCAGTTGATATTTTTAAAAAATAATTATTTATTAAAACTCAACAAATATAGTTTTAAAGAATTGAAAGTTAATAAAAGTTTTTCTGTGTTTTACAACATTACCAACAAAAACCTGAAATAGTTACTCATTTTGCAAATAAATCCAAATTAATACTTTTTTGTAGTTACCTATTTTCCTCTTTTAATCACAATATCACTTTTTGAGAAAATAGTGGACTTGTCTTCAACAAAATTTTGTTTAATCAGACAAAAAACTTCACATCACGTTTATCTTGATCAGCTTTTGATACAAAAACAATCAATTACGGCACAGATCCAACTTTACTTAAAATAAAACTATTCACAGGATTGATTCATACTCTTTTATGAGTTCATCAACAGACGGCCTTAGCCTAACATTATGTTGCAAACACTTTTTAATAGTTTCCAGAATTTTAGCAGGTAACCACTTTTCTTCAGGAAATTCAATTTGGTGATTTGGGTCCATAATAAACGCCAATTTGGTCCAGAGATTCTTTAAATGAAAAAAGGGTGTTCTTTTGTAAACAAGTTGATATAAAATGCAACCTAAAGACCAAACATCGGATTTATAATGTAATTTATATTTAGATTTTCCAGGACTTGAGGTATCATTGCACAATGCCTCTGGACTCATATAGTTACAAGAACCCTCAGGAACACTTTTGATAACACTTGTCATATCAGTTTGCACACTGGAAGCTATCCCAAAGTCAATTAATTTCAATCCATTTTCCCCCAATAAAAAGTTTGAAGGTTTTAGATCGGAATGTATCACTTCATGGCTATGGATTTGTTTTACTGCTTGTAGCATCTCCATCCAATAAAACAGCAACATGTATATAGGGATATTCATTTTTTGGGTGGCTAAATTATTTAAGACAGTGGTAAAGTCTTCCCCACCTTTTTCAAGAACCATTAAAAGTTTTTTTTCTGTTTCTAGTATCTCAGAATCATATAATTTTATAACTTTGTGACAAGATTGCAGTCTCTGTAATAACTTCACTTCATTTATATACCCTTGAGCAGCTACTTCATTTTCCAATGAAACACATTTGATAGCAACTAATATTCTTCTTTCCAAACAAAAACACTGGTACACAAGAGAACTGCCACCTTTACCTAACAAATTTAGTATAAGATATTCCACATTGTTAACTTGTAATTTTTCAAATGTCTTTTCATCAGGAATGCTTCGTGGGATGGAACAAACTACATTTTTGGTACTTTTTGTAGCACTTTCTACTTTTACACTACTTTTTGAGGTAACATGTACTGGTGTATTTCTTGGAACACTACAATGCACTTTGGAAGGTAAGTTATTCTTAACTTTTGGGGTCACAAAACTATCAAAAAGGGAAGATTTTTTTTTTAAACTTTCAGTTTTTGTTTCTTTGGGTGTAACTGGTACAGGATGTTGTTTCTTTATTGGTGTGTGCAGAGAGAGCACAGAAAAATCCAAATCAAAACTGTCATTATCTTTGTGTTTTATTGATGTATTTTTCTTCTGTTGTTCATTTTCTTTGTTCAAATGAGCAGGTACATCTACAAAATATCAAAATGAGTGGTTACAATTAATACAATCAATCATTTACTTACCAGGGATTTCATCTATACAGTCTAGTTTACCAAAGCCTCTATCAATATTTACCAATGACTGTTGTTCTTTACATCTTTCCGGACTTTTGTTATCATAAAAAGTTAGAGACTCGTTACTACTCGCTTCAAGAATTTCCCTTTTTATGGCATTGAAATCCAGAGGAGCCAAAGGAGTAAATTTTTTTGGTATAACAGGATGTTTCTTTACGGCACTCTGTGATCCTCTTAAAACCACGTTCGTTTCTGGTATTGGTTTTCTGAAATCAGCATAATCCGATGTGGAACTCATTTTTGGTTTGTAAATTTCAAAATAACGTTAACACAATAATCGTTGACATATAAACAAATCTTAAGCTGTCACAATAAACGGACAACCAATAGGAGAAAGGATAAATATTCAAATCTTAATCCTATTGGTGTTTTAAAAAGATTGGCAGCACTTTAGAAGGATTCAAAAACAACCAACGATTTTTTCACGTTTCGGTGGAGTTGGGAGATATTCTTAAAAATATCAGCTCTTTGCATAGAAAACAAAGTTGAATCAATTTTAGTAAGTTTCGATCATAAAATGTTTGTTAACATATAAACTTACTTTTTAAAATCATAATTTTGTATTCAAAAGTATCGATACCCAAATACTAATATTCATAGAGTTAGAGATATCGCACATCACTAATATCAGTTTTTCCTAACCTCAATTTTTAAAACTATTTTAATTTGATGTACATACTAATTTACGTATAATATATTTATATTATTTATCAATATTTATTTAGTTGTCTAGGCTGTACTCCTAAGTTGTAAAATGTCAAACATAAAGAAACCTTTAATATATAATATTGTATCAGAATGTAAAACAAGTAAAGCTCGAGTAGGTAAAATGATTTTACCTCATGGACAAGTAGACACACCAGTTTTTATGCCTGTTGGAACTCAAGTAATTCAATCTATTTACAATCTTAAATTTGATGATTAATTTAAATTGTTACAGGGAACATTAAAAGGAATGCTTCCAGAACAGTTGGAAAAAATGGGACTGCAAATATTGCTAGCTAATACATACCACTTGGGGACTAAACCAGTAGGTTTATATATAGGAAAAGAATTTCTTTATTATTTAGCTAAGTTTTAGGGCCCTGAAATTCTGAGAAAAGCAGGTGGACTTCACAAATTCATGAACTGGAACAAACCCATCCTAACAGACTCTGGAGGTTTTCAGATGGTATCACTATTAAAGTTAGCTGAAGTTACAGAAGAGGGTGTTAAATTTCAGTCATTAAATAAAGAAAAGGGAGAAGTTATGCTAACACCAGAACATTCTATAGAAATACAAAATGCGATAGGTGCTGATATAATTATGCAGCTAGATGATGTTATCAAGACTACATCACCAGATAAAGCTAGAATAGAAGAATCAGTCCACAGGTAATAGTTGTATATTAAATTAATTTTTGATCTAATTAATATGAATTTTAGAACAACTAGATGGTTGGATAGATGTTTAAAAGCCCATGAAAATCCAGACACTCAAAATATTTTTCCAATCGTACAAGGAACATTGTATGAAGATTTAAGACTTATCAGTGCCCAAGATCTTATTAAAAGAGACACAAACGGGTTTGCAATTGGGGGTTTAAGGTGAGTACATTAATTATTAAAAAGTTTTTTTTACTTACTTGATTAAGAAAACTCTATAAAACTATTTTTTGATATGGTGTTTATAAAATTCTCAGTGGTGGTGAAAGTAAAGATGATTTTTGGAAAATAGTTAATTTGTGCACTGATCTTCTGCCTAAAAACAAACCTAGGTATCTTATGGGAGTTGGGTTTGCTGTGGACTTAGTTGTATGTTCTGCACTGGGAGTAGACATGTTTGATTGTGTATTTCCAACGAGGACAGCGGTGAGAACGTTTATTTTACAAAATAAACAAGTTAATATAATGGAGGTTTGTTTTTTAGAGATTTGGTTGTGCTCTGATGATGACTGGTCAACTAAATTTAAAAAAACCCAAATATGCTAAGGACTTTAACCCTATCGACAAAGATTGCTGGTGTAATACGTGTAAAAATTACACGAGAGCCTTCTTAAACAAAATTGTTACCCAAACAGCTGTTGCATCTACATTATTAACAGAACACAACATTGCATTTCAGATGAGATTAATGGAACAGATTAGAAACAGCGTAACGGAAAATCGATTTCCAGAATTTGTCCAAAAGTTTATATTTAATTTGTATCCAAATAAAGAGTATCCCAGTTGGGTTAGAGATTCCCTAAAAGCTGTTAATATTGAATTGTTGTGATATTTTTCATTCCATTTTTGAAGTTTTGAGTTTAAGCCAGCTAGTATTTTCTAAATTACATTACCAAAGATTTTTTTAAGAAAAAAATTGTTAACCATGAATTTTACCCAAAACCTTTTTATTACGATGTTTTCTACCAAATAAACAAGACAAAAATATTTTTTGTTCTTTTATTTAACTCGACCTTTCCATTCATTGTTATAATATAATTTGTTTAATATAATATCCAAATATAATTACCTCTTATAGTTGACAAAGTTTAATAAAGTGAAATAAACGTAAAAAAATTATTTTTTATTCTACTAAATTACATAAAATCGTCTGAATCATTACCGTCATCATATTTGGCCATATTATCGGAACTCATTAAAGAATTATAACTACGGAGTTCACTGTCTGCTTTTCTTCTCTTTTCCTCTTCTTCTTCCTTTTTCTTTAATTCCCTCAATGATTGCTTCTTGTCTTCCCTTTCTAATCTGTCCCTCTGTTCTCTTTCTGCTCTAAAATCTACAAAATATTTAAAACAAATATCACTAATGTGCAGATTTTTCTCTCTTACCAGGATGTGCTTCTCTTTTTGTTTTATTCAGCCTGTTGACAATTTCGTTTATTCTCTTTGCTACTTGTATTTTTCTTACATCTTTTTCTTTATAGAATCCTACTTGTCCCACTTCCATACCGGGTGTTTTCTTTAAGTTTGCCCACATTGTGTAAACTATGCCTACATCATTCATTTTATTTCCATTAATACTGTTAGCTTTAACAAGTTGTGCTGCATCTTCCAGTACTGCTGAAGGTATGTCGTCTATAGTTTGTCCCTAAATAAAAGTACTAGTAAATATAATAAATAAAAAAAGAATACAATTATACCAACCGGTCGTAATCTTAAGTAAACATGGGCAGACGATACTTTATCGACGTGAAACCATACGTCTTCTGGCCATCCCCATCTTATTAAATCTTCATCTATAAAAAATAAGCGTATATGAAAATATTGTTTTATATTTTTATTGAATTGTAATATTTACTTTCGTTTTTATCGAAGCCCATGAATAATGTCACAGGTGGTGAGACGACATTACTTTCAAAATAATATACCATATTTTCATAAATTCATCAAATTAAAAAGATCTTTGGATCAAGTTGAACTGGTTAATATAAAATTTAAATCGGAGTTCAAATTTAAGGTTATAAAATAAAATTCATACGAAATGTCAGCTTCTTCTTTTCCGTTTAGAAACAGTAAAATGGTCTCGAACAGATAAACTTATTAGCCAGTTTTTGTAATAAAAACTGGATAATCTCTACGAAAAATTATCGTATTTTATTGCTGATCATTTATTAATTTCAAAAGTATATTTCGGCATTTCCATTTATTATTTTGCGGTTGCTTTACACTAACAACAATAGCTGTAATAAAAGTTAATATGCCTGACGAATTGTTTAAACTTGGCATTGCAAATTCGTTCAACTCGATTAGAATTAGTTTATTGTAAAAGTAAAAAGTGGAAAATATCTAATCTTGCATTATAATTGTGAGACTATCAAGAATTTATTACTGATTGATTTGCGGTTAAAATTTCTTTAAAATAAAAACAAATTTATTTAAAATTTTATGGACAATAGTAGGTACATGGATTTTGTTAATGGGTATTACCGCAATGTAAAATAAACGATCAAATTATTTAAACAATATCACCATATATATAAATTATTTGAACCGATTTCCAAAGAATTTTTCCCACGCCTTTTACCGCTTCGATTAAATTAGTTCTAAAATCATGCTTTTAATAAAATTAATTAACGATTGTTTTGCTTGTCGAACGCACTTTCTTATCGATTAGCAAGAATTTAATGGTATATTGTGCAACAAGGTGGAAAAGTGTCTTTTCCACCGTGTTGCACACCATACTTTTTCTACGGCTGCATATTAATAATGAAAATAAAGAAGTGAATTCATAACATTTTATTATCACTATTGGTTATAAAATAAACGGCACATACTTAATACAAAAAAAAACTAATTTAATTAATATTGTAAGAAGAAACAGAATTATTTTTACGTTCAAGATGAGAGAATATGTATTTGTTTGCTAAAATACCCACTGATATGAATGTGGAAACAATTCTTACAACACAACAAGAACAAATTGAGATGTTCAGACTAATGTTATAGTAACAGCGATTGAGATCTATTTGAATATTAATGGGAAATGTTTGGTAATTAAAAAATTTAAGCACGTACCATAAATTCTGATTAAATTAGATACGAATGAGATTTTCGAGATTATACTTTCACTCGTATTAGTATTCAGTTAAAAGCTGCTTTGAATAGTTTCGGATTTCTACGAGTGTAATTTGATGAATTCTTCGTTAAGGAAACAAAATTAACAGCATTTTCTTATATTTTTTATTTATTTAGGTATTTGATAATATCGTTAAATAATGTACAATTATTATAAGTTATAGTAATTGAAAATTGCTGTTGAAATGCTGGAAATTTCATCTGTATTTATTATTTCTATCTAGCCGAAAGCAAGTTAAAGTGAGGTTAGTTTCTCTGTTGATTTACAATGATTATTTTTTTCACCTGTCAAAATATCGAAAAAATTTTAAAGACTCGTGGTTTTAGCTTTGATAAAACATCAAGTTACCAAGGGAACTAGTTTTGAATATCGGTGAAATTGAATTCACAAGTGAAATTTTTCGGTTTTTAATTCACCAACGAAATGCTATACCTAGTTTTCAATCGTAGCGAAATGAAATTTTCGATCGACACAATTTGACAACAAAGGGGAAAACAAAGCAAACGTCATTTATCTAAATCAACATTATTTTAATTTATCTAGTATTGAGTGTTGACAAAAATCATTTAACTAATCGTGAAATCCTCCAAAGTAAATTGACTGCAAACTCACATATACGTACGAGAAAAACAGAAGATTAAGTAGGGTTAAGAATACCATTATTTATATCTTATTTTGTTTTTCGAATCTTCACCAAGTCGTCACAATCTTCAAATTAATTCTACCTTTGGTAATTGCATAATACGTTTTAAAATTTAAACAATTTGATAAATAATGCAAATAGTATAGATTTCCCCCCAGTTATTTGAAATTATGGATATTGATCATCTTCAAGAACTTACTGACGATGAACATTTTCTAGATTTAGGGTGCCAGGAATTTTTCGAATTGAAATTAAAGTAAATTTTCTTAGTTCCATATCTCTTCAAATTCTTAAAATGTATTGGTTGAAAAAATACAAAGGCTGTCCTTTTTACAATCATACATTAAATTTCTCATTACATAACACCAAAATATCGAGTTTTGTTTGATAAGATTTACTTATCAATAAAAATAGAATTTAAATTAGCCTGCCTCGCCCTTTGGGAAACGGGCTTGGTCTTCAAAAACTCCAAACATTTAAACAAATTGTTTGCATTGAATGCAATAATAGAGATATTCTGATTTCCTTTTGTTCACACTCCGTGACTGACGACCTTTCATCTCCTTGTTCAAACTTTTCAGAATCGCCCATTATATTGTCGACAGGTTTTTTTCGTACAAATTAAAATTTCAATCACCGACGTACGTTCAGTTTTTGTAGGTACCATAGAACATAAAATAGTCATTTTACGGCTGCTATGGAATTTGGTGCTTTTGACACATTTGACAGAACTACAAAGTGACGTATTTCTATCAACTGTGGGAATAAATCTACCTCACGGGTCTTTTCCACACCACGTATATTTAAATGGGAATTCAAACTAACTTCCAGCCTTTGGGAGAAAGTTTAAAATCTATGAAGCTTGGTGAGTTCACTCGTGGCAAAAATATTGGTAGCTATAAATGAGATAACAAATGGATATTTCAAACTGGGACAGAATCCAATGAAATATCTATCCTGACTGACAACCAAGATGCCATCAAATCACTAAACTTAGTATTCCTGACCTCAATGCCCCAGACCTTAACTGAGCTGGCTACTAAAACAAGGGCCACTGTTGTAGAAGGCAACTGTAAAGCGGATAAGTTGGAAAAATCTGGTACGTAGCTTACAGCTATATCCGCCAATAGTAGCAGGCCTATAGCTCCTACCTAAGGAACTACTCTGTCTAAACAACCTTGGATCGCTAGAAGAGTCCTCCTGATGTAACTCTCAGCAGAATTATCAAATATGAAACTGGCCTAACAGAAAACGCTTGTTTAATTTCTATTTTTAAACAAATATTTAATAATTTCATATACATATTACTCAATAAGTGAAAATCTTCATTGTAATTCAACGTACTAATCTAATGTATACAAAAAACTTTCGATTTTTAAACGTTTCCATATTGAATTTAAACTTCAATTAACCAGACGTAGACGTTGGACAAACCTAGGTAGGTACTCAAGAATGTATCTGCTTAACTTTCGACAAATTATGCATGCAATAACAGCACCATTGATATAAAAAGTGTATCAAATCGACTATATCTGTTAAAACGCACGTCAATTCATTGTTAGAAATCACAATTAACATTACCCTGTAAAATACCGATATATACGAGGGTTGTCTGAAAAGTTTCCTCAACATGAAGATGGCAGCACTCGTAAACAAAAGCCATTTTGGACGCGCAGTTGTTGTTTGTCAATTATTTGAGTCGATGTGAGTGTTTTTATGAAAATGGAAAAAATCGAGTATCGAGCTGTCATTAAATATTTGTTTTTGAAAGGCAATACGCCTACGCAAATCAAAGACGAGTTGGACGCTGTGTACGGGGATTCTTCACAATCATTTACCACCGTGAAATTTTGGGCTGCTGAATTTAAACGTGGCCGTACCAGCTTGGGTGACGATGAACGTTCGGGTCGTCCAAAAACTGACGATAATATCGCTCAAGTTCACCAAATGGTGCTAGACAACCGTCGAATTAAAATGAGAGAGATAGCAGAAGCTATAAACATATCCAAAGAACGTGTTTGTCACATATTGAATTAAGATTTAGGCATGAGAAAGCTGTCCGCGCGTTGGGTACCGCGTTTGCTCACTTAGGACCAAAAACGTATTCGAATTAACATTTCCAACTCTCTGTTGGCGCAGTTTAGGCGCAATAAATCAGAGTTTTGGCGCCGATTAATTACGGAAGATGAAACTTGGATACAGTATTATACTCCAGAAACAAAAACACAGTCAAAACAATGGACTGCGAAGGGGGAATCGGCTCCAAAAAAAGCAAAGGTTGTTCCTTCGGCTGGGAAAGTGATGGCAACTGTTTTCTGGGATAGTCATGGAGTTATCTTAATCGATTATCTTCAAATAGGAAAAACCATTACAGGAGCATACTACGCATCATTACTTGACAAGCTGAAGGCAGAAATTGCGGAAAATGACCACATTTGCAGAAAAGGAGAATTTTGTTTCACCAAGACAATGCGCCGTCTCACACCTCAGCGGTTGCCATGGCGAAAATCCACGAATTACGGTTTGAACTGCTTGACCACCCTCCTTACTCACCAGATCTAGCCCCAAGCGACTTTTTTTGTTCCCTAAGCTAAAAGTTGCGCTCGGAGGACAGAGATTTTCGTCGAATGAGGAGGCCATCACCTTCGTAAACAACAATTTTGCAGAGAAAGACACCGAATACTATTTGGACGGGTTGAAAATAAAAATAAATTTGAAGAAAAAATGTCTAGTATCTTTATTAGTTCGGAAACTTTTCAGATAACCCTCGTATCCAAATGTTAACTTCTGTTTATCAATATTCATTATATTAGAGAAATGATAGAGTTAAATATGCTTCTTATCTTTTTATTCACAATTCGGGTGGATATTCCATAGAAAACTTTCATATAATTGAAGAAACCAATCCCAGTTTAAATTTGTTTCTTCACATCCACTTCACGTTACGTAATGTCTGTTTGATACCAACGGCAAGATGGTGCAGGTTCAATGTCACGATAGAAAACGATGAGGTTGAAGGTCGAAAGAATCTGGGCCAACATTTTTTATTCTTCTCTTCGCAATCCCATAGCTAGTGAACACCCAAAGAATGTGAGAGTATAAAAAATAATTATTGGACATCATCGAGGAAATAGAAAGTTGGTATTTTCATTTATAAGACGTGATCTACGAGGGAATCAAATTCGTGCATTTTAAGCTCAGAGGGAAGTTTATTTCTTTACTACCTATACAGGGTGATTGATTAGTGCGAGGAAGCTCAGTAGATCTGTTATAGTAAAATTTACAAAAAAAAGTTATTAACAAAAATTGTAGGCAGCTTTAAACTTCACATTTTACAATTAGTTAAAATGTGTTCCATAAGATGGTGGCACACCAAACTTATGTTTTTTTTAAATGGAACACCCTGTACTTTATTTTAAATTTGAAATCGGCTTAACTTCCATATCACAACAATGTAAAGTTTTATTATGTTATACTGGGTATTTAAAAAGTTATAACCAATATTACCTGACAGTTTTGAAGAAAGTGTTTGTAGAATCGTTAATGTTCAAACACACAACAGATATAACGTAAATATTTAAATGTCAATATTTATAGTTCTACGACTGCCCACATTGGCGCTGCAGATGCCTATTGTTAGTATTTATTTTAAAGTTTTATGTTCTATCCTACTTTTGCGTTCTGAGTTTAGTAGTGTTCCATGGTTAGACAGAAAGGGGACTTTTTGTACAGAACGATGCATGTTATGGTCGAGGTGTGTTTTGTGTTATAAAAAATAAAACGAAATTAAGCCGAAGAATTAAATTTTATTTAAAAATAACCATAAGTGTGATTGTATGGATTTTACGGAATAAATTCCTCTCTAGATAGATAGTTTACCTATGGCTTGTCCAGTATAAATATAAGTCAAATAAAAAGAAGAATATTAAAGGAACTTCGTTTGACATTTATTAGATTTTAAATGCTTGGCAACATAGTCCTGTTTCCCAAATGTAGGGTCATAAAACGTGGAAGTTTGTACAATTTGTTAACAAACTAGGTTAAAAACAAGGGAATGCGGGAAGAAGGTTATTCAATTTTTTTTAATACAAGAAAATTAGTTCTATGTGTTCTCATATGATCTGTAACGATATATAGTCACCTGTAATAAATAATCAATTATGCAAAAGATTGTAAAAATAAATATATGAGAAAATTTGGGCATTTACAATCATCTAAATGAGTGAAATCAATTTTTTTGACGTGGCAACTGCGCATGTTGGGATACGTCACATCACAGACACATAAAATTCTGTGGTTATAGGTTAGGGCTTTTATGCACCAGCAGTCGGTTCTAATTCAACTGTCAGAATGTCGAAAATTGCAAAATTGATATGCACGAACCCAGTCAGTGGTTAAATCCAATGGACTAGTTTAGTAGGATCATATTAATCAAAATGATAGCAATATATATTTAGGATAAGATACCTACTTACTTATATTGGTATTCATTTTGCAATTAATTTTTCTCATTTCGTAAAATTTAGCAATAAATAATTAGTAAGTTTTAAACGTAGCGCCAACTAATAACCAATAATGAAGTGTCTTTAAAAGTCAACGTTGTCACAGTTTAGCTACGTTCGTTTCAAGTATTCTCAAAGAACTGGCGGCACAAAACACCGTGTTCTGTGACTAACTGATTGTACCAGTTTACAAGATATATGACAGGAGAGAAAATCGTGTTTATCTGTAATAAACAAACAAGACCCCTATTCTTGACGGTGATAGAATAGAACAGCCAATAGAAAGTGGGCGTGATTCTATTGAAAATGCCAAAACGGTATTCTTAAAATTCGTTCTCTCACTGTACCGATAGAAGGGTTGCTCCTCGAGAGAACAATTACTTCTATTGGTTATTTTTGAAGGAACCGCTATAACACCAAGAGAAGGTGTTAGGGATTTTTATTTTCGAACCAAAAATATTATAGAAGTAATTTCTTTCAAACACCAAACACAACCAAACAACAAATTAAACTAACGAAAATGACAGAATATTTTGTTTAGTGTTTTACTCCTTATTTGATAAAGTGTCAGTCAGAGAACAAAAATATCGATATGTTTATCTCTTTTTAATGACAACAAATAAGAGAGAGAGATAAGTTTCTCGGTTAATATTAAAGCATATCGACAACATCGCAAATTTTCTACCAATCTTATTGAAACACGTCATTTACCACTTATGACGTATGTAACCATTAAATTTAAATTTCAAAATCCGATTATGGCTAGAGGATTAATTTTATAAAAATTTTATTTGTACAGTTGAACCACTAAAAACCTATTTTATAAGATGCAAATTTAAAAAAAAATCACTAAACTAGTCCATTCCGATCGCCTATACTCGGCTGGTTACTGTATTCAGTCTATGTTTCATAACCTCACTTTACCTGATATTGTGAATATATGTTCTGTGCCAACTAAATAGGTATTATTGGTCACAGAAAATGCAGTAAGTTGTTGCAAAATGTGTATAATATTACGTTTTACATTGTGTGTATATTAAAAGTAATTTAAATTGCAGAAAAAATGTATGTATCTGTCTTTTACATCTTCTTCTGTTTAAGGCCAACCATTGATCATTTGAGAATTGTATTTTTTATTCATAATTTATACCTAAGTGGTAAAAATGTTATTGATATTAGTCGTTACCCCAAAAACTGATACAATACGTGAAAACAAAATATCTCTGACCAAAAATTAAAAAATGTACCCATTACATTCATAATATTACCTTCTATACAAACTTTTAAAACCCTCACTTTCTATTTAAGCTTAGCACAAACCATTTTGTTCTGATATTTAACAAAATTTGTAGTATATTTCACAGATCAATTATGATTACATCATATCACTGCTAAGAAATATCTATTATTAGAAGATGCGCGCAACAAATGCATTTAAATTACAACGAAATGATATATTTCAATAACAGACAAATCATAAATTCTTATGTGAAGCAACCATCTTTAAGGATACGTTCTCTTTTAATGGCTTTTTTTGAATTCGCATCCAAAGTAATCAGAATGTTGTGAACCATCCATTCACGTATATACAGTGTGAAAACCAATTATGAAATAAAATTATTTGTAGGGTTAGTTTAGAAGATACGTCTGGACCCGTCAACTTTGAAATTAAAATGTGAGCTTTTTAAACATAAATTTAAATATACAGGGTGATACCCACACGCAAGTCTGGCATCATCTTAGAGTAAAACAATACATAGAGACAACTGTTTACTTTTAGATTAACGCTAACGTGCAAGTAAAGTAGAGGGGTTGTTGTGTGAGGAAAACAATGTGTTGATGTGTTGCCGATGCTACATATTTTTTTTCCATATTAATAATAATAAGTTGCCCTTTACATATAAATTTAAAATAAATAGAATGACAAACTCTCAATCTGTGAAAAACTACAGTAAGCGTTATACATTTTAGCTGTATTAGAAAATACACAGATTATTATTTGAACAGTGCGACAACACTGTAAAAAGTTTTCGGACTTCTTCTCAAAAGCATTCATAGAACATAATTTTCCTTCGTTTTGTGTTCTGAGACAGTTTCTTTATACTCTGTGGGTATCATCAATGATCTATATTTTTAATGAAACACCTTGTATGTTTTTATGATTTTAAAAGCTCCTTAACAATATGATCTCAACGAACTATACCATGTAGGGTATATTATGAATTGTACAGGGTGAAATTTTGAAATTATTTATAATTTTGTTCAAGATAGTAAATACATAAAATATTTGACGTAATTGATTTTTTACATTAAAACAAATGCTCAAATTGTTCTCCACTTTGTTGTTGACAATAACATCGGAAAAAATAATTGTACCAACAGCTATTATTTCATTTTTGTTCAATTTATTCATAATTCTTTCGCAGAAATCCGTTCTACGATCTGGATGGTCCACACATTATATTGTTTTTACTTTTTAACAATTACTAATTCCCACCAATCATTGTTACGTAAGTCCTGCAGTATTTTTCCTAAGGACAATTTAATTTGTAGGAAACAGAAGGCTATAAAATAAAATATATTATGCAATAGCAATAATACATCCAAAATTTAAGATTACTGCAGTCCAGTCATCACAATTCACAGATCAATCATTAGAACCATTGAAAGAAATGAAAATAATTTTGAAAGTTGATTTGCGGTTATGTCTTTAGCTACAATGATTATTTTATAGTCTCTTAATTATCGTGTAAAATGTACCTACTATAGAAAGTGTCGTTGTTTATAATGTGGCAAGTAACAACTTTGTAAAAAAAATTGTAAATATAAATAAAATGTTAAAATGTAAAAGGTTACAAAAGTTTTTACGTTCATTTTTCTTTTTATCTAATTTAAAAGTAGCTTACAGTTTTTTATTTAATTAAACATTAAAAGAAGGTGAGAAATTATTAAATAATTGCAACATAATAATAAAAAAATCTTAGAGGGTGGAAGTAGAAAGTCCAGCTCTCCAGCTCTGGATATGGGTAATTTTGTAACATGCCTGTGTAGACATTACCAGTAATTCTAGTTTCTTGAAAGAAAAATAGTCCATATATTTTTTCTTTAGAAACGCCACACCAAACGGATCAACATAATCTTCTCTAAATTTTGAATAGTTTGAGAAATTTAAAGCTTTTCTGTTAATGAAATTGATTGTACCAACCTTGATGAAGAGTTGAATGACTTGAAACAGCCATCATTGATTTAAAAAAAAGATAATTTCCCAAGTAGCACGATAAAAACTTTTTGGGTTTATTGGGGGTTCGAAAATTTTTATTGTAGCAAATAAAAAGACGATGGTTTTAAGATTGCTATTTCCTCAGCGTTGGATTGGCAAGGGAAGTGATTTTGAATGGACAACAATAAGTCATGATTTAAACTTTGATGATATTTGCAGCACGCATCCTGGCAATTGTCAATTCTATAGTCTGTACAAAAAGTACGAGGAGTAATAAACCCTAATTAAGTATGCAAAACATTTACAGGGAGCACCATTAAATTTTTGATAAATCTCTTACTTTAAATTACATTTCTTCCGTAAATCTAAAAACCAGGTAGATCGACCCCGTATTTGTTTCAGTTGTGACAAAGTTTAGGGTTTCTTCATTGTTAAAGGATTAGCAGATAAGCAATAACGTATTGCAGGGGTGTGTATTTTGGGAAAAAATTAAGTTTTAAATTATAATATAATAAAAAATGAAAAGAAATAATAATTGGAATACATTTATTACTTACATTTTATTCTATATCCGACTCGGAAGAGGAAGAATCGTTGTTGACATTAATAACAATAGGGTCGATTAAATCATTACAAATATTGTCAATTTTCCACATATTTGCCTCTACTTTGATAACATGCTCGATACAGTTTGTCCAATTTTCCTTACTAACATGACTTACAGCACTCTCAAACAATTTCACAACATAGTTTATTTTAAAAGTAGTATTTTTTTCCAACATCCCCCTTTACCTGAGCCCATATTAATTCTATGGAATTAAGTTCACAATGATAAGGGGGAAGTCGAAGAACTGATATACCACGAGAAGAAGCCATTTCTTGTACATTGTAGGTTTTGTATTTATTCTTGTTCATTTTTGCAATTCTGTAAAGTTCTTTCCTTAGTGGATCTTTTGGAAACTTAATATTTTTCGAAATAAGCCACTCCAAAAGCTCTGCTTTACGCCAACGACTTGTGGGCAATGCTTCTCGTAACCGTGAATGGTAACTTGCGTTGTCCATAACAATAACAGCCCCTTTTGGAATCAGATCCAACATTTGAACAAACCATTCTTCGAAGACATCCCCATTCATATCTTCGTGATAGTCCCCCGTGCGTTTTGAAATAAAAGTTAATAATCCACCATCAACAAGACCTTCAGAACTTCCAACATGGACAATGATAAGTCTTTTTCCTTTTCCAGATGGTGGCTGCAAACCTAACGACAAACCTTCCACGATTGCCTGCCTTCCGCTTTTCATCTTGTCAAGATTTGGAAACTGTATGTCCAGTATTTATCCATGTTTCGTCTAAGTAGAAGATTTTCAAATTTTGTTCTCTGGCATGTCGAATGCTTCTTAAATGGTCTCTTCTCCAAAAAACTATTTCCGGTTTATCTATCAAGAGAGATTTTCTATTATGTTTTGTATATCTGAAATCCACATCTTTCAAAAGTTTGCATAATGTCATTCTGGAGAATTTTGTATAGTCCGTATTTTCTTGCACTGATGTCACAATTTTGTCAAGTGTTGGAATTTCCTTTCGTAAGTAAAATCCATGGACTTTACGCCTTAGTCTTTGTTTTAATGACTCATCGATCTCAATTGGTTTTCGGCATGAAGGAGTTTTAGGGGGTTGAAGAGTTCCATTCTTGCTTTCTTTTAGTCATCTATAAATTGTTGATTTAGCAACACACAATATAGCAGCCGTTAATTCCACAATATCATCAACACTTGCATCAACACGGTATACCCTCTTAAAATATATTTTGGTACGTCTATGAAATCTACTTAAATGAATGATTTATTACTCCTTGTCCTTTCTATATAGACTATATATCGCTCAAAGCGATAAGTGTTCTTAAATTTTCAAATTTCCGGCGTTACCAAGGAAAATGGGGATTCATATTTATTTACAGATTGACAGTTTATTTGTTAGTTTCTAGTGAAAAGCCACATGAAAAAGTTATTTTTCGAAAGAATGATCCATTACTCAAATATGGCTGATATCAAATATCTATAAAACACTAAGTCAAACCGCAATAAATTTAATGGTAAAACTTTAAAAATGCGCGGTTAGTTTCGGTCTTAGATCATCATCAGGCTTTATTTTTTTTTTATTTTCAGCCTGATGATGGTCTAAGACCGAAACTAGTCGCGCATTTTTATAGTTTTATCATTAAATTTATTTTGGTTTTATTGATAAAGTTATTTTTATTTGCAATGTGTTCTTTACATTAATCTAACTCAAACTACTATCATAAAAGTAAAGTTGTTTGTTTTTAACATAACCTCAATAATTACAATTCGCTTAAAAGCCAATAAAAATAATTGGCAACTAAAAACAGTCATTCCGATAAATTAAAATTTGTCTCTAAGTAGTAGGAATTAAAATTCCATTGTAAGTACTGTAATCGAACTAGCAATTTTATTTCTATAAGAGACAATAATTGAACTTTGCAAGATTTTTTTCATTTATGAAGTAGAAGACCCTGTCCTATACTTATTGGAGGATATGAGGATCCTCTCGAATGGCCAAGACCGCTAAAACAATAAAAAATACTAGACCCAACACGATTGACTCGGTCTATATGTTAGCATTGAGTTGAACATGAATTCGTGAACTAAAAACGCAGGGCTGGCTTCAGTAAATTACAAAAAATAGTTAACAAACTTAAATGATATCTGTCCTTACCTCTTTTATCCAGAAACATTCGAGAAACGGGTCCAAAGTGCTTTTACTATTGGTTATTAATTCATTGTTCTTCCTCCTTCTGCATATTCCTTTTTTTTGCATCTTCCATGCTTGACTTCCATGCAATTGACTTGATATCTCTTTTGCAATCATCTAAACCTATTTGGAACATTATAGTACGTGACTTGACGCTTTGAAATTGACTTTTATAGTTATATAGTTGTAACGATATTTTGTCTCGAACTTATCGATGTTGTTTTTAGAAAGTACCACTAGTTCGGTCCTGTGTAAAAATGAAGATGGCCTTATTGAATAAGACAAGGTTGGAAAAAATTACCAGTACTATTATATACTTTCCTTATTTGATCGGTACGAGTTTTGCCACTTTCAAGGTATCACAAAATTCAATTAACCAATTTTTAAGTGGTCGTAATGTTGTTTTTAATTAACTTGTCAATAGATGTTCATTGATGATTTTTTTTTCATTGGCTGGCACTGCAAATGCAGTTCTTACATCATATTTGAATATAACACACGTTGAAATAGTTTAATTACTAAATTAAACTGAATATTAAAATCAGTAGTTGTAATTACTTTGGTGCTGCGAACCTCGCTTAGCTCGGCACGCAGCTTTGATCCTGATGATGGTCTGTTGTCCGAAACATGTCGCTGATGTAAATTTTACCATAAAAATGATATATTCTGGGTTGACTTCGAGTTTTATTGGTACTGAAAAAAAGTTTTTTCAATCGGACTTTGTAATAAGAAACACTAGGAAATGTTATAGCTAAATATCGTGAGTTTTTTTACACCACCATTTTTATCAAATAAATGAGAAACGGGAATTACATACAGTGTGTAAAAGCCAAATGGAATAAATTCATTATTTCGGTTACTGTACATATTTATAAAAAATCCCGAAACACGTCAAATTTAAATTATAACTTGACATTCTTTAACGTGAAAATGCAACCCCTACCTTCAACCCCCTTAGAATGACAGGTACAACCCCCAATTTTTTAAATGGGAAGTATAGGCTTGTGATATATCATTTGAAAGGTCTCTTCATTCTCTATTCAAAAATGTTATTGTTTTTAAATTTAATGCAAAAAATTAACATAATAATATCATGTTGTTACCGAAATTCGCTACAATACAATCAAAAACTAAAATGTAATGCAAAACGTAATAAAATGTAGAACATGAAAAAGAACTATGAATGTTAATGAAGTAGATGTTCAAAATGTTCTCCGCGAACGTCTTGGCAACATCCTAATCTCAAATAAAACTGTCTTCTAACATTATTTAACATATCAGGCGTGATCGACCTAATCGCAAGCGTTATTCGTTCTTTTAAATCATTTAAATCAGAAGGTTTAGTTTTGTACACATGGCTCTTCACATATCCCCATAAAAAGAAATCTAATAATGTAAGATCAGGTGATCGCGCTGGTCATTCAATCGATCCTCGCCTCCCTATCCACCGATTGGGAAATATTGTATCGAGGTACTGCCGGACATTAAGTTGGTAATGTGGTGGTGCTCCATCCTGCTGAAACCATATCGTATTCGCTGGAACTTGAGGGTTACCTGGATCAGGATATAAATTTGCCAACGTTGGAATGACATCATTTTGAAGTAGTGCCAAATAATTGTTGCCATTCAAGTTGCCCTCAATAAAACAGGGACCAATGATATTGTTCCCTACAATCCCTGCCCAAACATTAACCTTTTGAGGGTATTGAGTGTGTTCTTCTCTCATCCAGTGAGAATTTTCCGTGGACCAGTAGCGGCAATTTTGCCGATTAGCATGACCGTTAAGTAAAAAAGTACACTCATCAGAAAACATAACGTCTTCTAATTGGATAATATTGTTATCCAACATGTCCATTATTTGCTCACAAAAAAAGTTCTCCTATTAAAATCGTCTTCCATGAGCTCCTGAGTAGGTATCATCTTATACGGATGCAATTTATTTTCTTTTAATATGTTTGCTATCGATGTATGGCTAGCATTGAATGTAGTGGATGCCTGTCTACTCGATGTATGTGGGTTTTCCTGAAACTCAAGCAATACATCTAATTTGAGTTCATCACTCAGTGCATTGGCAGCTGCTTTTTTTATCTGCCTTACATGACCAAACTCGTGAAACTGCTTTTCTATTTTACTTATTGATCCTTGGGATATAGGCGGTATATTAGGAAATTTCTCATGAAATAGGCAAGTTACTTCCTGTTGTGTTCGGTAGTTATCTCCGTAACCAATAATTTGTAAAACTGTTATTTTATGCATTTCCGTTAATCTCACCATTTTTCAGAATTGAATTGAACAAATTTTATACTTAAATTACAACAATGACAACTTAAATAAAACAATTTACTACTACTTGTTAAAATAGCGTTGCCACGGAAATTCTTTAAAGTTTTTTAATGGTTACCATCTAAAAACCACATTGCTATGGTTTTTGTTCACTTTCTCATTATCAAGACCTAAACGGGAAATAAGTTTTAAGTATATTGTAATAAGTTTCGAGTATATTTTAGCGAATTTCGGTAACAACATGATTTTAATTTTTTTTATGTTAATTTTTGCATCAAATTTAAAAACAATAACATTTTTGAATAGAGAATGAAGAGACCTTTCAAATGATACTTATATCACAAGCCTATACTTCCCATTTAAAAAATTGGGGGTTGTACCTGTCATTTTAAGGGGATTGAAGGTAGGGGTTGCATTTTCACGTTAAAGAATGTCAAGTTATAATTTAAATTTGACGTGTTTCTGGATTTTTTATAAAAATGTACTGTAACCGAAATAATGAATTTATTCCATTTGGCTTTTACACACTGTATATCTATGCGAAGACAACATTTTCAGCATAAAATTTACATAACCAAGAAATAGTTTCTATCACTTCTCATAAAATTAGAAATATGGCCTACTGAAAGCTAGGAACTTTTGCATTCTACAGTCTCAATAGATTATGGTAATTCTATTTTTTAAGTGTTACAAAACACCCCAATATCTATATTCTCAATAACCTCAGTTTTAGATCCTTCCCTTGTTTGTGTAGTCACCTCCTAATCGTGCTGGCGATTGCCTTGTAACACGGTCAACAAACAAGAAAAAAAGAAGAAGAGTGTTTACATGAATAGCAATAGTTATTACGTATATAATTTGCTAATAAAAAGATAATTTGACTTATTTACTAGATTTATTTGATTTTGATGGTCAAAACAGGACAGCTGTCCTTGATCAACAACAATTTAATTTATTTATAAATAAATAGTGATTATTTTGATTCCACTATTAAATTAGAGTATGATATAATGTTTAAATAATTTAAATACAATAAATCGTAATAATATTTTTTTTATTTTAGATTAGTTGTGGATTTTATTATAATATTATTTATATGTCCACTAATGTAGGTATGAGACCTTTTTTAAGATGTTGTTTTGATCACACCGAGTAATATTAAAACAAAATTATTTATTGACGAATTCGGTTGGTATTTCTTTTATATTTCTCAAACGTTATGCATTCCGCAATTTAATTTACAGGTTGACAACCTTTGTTAAAGTGTTACTGATGCAGCAAGGTCAATGCCAAGAAACAGGATATAGGTAGATTGGTTTTGTCACTATACCGAAGAAGAATATGTGGGTATGTTCATGTTTAAACAAAAATTCTGTAGATGAAAGCATGTAAAATAAAATTTGAGTAAAATTCTAAAATTTAATAATGAATATTTTGATATATAATATTTTAAATGGAAAATAATTATTATTGAAGATAATATCACACAATAGAGGCTTTAGCTGTAAAAAAAACTTATTGGTAGATGTATTTTGGCGAAGCTTGTACCAAGACAGAGGTATTTGCTTTGTCGAAGGAACTGGGATAGGAGTTTTTGGACCGAGAGCCAAATACTCAGAAAGCTTGGGCACATACCCGGGCATCTTTCAAGCAGAAGTCCGCGCCATCGAAAGATGTGTGGAATTCAATATTGGAAGAAACTACCGCAGACAAGAGATTGTGATCATGTCGGAATAGTCAAGCAGCCATCAAAGCGCTGAGCTCAAATATAATCAGTTCGAAGATGGTTTGGGAATGCCTAGGCAAACTAAATGAACTAGGCCAGAAGAACACTGTCACCCTCCTATGGGTCCCGGAACACATAGGAATAGAGGGGAATGAAACAGCAGATAAACTGGCAAAAAAAGGAGCTGAAACCCCACTTTTGGGACCAGAACGATCTTGTGGGATCAGCAGTAGAGTAATCTTAGGAAAACTAAGGAAAGAAATGGAGAAGGAAAAATCCAAGTACTGGAATCAGCTGGAAGGACTGAGGCAATCTAAGATACTACTGGGGAACTATGGCCAGAAGAGATCTCTTAGCTGTCTCAACCTCAGTAAAAAAAAGGCTCCGAATTCTAACGGGAATATTAACCGGGCATTGCCGGTTAAGAAGCCACATGAAGAAACTAGAGTTAGCAGATGAAGCAAAGTGCAGATTCTGCGAGGAAGAGGATGAAACCTCAATACACATACTCTCAAAATGCCCTACCTGGCAGAATTCTAGGGCTAGAAACCTAGGAGCACATGAAATAGAAGAGGGGGATCTACCTGATTTGAAGTCCTAAACTTTCTCAAGAAAATAGGACTCGAAGAGCTGCTATAGGTCTGAGAAAATATCAGAACATGGCAAGTAAGGGGGGACATAATAGATCCTATAGGGCGCAGTGTAATTATCACCCCTAACTCATACATACCAAGACAGATACAAAGTTTTGAACAGAATTTGATCAACAATGTTCTGTTTTCTGTGTAGGGAGTCTTCTATATAAACTTCTGCTTGCACTTCAACGACGTAGTTTAATTGTAGTAAGATCAGCACCAGAGTTGGACAAAAACTACCTGAAGAGATCATACTTCAGTGTAATAACTAATTTAGTTTTATGATCCACAATTTATTTACAATGATTCTGATTTATCCAAACTCTTTATTTGTACAACTTCTGAACTGAAACTAAACTTCGTCTCCGCTCAACAGTATCTATACATACGCCACTGCTTCTAGTGTGTTCGAGAACGTTACGAATATTTCTCGCCCTGTGTTATTTTTCTTTAGAAAACCACCAAATCGGTTTTGACTATTATTGTAAATTCCAAATTACAGTAAGAACAAGAAGTAATTTTATTATTTGTTTTTTTTTTATTTCCATACGTTCATTTTTAATCAGGAAGTCCCTGCTTTATCTTAACACGGCTTTCTTTTTTCTTCTTTTTATTGTACGTCATATTGAAGATTAAATATTGACTGGGTACTTTAAAGTTTCGAAATGAAATTCTTCGAAAAAGAAGAAGGTGGAGTCAGTGCATTTTCGTATTTCGTATTTAAAATAAGCGTGAAATCTGTCGTGTTGTTTTCCTTTTTATTACCGGCATAAATTGCCAAACAAAATAAACTTGTTAAATCTTATTTAAGTGTAATTTATACTTTCTAATATTCTAAATATGCAAGAAATGCTATATACCAGATTTTATTTTTTTGGGTATATTGTAACATGAAAGAATAAATATTGAATAAAAAAAAACCTAACCTAACCAAATTGATTATACTCGTAACTATTGATTTCTAAATTAGTTATAATTTATTTGTTCACTTTGATGACGTGCACTTAAATTTATACTGGACAAGCCATAGAAAACGTGACGGCGACCGACTTCTTCGATACTTAAAACCATCCCTATCGATTTGCAAATCAACCGCATATAGCCCAGGAAGTAGATGTTTTTTCATAGAAAACGGTCAAACTTCGTATAGAAACTGCCAAACTTTTTCATTTTTATTATTGACTGCACCTTATTGAAATTATTTCATGTATTGTTTATGTAAAAAAACCCTGAGAAATTGTCATAATTGTAAATTGTCATCTGAATTTATAGTAAATAAAGGGCTACGCCAGGGTTGTTGCATTTCACCCACCCTATTTAAAATCTATGTAGCAGGTGTATTAAGTCTTCTAGGGATTCAGCAAATCTGTTGGTACAAGGTTGGAAAACTATCATTTTTATCGAAGAATAATGGATAGAGTCCAGGCGTGCTGTACCAAAAAAATAAAAAATACGGAATATCTGATACCTGGAATGTAACAGTTGGAGGTGGTAAATGGGCTTATAAGACATGAAAAAAAATATATTAACTATTTCAATTATGATCATAAACTTTTTAGGGTTGTAAAAGGGGTAAAAAACTGAAATGTTGCTGTCTACGGGTAAAACTGACGTCAAAATGAAAAGTGTCTAATAGAAAAGTTGTAGATTATGTAAAAATCTAAAACTTTTCTCTTGATAATTTTCTCACATAACCTCAATTTTTCGAAGAAAATGGAAAAAAATGATTTTTCGTTTTTAATTTTCCAACGGATTCGTCAATCTTGATGAAACTTGGTGAAAACTTACCTTTTTATGTCCAAAATAACCTCGAATTTTCTCAACCTTGTAAAATAACAATTTTCCGATAAATTTGATTTTTCTGTAAAAATCTCTTTTTTTTCAAATGTAAAGTTTGCTCGGAAAATATTATTGGAAAAGATTTTCCTGGCGCTCATTTTTTTCGTTTTAACCTCTACTTTCACATGAAATAAAAAAAATACACCTCTCATTTAAAAATGTGCTCAAAAATGAAAAAAAAGCAAAAAATAAATTTTGCAACAGCTAAATTGGCAATAATTGTTAAATTTTTGTTATAAAATTTTAAAAAACCACAAAAGCCGACTGTTGCATTACATTCTACGGGAAAAATTACAAAAGAAAATGTATTTCATTATTTAGTCGGATTTTTAGTTCATTTGCAATATTATTATAAACACTCAAGTCTATTAATGAAATTAATAATCCGAGCGGGGATTTCATGGTTTTTACTATTTTTGTATGCTGATTTGTTTATATTATAAGGTTTTTCATGAAATAAATCGATTTGTTGATAATTACAAGGCCCAAATACCCTTCCATCAGAACCCTATAGCCCAATTTTCATCAAAATTTCAATTTTCTTTGACTTTTTGGAATAATTTGTTTATTTTTAATATAATAATCGTTCGGTTTTAAGTAATTCGTAATTGTAATTAAAAATTTTTTGAAAAGACAATATTTTGTTTGCTACGAATGAATGATATTTTGTATACTGAAATGTTGCAAGGTCAAAGAGAAAACAAAAGGCCTAGGCCCCTAGGCTAGTTAGAGTTGTCATGTCTACACTTTGTCACTTATGAAAGGTGGCTATAGGGCTCTGATGGAAGAGTATTTGGGCCTTGTAATATCAACAAATCGATTTATCTCATGAAAAACCTTATAATATAAACAAATCAGCATACAACAATAGTAAAAACCATGAAATACCCGCTTGGATTATTAACTTCATTAATAGACTTGAGTGTTTATAATAATATTGCAAATGAACTAAAAATCCGACTAAATAATGAAATACATTTTCTTTTGTAATTTTTTCCGTAGAATGTAATGCAAGAGTCGGCTTTTGCATATTTTAATATTTTATAACAAAAATTTAGCAATTATTGCAAATTTAGCTGTTGCAAAATATATTTTTTGCTTTTTATTCATTTTTGAGCACATTTTTAAATGAGAGGTGCATTTTTTTTATTTCATGTGAAAGTAGACGTAAAAACGAAAAAAATGAGCCCCAAGAAAATCTTTTCCAATAATATTTTCCGAGCAAACTTTACAGTTGAAAAAAAATAAATTTTTCCAGAAAAATCAAATTTCTCGGAAAATTATTATGTTACAAGGTTGAGAAAATTCGAGGTTATTTTGGACATAAAAAGGTAAGTTTTCACCAAGTTTCACCAAGATTGACGAATCCGTTGGAAAATTAAAAATTAAAAACGAAAAATCGTTTTTTTTTCCATTTTCCTCGAAAAATTGAGGTTATGTGAGAAAATTACCAAAAGAAAAGTTTTAGATTTTTACATGATCTACAACTTTTCTATTGGGCACTTTTCATTTTGACGTCAATTTTAGCCGCAAACAGCAATACTTCAGTTTTTTATCCCTTTTTCACCCTTTTTCACCCCTAAAAAGTTTATGATCATAATTGAAATAGTTAATGTATTTTTTTTTCATGTGTTATAAGCCCCTTTACCACCTCCAACTGTTACATTCCAGGTATCAGAATTTCCGTCTAAAAGTACAGCACGCCTGGACTAATATGGTTACGGTTTTCTTTATCCTGGGTTAACAAAAAAGACCTGATGGGACGCCACTGCTTGAAAACAACGCACGATAGTGACAGTGATCAAAAGTCAGTGGAAGCGTCCGTTAACGGCGGCTGTTTAAGTCAAGAGGGGGGAGTCTCTTCCCCCTGGGGGCACACAATCGGCTCCAATCTAGGTTAGGAAGCCGTGGGGATGTAGGCCGAGTATATACTCCGCTTCCAATGTCCATCTGGCAGTTCATTCATAGTGTTTCTTCGCCGTCGTTCTTTGGAATATTATTTGGTAAGTTTTTGTAGTGTTTCGGTGTCTTCTTTGGAATTTTAAATTCAGATTGTAATTTTTACAAAAAGTACGAAATTTAACATCGAGTACCTCTTCTGTACGACCGTTGGAGTCTCTCGTATACGAGGGTTGTTGGAAAATTTTTAGTGAAGTGCTGGAGGTTTAGTGATATTATTTAAAGTCGTTTTGACCAAAGTTGGTGCAAATAGTCTATGATAATTAAAAAAATAAACATAACTAAAGCTAAAATTAAAGTTTTTAATTGCAAATATGAATTGTAATTAAAAAAAGTATTTTCAATTTTTATTTAATACATTTCCAATTGTTAAAATTTTTTTAATTGCCAATTTAATGTATATTTGTTTACTTTTGAAACTAGATTATTTTTTTCATGAAATATTAAATAAATGATATTTTATTAACTATAATTGGTATGGCTATAATTTTTTGTTGCACACTTTGATGATTTTATTTTTTTAAATTAGCATTTATTTACTCTAATTTTCTTTGTTAAGTTATTCGGGTTTTTGCTTTAACATTTTTCATAAAAAAATATTCTAGAGTTTAAAAAAATTGACTACTAAGTGTTTTACAGTTAATCAACGGTATTTTGAAAATGGCACAAACCAGAGAACCGCTAATTGGTCAGATATATGCTAAATAACAAAATAAATGTTGTGTTTTCATGGTTAATTTACTTTGGTTCATAAACCGGTAATATTTATATAATGAAATTAATTAAAACTTATTATTTTGAATTAGTTTAGATTGATTTGGTGCTGCGAACCTCGCTTCGCTCGGCACGCAGTGATTCATCTTGAATAATTCTAGTTTTTCCGCTTATCCCACCGGAAAACCAATTATAGGAACACTTAAAATAGGGCGGAAAGTATTGTTTATCAACCCAAGGGCGGAAAATTCATAACGCTACGATATTTTTATTCTAGCAATAAAAAAGTGTGCCTTGAAATTGACATTTTTAAATCAGAAATCAATTCTACAAAGTGAGAGCTTTTCTCAAAACAAAATTCCATAAAATATAATACTGAAAAATAATTTCTATACCAAGCTTGACCGTTTTCTATGAAAAAACAACTACTTCCTGGGCTATATGCCCCAACGGACATTGAATTACATTCCAATAGAAAACGTGATGGCGATCGACTTCGTCGATACTTAAAACCATCTCTGCTCTGCGGGATGAGAAGAACCGCTTACCTCGTACTGATGAGACACAACAATGTCGAAACCGGTCTACGAGTAGAGTTCTTTCCGTTGATTTGCAAATCGACAAAGATGGTTTTAAGTATCGACGAAGTCGGTCGCCATCACGTTTTTTATTGAAATGTAATTCAATGTCCGTTGGGGCATATAGCCCAGGAAGTAGTTGTTTTTTTCATAGAAAACGGTCAAGCTTGGTATAGAAAATATTAATCTCCTACCCATCATATCCTACCCGTGCTCAATTGGGGATAAGTCGGGAGATCTTGGTGGCCAAGGTAACATTATTCCAAACTTTTTGACATATGTATATGTAAAATAATATCTCCTAATTGGCACTTGAACAAAAGTCCTATATCGCTACTACTTCGAACTTTAGATTACCCTTCTATCATTTTCATTTGAATCTACCTTGTAATCGGTCATTTTAATTTAACATAATTGCTGAAATTTCATTATAAAATCGCACACAATGAGGGAATTAGAATTTTCCTCTCACCGGTTGAACAACCCGCAGATTTGAACGTATCACATGTTAACCTAGTTTCACTCGAATTATCTACTTTATGTAATCGTTGATGTGCCGTTTCTTGCAGACACTACCTTGATGTATTTACGGTAACCATAAATCACAAGATAAATATCTGAACGGTTTTTCAACTCAAATTTCAACTCGTATCTGTAATTGTGCCGGAAATCTTTTTAAATATTGCTAAATGTATCTATCGCCAAAGTTACTGTGTAATCAATCCAAAAATTCTGTTAACGCTGTAAATTGATACATTTTTCAAATCCATTGAAGGGGTGTGGAAATATTACAGGATATTTTTTTTTCATTTGATATTTAGAAGTTATAGCAGCTCCCCCTTGCGATAGGCATAACTTCTCTTTTAAAATTTACGAATTTACAAAGATTTTTGGCATTTTAAACAGTTTTAGAATTGACTTCTTCGACAAACTTCTTCGCATGGGAAAAATACAAGAATAAAAGTTAGTAAACATTAATGCAATTATTATTAATAATACATCGGCTGTAGGAACCAAATACTATAATTATATCCGTAACAAAATAATGCCTTTTAATACATCTTTAAAAATTACACAATTTCGTTTATTATTAGAGATTAAAGTACGAACAAAAGCAACAGATAATGAGTGTGTTGTAAGACCGTGTACAAATTATTATTGCGAAGTAAAAGTTGTTGAACGTATTAGTTTTTCATGTAAATATTTTGAGCTTTGCACATTTATAAAGAGATGCACATTTATTTAGTAAACGGATGTTACGATATGCTTCTGTTGTTATTTCATCACTGATCATTAATTTGCCTTTTAGGTTACTGTAAAATGTATTATGTATTTATCTCCAACTTGTAGTATAAAAGACCTTCTATTGAGATTATACAGGGTTGATATAGGATTTTTCTCCGGATGTAAATTATTAAAAATATAACACACTTCTACATGAGTTCTAACACGATCACCATAACCGATCATCATTAAAATTTCAATACGCTCTTTTTCACTTAATTGAACCATTCCAAATTGTGCAATTTATTTCCGTCAATTAGAATTTGACACTTGAAGAACAAAAGACGTACTAATCAGTACTTGTTTATTTATTACTATGCATATAAACAACATCAATTTGTTTATCTAAATAGTTTTTTACTCTAATGCAAAAAACACAAAGGAGGTTGATTAAAGTGCTATATTTCTCGTTTTTACAATTTTTTTTACACTAAACTCAGTATGTATGAATTCAAAATAACAAGCTCTTTGAAAATCAGTAAAAATATATAGGGTGCCCCATTTAAATTAAAGAAGTTGATGGCATTTCCGGTTAAAAAGGAAGTATATTATTATCAAAAAAATGTACATCAGATGCGTTTTGTTCCATTGCACTTACCTGCAAATTTTCATAAATATCGTTCTTTTCGTTTAAAAGATATTTACTTGGTTCCATACTTTATCCCAACCCCGTATGTATCTTACATATATCTAAAGGAGATGAAATGAAAGCCAACTATAACAAAATATAAATATTTGGAGGGTTGTTTTCAGAGCAGCTGATGTGAAAATAAATACAGACAAAAATTAAAATGCTAGTAATCGGAAATGTAGCTCTCGAAATATTAAAACTGAACAAGTAAAAGAATGCAGATATTTAAGAAGCGATTTTGAAGAAACTGAGAAGCAACGTGTGGAAAAAAATGAGTTTGAAAATGTGACATTTTTTTATCTATACAAAATGTCAAATGCAAAACTAATTGAGGTACCTAAGATACCTAACAGTTACCAAAAACAATACTGAGAGTATCTTCAGAATACTCTAGTATACTAGTTTTCTTTCAACATAAAATAATTGATCAAAATTTGTCGTTTTGGAGAATTCATGGAATAATTTTCTATTACTAATATTCTATCTACTATAATTGATCTGGCAAAGGTCAAAATGGTATATTTCACAACTGAAACGGTTTTCCAAAAATATTTTATGTCCCATATTTATTAGGGAACTCTGTGATGAAAACAGTGACTACATTTGTTATTATTCATTATTTCCACTATCAAAAAATGTATCAGGAATAACTTGGGCTAAATAAATTTATTGCTAGAGAATTGTGTTATGGTTGTGTCAATTTTAAAATCTCATTGTGTTATTTCTTGTCTAGTATCAAAAAAAGATTTTGCAGAAATTAAACAGACATTGTTTGTGCCTGAAACATGTTTAATTTAAATATTTTAGCAGGAATTTGTTTGAAATTTGTATAGACCAACCAAAAAACGAATAAAACTCTAACTAATCACTAAAGTACTTAATACCAGGTCTAATTAAATGTCTCTGAAGAATACAATAGAGAGGACTCAACCTTATCTGGAATCTTATGAACCTAGCAAAAATATTTTTTTTTTAAATTGTTATGATTGAGATTCGGACCTGAGTCCTCTGGGTGAGAGGCAAGCACTCATTCCACTACGCCACGATTAAGCTCATATTGTAAGGTTTATACTATTTTGTATTTGTTCGCCTTCATTATGAGGCATTCAAAGGGCTATAACTTTTTTTGTGTACACTTTTGTACTAAGGTAAGTTGGATTCAATCAATTTATTTTTGTCTTCGGAACCCGTGATTTAATTTATGACATACCTTTTTGAAACACCCTGTAGATTGCATTGAATTTCGCCCAAGACGTAATTAATTTCACATCTATTTACTAATCCTGAATTTACTTTTATTATTTTATATGAAAGCGCATTTTTTCAAGCTTACTAATTATGAGGTAATGTGAAATGTTATATTTTTTATAAAATATATTATTAGAAAATAACAATCATAGTAGAATTTCGTAATGTAACAAGTTAAAATTATATATTTTAGTATATAATTTCTGTTGTAATTAACTAATAATATTTCTTCTTCTTCTTTTATTACTAATCGTGACAGACGTACGGGGTTAAATATGCCAGGGTCGGACTGGAATATGTTGAGATGTTTTTTGGTTAATTTACTTTCTAATTTATACTTTTAATGATGTTAATTATGTAAAGATTTATATAAACGTGGATTCTATACCCCATCATCACGAAAAAAATAGTAAATATTCTAAATCTAAATCTTTTAATAATTATTCTTTATTAAAGATATTAATTACATATACTTTTTAAATTTATATTGCTCTCTGTTTACTAGATAACGTATTTTTATAAGCCACATTTTAATTAATAGCTAAGATTTTTCTTGTTTACTTTTTCTATGTTTCGCAAGGTCTTTTAAAAAATTGTTAAACTAAATATTGTTCTAGCAGGAAAATTTGAGTGCAAAAGAATTATTCAGAGGATAATGTTTATTAAGCACACGGTCAAGGGATACAAACAAATTGTCTGAAGTAATTATTTAACAATAGTTCATGAATCATTATTAATATTACAAGAATGGTGTATTATACCTACCACTTCTTTTGTCAACTTCGTAATTAACCTTGTCAATTTCTTAAAAGATTCTGTACGTAACTTTGACTCTTAACTTACAATGAATTTAGGTAACTATCAGATTTTCTATCAGATTGAAATTATATGAGTGGAAAATAATTAATAAATAAAAAAGTCTATACAATTATGTCACCACTGAAGCGGTAATAATAAACTGACATTGAAGTTTTAAAATACACATATATGTCCAAAAGTTTAGAATAATGGAATAAAGAGTAAAAATTGACACAAGACAGTTATAAATTATATTCGAATGTCAAAATGACAGTTGACAGCTGAAAAATTACAGTTGGTAGCGGAAAAATGACAGTTGACAGCTAAAATGACATTTGACATTAAAAATTACATTATATCGTTTGAAGGAAAGGGTGTGGCATTGTCAAAATTTGTGTTAAAGTGTGAGTGAGTTTTTTATAATTATTTATATAATATTATGATCATAGTCCATAATTAAGTATATTATAAATATTATGTAAATTAAGAATAATCTTTACTATCTAATTGCCCATCTCATCAATAGAAATGGTATTTAATAGTCACATTTTCCAAATTTATTTTTAAATACATTTTTTTTTATTTGTTTTTTGTTAATTACAATCATGAGTTGATTTCACAAAGTAAGAAATTTCACAATAAAAATGGTAAGGTTATTACTGAACAAAGGTCCAGTATTCTTCCTTTTTTCTTCAAAATATTTAACTAATGAAGTCACAAGGTCTTTGCATCGACTGACTATTTAGCTGTTTGGACATTTTGACAACCAAAAAATAAAATGATTTGTTGTTTTGGAAAAAAAAACTATATTATAAATGGTTTTCACAAGATAACCTCAAAAATCGACGACACTACGAGTACAAAAGTCACAGAACACTAATTTAATGCTCAACAAATGACGCGGCAACATGGCAATATTTCTGGCAGTGACTAATATTCCGTCATTAACTGGTGGTCTCTTCATGAATATTTTAACACAAAATTTTACAATGAGAGACAATACAAAAAGCAATATTGTATACATTATTTTGTTACAAAAGTTTTTTTAATAAAAGGGTAATTTTTAGAAGTGTAGCCACACATACAATAAAATTACGACCTTGGTAACATTTGAATAAAGCCTTTTCTTCCTAATTTTCTTCTTTATTTCTTCTTATTTTCCTCCAATTCCCCATTGCACCTGTTTGTCTTGTCTTTCTTTTTGTGTTTTGTTTTTTTATTTTCTTTTATAGTTTATAGTATTTCTTTTTGTGTTTTTTCTAGGCTTTTCTTGTATTTTCTAAGTTTCCTCTGCTTTATTTTTCTAGATTCCTTTATGTTATACATTTGCTCTGTGATATATTAGTTTGTATTTGGCCCTCCTGTTTCTTTTACTATTCTCCTTGTTAGTTGGTTTCTGTCCTCTGTTTTGTTTTTTATCATTTCTGCTATTCGTACTTTTCTCTTATTTCTGCATTCGTTGTCTATCTTTCTTCTCCTTCTATTATTCTGTACATTTTGTTTCTTTGCATCCCAGTGATTTTATGTTTGTGCGTCTTATGTTGAGTTCCATTTCATGATCCATGTTGTATTTGTTATGACATTGCAAATATTTACATAAAACTTTTTTAAGTTCCAATGTATATTAATATTTGTAGCTTACTATCATTCTAAAGTTGCAAAAAACTATCCAATTATTATATAAATCAATCTAGTAATTACTTCCCAAACTATAAAGAATTACACATCAATAACAGTCTCTTTGTGTTAATAAATGTGTACCATCATCATTTATAACAGAATAATAATAGAGACAATGCTTTTGAAATTACATAACTTCCAGCTAAACGATGCACAATTACTATTGCGAGTGAAAATAGCTTGTTGATTGTTGAGAAAGAATTGATGATTCGGTAGTAGATGCATGGGAATGGGAAATCTTGTTTATACAAGGTTTGCTCATTTAAAATTAAAACATGCCATTATCTTCTTCTATTTTATTATGCAGAGTCCTTCTAAAAATAGTTTTAATTCTTCAAAAGGAGTAGCTGGTTAAATTTTATATAGTTTAAGTGTAAAAAAGCTTAGAACACAACAAAACATTGATGCTTCAGAGATCTGTTTGCAAATTTTCATGTCAAGAATTTTTAATTTTGTATTTTTAGTTTCTGTTTTGTCTGTTTTGAATTGCTAGCAAATTTTTACCATGCCTTCGTACATTGCCGCAACTTTCAGTTTCTGAATATTTGTGATTACATTTTCAAAACAACTTTTCATACAAATACAAACTGTAAGTACACACGAACTTCGAATGACAGCATAGAATCAGCTGACGTAATAAACTGACATTTCTGCCAACATAGATTTTGGGTTGTTCCATGAAAATTCCCTAAAAACAGGCAAGATTGCGCGGATTTGACCTTGAATAAATAGAAATGGTTGTATAATTTTTTGCGCCTTTTTGTTGCAGTCAAAAGTCTGAAAGGCATGCGCAGTTGTTTCACAAAAAAAGCTAGCAATAGAATTGCTAATTATTTTATTTTTTCATATCTATTTCATATTATGTAAGTGATGCGCCAGCATTATTGAAAAAGGTTATTCTGAAAAAGTAAAAGCACCTGCATATTCAACAACAAACTATATCTGTTTAAAAAATACGTGAATAGCTTGATTGATGGGAGAAAATTCAACATTACCGATTGGCATCACATTCGCAAGCTGTGCCATTAAGGAAAGTACAGTGGCAGACAACTATAAATATCCTAAAGGATTGCATTGAAATAATTTTAAAATGTTTCTTATTTTTAAAATGTCAGTGGTGCCGAATTTTTTTACGGATAGTTTTTGACTTATACACCATACTCTTTCTACCAGAATGAAAGATAGTTTCTGAGTTCTTCGAATCTTCTTCTGGATCTGGTTTTTATGATTTCTTTTATGTTCTCCTGGTATAGTTCCTGGTATAGTTGGATATTTCGTATACACCATGCTGCTTGTCTTAAGCTGATATTCCATATTATACAGTATTTTATTGTTATTTTTTATCCACTTTCAATTTTTTGACTATGAGAATCTTAATTAAGTATTCTATATGTCATTGATTTTGCTATAGATTATTGTAAACCGGGTGTCCCAGAAGTTTCCCCGACCCATTTTAACTGCAAATATATCGGAACTTAAAAACTATAGAGAGGTGCGTATTAAATGCAATTCACTGGTCCAAAACATCGACATATTTATCATACATTAAAATTGGACAGCTCCATGTTTAACTTATAGTCTATATAGAAAGGACAAGGAGTAATAAATCATTCATTTAAGTAGATTTCATAGACGTACCAAAATATATTTTAAGAGGTAATACCGTAAGGTACATTTTGTATTGAACGAATGAGTTGCAGCTATGCCAAAGAATATACGATTTAGGTCAGAGGTAACGGGATGTACTAATTTTAATAAAAAAAAGTGATAGAGGGACATAAGTTTTAGTAAGTTTGATAAAGAAAGGCAACACAGTTTATTCATAATAGAAAACAAACCAATCTGGTAACAATAATTATTTTATATATTTTGTTCTTTTTGTAAGAAGATTAATTCAAACTTTGAATATTGTCACAAATAAATTACAATGAAATATATTTTTAAAAAATTAATTAAAGTCAAGATAGCAAGATATCGTTACAATTTTTATTAAATTCAAAGAAGCGAAATGAATATTTTTTATTTTTATTACTCCTATATGTAGTGTTTGGAGAATTTTTCTCAGAAATTTTAAATGGCAAGTGGCCTACTGTAATCGGCTTAATACGATTACACCTATTTACAGATTATTTGATTATTGAGAGGGATTTTCCAAACAACCCAGTTTTCTTAGAAACATTATCGGTAATATTATTTTAAAAGAAAGTAGGTACATTAAATCAGTACTTAGTGTTAGTTCTTTGAGTAAAGTTGTATGAAGTTGTATGGTTTTCATAATATTGTAAACAGTTGGAATATATTTAAAACATTTGTTGAATGTTAATTGTGCAAGTACCAAACAATGTCGATAAGCCAAGGACCATCTAAACGACCAAAAACAGGTCCATTATCTTTAAATGAAAAGACTCTGATATTGAATTGTTATATATCATTGAAAAACAAGGATTCAAGTGCAAGTGTTGATGATATTGTGGAATTAACGGCTGCTATGTTGTGTGTTGCTAAATCAACAATTTATAGATTACTAAAAGAAAGCAAGAATGGAACTCTTCAACCCCCTAAAACTCCTTCAGGCCGAAAACCAATTGAGATCGATGAGTCATTAAAACAAAGACTAAGGCGTAAAGTCCATGGATTTTACTTACGAAAGGAAATTCCAACACTTGACAAAATTATGACATCAGTGCAAGAAGATACGGACTATACAAAATTCTCCAGAATGACATTATGCAAACTTTTGAAAGATGTGGGTTTCAGATATACAAAACATAATAGAAAATCTCTCTTGATAGATAAACCGGAAATAGTTTTTTGGAGAAGAGAGTATTTAAGAAGCATTCGATATGCCAGAGAACAAAATTTGAAAATATTCTACTTAAACGAAACATGGATAAATGCTGGATATACAGTTTCCAAATCTTGGCAAGATGAAAACATTAAAAGCAGAAGGCAGGCATTCGTGGAAGACTTGTCGTTAGGTTTGCAGCCACCATCTGGAAAAGGAAATAGACTTATCATTGTCCATTGTCCATTGATGGTTGATTATTAACTTTTATTTCAAAACGCACGGGGGACTATCACGAAGATATGAATGGGGATGTCTTCGAGGAATGGTTTGTTCAAATATTGGATCTGATTCCAAAAGGGGCTGTTATTGTTATGGAGAACGCAAGTTACCATTCACGGTTACGAGAAGCATTGCCCACAAGTCGTTGGCGTAAAGCAGAGCTTTTGGAGTGGCTTATTTCGAAAAATATTAAGTTTCCAAAAGATCCACTAAGGAAAGAACTTTACAGAATTACAAAAATGAACAAGAATAAATACAAAACCTACATTGTAGAAGAAATGGCTTCTTCTCGTGGTATATCAGTTCTTCGACTTCCCCCTTATCATTGTGAACTTAATCCCATAGAATTAATATGGGCTCAGGTAAAGGGGGAAGTTGGAAAAAAAATACTACTTTTAAAATAAACGATGCCTTAATACTACCTAATCAGGTACCTAGCTACAAACAAACAAACAAAATGTAACTTAAATGTCAATCTGACGATGCTTCTTAGCGAAACGGCCGTCATTGTAATTTAAAACAAATTTTTTCAAATAAACTTGGAAGTTACGTTGAAACGAAGAGTTTTTTTATTCTTAATGAAATGAATACGTAAAACAGTCTTAAAGTACTGAACCCAAATAGTTTTTAAATTTTTAAACAAAACACCCTGTAACTAAGTAAGCAGCTACATTTTTTTTAGGCGTTTTGGGTTAAATCTTCATAAATAAATTTGAAGTCAGGCTTCTAGTATTAAATTATTTTCAATTAGTAATGAATCACCCTGTATATCATGAATCAGTGATCTACGTATAGATAACACTGTAAGTTATTGATAATCCTTTTTGTTTGTAAAATGAGAACCAAGTTGACAAGAAAATGTTTACGAGAATCCTGACGAGCTGCACCTTTTCCATTTTACGATTTAGCCAAACAGAAAACTTTCACAATGGTAAAAACGGATATTATTGTGGTGTACTTGCTTGATTTGGAAACACCACATAAATATTTGAACTGTAAAAATTTTTGTGGGAGAAAGTTGGGCTGAATATAATATAAAATAAAATATACTTGGTTAGGGATAAATTGAATCAAAAGAGAAATTTGAAATTTATTCGTAAACCAATAATAGTTTTGTTTATTTTTATTGGTTAATTATTGACTGGAAAAATCTGTACGAAAAAAACCATTAAATTTAACGTTAAGGGGAAAGTAATTTATTGTCTTAAGAATTCGGTGTTTTCATTAGAATTAAATCAATGAAATTCCTTTGTAATCATACAGTAAATTATAAATATTTAATCCTAAACTCATTGCAACGTAACAATGGACTAGTTTAGTGATTTTTTTTACATTTGCATATTATAAAATAAGTTTTTAGTGGTTCAACTGTACAAATAAATTTTTTATAAAATTAATCCTCTAGCCATAATCGGCTTTTGAAATTTAAATTTAATGGTTACATACGTCATAAGTGGTAAGTGACGTGTTTCAATAAGATTGGTAGAAAATTTGCGATGTTGTCGATATGCTTTAATATTAACCGAGAAACTTATCTCTCTCTCTTATTTGTTGTCATTAAAAAGAGATAAACATATCGATATTTTTGTTCTCTGACTGACAGTTTATCAAATAAGGAGTAAAACACTAAACAAAATAGTCTGTCATTTTCGTTAGTTTAATTTGTTGTTTGGTTGTGTTTGGTGTTTGAAAGAAATTACTTCTATACTATTTTTGGTTCGAAAATAAAAATCCCTAATACCTTCTCTTGGTGTTATAGCGGTTCCTTCAAAAATAACCAATAGAAGTAATTGTTCTCTCGGGGAGCAACCCTTCTATCGGTACAGTGAGAGAACGAATTTCAAAAATACGGTTTTGGCATTTTCAATAGAACCACGCCCACTTTCTATTGGCTGTTCTATTTTATCACCGTCATGAATAGGGGTTTTGTTTGTTTATTACAGATAAACACGATTTTCTCTGCTGTCATAATATATCTTGTCAACTGGTACAATCAGTTAGTCACAGAACACGGTGTTTTGTGCCGCCAGTTCTTTGAGAATACTTGAAACGAACGTAGCTAAACTGTGACAACGTTGACTTTTAAACACACTTCATTATTGGTTATTAGTTGGCGCTACGTTTAAAACTTACTAATTATTTATTGCTAAATTTTACGAAATGAGAAAAATTACTTGCAACATGAATACCAATATAAGTAAGTAGGTATCTTATCCTAAATATATATTGCTATCATTTTGATTAATATGATTCTACTAAACTAGTCCATTGATAAAAAATAGTCGATTCCAGAAACAACACTCAAAAATACTTATGTGTTCCTTTCATGCATGTAGTGTTTTTGCGTTAGAAAAATTTTACAAAAAGATATATAAATAAACTAATAGATTATTGTATTGCTCAATCGATAATTATTCCACGTGTAATTTGGTTTCGACTTCTACATTTAATTCATTATTGTTGACACTAACAACTTTACGTGACATCGTACAGGCTTGGTATTTGTCAGTGAAATCTGCTGTTGTAATGTACTCATTTAAAATTTCTTTTTTTCTCTTCATAGGAAACTTCTTTAAATAACAGGATATAAATAACGTAATTGTTTAAATATTTTGTTAACTTTTCGTCGACACGATTATTATTAACAGAGTTTGTTATTGAAGGTATATTATTGACAATAAACACAAAAACGAGTATTGTGTGTCTAATCTGGGAGCTGTAAGTTAAATAGTTTATAAGTTGGGGGGCTATTTTACCATTTTTTTAAAAATTACACCCTTTTTCATGCTCTTTTTAAATACCGAGTGTCCCAGAACTTTCTGACCCATTTTAACAGCAAATATATCGGAACAATTTCTTTTTATATAAAGTTTTTTTCAGTATAAATGTTTAATTAGAATTTTATATAGGGTGTCAGGATTCTAGTATTAAATTATTTCCAATTAGTAATTATCTTTATAAAACACTTATTCTAGTTTTGTAGATATGGATGATATCTAATAGTTTTATTAATTTTTTAATTCCGTCGTAACTGTAACTAACACAAGATCCAGTATCTCATTAAAATGATATATCAGTATTATTTATTTAGCCGTGGAATCTTCAATGTCTTAGATTGTTGACCGTGAATGCCATGGGTAATTTTTATTCGCCTTGGGTCAAGCATTGACCCAGATAGGTACGAGACCACCACAGCACCAGTTCATGATGTGTGACACAAACATAAACGACCTGTTCGGTGTTTTTAATTTAAATGTTACACTGAGGAACCGGAATTTGATTTAAAAAAAAATGGATTAAAAAGCTGTTTTGAAAATATTACGAGGTAATCTCCACAAGTAAACTGGACCGTTTATTCAAGTTAGTCTCAAATTTATTCCAAAAAAAACGACAAAATTTATAATTTAAAAGTAATTAAAATAATCGTAGCTGATACTAATGGAATATTTCATCTTGTTATTAATTTTGTGAATTTCGTTTACCTAGCGAAGTTATAAAAACGCCCTTCTTAAACAACATAGGAATGGCAATTTTTAAAACGCCTACATTAAATGGTTTTTGGGGATTAAGTTTATTTACAAGGGACAGAGGGACAGGCAATTTGTGAATAAAATACCTTATGCTGCAAACATTAAAGATGTGGGCGTGGACAACTGTTTAACTGATTTCAAATTTATTATTATTTAAACCGTGATTGGTTATACACAATAAATAGGCCGTCCTTAAAATTAATTTATTGTAAGCGATTTGAGTTTGAAAATGTGTATGCTATTCTGAAGCCGATTGTACAATAAATGTCAAATTAATACTAAAATAAATATAAATGTATGAGTTGCATTATCTATGCAACCAAAAATACACTTACCTAGGTACCTGTAAGTGCAATAGGGGTGATTGGCGCATACAACAGAAGTAAAACGTAAATGAAAATGTTCAAAAATAGTACACTCCGCGTCATATAAAACTGGTACAACTATTATAATCAAAAATAGTGTTTTTGTAGTTGTGTAAATTGATCTTTTAAAAAATGTTAATGCTAAATCAGCTGTTATGGTATAATTTCTATGGCAGTGTTGCCAGCTCAATAAAAATGTTAGTAGATGTAATGATGAAATTAAATTTTATAAAGCAATAAAACAAATTGGAAAAAATAAAAATCTATTATCATTCATACATAAACAATTAAATGAACTAACAAATAGATTATAGATCATGGTAGCATAGAAGCCATGAAAGTTTACATTCAATAATTAATAACGTGTCACACCTCCATTATTATTGATAAGTTCTTGTAATCTTGTAGGCATTGAGTCAATTAAATTTAATGTTAAATTTTCATCTTCTGTCAAGCTCTCCCAGGTTTCTTCTATTAGCGTCCATAAGTGTTCTTTGTTTAGTGGAATTGTATTTAAAATTTTTAAATTTTTTTACCATAAGCCCCCAAACATTCTCTATTGGATTAAGGTCTGGACTTTTAGCGACCCATGGAAGCGTTTCAATATTATTTTCAGCAATATAATTGCGTACGCTGCGAGCAGTGTGCACTGAGCAATTGTCATGTTGAAAAATAAAATTATCATTGGGAAAAATTTCCCTAACCGATGGTAACATTACCCCATCTAAAATATCCAAATAGTTTCTAGCATTTAATCTTCCTTCGATTCTCCAGCACATTCCTAAACCTCCTCTATACATCCAAGCCCAAACATTTACAGAAAATCGTCCAGACTTATCATTAGAAGAAATATAATTTTCATTAAACCTACTTCCAGGCGGTCTATAAACTTTAATATGGCCGTCACTATGTGATTGGAATACTTTTTCATCGGAAAAAATTACCCTTCCCCAAAAATTGAATGTATCGTTTAAAACATAATTTAAGGCAAAAATTAATCTACCTTGTTTATGTTCTTCATTGAGTTTGTATTTCCGGGCTTCCGTACAATTCTTTAAATTAGTTTTTCTAATTCTTCTTAATGCGGTTGTTATTGAAGCATTAAAGTTTACTGCAACTTTTGCATGTCTTGCCGTATGAAATGGATTTTCCCTTAAGTAATCAGTTAATGCTTCGTCTTGCTCCGCTGTAGTTATAAATGGTCTTCCAGTTCCTCTTTTTCTGCAAATAGTTTGGTCGTTATCTCACCTTTTTTTAATGTTTTGAATCGTGGTTTTGCTTCTATTAAACGTTTGGGCAATTCGTCTAATGGACCAACCATCCTCTATTTTGGAAATTATTCGCATTTTATCAAATTCCCTTAAATGGACTGGCATCGTGGATAATGCGCTTTGACAAATTTGACACATGCGACTGTTTGTCATTTTTATTAGTTAAGTTTGATTTACATAGGGAAAATAAAGGTGTACCAGTTTTATATGACGCGGAGGGTACTTTACTAACACATAAAATTTCTCAAGTTCCAATTAATTTCACCAACTGACCATTTTACTTTTAATTTTTATAGATCATATCTCTGGGCATTTTTAAACAGCTCAAATGAAATTTAAACAAGAATTTGAATAATGTGAAAGCACCCAAATCAATGAAATATGACCAAATTAATACAAAAACTTTGTTACAGCTCGAATATGTTGCGAGAATTGACACTGCTCCTTTTGGGGGCTGTACTAGTTATGGCACAAAGAAGATTGTCTCTTCCAGATCCAAGAAGCTGTGCTAACCGTAAGTTTTGGTCAAATTATTATAAACATTTCTTGTATCTATGTGTATTTAATATTTTTCTAGGAGTACGTCATGCTACCTATAGAGACGCCAGAGGTGTGACACACTCTTACTTCTTCAGTTGGGAACACAACCCCACCAGAGGCCTGGAGGTCGATTGGCTGGATGCCAGAAACATCTGTAGAAGACATTGTATGGATGCCGTGTCTTTGGAAACACCCCAAGAAAACGAATTCGTCAAACAAAGGATAGCTAGAGGTTGGTGGAAAGAAATAGGCGATTGGGGTGGTAGACTAAATGATAATTTTAATTGTAGGTAACGTGAGATACATCTGGACCTCTGGTAGGAAATGTAACTTCGCTGGTTGCGATAGAAGCGATTTACAACCACCGAACATCAACGGATGGTTCTGGTCAGGATCTGGAGCTAAAATTGGACCGACGACCCAAAGAAATACTGGAGATTGGAGTGCCACTGGAGGTTTCGGGCAAGCTCAACCCGATAACAGAGAAGCGGCACAGGTAAGACAACAGCTGCTTATAGTCACAGGCAATGTTTATAAACTTGATACTAAACAATACATTAAATAATTTCAATAAGGTGCATGTAGCCCAGGAAGTAGTTGTTTTTTTCATAGAAAACGGTCAAGCTTGGTATAAAAACTGTTAAGTTAGGTGCAGGTGGAAACAATTTTCTACTTCTTTTTTTTTATCTTGATACTGTTGGTAAATTCAGAACCTCAGAGTCTTCAACTGAAATCACTGTAAGTTATCATCAAAAAAAGATATTCTTTTAATTTTTGGAAACATAGATGTATGAGATTTCACAGTAAATGGCAATGGCTTATTAACTGCAATAAACTACCCGATTTAATCTCATTGTGTAGAAAATCATCAGGTAAAAGATGTAATTTGCTGCCATCTTCATGTTGAGGTCGAAAACTTTTCAGACAACCCTCGTATTGTGAAAACTTTGATGTTAATTGATACACTCTTAGAGGTATATAAATGAAATTAGAAAAACCTCTCAATTATTGAAACAAATATTGCAAAATATTTTATAAAACTTTTTTTAAAACAAAATGGAAATAATTATAAAGAATAATAATTAAAGAAAAAACGAAATTTTACTGTTAAAACCTCTGAAGGCATTTCAAATGAAGCTAAACTAGTTCAAACCAGGTCGTTGGCTTTTAAACTTTTACAATTAATAAAAAAATACCCGTCTCAAATATAAATCTTAGTGACAAACTAAAGGTAGAAATCAAATAACAGGAGTTAAATTCAAATATCTAAAATTAGACACTTAATTTAAAAAAGTGATTACCGAATTCAATAAATCTTTCAAAAATTTACCGTTATTGCAATATTTCCGCAAAGTATACACTTGAACCCAAAACCAGTTTAAAATAACAAGTGGGTTTTATAGCATTTGGGAGTTATATTAAACATAAATAATAAAAATGTATATTTTTTCTGTGTTTTAGGGTAATGATGAGTCATGTTTAGCAATTCTCAACAATTTCTACAATGACGGTATCAAATGGCACGATGTCGCTTGTCACCACGTCAAACCATTCGTATGCGAAGACAGCGAGGAACTTCTTAACTTTGTGGCTTCTAGAAATCCAGGATTACGTTTATAAATAAAAACAATTGTAAATTCTTAGAAGAAACACACTTCGTACCTTCGAAAATGGCCAAATATTGCACAGAAAAGTGTATGTTTATTTATTTATTATACAAAAACATATTAAAACTTTTTCAAACCTTATTATTTATAAATATTTGAATTGGATACTGATTTTAAACAACTTAATTTATTTGGCCATTTTTTATTTAGTATTTTCTTCATTTTCCTTTTTATCACATTCCTCTGTTCTTTCCATCAGCTTTCGCTTGTGAATATTAGCTTCATTATGTGTTAGATCTTAGTTTTGTACCTATTTAAATTATATTTAATATTAAAAGAACTATAATAAAAAAAAATGTTTTAATGACAAGAAATTTCATACCTGATATCAACAATGAAGAAATGGATGGATAGAATTTTTATTCATTGATCGTTGAAGACAATACATGGTAAAATAGTTATACAGTATATAGTAAGTTTAAAGGTAAATATTTTATATTTATTTGTTTAAATTCTTTTATTATAGAAGATAATAAAGTGCATAATAAATTTGAAAATATGATAACTGAATAAATTTTGTAAACAGATTTCCACACCACCCTTGAGGTACTGCTTTTGGGGCGTTACCTTTTTTAGTGGGTGGGTATTCCAGAAATCCTAATGATCCATTCCATGTTCCATCAAAAAATTCCACATTAAATCGACCCAGTGGTGTCCAATTTGTGGAAACTCATCACATGCGTTCATAAGAGGAATGGTCCACACATTCCCCAAATACATTTGTAAGGCAAAGCGCTTCTTTGTTGTGCAGCTGATTCCTCCTACGACCCAGACATAACGCCAATCGTTTAATCGTCCAACCTGGTATTTTCTTTTTAAGGTGTGTTTCATTATCCACTTCAACTATACCTTGAGGTCCCCTCATGGGTCCGTATTCATGCCGCGAAATGGTACAAGCATCACCTCTGCAAAAACCATACAAAAACAAGGCATTTTCACGAAAAATTTTCTTCTGCAAAGCCAATGATAAATTATCCTAATGACGATGTCTTCGTGCATGTTGTGATTTGTTCTCAAACGTATGAACGTATTATGACATGAACTGAATCTTTTTCTTTGATGATTCCAGCATTCATATCTAAGTCCACGTTTTCTATTATCGGTCGTCGTTCTCTATTGGGCACCAAAATAAGAGCAGTCTGCTGATGTATCTCTAGTGGCACCACTCCGTACATTTCAAAAATTATTTACCGTCGTTTTCTCTCAACTATAAAGTTTTAAATTTTGCTTCAACTACATTTAAATCACGGAAACTCTCTTGCACATTCTTTCTGATAATTTTTAGGTTAATGTAAATAATACTCATATCTATGGTTTGAAATAAACTGTCAACAGATTACGTTCGATGATGATATTTGTGATTGTGTCATCGAAATTTAAAATTTTCATCGGTGATTATTTTATTAAAATATCAATACTTTTGTAAAATATATCTATTAACTTTTAAAACTTTTTTTTTTAAATAACTACTGGGTATTATACTGTACATAAAGTTATGAGAAATCGTATGACTATTGTGCTCGGGTGCACTAAAAGAACGGATATTTGTTTAGTAATCGTTTTATCTGTCAAAATACGTAAAATATGGCCGTCATCTATATGTAGTTTTGACATCGTGTCAACTTTTCCCAATTTTCTCACAATTGTTCTTTAACAACTAATAATTGCGTATTAAAACATAATATTCTGCATTCTCAAAGAGGTACGGATCATTTTTACAGCGCGTTAATTTCTTTTTACCTGTATAAGCTAACGGATCCATTGTCATTAAGTAGGTGTATCTGAAATTAGTCATTCAAGGTAAAAACGGTATCTACAACGTTAAGATCGAAGATTTCATGTCTATATTGTCTATTGTTGTTTTATAATTTTCTTTATATATTTTAGGCAAAATGTCTGCTGGTCCGTACAATTATTCTTATATTTTCAAATATATTATCATCGGTGATATGGGTGTTGGAAAATCGTGTCTTTTACATCAGTTCACCGAGAAAAAATGTAAGTAGATTATTGTTCTTTTACGTGAAATGTGTAATATTAAAGTTTGCTTACAGGTAAAATAACGTTTTTCTTTATAATAAACAAACTAAGAACTAATTATTTTTAGTAAAATGTTTAATGTTTATCTTTTAATGATAGTTTTCTGCTAAAAAAAGACGATATAGATTCTTAATGATTTATTTTGCATGAAAAGATTTGTGAAGCGTTAAAGAACGCTGAAGTGTAAAAATCCTTAATAACTTTTTAGTCATGGCTGATTGTCCACATACAATAGGTGTAGAATTCGGTACTCGTATCATTGAAGTATCAGGTCAAAAAATCAAGCTTCAAATTTGGGATACTGCAGGTCAAGAACGTTTTAGAGCTGTGACAAGATCTTATTATCGAGGTGCTGCAGGTAACTACTAAACCTTGTCATTAATATTTTGTATTTAAATGTTTCGTTAACTTAAAGGTGCATTAATGGTTTATGACATTACTAGAAGGTCTACTTACAATCATTTAAGCAGTTGGTTAACAGATACAAGAAACCTAACAAATCCTAGTACTGTAATATTTCTCATAGGAAATAAATGTGATTTAGAAGGACAAAGGGATGTAACTTATGAGGAAGCTAGTAAATTTGCAGAGGAAAATGGTCTAATGTTTGTTGAAGCTAGTGCAAAAACGTAAGTAAACATTTTAAGAGCTTTATTTTTTCAAAAGTTTGGATATAATTTAGGTTAGGTTACGTTATGTTAGGTTAGGTTACGTTAGGTTAGGTTAGGTTAGGTTAGGTTAGGTTATGTTAGGTTAGGTTAGTTACTTCTAGTTGTGGGCAACTTTTATTGAGGTTATTTTAGGTTGTAGATTTTTATTACACTTTTCTTTCCAGCGGTGATAACGTAGAAGAAGCATTCCTAGAGACGGCCAAGAAAATATATCAGAGCATTCAAGACGGTCGTTTGGATTTGAACGCTGCCGAGTCGGGTGTTCAACACAAACCTTCACAACCTGGTCGCAACAATCTGTCCCAAGACCAACAGGCAAATAAAGACAATTGCGCCTGCTAGTTTTAAATTTAAATCTATTTTAACACATATTTCTATAGAATCTCCCCGATTCTGAGTTTTTAATTTACAACTGGCATCCTTAGGATACGTTTTTCACTACGTTTCATGATAACTAAACGAGATTTATTATTAACAGTAGCATTTTATTGAAGGAAAGTGATTTTAGGTGACGGTAGGTTGGGGAAACGTCTTAAAGAGTGGAGATAGGAGAGATGCAGTTCAAAGTTCTTCATATCAGTCTATAAAAATAAGTAATTAAATGTGTATTCGATTATTTTGGAGGAAAATAAAATAATTTTGTTCTTGGTAGCTCGTTTGATGATAAAAATGTGTGGTTAAGAGGTGTTTTTAGTGACTTGTTGAAGAAGGTGATCAAAATGCTGATATTTTAGTTTCTTTTTTTAATAATAGTCTGGCCAAGAAGTCATTTAAATCAATTGATTGCTGATTAATCATTCCATTTAAATTAGGAACTTGTTAAAATTATTTTAATACTTTTTGTTTGGGAGTTTTTGTGAAACGTACATAAAACAAATCCAGGTACTTTATATATTTAAGTAATTTACACAGTGAACTTTACATTTTACATTTTTGTTTAATCATTTTTATATCGGAGGAAAGTTTAGACTGTAGACGTTGTTTAAAATTACCTAACTCAATTCTAAACAACGTCTAGGTGGATTCGATTTTTGTTTTTCGATTAAGAAAATGGAGTAGCAAATCAAAATTTATTTTTTGGCTTTTTCTTACAGCTGCTTCTGTATATTTTGATGAAAAATTTGTTATTGATGCATCGTTTTAGTGATGAATGTTTGTATGTGATGTATTTATTAATAATACCATATATGAAGATTATAATATAGGCATTAAGTGGCATTTTGTATTATTTCATGTTATATAAAGTGTAGTTAATACATTTATTATCTTATGTTAGAAAATGTTTGATTATTACAAAGTGCTACGGTGTTTTCTTTAATATTAAGGGGTTTTTGACGTTTGCAGATTGTTAAGTCCGAGTTTTTGGATAAAACTTCCCAAAAATATGCAGAATTTTGTTTCTTTTTCCATCCAAAGTTTGGGTTTATGAGTTTTTGTCTCTGTGAATGTTTTTTTCAAAAATCTGAACTACTACATCTAATTAAAATGGTTTAAACCTATCAAAAGCTTGACCTTTTGTTCCAGAACTGTTTTGCACGTTTTATAGGAAGTCTGGGTTCTTATTTCTATTTTTCTGGAATAAAAACTATCAAAAGCTCTTTAATCCAAGGTTTTTCCAGTTTTGTCTGCTGGAGTTTTGAATTTGAATGGATAACATCTACCAAAAACTTGACTTTTGGTTCCATAACTGTTCTTTTTCCTTATTCTATCCAGACTTGTCTATTTGGAGCCATTTTGTCAAAAATCTCAACTGTTAAATTCATTTTTACGGGCTTAAAACTTACCAAAAGTTTGACTTTATGTTCCAGAACTGTTCTTTTTCCTTGTTCTATCCAGACTTGCCTGTGTGAGTTTTTGCATGTTTTATAGGAAGTCTGGGTTCTTATTTCTATTTTTCTGAAATAAAAACTATCAAAAGCTCTTTTATCCAAGGTTTTTCCAGTTTTGTCTGCTGGAGTTTTTAATTTGAATGGATATCTACCAAAACCTTGACTTTTGGTTCCAGAATTGTTCTTTCTCCGTATTCTATCCAGAGTTGTCTGTTTAGAGCCTAAAATCTGGATCTCTATGACATTTACAAAATAGAACCTACTAAAAACTTGTATTGTCTGTGGGAGCCATTTTGTCAAAAATCTCAACTGCTGAATTCATTTTTATTGGCTTAAAACTTACCAAAAGCTTGACTTTTTGTTCCAGAACTTTTCTTCTTCTTGTTCCATTCAGAGTTTGTGAGTTTTTGCATGTTTTATAGGAAATCTGCGTTCTTATTTCTATTTTTATGGAATAAAAACTATCAAAAGCTCTTTGATCCAAGTTTTTTCCATTTTGGTTTGCTGGAGCTGTTTTGTCATAAATCTGAATTGCTGCATCCAATTTGAATGGATAACATCTACCAAAAACTTAACTTTTAGTTTCAGAACTGTTCTTTTTCCGTATTCTATCCAGAGTTGTCTGTTTAGAGCCTTTTTATCCAAAATCTGGATTCCTACTTCGACTTTTACAAAATAGAACCTAAGGAAAACTTGGATTTTTCTTTAATACAAGGTTTTAGCTTTTGTGTCTGTTAAAGCTTAACCAGAAGCTTGCCTTTTTGTTCCAGAGCTTTTCTTTTTTGTTTTCCACCTGGAAATTGTGCCAAAAAACTGACTTGTTGTTCCAAAACCTATTTTTTTTTATATTCCATCCAGAGTTTTTACCAAAAATTTAAACTGCATCTAATTTTACAAGATTATATCTTACCAAACTCTTTACCTCATGTTCCAGAATATTTCTTTTCAGATAGTTTGTGCGTTTTTGTCTGCTGTATTCAATTTTAATGGATAAAACCTACCAAAAGCTTGACTTTTTGTTCCAGAGTTGTCTGTTTGGAGCCTTTTTATCCAAACTGTGGATTCCTACTTCGACATTTACAAAATAGAACCTACTGAAAACTTGGATTATTCTTTAGCTTTTGTGTCTGTTAAAGCTTACCCAAAGGCTTGACTTTTTGTTCCAGAGCTTCTCTTCTTTGTATTCCACCTGGAAATTGTGAGTTTTTGCAAAAAATCTGACTTGGTGTTCCAAAACTTTATTTTTTTTTGTATTCCATCCAGAATTTGAGCATTTTTACCAAAAATATAAACCGCATCTAATTTTACAAGATTAAATGTTACCAAACTCTTGACCTCATGTTCCAGAATGTTTCTTCCTTGTATTCCATTCAGATAGTTTGTGCATTTTTGTCTGTTGGAACGTTTTTACCAAAAATTTGAACTGCTGCATACAATTTAAACGGATAAAACCTACCAAAAACTTGACTTTTGGTTCCAGAACTCTTCTTTTTCGTATTCTATCCAGATTTCAGCGTTTTTGTCTGGAGCAGTTTTATCCAAAATCTGGATTACTACCCACTACTACTTACAGCATAAAATCTACTAAAAGCAAGAACTCCCCAATCCATTATTCATTTCCCCAATCCAATATCCAATAGAATGTTTTTGTCCAAGAACACTTCAATCCAGGGTTTTTGCATTTTTGTCTGTTGAAGTCAATTTATCTTGCTAAAATGTTACAAAAACTTGACTTTATTCCAGAATATTTTTATTAACAGTTTTAAAAGCTACATCCAAACATTTCTGTTTGTTCCAGAACTCTTTCTGTTTTGATTCCATTTATGTATTTTTATTTGTTTTAGTCTTTTTACATTCTGGATCCATTTTTACTGACTAAAACCTGCCAAAAATTTGGTTTTTTGTCCTAAATTTCTGTTTCTTCTACTTCCTTGTTAAATAAGTGGCTAGTGGCAACGCTGAACGCAACGATATTTCTGTCTTTGTCACTTTACCGTAATTTTTCCAGTCTGCTTTCTATTAGAGAACATTTTTAGAAAAGCTGGTCTTTCCATTTGTACACAAATCTTCGTCTTGCCATTAACTGGACCAATGCCAAAGATTGTACAGTGGTTGGTTACAATTTTTTTGTCATTTTTGTTTTTCTACTAACTTTACTTGGGTAAGTTTCAATTCCTCTTTGAGTCCGCCCTCCCTAATTACTTATTTTAATATTAAAAGGAAGGACCGTTGCGTATATATTTTTAAATAACCCCGTATACATATTTTAATTATTTTACAGATAGAACCACCTTTTGGGATAGAATCTATGGACGATTTTACAAATTTTAGAAAGTTTGGGCCGTAAAATTTTCATGGATTGTTTTTCAGGAAGATGAAGAGTCTTAATTTAAATATTGACTGAGAATGAACAATTAAAAAAAATGTTTTCTTATTATTTATTGGATTTTTAGTTTTGATATTGAAATAAATCGAAGAAAGCATCTTTTTAATGTTTTTTTTTTAACATACAATTAATTAATGCGAAGTAATAATGAAATATTTATAGTACGTTTGAAGAATAAGGTGGAGTAAATTCTTAGAATACTAATCTCCGAAACTTCGAAATACATAGGCGTGCATAACTTCTAACCAAAACGTAATCTTAAAAAAAGTTTACGTTAAATAGCAATACAAAAAAGGTTAGTATGCTAGGGGAATACTCAAAAATAGTTATAGGTAAAACAATACAATTCATACTATTTAAAATAGCTTTCACATTTATCGGAAACCTTCTTTAGCTAATCGACTTTTCTTACTAAACTATCAAAACACCATTAACTAAATACCTAGTCCGTTACACTTTTCTTTCAAAGTGCAATTAATTATTAAACAAAAAAAAATATATTAATATGCGTGGACTAGCTCTTTTATTGGGAGAGTGGGGTAGGTACAAATTTGGTCAATCCGCGTATCGGAGCATTAACCATAACCCAAACTGTCAACTGTCAAGCCCTTAAAATCTATGAATTAAATTTACGTTCTGTGGAACTCTGACAGCCGTAATATAGGGTGCCGCCATATTAGACTACCTTTAAGTACCGGCTTGGCCCAGAAGTTTTTAAGTATGTGGGCTTCTGGCTAAACAAAGGTGAGGTTGTGGTGAGATGGAAAATAAAATATATATTATTCTCAAGAGTTTGTCTAATCTAAATGTTTGGTAAATATTATTATAAAAATGGACAGTGAATGGTTAACCCCAGCGTATATATATACCTTAGGTGTACACTTTTTGATATTGATATTGATGGTAAGTACTATTTCTAAATATTGTATGAAACGGTGTTTTTTGTGACGCTGAATCGACTGGCGCAATCAGTTCCTCGATAGGATGTATGGGACAGTCATAAATCGCTGTGCGAATGGGAAGTATACACTCGCATTCAAAAAAACCGAACTTTTAATGAAAATGGGCTCTAATATTGCATTTTAATAGCGATTTTCGTGTTCTACGTTATCGAAATAGTGGTCCTAAACCATTTTTATGATAATTAAAATTTTGTTGAATTTTGACAAAAATCCAAGACTATAGCCTTGCTCATTTTTTTGACAAAAACACTTTTGGATTTAGAATTGCGTGAAATTATGGAAAACGGTGTTTTTTGTGACGCTGAATCGACTGGCGCAATCAGTTCCTCGATAGGATGTATGGGACAGTCATAAATCGCTGTGCGAATGGGAAGTATACACTCGCATTCAAAAAAACTGAACTTTTAATGAAAATGAGCTCTAATATTGCATTTTAATAGCGATTTTCGTGTTCTACGTTATCGAAATAGTGGTCCTAAACCATTTTTATGATAATTAAAATTTTGTTGAATTTTGACAAAAATCCAAGACTATAGCCTTGCTCATTTTTTTGACAAAAACACTTTTGGATTTAGAATTGCGTGAAATTATGGAAAACGGTGTTTTTTGTGACGCTGAATCGATTGGCGCAATCAGTTCCTTGATAGGATGTATGGGACAGTCATAAATCGCTGTGCGAATGGGAAGTATACACTCGCATTCAAAAAAACTGAACTTTTAATGAAAATGGGCTCTAATATTGCATTTTAATAGCGATTTTCGTGTTCTACGTTATCGAAATAGTGGTCCTAAACCATTTTTATGATAATTAAAATTTTGTTGAATTTTGACAAAAATCCAAGACTATAGCCTTGCTCATTTTTTTGACAAAAACACTTTTGGATTTAGAATTGCGTAAAATTATGGAAAACGGTGTTTGTTGTGACGGTGAATTGACTGGCGCAATCAGTTCCTCGATAGGATGTATGGGACAGTCATAAATCGCTGTGCGAATGGGAAGTATACACTCGCATTCAAAAAAACTGAACTTTTAATGAAAATGGGCTCTAATATTGCATTTTAATAGCGATTTTCGTGTTCTACGTTATCGAAATAGTGGTCCTAAACCATTTTTATGATAATTAAAATTTTGTTGAATTTTGACAAAAATCCAAGACTATAGCCTTGCTCATTTTTTTGACAAAAACACTTTTGGATTTAGAATTGCGTGAAATTATGGAAAACGGTGTTTTTTGTGACGCTGAATCGACTGGCGCAATCAGTTCCTCGATAGGATGTATGGGACAGTCATAAATCGCTGTGCGAATGGGAAGTATACACTCGCATTCAAAAAAACTGAACTTTTAATGAAAATGGGCTCTAATATTGCATTTTAATAGCGATTTTCGTGTTCTACGTTATCGAAATAGTGGTCCTAAACCATTTTTATGATAATTAAAATTTTGTTGAATTTTGACAAAAATCCAAGACTATAGCCTTGCTCATTTTTTTGACAAAAACACTTTTGGATTTAGAATTGCGTGAAATTATGGATAACGGTGTTTTTTGTGACGCTGAATCGATTGGCGCAATCAGTTCCTCGATAGGATGTATGGGACAATCATAAATCGCTGTGCGAATGGGAAGTATACACTCGCATTCAAAAAACTGAACGTTTACTGAAATTGGGCTCTAATATTGCATTTTAATAGCGATTTTCGTGTTCTACGTTATCGAAATAGTGGTCCTAAACCATTTTTATGATAATTAAAATTTTGTTGAATTTTGACAAAAATCCAAGACTATAGCCTTGCTCATTTTTTGACAAAAACACTTTTGGATTTAGAATTGCGTGAAATTATGGAAAACGGTGTTTTTGTGACGCTGAATCGATTGGCGCAATCAGTTCCTCGATAGGATGTATGGGACAATCATAAATCGCTGTGCGAATGGGAAGTATACACTCGCATTCAAAAAAACTGAACTTTTAATGAAAATGAGCTCTAATATTGCATTTTAATAGCGATTTTCGTGTTTTACGTTATCGAAATAGTGGTCCTAAACCATTTTTATGATAATTAAAATTTTGTTGAATTTTGACAAAAATCCAAGACTATAGCCTTGCTCATTTTTAAAAAAAAAACACTTTTGGATTTAGAATTGCGTGAAATTATGGAAAACGGTGTTTTTTGTGACGCTGAATCGACTGGCGCAATCAGTTCCTCGATAGGATGTATGGGACAGTCATAAATCGCTGTGCGAATGGGAAGTATACACTCGCATTCAAAAAAACTGAACTTTTAATGAAAATGGGCTCTAATATTGCATTTTAATAGCGATTTTCGTGTTCTACGTTATCGAAATAGTGGTCCTAAACCATTTTTATGATAATTAAAATTTTGTTGAATTTTGACAAAAATCCAAGACTATAGCCTTGCTCATTTTTTTGACAAAAACACTTTTGGATTTAGAATTGCGTGAAATTATGGAAAACGGTGTTTTTTTGTGACGCTGAATCGACTGGCGCAATCAGTTCCTCGATAGGATGTATGGGACAGTCATAAATCGCTGTGCGAATGGGAAGTATACACTCGCATTCAAAAAAACTGAACTTTTAATGAAAATGGGCTCTAATATTGCATTTTAATAGCGATTTTCGTGTTCTACGTTATCGAAATAGTGGTCCTAAACCATTTTTATGATAATTAAAATTTTGTTGAATTTTGACAAAAATCCAAGACTATAGCCTTGCTCATTTTTTTGACAAAAACACTTTTGGATTTAGAATTGCGTGAAATTATGGAAAACGGTGTTTTTTGTGACGCTGAATCGACTGGCGCAATCAGTTCCTCGATAGGATGTATGGGACAGTCATAAATCGCTGTGCGAATGGGAAGTATACACTCGCATTCAAAAAAACTGAACTTTTAATGAAAATGGGCTCTAATATTGCATTTTAATAGCGATTTTCGTGTTCTACGTTATCGAAATAGTGGTCCTAAACCATTTTTATGATAATTAAAATTTTGTTGAATTTTGACAAAAATCCAAGACTATAGCCTTGCTCATTTTTTTTGAAAAAAACACTTTTGGATTTGGAATTGGGTGAAATTATGGAAAACGATGTTTTTTGTGACGCTGAATCGATTGGCGCAATCAGTTCCTCGATAGGATGTATGGGACAGTCATAAATCGCTGTGCGAATGGGAAGTATACACTCGCATTCAAAAAAACTGAACTTTTAATGAAAATGGGCTCTAATATTGCATTTTAATAGCGATTTTCGTGTTCTACGTTATCGAAATAGTGGTCCTAAACCATTTTTATGATAATTAAAATTTTGTTGAATTTTGACAAAATCCAAGACTATAGCCTTGCTCATTTTTTGACAAAAACACTTTTGGATTTAGAATTGCGTGAAATTATGGATAACGGTGTTTTTTGTGACGCTGAATCGATTGGCGCAATCAGTTCCTCGATAGGATGTATGGGACAATCATAAATCGCTGTGCGAATGGGAAGTATACACTCGCATTCAAAAAAACTGAACTTTTAATGAAAATTGGCTCTAATATTGCATTTTAATAGCGATTTTCGTGTTCTACGTTATCGAAATAGTGGTCCTAAACCATTTTTATGATAATTAAAATTTTGTTGAATTTTGACAAAAATCCAAGACTATAGCCTTGCTCATTTTTTTGACAAAAACACTTTTGGATTTAGAATTGCGTGAAATTATGGATAACGGTGTTTTTTGTGACGCTGAATCGATTGGCGCAATCAGTTCCTCGATAGGATGTATGGGACAATCATAAATCGCTGTGCGAATGGGAAGTATACACTCGCATTCAAAAAAACTGAACTTTTAATGAAAATGAGCTCTAATATTGCATTTTAATAGCGATTTTCGTGTTCTACGTTATCGAAATAGTGGTCCTAAACCATTTTTATGATAATTAAAATTTTGTTGAATTTTGACAAAAATCCAAGACTATAGCCTTGCTCATTTTTTTGACAAAAACACTTTTGGATTTAGAATTGCGTGAAATTATGGATAACGGTGTTTTTTGTGACGCTGAATCGATTGGCGCAATCAGTTCCTCGATAGGATGTATGGGACAATCATAAATCGCTGTGCGAATGGGAAGTATACACTCGCATTCAAAAAAACTGAACTTTTAATGAAAATGGGCTCTAATATTGCATTTTAATAGCGATTTTCGTGTTCTACGTTATCGAAATAGTGGTCCTAAACCATTTTTATGATAATTAAAATTTTGTTGAATTTTGACAAAAATCCAAGACTATAGCCTTGCTCATTTTTTTGACAAAAACACTTTTGGATTTAGAATTGCGTGAAATTATGGATAACGGTGTTTTTTGTGACGCTGAATCGATTGGCGCAATCAGTTCCTCGATAGGATGTATGGGACAATCATAAATCGCTGTGCGAATGGGAAGTATACACTCGCATTCAAAAAAACTGAACTTTTAATGAAAATGAGCTCTAATATTGCATTTTAATAGCGATTTTCGTGTTTTACGTTATCGAAATAGTGGTCCTAAACCATTTTTATGATAATTAAAATTTTGTTGAATTTTGACAAAAATCCAAGACTATAGCCTTGCTCATTTTTTTGACAAAAACACTTTTGGATTTAGAATTGCGTGAAATTATGGAAAACGGTGTTTTTTGTGACGCTGAATCGACTGGCGCAATCAGTTCCTCGATAGGATGTATGGGACAGTCATAAATCGCTGTGCGAATGGGAAGTATACACTCGCATTCAAAAAAACTGAACTTTTAATGAAAATGGGCTCTAATATTGCATTTTAATAGCGATTTTCGTGTTCTACGTTATCGAAATAGTGGTCCTAAACCATTTTTATGATAATTAAAATTTTGTTGAATTTTGACAAAAATCCAAGACTATAGCCTTGCTCATTTTTTTGACAAAAACACTTTTGGATTTAGAATTGCGTGAAATTATGGAAAACGGTGTTTTTTGTGACGCTGAATCGACTGGCGCAATCAGTTCCTCGATAGGATGTATGGGACAGTCATAAATCGCTGTGCGAATGGGAAGTATACACTCGCATTCAAAAAAACTGAACTTTTAATGAAAATGGGCTCTAATATTGCATTTTAATAGCGATTTTCGTGTTTTACGTTATCGAAATAGTGGTCCTAAACCATTTTTATGATAATTAAAATTTTGTTGAATTTTGACAAAAATCCAAGACTATAGCCTTGCTCATTTTTTAAAAAAAAACACTTTTGGATTTAGAATTGCTTGAAATTATGGAAAACGGTGTTTTTTGTGACGCTGAATCGACTGGCGCAATCAGTTCCTCGATAGGATGTATGGGACAGTCATAAATCGCTGTGCGAATGGGAAGTATACACTCGCATTCAAAAAAACTGAACTTTTAATGAAAATGGGCTCTAATATTGCATTTTAATAGCGATTTTCGTGTTCTACGTTATCGAAATAGTGGTCCTAAACCATTTTTATGATAATTAAAATTTTGTTGAATTTTGACAAAAATCCAAGACTATAGCCTTGCTCATTTTTTTGACAAAAACACTTTTGGATTTAGAATTGCGTGAAATTATGGATAACGGTGTTTTTTGTGACGCTGAATCGATTGGCGCAATCAGTTCCTCGATAGGATGTATGGGACAATCATAAATCGCTGTGCGAATGGGAAGTATACACTCGCATTCAAAAAAACTGAACTTTTAATGAAAATGAGCTCTAATATTGCATTTTAATAGCGATTTTCGTGTTCTACGTTATCGAAATAGTGGTCCTAAAACATTTTTATGATAATTAAAATTTTGTTGAATTTTGACAAAAATCCAAGACTATAGCCTTGCTCATTTTTTTGACAAAAACACTTTTGGATTTAGAATTGCGTGAAATTATGGATAACGGTGTTTTTTGTGACGCTGAATCGATTGGCGCAATCAGTTCCTCGATAGGATGTATGGGACAATCATAAATCGCTGTGCGAATGGGAAGTATACACTCGCATTCAAAAAAACTGAACTTTTAATGAAAATGAGCTCTAATATTGCATTTTAATAGCGATTTTCGTGTTTTACGTTATCGAAATAGTGGTCCTAAACCATTTTTATGATAATTAAAATTTTGTTGAATTTTGACAAAAATCCAAGACTATAGCCTTGCTCATTTTTAAAAAAAAAACACTTTTGGATTTAGAATTGCGTGAAATTATGGAAAACGGTGTTTTTTGTGACGCTGAATCGACTGGCGCAATCAGTTCCTCGATAGGATGTATGGGACAGTCATAAATCGCTGTGCGAATGGGAAGTATACACTCGCATTCAAAAAAACTGAACTTTTAATGAAAATGGGCTCTAATATTGCATTTTAATAGCGATTTTCGTGTTCTACGTTATCGAAATAGTGGTCCTAAACCATTTTTATGATAATTAAAATTTTGTTGAATTTTGACAAAAATCCAAGACTATAGCCTTGCTCATTTTTTTGACAAAAACACTTTTTGGATTTAGAATCGCGTGAACTTAGGGAAAACGGTGTTTTTTGTGACGCTGAATCGAATGGCGCAATCAGTTCCTCGATAGGTTGTATGGGAGAGTCATTAATAGCTGTGCGATTGGGAAGTATACACTCGCATTCAAAAAAACTGAACTTTTAATGAAAATGAGCTCTAATATTGCATTTTAATAGCGATTTTCGTGTTTTACGTTATCGAAATAGTGGTCCTAAACCATTTTTATGCGATAATTAAAATTTTGTTGAATTTTGACAAAAATCCAAGACTATAGCCTTGCTCATTTTTTGACAAAAACACTTTTGGATTTAGAATTGCGTGAAATTATGGATAACGGTGTTTTTTGTGACGCTGAATCGATTGGCGCAATCAGTTCCTCGATAGGATGTATGGGACAATCATAAATCGCTATTGCGAATGGGAAGTATACTACTCGCATTCAAAAAACTGAACTTTTAATGAAAATGAGCTCTAATATTGCATTTTAATAGCGATTTTCGTGTTCTACGTTATCGAAATAGTGGTCCTAAACCATTTTATGATAATTAAAATTTTGTTGAATTTTTGACAAAAATCCAAGACTATAGCCTTGCTCATTTTTTTTGACAAAAACACTTTTGGATTTAGAATTGCGTGAAATTATGGATAACGGTGTTTTTGTGACGCTGAATCGATTGGCGCAATCAGTTCCTGGATAGGATGTATGGGGCAATCATAAATCGCTGTGCGAATGGGAAGTATACACTCGCATTCAAAAAAACTGAACTTTTAATGAAAATGAGCTCTAATATTGCATTTTAATAGCGATTTTCGTGTTTTACGTTATCGAAATAGTGGTCCTAAACCATTTTTATGATAATTAAAATTTTGTTGAATTTTGACAAAATCCAAGACTATAGCCTTGCTCATTTTTTGACAAAAACACTTTTGGATTTAGAATTGCGTGAAATTATGGAAAACGGTGTTTTTGTGACGCTGAATCGACTGGCGCAATCAGTTCCTCGATAGGATGTATGGGACAGTCATAAATCGCTGTGCGAATGGAAGTATACACTCGCATTCAAAAAAACTGAACTTTTAATGAAAATGGGCTCTAATATTGCATTTTAATAGCGATTTTCGTGTTCTACGTTATCGAAATAGTGGTCCTAAACCATTTTTATGATAATTAAAATTTTGTTGAATTTTGACAAAAATCCAAGACTATAGCCTTGCTCATTTTTTGACAAAAACACTTTTGGATTTAGAATTGCGTGAAATTATGGAAAACGGTGTTTTTTGTGACGCTGAATCGACTGGCGCAATCAGTTCCTCGATAGGATGTATGGGACAGTCATAAATCGCTGTGCGAATGGGAAGTATACACTCGCATTCAAAAAAACTGAACTTTTAATGAAAATGGGCTCTAATATTGCATTTTAATAGCGATTTTCGTGTTTTTACGTTATCGAAATAGTGGTCCTAAACCATTTTTTATGATAATTAAAATTTTGTTGAATTTTGACAAAATCCAAGACTATAGCCTTGCTCATTTTTTAAAAAAACACTTTTGGATTTAGAATTGCTTGAAATTATGGAAAACGGTGTTTTTGTGACGCTGAATCGAGCTGCGGCGCAATCAGTTCCTCGATAGGATGTATGGGACAATCATAAATCGCTGTGCGAATGGGAAGTATACACTCGCATTCAAAAAAACTGAACTTTTAAAGAAAATGAGCTCTTATATTGCATTTTAATAGCGATTTTCGTGTTCTACGTTATCGAAATAGTGGTCCTAAACCATTTTTATGATAATTAAAATTTTGTTGAAATTTGACAAAAATCCAAGACTTATAGCCTTGCTCATTTTTTTGACAAAAACAGTTTTGGATTTAGAATTGCGTGAAATTATGGAAAACGGTGTTTTTTGTGACGCTGAATCGATTGGCGCAATCAGTTCCTCGATAGGAAGTATGGGACAATCATAAATCGCTGTGCGAATGGGAAGTATACACTCGCATTCAAAAAAACTGAACTTTTAATGAAAATGAGCTCTAATATTGCATTTTAATAGCGATTTTCGTGTTCTACGTTATCGAAATAGTGGTCCTAAAACATTTTTATGATAATTAAAATTTTGTTGAATTTTGACAAAAATCCAAGACTATAGCCTTGCTCATTTTTTTGACAAAAACACTTTTGGATTTAGAATTGCGTGAAATTATGGATAACGGTGTTTTTTGTGACGCTGAATCGATTGGCGCAATCAGTTCCTCGATAGGATGTATGGGACAATCATAAATCGCTGTGCGAATGGGAAGTATACACTCGCATTCAAAAAAACTGAACTTTTAATGAAAATGAGCTCTAATATTGCATTTTAATAGCGATTTTCGTGTTTTACGTTATCGAAATAGTGGTCCTAAACCATTTTTATGATAATTAAAATTTTGTTGAATTTTGACAAAAATCCAAGACTATAGCCTTGCTCATTTTTAAAAAAAAAACACTTTTGGATTTAGAATTGCGTGAAATTATGGAAAACGGTGTTTTTGTGATGCTAAATCGACTGGCGCAATCAGTTCCTCGATAGGATGTATGGGACAGTCATAAATCGCTGTGCGAATGGGAAGTATACACTCGCATTCTAAAAAACTGAACTTTTAATGAAAATGGGCTCAAATATTGCATTATAATTGCGATTTTCGGGTTCTACGTTATCCAAATAGTGGTCATAACCCATTTTTATGATATTTAATATTTTGTTGAATTTTGACAAAAATCCAAGACTATAGCCTTGCTCATTTTTTTGACAAAAACACTTTTGGATTTAGAATTGCGTGAAATTATGGAAAACGGTGTTTTTTGTGACGCTGAATCGACTGGCGCAATCAGTTCCTCGATAGGATGTATGGGACAGTCATAAATCGCTGTGCGAATGGGAAGTATACACTCGCATTCAAAAAACTGAACTTTTAATGAAAATGGGCTCTAATATTGCATTTTAATACACTTGATTTTCGTGTTCTACGTTATCGAAATAGTGGTCCTAAACCATTTTTATGATAATTAAAATTTTGTTGAATTTTGACAAAAATCCAAGACTATAGCCTTGCTCATTTTTTGACAAAACACTTTTGGATTTAGAATTGCGTGAAATTATGGATAACGGTGTTTTTTGTGACGCTGAATCGATTGGCGCAATCAGTTCCTCGATAGGATGTATGGGACAATCATAAATCGCTGTGCGAATGGGAAGTATACACTCGCATTCAAAAAAACTGAACTTTTAATGAAAATGAGCTCTAATATTGCATTTTAATAGCGATTTTCGTGTTCTACGTTATCGAAATAGTGGTCCTAAACCATTTTTATGATAATTAAAATTTTGTTGAATTTTGACAAAAATCCAAGACTATAGCCTTGCTCATTTTTTTGACAAAAACACTTTTGGATTTAGAATTGCGTGAAATTATGGATAACGGTGTTTTTTGTGACGCTGAATCGATTGGCGCAATCAGTTCCTCGATAGGATGTATGGGACAGTCATAAATCGCTGTGCGAATGGGAAGTATACACTCGCATTCAAAAAAACTGAACTTTTAATGAAAATGGGCTCTAATATTGCATTTTAATAGCGATTTTCGTGTTCTACGTTATCGAAATAGTGGTCCTAAACCATTTTTATGATAATTAAAATTTTGTTGAATTTTGACAAAAATCCAAGACTATAGCCTTGCTCATTTTTTTGACAAAAACACTTTTGGATTTAGAATTGCGTGAAATTATGGATAACGGTGTTTTTTGTGACGCTGAATCGATTGGCGCAATCAGTTCCTCGATAGGATGTATGGGACAATCATAAATCGCTGTGCGAATGGGAAGTATACACTCGCATTCAAAAAAACTGAACTTTTAATGAAAATTGGCTCTAATATTGCATTTTAATAGCGATTTTCGTGTTCTACGTTATCGAAATAGTGGTCCTAAACCATTTTTATGATAATTAAAATTTTGTTGAATTTTGACAAAAATCCAAGACTATAGCCTTGCTCATTTTTTTGACAAAAACACTTTTGGATTTAGAATTGCGTGAAATTATGGATAACGGTGTTTTTTGTGACGCTGAATCGATTGGCGCAATCAGTTCCTCGATAGGATGTATGGGACAATCATAAATCGCTGTGCGAATGGGAAGTATACACTCGCATTCAAAAAAACTGAACTTTTAATGAAAATGAGCTCTAATATTGCATTTTAATAGCGATTTTCGTGTTCTACGTTATCGAAATAGTGGTCCTAAACCATTTTTATGATAATTAAAATTTTGTTGAATTTTGACAAAAATCCAAGACTATAGCCTTGCTCATTTTTTGACAAAAACACTTTTGGATTTAGAATTGCGTGAAATTATGGATAACGGTGTTTTTTGTGACGCTGAATCGATTGGCGCAATCAGTTCCTCGATAGGATGTATGGGACAATCATAAATCCGCTGTGCGAATGGGAAGTATACACTCGCATTCAAAAAACTGAACTTTTAATGAAAATGAGCTCTAATATTGCATTTTAATAGCGATTTTTTCGTGTTCTACGTTATCGAAATAGTGGTCCTAAACCATTTTTATGATAATTAAAATTTTGTTGAATTTTGACAAAAATCCAAGACTATAGCCTTGCTCATTTTTTTGACAAAAACACTTTTGGATTTAGAATTGCGTGAAATTATGGATAACGGTGTTTTTTGTGACGCTGAATCGATTGGCGCAATCAGTTCCTCGATAGGATGTATGGGACAATCATAAATCGCTGTGCGAATGGGAAGTATACACTCGCATTCAAAAAAACTGAACTTTTAATGAAAATGAGCTCTAATATTGCATTTTAATAGCGATTTTCGTGTTTTACGTTATCGAAATAGTGGTCCTAAACCATTTTTATGATAATTAAAATTTTGTTGAATTTTGACAAAAATCCAAGACTATAGCCTTGCTCATTTTTTTGACAAAAACACTTTGGATTTAGAATTGCTTGAAATTATGGAAAACGGTCTATTTTGTGACGCTGAATAGTATGGCGCAATCTTTTCCTCGATAGGATGTATGGGACAGTCATAAATCGCTGTGCGAATGGGAAGTATACACTCGCATTCAAAAAAACTGAACTTTTAATGAAAATGGGCTCTAATATTGCATTTTAATAGCGATTTTCCTGTTATAAGTTATCGAAATAGTGGTCCTAAACCATTTTTATGATAATTAAAATTTTGTTGAATTTTGACAAAATCCAAGACTATAGCCTTGCTCATTTTTTTGACAAAAACACTTTTGGATTTAGAATTCCGTGAAATTATGGAAAACGGTGTTTTTGTGACGTTGAATCGACTGGCGCAATCAGTTCCTCGATAGGATGTATGGGACGAATTATAAATCGCTGTGCGAATGAAGTATACACTCGCATTCAAAAAAACTGAACTTTTAATGAAAATGAGCTCTAATATTGCATTTTAATAGCGATTTTCGTGTTCTACGTTATCGAAATAGTGGTCCTAAACCATTTTTATGATAATTAAAATTTTGTTGAATTTTGACAAAATCCAAGACTATAGCCTTGCTCATTTTTTGACAAAAACACTTTTGGATTTAGAATTGCGTGAAATTATGGATAACGGTGTTTTTGTGACGCTGAATCGATTGGCGCAATCAGTTCCTCGATAGGATGTATGGGACAATCATAAATCGTTGTGTGCGAATGGGAAGCATACTCGCATTCAAAAAAACTGAACTTTTAAAGAAAATGAGCTCTTATATTGCATTTTAATAGCGATTTTCGTGTTCTACGTTATCGAAATAGTGGTCCTAAACCATTTTTATGATAATTAAAATTTTGTTGAATTTGACAAAAATCCAAAGACTTATAGCCTTATCATTTTTTCTGACAGCAAAACAGTTTTGGATTTAGAATTGCGTGAAATTATGGAAAACGGTGTTTTTGTGACGCTGAATCGATTGGCGCAATCAGTTCCTCGATAGGGATTTATGGGACAGTCATAAATCAACTGTGCGAATGGGAAGTATACACTCGCATTCAAAAAACTGAACTTTTAATGAAAATGGGCTCTAATATTGCATTTTAATAGCGATTTTCGTGTTCTACGTTATCGAAATAGTGGTCCTAAAACATTTTATGATAATTAAAATTTTTGTTGAATTTTGACAAAATCCAAGACTATAGTCTGCTCATTTTTTTGACAAAACACTTTGATTTAGGAATTGCGTGAAATTATGGAAAACGGTGTTTTTTGTGACGCTGAATCGACTGGCGCAATCAGTTCTTCTCGATAGGATGTATGGGACAGTCATAAATCGCTGTGCGAATGGGAAGTATACACTCGCATTCAAAAAAACTGAACTTTTAATGAAAATGGGCTCTAATATTGCATTTTAATAGCGATTTTCGTGTTCTACGTTATCGAAATAGTGGTCCTAAACCATTTTTATGATAATTAAAATTTTGTTGAATTTTGACAAAAAATATAATTGCTCATTTTTTCGGACAAAAACACTTTTGAATTTAGAATTGCGTGAAATTATGGAAAACGGTGTTCTGTGACGCTGAATCGACTGGCGCAATCAGTTCCTCGATAGGATGTATGGGACAGTCATAAATCGCGCTATTGCGAATGGAAGTATTCTCTCGCATTCAAAAAAACTGAACTTTTAATGAAAATGGGCTCTAATATTGCATTTTAATAGCGATTTTCGTGTTCTGTTATCGAAATAGTGGTCTAAACCATTTTTATGATAATTAAAATTTTGTTGAATTTTGACAAAAATCCAAGACTATAGCCTTGCTCATTTTTTGACAAAAACACTTTTGGATTTAGAATTGCGTGAAATTATGGAAAACGGTGCAGTTTTTGGTGAATCGACTGGCGCAATCAGTTCCTCGATAGGATGTATGGGACAGTCATAAATCGCACCCGGCAGAATGGGAAGTATACACTCGCATTCAAAAAAACTGAACTTTTAATGAAAATGGGCTCTAATTACTGCATTTTAATAGCGATTTTCGTGTTCTACGTTATCGAAATAGTGGTTCTCAAACCATTTCTTATGATATTCAAATTTTGTTGAATTTTTGACAAAAATCCAAGACTATAGCCTTGCTCTTTTTTGACAAAACACTTTTTGGATTTAGAGAATTGCGTGAAATTATGGAAAACGGTGTTTTTGCGACGCTGAATCGACTGGCGCAATCAGTTCCTCGATAGATGTATGGGACAGTCATAAATCATATGCGAATGGGAAGTATACACTCGCATTCAAAAAACTGAACTTTTAATGAAAATGGGCTCTAATATTGCATTTTAATAGCGATTTCGTGTTCTACAGTTATCGAAATAGTGGTCCTAAAACCATTTTTATGATAATTAAAATTTTTGTTGAATTCTGACAAAAATCCAAGACTATAACCTTGCTCATTTTTTTGACAAAACACACTTTTGATTTAGAATTGCGTGAAATTATGAAAACGGTGGTGACGCAGGCTGAATCGACTGGCGCAATCAGTTCCTGCCGATAGGATGTATGGGACAGTCATAATAGCGAATGGGAAGTATACACTCGCATTCAAAAAACTGAACTTTTAATGAAAATGGGCTCTAATATTGCATTTTAATAGCGATTTTCGTGTTCTACGTTATCGAAATATGTCCTAAAACTTTTCTATGATAATTAAAATTTTGTTGAATTTTGACAAAAATCCAAGACTATAGCCTTGCTCATTTTTTGACAAAAACACTTTGGATTTAGAATTGCGTGAAATTATGGAAACGCAATTGTTTTTGCGACGCTGAATCGACTGGCGGAATCAGTTCCTCGATAGGATGTATGGGACAGTCATAAATCTGTGCGAATGGGAAGTATACACTGCATTCAAAAAAAACTGAACTTTTAATGAAAATGGGCTCAAATATTGCATTTTAATAGCGATTTTCGTGTTCTACGTTATCGAAATAGTGGTCCTAAACCATTCTTTATGATAATTAAAATTTTATTGAATTTTTTGACAAAATCCAAGACTATAGCCTTGCTCATTTTTTGACAAAAACACTTTTGGATTTAGAATTGCGCGAAATTATGGAAAACGGTGTTTTGTGACGCTGAATCGACTGGCGCAATCAGTTCTTCGATAGGATGTATGGGACAGTCATAAATCGCAGTTGCAGAATGGAAGTATACCTCGCATTCAAAAAACTGAACTTTTAATGAAAATGGGGCTCTAATATTGCATTTTAATAGCGATTTTCGTGTTCTACATTATCGAAATAGTGGTCCTAAACCATTTTTATGATAATTAAAATTTTGTTGAATTTTGACAAAAATCCAAGACTATAGCCTTGGTCGTGTTTTTGACAAAACACTTTGATTTAGAATTGCGTGAAATTATGAAAAACGGTTGTTTTTGTGACGCTGAATCATTGGTGCAATCAGTTCCTTCGATAGGATGTATGGGACAGTCATAATCAATGCGAATGGGAAGTATACACTCGCATTCAAAAAACTGAACTTTTAATGAAAATGGCTCTAATATTGCATTTTAATAGCGATTTTCGTGTTCTACGTTATCGAAATAGTGGTTCCAAACCATTTTATGATAATTAAAATTTTTGGTTGAATTTTGACAAAAATCCAAGACTATAGCCTTACTCATTTTTTTGACAAAAACACTTTGGATTTACAATTGCGTGAAATTATGGAAAACGGTGTTTTTGTGACGCAATCGACTGGCGCAATCAGTTCCTTCGATAGGATGTACAGGGAAGTCATAAATCGCTGTGCAGAATGGGAAGTATACACTCGCATTCAAAAAAACTGAACTTTTAATGAAAATGGGCTCTAATATTGCATTTTAATAGCGATTTTCGTATTCTACGTTATCGAAATAGTGGTCCTAAACCATTTTTATGATAATTGTAAATTTTGTTGAATTTTGACAAAAATCCAAGACTATTTGTTCTTACTCATTTTTTGACAAAAACACTTTTGGATTTAGAATTGCGTGAAATTATGGAAAACGGTGTTTTTGTGACGCTGAATCGATGCGCAATCAGTTCCTCGATAGGATGTATGGGACAGTCATCGCTGCGAATGGGAAGTATACACTCGCATTCAAAAAAAACTGAACTTTTAATGAAAATGGGCTCTAATATTGCATTTTAATAGTGATTTTCGTGTTCTACGTTATCGAAATAGTGGTCCTAAACCATTACTTTTATGATAATTAAAATTTTATTGAATTTTGACAATAATCCAAGACTATAGCCTTAGCTTCATGTTTTTGACAAAAACACTTTTGGATTTAAATTGAATTATGAAATTATGGAAAACGGTGTTTTTGTGACGCTGAATCGACTGGCGCAATCAGTTCCTCGATAGGATGTATGGGACAGTCATAAATCACATTGCGAATGGGAGTACACTCGCATTCAAACTGAACTTTTAATGAAAATGGGCTCTAATATTGCATTTTAATAGCGATTTTCGTGTTCTACGTTATCGAAATAGTGGTCCTAAACCATTTTTATGATAATTAAAATTTTGTTGAATTTTGACAAAAATCCAAGACTATAGCCTCTGCTCATTTTTTTGACAAAAACACTTTTGATTTAGAATTGCGTGAAATTATGGAAAACGGTGTTTTTTGTGACGCTGAATCGACTGGCGCAATCAGTTCCTTCGATAGGATGTATGGGACAGTCATAAATCGCTTGCAGAATGGGACAGATACACTCGCATTCAAAAAAACTGAACTTTTAATGAAAATGGGCTCTAATTATTGCATTTTAATAGCGATTTTCGTGTCTACGTTATCGAAATAGTGGTTCCTAAACCATTTTTATGATAATTAAAATTTTGTTGAATTTTGACAAAATCCAAGACCATAGCCGTTTGCTCATTTTTTTGACAAAAACACTTTTGGATTTAGAATTGCGTGAAATTATGGAAAACGGTGTTTTTTGTGACGCTGAATCGACTGGCGCAATCAGCTCCTCGATAGGATGTATGGGACAGTCATAAATCGCTGTGCGAATTTTCCATAATTTCACGCAATTCTAAATCCAAAAGTGTTTTTGTCAAAAAAATGAGCAAGGCTATAGTCTTGGATTTTTGTCAAAATTCAACAAAATTTTAATTATCATAAAAATGGTTTAGGACCACTATTTCGATAACGTAGAACACGAAAATCGCTATTAAAATGCAATATTAGAGCACATTTTCATTAAAAGTTCAGTTTTTTTGAATGCGAGTGTATACTTCCCATTCGCACAGCGATTTATGACTGTCCCATACATCCTATCGAGGAACTGATTGCGCCAGTCGATTCAGCGTCACAAAAAACACCGTTTTCCATAATTTCACGCAATTCTAAATCCAAAACCGTTTTTGTCAAAAAAATGAGCAAGGATTTTTGTCAAAATTCAACAAAATTTTAATTATCATAAAAATGGTTTAGGACCACTATTTCGATAACGTAGAACACGAAAATCGCTATTAAAATGCAATATTAGAGCCCATTTTTATTAAAAGTTCATTTTTTTTGAATGCGAGTGTATACTTCCCATTCGCACAGCGATTTATGACTGTCCCATACATCCTATCGAGGAACTGATTGCGCCAGTCGATTCAGCGTCACAAAAAACACCGTTTTTTATAATTTCACGCAATTCTAAATCCAAAACCGTTTTTGTCAAAAAAATGAGCAAGGCTATAGTCTTGGATTTTTGTCAAAATTCAACAAAATTTTAATTATCATAAAAATGGTTTAGGACCACTATTTCGATAACGTAGAACACGAAAATCGCTATTAAAATGCAATATTAGAGCCCATTTTTATTAAAAGTTCAGTTTTTTTGAATGCGAGTGTATAATTCCCATTCGCACAGCGATTTATGACTGTCCCATACATCCTATCGAGGAACTGATTGCGCCAGTCGATTCAGCGTCACAAAAAACACCGTTTTCCATAATTTCACACAATTCTAAATCCAAAACTGTTTTTGTCAAAAAAATGAGCAAGGATTTTTGTCAAAATTCAACAAAATTTTAATTATCATAAAAATGGTTTAGGACCACTATTTCGATAACGTAGAACACGAAAATCGCTATTAAAATGCAATATTAGAGCCCATTTTTATTAAAAGTTCAGTTTTTTTGAATGCGAGTGTATACTTCCCATTCGCACAGCGATTTATGACTGTCCCATACATCCTATCGAGGAACTGATTGCGCCAGTCGATTCAGCGTCACAAAAAACACCGTTTTCCATAATTTCACGCAATTTAAATCCAAAACTGTTTTTGTCAAAAAATGAGCAAGGCTATAGTCTTGGATTTTTGTCAAAATTCAACAAAATTTTAATTATCATAAAAATGGTTTGGGACCACTATTTCGATAACGTAGAACACGAAAATCGCTATTAAAATGCAATATTAGAGCCCATTTTTATTAAAAGTTCAGTTTTTTTGAATGCGAGTGTATACTTCCCATTCGCAATAGCGATTTATGACTGTCCCATACATCCTATCGAGGAACTGATTGCGCCAGTCGATTCAGCGTCACAAAAAACACCGTTTTCCATAATTTCACGCAATTCTAAATCCAAAACCGTTTTTGTCAAAAAAATGAGCAAGGCTATAGTCTTGGATTTTTGTCAAAATTCAACAAAATTTTAATTATCATAAAAATGGTTTAGGACCACTATTTCGATAACGTAGAACACGAAAATCGCTATTAAAATGCAATATTAGAGCCCATTTTTATTAAAAGTTCAGTTTTTTTGAATGCGAGTGTATACTTCCCATTCGCACAGCGATTTATGACTGTCCCATACATCCTATCGAGGAACTGATTGCGCCAGTCGATTCAGCGTCACAAAAAAACACCGTTTTCCATAATTTCACGCAATTCCAAATCCAAAACCGTTTTTGTCAAAAAAATGAGCACGGCTATAGTCTTGGATTTTTGTAAAAATACAACAAAATTTTAATTATCATAAAATTGGTTTAGGACCACTATTTCGATAACGTAGAACACGAAAATCGCTATTAAAATGCAATATTAGGAGCCCATTTTTATTAAAAGTTCAGTTTTTTTGAATGCGAGTGTATACTTCCCATTCGCACAGCGATTTATGACTGTCCCATACATCCTATCGAGGAACTGATTGCGCCAGTCGATTCAGCGTCACAAAAAACACCGTTTTCCATAATTTCACGCAATTCTAAATCCAAAACTGTTTTTGTCAAAAAAATGAGCAAGGCTATAGTCTTGGATTTTTGTCAAAATTCAACAAAATTTTAATTATCATAAAAATGGTTTAGGACCACTATTTCGATAACGTAGAACACGAAAATCGCTATTAAAATGCAATATTAGAGCCCATTTTTATTAAAAGTTCAGTTTTTTTGAATGCGGGTGTATACTTCCCATTCGCACAGCGATTTATGACTGTCCCATACATCCTATTGAGGAACTGATTGCGCCAGTCGATTCAGCGTCACAAAAAACACCGTTTTCCATAATTTCACGCAATTCTAAATCCAAAACCGTTTTTGTCAAAAAAATGAGCAAGGCTATAGTCTTGGATTTTTGTCAAAATTCAACAAAATTTTAATTATCATAAAAATGGTTTAGGACCACTATTTCGATAACGTAGAACACGAAAATCGCTATTAAAATGCAATATTAGAGCCCATTTTTATTAAAAGTTCAGTTTTTTTGAATGCGAGTGTATACTTCCCATTCGCACAGCGATTTATGACTGTCCCATACATCCTATCGAGGAACTGATTGCGCCAGTCGATTCAGCCTCACAAAAAACACCGTTTTCCATAATTTCACGCAATTCTAAATCCAAAACTGTTTTTGTCAAAAAAATGAGCAAGGCTATAGTCTTGGATTTTTGTCAAAATTCAACAAAATTTTAATTATCATAAAAATGGTTTAGGACCACTATTTCGATAACGTAGAACACGAAAATCTCTATTAAAATGCAATATTAGAGCCCATTTTTATTAAAAGTTCAGTTTTTTTGAATGCGAGTGTATACTTCCCATTCGCACAGCGATTTATGACTGTCCCATACATCCTATCGAGGAACTGATTGCGCCAGTCGATTCAGCGTCACAAAAAACACCGTTTTCCATAATTTCACGCAATTCTAAATCCAAAACCGTTTTTGTCAAAAAAATGAGCAAGGCTATAGTCTTGGATTTTTGTCAAAATTCAACAAAATTTTAATTATCATAAAAATGGTTTAGGACCACTATTTCGATAACGTAGAACACGAAAATCGCTATTAAAATGCAATATTAGAGCCCATTTTCACTAAAAGTTCAGTTTTTTTGAATGCGAGTGTATACTTCCCATTCGCACAGCGATTTATGACTGTCCCATACATCCTATCGAGGAACTGATTGCGCCAGTCGATTCAGCGTCACAAAAAACACCGTTTTCCATAATTTCACGCAATTCTAAATCCAAAACCGTTTTTGTCAAAAAATGAGCAAGGCTATAGTCTTGGATTTTTGTCAAAATTCAACAAAATTTTAATTATCATAAAAATGGTTTAGGACCACTATTTCGATAACGTAGAACACGAAAATCGCTATTAAAATGCAATATTAGAGCCCATTTTCATTAAAAGTTCAGTTTTTGAATGCGAGTGTATACTTCCCATTCGCACAGCGATTTATGACTGTCCCATACATCCTATCGAGGAACTGATTGCGCCAGTCGATTCAGCGTCACAAAAAACACCGTTTTCCATAATTTCACGCAATTCTAAATCCAAAACCGTTTTTGTCAAAAAAATGAGCAAGGCTATAGTCTTGGATTTTTGTCAAAATTCAACAAAATTTTAATTATCATAAAAATGGTTTAGGACCACTATTTCGATAACGTAGAACACGAAAATCGCTATTAAAATGCAATATTAGAGCCCATTTTCATTAAAAGTTCAGTTTTTTTGAATGCGAGTGTATACTTCCCATTCGCACAGCGATTTATGACTCTCCCATACATCCTATCGAGGAACTGATTGCGCCAGTCGATTCAGCGTCACAAAAAACACCGTTTTCCATAATTTCACGCAATTCTAAATCCAAAAGTGTTTTTGTCAAAAAAATGAGCAAGGCTATAGTCTTGGATTTTTGTCAAATTTCAACAAAATTTTAATTATTATAAAAATGGTTTAGGACCACTATTTCGATAACGTAGAACACGAAAATCGCTATTAAAATGCAATATTAGAGCCCATTTTCATTAAAAGTTCAGTTTTTTTGAATGCGAGTGTATACTTCCCATTCGCACAGCGATTTATGACTGTCCCATACATCCTATCGAGGAACTGATTGCGCCAGTCGATTCAGCGTCACAAAAAACACCGTTTTCCATAATTTCACGCAATTCTAAATCCAAAACCGTTTTTGTCAAAAAAATGAGCAAGGCTATAGTCTTGGATTTTTGTCAAAATTCAACAAAATTTTAATTATCATAAAAATGGTTTAGGACCACTATTTCGATAACGTAGAACACGAAAATCGCTATTAAAATGCAATATTAGAGCCCATTTTCATTAAAAGTTCAGTTTTTTTGAATGCGAGTGTATACTTCCCATTCGCACAACGATTTATGACTCTCCCATACATCCTATCGAGGAACTGATTGCGCCAGTCTATTCAGCGACACAAAATCACCGTTTTCCATAATTTCACGCAATTCTAAATCCAAAACTGTTTTTGTCAAAAAAATGAGCAAGGCTATAGTCTTGGATTTTTGTCAAAATTCAACAAAATTTTAATTATCATAAAAATGGTTTAGGACCACTATTTCGATAACGTAGAACACGAAAATCGCTATTAAAATGCAATATTAGAGACCAGTTTCATTAAAAGTTCAGTTTTTGAATGCGAGTGTATACTTCCCATTCGCACAACGATTTATGACTCTCCCATACATCCTATCGAGGAACTGATTGCGCCAGTCAATTCAGCGTCACAAAAACACCGTTTTCCATAATTTCACGCAATTCTAAATCCAAAAGTGTTTTTGTCAAAAAAATGAGCAAGGCTATAGTCTTGGATTTTTGTCAAAATTCAACAAAATTTTAATTATCATAAAAATGGTTTAGGACCACTATTTCGATAACGTAGAACACGAAAATCGCTATTAAAATGCAATATTAGAGCCCATTTTCATTAAAAGTTCAGTTTTTTTGAATGCGAGTGTATACTTCCCATTCGCACAACGATTTATGACTGTCCCATACATCCTATCGAGGAACTGATTGCGCCAGTCGATTCAGCGTCACAAAAAACACCGTTTTCCATAATTTCACGCAATTCTAAATCCAAAACCGTTTTTGTCAAAAAAATGAGCAAGGCTATAGTCTTGGATTTTTGTCAAAATTCAACAAAATTTTAATTATCATAAAAATGGTTTAGGACCACTATTTCGATAACGTAGAACACGAAAATCGCTATTAAAATGCAATATTAGAGCCCATTTTCATTAAAAGTTCAGTTTTTTTGAATGCGAGTGTATACTTCCCATTCGCACAACGATTTATGACTCTCCCATACATCCTATCGAGGAACTGATTGCGCCAGTCGATTCAGCGTCACAAAAAACACCGTTTTCCATAATTTCACGCAATTCTAAATCCAAAAGTGTTTTTGTCAAAAAAATGAGCAAGGCTATAGTCTTGGATTTTTGTCAAAATTCAACAAAATTTTAATTATCATAAAAATGGTTTAGGACCACTATTTCGATAACGTAGAACACGAAAATCGCTATTAAAATGCAATATTAGAGCCCATTTTCATTAAAAGTTCAGTTTTTTTGAATGCGAGTGTATACTTCCCATTCGCACAACGATTTATGACTCTCCCATACATCCTATCGAGGAACTGATTGCGCCAGTCGATTCAGCGTCACAAAAAACACCGTTTTCCATAATTTCACGCAATTCTAAATCCAAAAGGGTTTTTGTCAAAAAAATGAGCAAGGCTATAGTCTTGGATTTTTGTCAAAATTCAACAAAATTTTAATTATCATAAAAATGGTTTAGGACCACTATTTCGATAACGTAGAACACGAAAATCGCTATTAAAATGCAATATTAGAGCCCATTTTCATTAAAAGTTCAGTTTTTTTGAATGCGAGTGTATACTTCCCATTCGCACAACGATTTATGACTCTCCCATACATACTATCGAGGAACTGATTGCGCCAGTCGATTCAGCGTCACAAAAAACACCGTTTTCCATAATTTCACGCAATTCTAAATCCAAAAGTGTTTTTGTCAAAAAAATGAGCAAGGCTATAGTCTTGGATTTTTGTCAAAATTCAACAAAATTTTAATTATCATAAAAATGGTTTAGGACCACTATTTCGATAACGTAGAACACGAAAATCGCTATTAAAATGCAATATTAGAGCCCATTTTTATTAAAAGTTCAGTTTTTTTGAATGCGAGTGTATACTTCCCATTCGCACAGCGATTTATGACTGTCCCATACATCCTATCGAGGAACTGATTGCGCCAGTCGATTCAGCGTCACAAAAAACACCGTTTTCCATAATTTCACGCAATTCTAAATCCAAAACTGTTTTTGTCAAAAAAATGAGCAAGGCTATAGTCTTGGATTTTTGTCAAAATTCAACAAAATTTTAATTATCATAAAAATGGTTTAGGACCACTATTTCGATAACGTAAAACACGAAAATCGCTATTAAAATGCAATATTAGAGCCCATTTTCATTAAAAGTTCAGTTTTTTTGAATGCGAGTGTAAACTTCCCATTCGCACAGCAATTTATGACTTTCCCATACATCCTATCGAGGAACTGATTGCGCCAGTCGATTCAGCGTCACAAAAAACACCGTTTTCCATAATTTCACGCAATTCTAAATCCAAAACTGTTTTTGTCAAAAAAATGAGCAAGGCTATAGTCTTGGATTTTTGTCAAAATTCAACAAAATTTTAATTATCATAAAAATGGTTTAGGACCACTATTTCGATAACGTAGAACACGAAAATCGCTATTAAAATGCAATATTAGAGCCCATTTTCATTAAAAGTTCAGTTTTTTTGAATGCGAGTGTATACTTCCCATTCGCACAGCGATTTATGACTGTCCCATACATCCTATCGAGGAACTGATTGCGCCAGTCGATTCAGCGTCACAAAAAACACCGTTTTCCATAATTTCACGCAATTCTAAATCCAAAACTGTTTTTGTCAAAAAAATGAGCAAGGCTATAGTCTTGGATTTTTGTCAAAATTCAACAAAATTTTAATTATCATAAAAATGGTTTAGGACCACTATTTCGATAACGTAGAACACGAAAATCGCTATTAAAATGCAATATTAGAGCCCATTTTCATTAAAAGTTCAGTTTTTTTGAATGCGAGTGTATACTTCCCATTCGCACAACGATTTATGACTCTCCCATACATCCTATCGAGGAACTGATTGCGCCAGTCGATTCAGCGTCACAAAAAACACCGTTTTCCATAATTTCACGCAATTCTAAATCCAAAAGTGTTTTTGTCAAAAAAATGAGCAAGGCTGTCTTGGATTTTTGTCAAAATTCAACAAAATTTTAATTATCATAAAAATGGTTTGGGACCACCATTTGGATAACGTAGAACACGAAAATCGCTATTAAAATGCAATATTAGAGCCCATTTTCATTAAAAGTTCAGTTTTTTTGAATGCGAGTGTATACTTCCCATTCGCACAGCAATTTATGACTTTCCCATACATCCTATCGAGGAACTGATTGCGCCAGTCGATTCAGCGTCACAAAAAACACCGTTTTCCATAATTTCACGCAATTCTAAATCCAAAAGTGTTTTTGTCAAAAAAATGAGCAAGGCTATAGTCTTGGATTTTTGTCAAATTTCAACAAAATTTTAATTATTATAAAAATGGTTTAGGACCACTATTTCGATAACGTAGAACACGAAAATCGCTATTAAAATGCAATATTAGAGCCCATTTTCATTAAAAGTTCAGTTTTTTTGAATGCGAGTGTATACTTCCCATTCGCACAGCGATTTATGACTCTCCCATACATCCTATCGAGGAACTGATTGCGCCAGTCGATTCAGCGTCACAAAAAACACCGTTTTCCATAATTTCACGCAATTCTAAATCCAAAAGTGTTTTTGTCAAAAAAATGAGCAAGGCTATAGTCTTGGATTTTTGTCAAATTTCAACAAAATTTTAATTATCATAAAAATGGTTTAGGACCACTATTTCGATAACGTAGAACACGAAAATCGCTATTAAAATGCAATATTAGAGCCCATTTTCATTAAAAGTTCAGTTTTTTTGAATGCGAGTGTATACTTCCCATTCGCACAGCGATTTATGACTCTCCCATACATCCTATCGAGGAACTGATTGCGCCAGTCGATTCAGCGTCACAAAAAACACCGTTTTCCATAATTTCACGCAATTCTAAATCCAAAAGTGTTTTTGTCAAAAAAATGAGCAAGGCTATAGTCTTGGATTTTTGTCAAAATTCAACAATATTTTAATTATCATAAAAATGGTTTAGGACCACTATTTCGATAACGTAGAACACGAAAATCGCTATTAAAATGCAATATTAGAGCCCATTTTCATTAAAAGTTCAGTTTTTTTGAATGCGAGTGTATACTTCCCATTCGCACAGCGATTTATGACTCTCCCATACATCCTATCGAGGAACTGATTGCGCCAGTCGATTCAGAGTCACAAAAAACACCGTTTTCCATAATTTCACGCAATTCTAAATCCAAAAGTGTTTTTGTCAAAAAAATGAGCAAGGCTATAGTCTTGGATTTTTGTCAAATTTCAACAAAATTTTAATTATTATAAAAATGGTTTAGGACCACTATTTCGATAACGTAGAACACGAAAATCGCATTAAAAATGCAATATTAGAGCCCATTTTCATTAAAAGTTCAGTTTTTTGAATGCGAGTGTATACTTCCCATTCGCACAGCGATTTATGACTTTCCCATACATCCTATCGAGGAACTGATTGCGCCAGTCGATTCAGCGTCACAAAAAACACCGTTTTCCATAATTTCACGCAATTCTAAATCCAAAACTGTTTTTGTCAAAAAAATGAGCAAGGCTATAGTCTTGGATTTTTGTCAAAATTCAACAAAATTTTAATTATCATAAAAATGGTTTAGGACCACTATTTCGATAACGTAAAACACGAAAATCGCTATTAAAATGCAATATTAGAGCCCATTTTCATTAAAAGTTCAGTTTTTTTAAATGCGAGTGTATACTTCCCATTCGCACAACGATTTATGACTCTCCCATACATCCTATCGAGGAACTGATTGCGCCAGTCGATTCAGCGTCACAAAAAACACCGTTTTCCATAATTTCACGCAATTCTAAATCCAAAAGTGTTTTTGTCAAAAAAATGAGCAAGGCTATAGTCTTGGATTTTTGACAAAATTCAACAAAATTTTAATTATCATAAAAATGGTTTAGGACCACTATTTCGATAACGTAAAACACGAAAATCGCTATTAAAATGCAATATTAGAGCCCATTTTCATTAAAAGTTCAGTTTTTTTGAATGCGAGTGTATACTTCTCATTCGCACAACGATTTATGACTCTCCCATACATCCTATCGAGGAACTGATTGCGCCAGTCGATTCAGCGTCACAAAAAACACCGTTTTCCATAATTTCACGCAATTCTAAATCCAAAAGTGTTTTTGTCAAAAAAATGAGCAAGGCTATAGTCTTGGATTTTTGTCAATATTCAACAAAATTTTAATTATCATAAAAATGGTTTAGGACCACTATTTCGATAACGTAAAACACGAAAATCGCTATTAAAATGCAATATTAGAGCCCATTTTCATTAAAAGTTCAGTTTTTTTGAATGCGAGTGTATACTTCCCATTCGCACAACGATTTATGACTCTCCCATACATCCTATCGAGGAACTGATTGCGCCAGTCGATTCAGCGTCACAAAAAACACCGTTTTCCATAATTTCACGCAATTCTAAATCCAAAACCGTTTTTGTCAAAAAAATGAGCAAGGCTATAGTCTTGGATTTTTGTCAAAATTCAACAAAATTTTAATTATCATAAAAATGGTTTAGGACCACTATTTCGATAACGTAAAACACGAAAATCGCTATTAAAATGCAATATTAGAGCCCATTTTCATTAAAAGTTCAGTTTTTTTGAATGCGAGTGTATACTTCCCATTCGCACAACGATTTATGACTCTCCCATACATCCTATCGAGGAACTGATTGCGCCAGTCGATTCAGCGTCACAAAAAACACCGTTTTCCATAATTTCACGCAATTCTAAATCCAAAAGTGTTTTTGTCAAAAAAATGAGCAAGGCTATAGTCTTGGATTTTTGTCAAATTTCAACAAAATTTTAATTATTATAAAAATGGTTTAGGACCACTATTTCGATAACGTAGAACACGAAAATCGCTATTAAAATGCAATATTAGAGCCCATTTTCATTAAAAGTTCAGTTTTTTTGAATGCGAGTGTATACTTCCCATTCGCACAGCGATTTATGACTTTCCCATACATCCTATCGAGGAACTGATTGCGCCAGTCGATTCAGCGTCACAAAAAACACCGTTTTCCATAATTTCACGCAATTCTAAATCCAAAACTGTTTTTGTCAAAAAAATGAGCAAGGCTATAGTCTTGGATTTTTGTCAAAATTCAACAAAATTTTAATTATCATAAAAATGGTTTAGGACCACTATTTCGATAACGTAGAACACGAAAATCGCTATTAAAATGCAATATTAGAGCCCATTTTCATTAAAAGTTCAGTTTTTTTGAATGCGAGTGTACACTTCCCATTCGCACAACGATTTATGACTCTCCCATACATCCTATCGAGGAACTGATTGCGCCAGTCGATTCAGCGTCACAAAAAACACCGTTTTCCATAATTTCAGGCAATTCTAAATCCAAAAGTGTTTTTGTCAAAAAAATGAGCAAGGCTATAGTCTTGGATTTTTGTCAAAATTCAACAAAATTTTAATTATCATACAAATGGTTTAGGACCACTATTTCGATAACGTAGAACACGAAAATCGCTATTAAAATTCAATATTAGAGCCCATTTTCATTAAAAGTTCAGTTTTTTTGAATGCGAGTGTATACTTCCCATTCGCACAACGATTTATGACTCTCCCATACATCCTATCGAGGAACTGATTGCGCCAGTCGATTCAGCGTCACAAAAAACACCGTTTTCCATAATTTCACGCAATTCTAAATCCAAAAGTGTTTTTGTCAATAAAATGAGCAAGGCTATAGTCTTGGATTTTTGTCAAAATTCAACAAAATTTTAATTATCATAAAAATGGTTTAGGACCACTATTTCGATAACGTAGAACACGAAAATCGCTATTAAAATGCAATATTAGAGCCCATTTTCATTAAAAGTTCAGTTTTTTTGAATGCGAGTGTATACTTCCCATTCGCACAACGATTTATGACTCTCCCATACATCCTATCGAGGAACTGATTGCGCCAGTCGATTCAGCGTCACAAAAAACACCGTTTTCCATAATTTCACGCAATTCTAAATCCAAAAGTGTTTTTGTCAAAAAAATGAGCAAGGCTATAGTCTTGGATTTTTGTCAAAATTCAACAAAATTTTAATTATCATAAAAATGGTTTAGGACCACTATTTCGATAACGTAGAACACGAAAATCGCTATTAAAATGCAATATTAGAGCCCATTTTCATTAAAAGTTTAGTTTTTTTGAATGCGAGTGTATACTTCCCATTCGCACAACGATTTATGACTCTCCCATACATCCTATCGAGGAACTGATTGCGCCAGTCGATTCAGCGTCACAAAAAACACCGTTTTCCATAATTTCACGCAATTCTAAATCCAAAAGTGTTTTTGTCAAAAAATGAGCAAGGCTATAGTCTTGGATTTTTGTCAAAATTCAACAAAATTTTAATTATCATAAAAATGGTTTAGGACCACTATTTCGATAACGTAGAACACGAAAATCGCTATTAAAATGCAATATTAGAGCCCATTTTCATTAAAAGTTCAGTTTTTTTGAATGCGAGTGTATACTTCCCATTCGCACAGCGATTTATGACTGTCCCATACATCCTATCGAGGAACTGATTGCGCCAGTCGATTCAGCGTCACAAAAAACACCGTTTTCCATAATTTCACGCAATTCTAAATCCAAAACTGTTTTTGTCAAACAAATGAGCAAGGCTATAGTCTTGGATTTTTGTCAAAATTCAACAAAATTTTAATTATCATAAAAATGGTTTAGGACCACTATTTCGATAACGTAGAACACGAAAATCGCTATTAAAATGCAATATTAGAGCCCATTTTCATTAAAAGTTCAGTTTTTTTGAATGCGAGTGTATACTTCCCATTCGCACAACGATTTATGACTGTCCCATACATCCTATCGAGGAACTGATTGCGCCAGTCGATTCAGCGTCACAAAAAACACCGTTTTCCATAATTTCACGCAATTCTAAATCCAAAACCGTTTTTGTCAAAAAAATGAGCAAGGCTATAGTCTTGGATTTTTGTCAAAATTCAACAAAATTTTAATTATCATAAAAATGGTTTAGGACCACTATTTCGATAACGTAGAACACGAAAATCGCTATTAAAATGCAATATTAGAGGCCATTTTCATTAAAAGTTCAGTTTTTTTGAATGCGAGTGTATACTTCCCATTCGCACAGCGATTTATGACTGTCCCATACATCCTATCGAGGAACTGATTGCGCCAGTCGATTCAGCGTCACAAAAAACACCGTTTTCCATAATTTCACGCAATTCTAAATCCAAAAGTGCTTTTGTCAAAAAAATGAGCAAGGCTATAGCCTTGTCAAAATTCAACAAAATTTTAATTATCATAAAAATGGTTTAGGACCACTATTTCGATAACGTAGAACACGAAAATCGCTATTAAAATGCAATATTAGAGCCCATTTTCATTAAAAGTTCAGTTTTTTTGAATGCGAGTGTATACTTCCCATTCGCACAACGATTTATGACTCTCCCATACATCCTATCGAGGAACTGATTGCGCCAGTCGATTCAGCGTCACAAAAAACACCGTTTTCCATAATTTCACGCAATTCTAAATCCAAAAGTGTTTTTGTCAAAAAAATGAGCAAGGCTATAGTCTTGGATTTTTGTCAAAATTCAACAAAATTTTAATTATCATAAAAATGGTTTAGGACCACTATTTCGATAACGTAGAACACGAAAATCGCTATTAAAATGCAATATTAGAGCCCATTTTCATTAAAAGTTCAGTTTTTTGAATGCGAGTGTATACTTCCCATTCGCACAGCGATTTATGACTGTCCCATACATCCTATCGAGGAACTGATTGCGCCAGTCGATTCAGCGTCACAAAAAACACCGTTTTCCATAATTTCACGCAATTCTAAATCCAAAACTGTTTTTGTCAAAAAAATGAGCAAGGCTATAGTCTTGGATTTTTGTCAAAATTCAACAAAATTTTAATTATCATAAAAATGGTTTAGGACCACTATTTCGATAACGTAGAACACGAAAATCGCTATTAAAATGCAATATTAGAGCCCATTTTCATTAAAAGTTCAGTTTTTTTGAATGCGAGTGTATACTTCCCATTCGCACAACGATTTATGACTCTCCCATACATCCTATCGAGGAACTGATTGCGCCAGTCGATTCAGCGTCACAAAAAACACCATTTTCCATAATTTCACGCAATTCTAAATCCAAAAGTGTTTTTGTCAAAAAAATGAGCAAGGCTATAGTCTTGGATTTTTGTCAAAATTCAACAAAATTTTAATTATCATAAAAATGGTTTAGGACCACTATTTCGATAACGTAGAACACGAAAATCGCTATTAAAATGCAATATTAGAGCCCATTTTCATTAAAAGTTCAGTTTTTTTGAATGCGAGTGTATACTTCCCATTCGCACAGCGATTTATGACTGTCCCATACATCCTATCGAGGAACTGATTGCGCCAGTCGATTCAGCGTCACAAAAAACACCGTTTTCCATAATTTCACGCAATTCTAAATCCAAAACCGTTTTTGTCAAAAAAATGAGCAAGGCTATAGTCTAGGATTTTTGTCAAAATTCAACAAAATTTTAATTATCATAAAAATGGTTTAGGACCACTATTTCGATAACGTAAAACACGAAAATCGCTATTAAAATGCAATATTAGAGCCCATTTTCATTAAAAGTTCAGTTTTTTGAATGCGAGTGTATACTTCCCATTCGCACAGCGATTTATGACTGTCCCATACATCCTATCGAGGAACTGATTGCGCCAGTCGATTCAGCGTCACAAAAAACACCGTTTTCCATAATTTCACGCAATTCTAAATCCAAAACTGTTTTTGTCAAAAAAATGAGCAAGGCTATAGTCTTGGATTTTTGTCAAAATTCAACAAAATTTTAATTATCATAAAAATGGTTTAGGACCACTATTTCGATAACGTAGAACACGAAAATCGCTATTAAAATGCAATATTAGAGCCCATTTTCATTAAAAGTTCAGTTTTTTTGAATGCGAGTGTATACTTCCCATTCGCACAGCGATTTATGACTTTCCCATACATCCTATCGAGGAACTGATTGCGCCAGTCGATTCAGCGTCACAAAAAACACCGTTTTCCATAATTTCACGCAATTCTAAATCCAAAACTGTTTTTGTCAAAAAAATGAGCAAGGCTATAGTCTAGGATTTTTGTCAAAATTCAACAAAATTTTAATTATCATAAAAATGGTTTAGGACCACTATTTCGATAACGTAAAACACGAAAATCGCTATTAAAATGCAATATTAGAGCCCATTTTCATTAAAAGTTCAGTTTTTTTGAATGCGAGTGTATACTTCCCATTCGCACAGCGATTTATGACTGTCCCATACATCCTATCGAGGAACTGATTGCGCCAGTCGATTCAGCGTCACAAAAAACACCGTTTTCCATAATTTCACGCAATTCTAAATCCAAAACTGTTTTTGTCAAAAAAATGAGCAAGGCTATAGTCTTGGATTTTTGTCAAAATTCAACAAAATTTTAATTATCATAAAAATGGGTTAGGACCACTATTTCGATAACGTAGAACACGAAAATCGCTATTAAAATGCAATATTAGAGCCCATTTTCATTAAAAGTTCAGTTTTTTTGAATGCGAGTGTATACTTCCCATTCGCACAGCGATTTATGACTTTCCCATACATCCTATCGAGGAACTGATTGCGCCAGTCGATTCAGCGTCACAAAAAACACCGTTTTCCATAATTTCACGCAATTCTAAATCCAAAACTGTTTTTGTCAAAAAATGAGCAAGGCTATAGTCTTGGATTTTTGTCAAAATTCAACAAAATTTTAATTATCATAAAAATGGTTTAGGACCACTATTTCGATAACGTAGAACACGAAAATCGCTATTAAAATGCAATATTAGAGCCCATTTTCATTAAAAGTTCAGTTTTTTTGAATGCGAGTGTATACTTCCCATTCGCACAGCGATTTATGACTTTCCCATACATCCTATCGAGGAACTGATTGCGCCAGTCGATTCAGCGTCACAAAAAACACCGTTTTCCATAATTTCACGCAATTCTAAATCCAAAACTGTTTTTGTCAAAAAAATGAGCAAGGCTATAGTCTTGGATTTTTGTCAAAATTCAACAAAATTTTAATTATCATAAAAATGGTTTAGGACCACTATTTCGATAACGTAGAACACGAAAATCGCTATTAAAATGCAATATTAGAGCCCATTTTCATTAAAAGTTCAGTTTTTTGAATGCGAGTGTATACTTCCCATTCGCACAGCGATTTATGACTTTCCCATACATCCTATCGAGGAACTGATTGCGCCAGTCGATTCAGCGTCACAAAAAACACCGTTTTCCATAATTTCACGCAATTCTAAATCCAAAACTGTTTTTGTCAAAAAAATGAGCAAGGCTATAGTCTAGGATTTTTGTCAAAATTCAACAAAATTTTAATTATCATAAAAATGGTTTAGGACCACTATTTCGATAACGTAAAACACGAAAATCGCTATTAAAATGCAATATTAGAGCCCATTTTCATTAAAAGTTCAGTTTTTTTGAATGCGAGTGTATACTTCCCATTCGCACAGCGATTTATGACTGTCCCATACATCCTATCGAGGAACTGATTGCGCCAGTCGATTCAGCGTCACAAAAAACACCGTTTTCCATAATTTCACGCAATTCTAAATCCAAAACTGTTTTTGTCAAAAAAATGAGCAAGGCTATAGTCTTGGATTTTTGTCAAAATTCAACAAAATTTTAATTATCATAAAAATGGTTTAGGACCACTATTTCGATAACGTAGAACACGAAAATCGCTATTAAAATGCAATATTAGAGCCCATTTTCATTAAAAGTTCAGTTTTTTTGAATGCGAGTGTATACTTCCCATTCGCACAGCGATTTATGACTTTCCCATACATCCTATCGAGGAACTGATTGCGCCAGTCGATTCAGCGTCACAAAAAACACCGTTTTCCATAATTTCACGCAATTCTAAATCCAAAACTGTTTTTGTCAAAAAAATGAGCAAGGCTATAGTCTTGGATTTTTGTCAAAATTCAACAAAATTTTAATTATCATAAAAATGGTTTAGGACCACTATTTCGATAACGTAGAACACGAAAATCGCTATTAAAATGCAATATTAGAGCCCATTTTCATTAAAAGTTCAGTTTTTTTGAATGCGAGTGTATACTTCCCATTCGCACAGCGATTTATGACTGTCCCATACATCCTATCGAGGAACTGATTGCGCCAGTCGATTCAGCGTCACAAAAAACACCGTTTTCCATAATTTCACGCAATTCTAAATCCAAAACTGTTTTTGTCAAAAAAATGAGCAAGGCTATAGTCTAGGATTTTTGTCAAAATTCAACAAAATTTTAATTATCATAAAAATGGTTTAGGACCACTATTTCGATAACGTAAAACACGAAAATCGCTATTAAAATGCAATATTAGAGCCCATTTTCATTAAAAGTTCAGTTTTTTTGAATGCGAGTGTATACTTCCCATTCGCACAGCGATTTATGACTGTCCCATACATCCTATCGAGGAACTGATTGCGCCAGTCGATCCAGCGTCACAAAAAACACCGTTTTCCATAATTTCACGCAATTCTAAATCCAAAACTGTTTTTGTCAAAAAAATGAGCAAGGCTATAGTCTTGGATTTTTGTCAAAATTCAACAAAATTTTAATTATCATAAAAATGGTTTAGGACCACTATTTCGATAACGTAGAACACGAAAATCGCTATTAAAATGCAATATTAGAGCCCATTTTCATTAAAAGTTCAGTTTTTTGAATGCGAGTGTATACTTCCCATTCGCACAGCGATTTATGACTTTCCCATACATCCTATCGAGGAACTGATTGCGCCAGTCGATTCAGCGTCACAAAAAACACCGTTTTCCATAATTTCACGCAATTCTAAATCCAAAACTGTTTTTGTCAAAAAAATGAGCAAGGCTATAGTCTTGGATTTTTGTCAAAATTCAACAAAATTTTAATTATCATAAAAAATGGTTTAGGACCACTATTTCGATAACGTAGAACACGAAAATCGCTATTAAAATGCAATATTAGAGCCCATTTTCATTAAAAGTTCAGTTTTTTTGAATGCGAGTGTATACTTCCCATTCGCACAGCGATTTATGACTGTCCCATACATCCTATCGAGGAACTGATTGCGCCAGTCGATTCAGCGTCACAAAAACACCGTTTTCCATAATTTCACGCAATTCTAAATCCAAAACTGTTTTTGTCAAAAAATGAGCAAGGCTATAGTCTAGGATTTTTTGTCAAAATTCAACAAAATTTTAATTATCATAAAAATGGTTTATCACCACTATAACGATAACTCAAAACACGAAAATCGCTATTAAAATGCAATATTAGAGCCCATTTTCATTAAAAGTTCAGTTTTTGAATGCGAGTGTATACTTCCCATTCGCACAGCGATTTATGACTGTCCCATACATCCTATCGAGGAACTGATTGCGCCAGTCGATTCAGCGTCACAAAAAACACCGTTTTCCATAATTTCACGCAATTCTAAATCCAAAACTGTTTTTGTCAAAAAAATTGAGCAAGGCTATAGTCTTGGATTTTTGTCAAAATTCAACAAAATTTTAATTATCATAAAAATGGTTTAGGACCACTATTTCGATAACGTAGAACACGAAAATCGCTATTAAAATGCAATATTAGAGCCCATTTTCATTAAAAGTTCAGTTTTTTTGAATGCGAGTGTATACTTCCCATTCGCACAGCGATTTATGACTTTCCCATACATCCTATCGAGGAACTGATTGCGCCAGTCGATTCAGCGTCACAAAAAACACCGTTTTCCATAATTTCACGCAATTCTAAATCCAAAACTGTTTTTGTCAAAAAAATGAGCAAGGCTATAGTCTTGGATTTTTGTCAAAATTCAACAAAATTTTAATTATCATAAAAATGGTTTAGGACCACTATTTCGATAACGTAGAACACGAAAATCGCTATTAAAATGCAATATTAGAGCCCATTTTCATTAAAAGTTCAGTTTTTTTGAATGCGAGTGTATACTTCCCATTCGCACAGCGATTTATGACTTTCCCATACATCCTATCGAGGAACTGATTGCGCCAGTCGATTCAGCGTCACAAAAAACACCGTTTTCCATAATTTCACGCAATTCTAAATCCAAAACTGTTTTTGTCAAAAAAATGAGCAAGGCTTTAGTCTTGGATTTTTGTCAAAATTCTACAAAATTTTAATTATCATAAAAATGGTTTAGGACCACTATTTCGATAACGTAGAACACGAAAATCGCTATTAAAATGCAATATTAGAGCCCATTTTCATTAAAAGTTCAGTTTTTTTGAATGCGAGTGTATACTTCCCATTCGCACAGCGATTTATGACTGTCCCATACATCCTATCGAGGAACTGATTGCGCCAGTCGATTCAGCGTCACAAAAAACACCGTTTTCCATAATTTCACGCAATTCTAAATCCAAAACTGTTTTTGTCAAAAAAATGAGCAAGGCTATAGTCTAGGATTTTTGTCAAAATTCAACAAAATTTTAATTATCATAAAAATGGTTTAGGACCACTATTTCGATAACGTAAAACACGAAAATCGCTATTAAAATGCAATATTAGAGCCCATTTTCATTAAAAGTTCAGTTTTTTTGAATGCGAGTGTATACTTCCCATTCGCACAGCGATTTATGACTGTCCCATACATCCTATCGAGGAACTGATTGCGCCAGTCGATTCAGCGTCACAAAAAACACCGTTTTCCATAATTTCACGCAATTCTAAATCCAAAACTGTTTTTGTCAAAAAATGAGCAAGGCTATAGTCTTGGATTTTTGTCAAAATTCAACAAAATTTTAATTATCATAAAAATGGTTTAGGACCACTATTTCGATAACGTAGAACACGAAAATCGCTATTAAAATGCAATATTAGAGCCCATTTTCATTAAAAGTTCAGTTTTTTGAATGCGAGTGTATACTTCCCATTCGCACAGCGATTTATGACTCTCCCATACATCCTATCGAGGAACTGATTGCGCCAGTCGATTCAGCGTCACAAAAAACACCGTTTTCCATAATTTCACGCAATTCTAAATCCAAAACTGTTTTTGTCAAAAAAATGAGCAAGGCTATAGTCTTGGATTTTTGTCAAAATTCAACAAAATTTTAATTATCATAAAAATGGTTTAGGACCACTATTTCGATAACGTAGAACACGAAAATCGCTATTAAAATGCAATATTAGAGCCCATTTTCATTAAAAGTTCAGTTTTTTTGAATGCGAGTGTATACTTCCCATTCGCACAGCGATTTATGACTGTCCCATACATCCTATCGAGGAACTGATTGCGCCAGTCGATTCAGCGTCACAAAAAACACCGTTTTCCATAATTTCACGCAATTCTAAATCCAAAACTGTTTTTTTGAAAAAAAGTAGCAAGGCTATAGTCTAGGATTTTTGTCAAAATTCAACAAAATTTTAATTATCATAAAAATGGTTTAGGACCACTATTTCGATAACGTAAAACACGAAAATCGCTATTAAAATGCAATATTAGAGCCCATTTTCATTAAAAGTTCAGTTTATTATAATGCGAGTGTATACTTCCCATTCGCACAGCGATTTATGACTGTCCCATACATCCTATCGAGGAACTGATTGCGCCAGTCGATTCAGCGTCACAAAAAACACCGTTTTCCATAATTTCACGCAATTCTAAATCCAAAACTGTTTTTGTCAAAAAAATGAGCAAGGCTATAGTCTTGGATTTTTGTCAAAATTCAACAAAATTTTAATTATCATAAAAATGGTTTAGGACCACTATTTCGATAACGTAGAACACGAAAATCGCTATTAAAATGCAATATTAGAGCCCATTTTCATTAAAAGTTCAGTTTTTTTGAATGCGAGTGTATACTTCCCATTCGCACAGCGATTTATGACTTTCCCATACATCCTATCGAGGAACTGATTGCGCCAGTCGATTCAGCGTCACAAAAAACACCGTTTTCCATAATTTCACGCAATTCTAAATCCAAAACTGTTTTTGTCAAAAAAATGAGCAAGGCTATAGTCTTGGATTTTTGTCAAAATTCAACAAAATTTTAATTATCATAAAAATGGTTTAGGACCACTATTTCGATAACGTAGAACACGAAAATCGCTATTAAAATGCAATATTAGAGCCCATTTTCATTAAAAGTTCAGTTTTTTTGAATGCGAGTGTATACTTCCCATTCGCACAGCGATTTATGACTGTCCCATACATCCTATCGAGGAACTGATTGCGCCAGTCGATTCAGCGTCACAAAAAACACCGTTTTCCATAATTTCACGCAATTCTAAATCCAAAACTGTTTTTGTCAAAAAAATGAGCAAGGCTATAGTCTTGGATTTTTGTCAAAATTCAACAAAATTTTAATTATCATAAAAATGGTTTAGGACCACTATTTCGATAACGTAGAACACGAAAATCGCTATTAAAATGCAATATTAGAGCCCATTTTCATTAAAAGTTCAGTTTTTTGAATGCGAGTGTATACTTCCCATTCGCACAGCGATTTATGACTCTCCCATACATCCTATCGAGGAACTGATTGCGCCAGTCGATTCAGCGTCACAAAAAACACCGTTTTCCATAATTTCACGCAATTCTAAATCCAAAACTGTTTTTGTCAAAAAAAATGAGCAAGGCTATAGTCTTGGATTTTTGTCAAAATTCAACAAAATTTTAATTATCATAAAAATGGTTTAGGACCACTATTTCGATAACGTAGAACACGAAAATCGCTATTAAAATGCAATATTAGAGCCCATTTTCATTAAAAGTTCAGTTTTTGAATGCGAGTGTATACTTCCCATTCGCACAGCGATTTATGACTGTCCCATACATCCTATCGAGGAACTGATTGCGCCACTCGATTCAGCGTCACAAAAAACACCGTTTTCCATAATTTCACGCAATTCTAAATCCAAAACTGTTTTTGTCAAAAAAATGAGCAAGGCTATAGTCTTGGATTTTTGTCAAAATTCAACAAAATTTTAATTATCATAAAAATGGTTTAGGACCACTATTTCGATAACGTAGAACACGAAAATCGCTATTAAAATGCAATATTAGAGCCCATTTTCATTAAAAGTTCAGTTTTTTTGAATGCGAGTGTATACTTCCCATTCGCACAGCGATTTATGACTTTCCCATACATCCTATCGAGGAACTGATTGCGCCAGTCGATTCAGCGTCACAAAAAACACCGTTTTCCATAATTTCACGCAATTCTAAATCCAAAACTGTTTTTGTCAAAAAAATGAGCAAGGCTATAGTCTTGGATTTTTGTCAAAATTCAACAAAATTTTAATTATCATAAAAATGGTTTAGGACCACTATTTCGATAACGTAGAACACGAAAATCGCTATTAAAATGCAATATTAGAGCCCATTTTCATTAAAAGTTCACTAATTTTGAATGCGAGTGTATACTTCCCATTCGCACAGCGATTTATGACTGTCCCATACATCCTATCGAGGAACTGATTGCGCCAGTCGATTCAGCGTCACAAAAAACACCGTTTTCCATAATTTCACGCAATTCTAAATCCAAAACTGTTTTTGTCAAAAAAATGAGCAAGGCTATAGTCTTGGATTTTTGTCAAAATTCAACAAAATTTTAATTATCATAAAAATGGTTTAGGACCACTATTTCGATAACGTAGAACACGAAAATCGCTATTAAAATGCAATATTAGAGCCCATTTTCATTAAAAGTTCAGTTTTTTGAATGCGAGTGTATACTTCCCATTCGCACAGCGATTTATGACTTTCCCATACATCCTATCGAGGAACTGATTGCGCCAGTCGATTCAGCGTCACAAAAAACACCGTTTTCCATAATTTCACGCAATTCTAAATCCAAAACTGTTTTTGTCAAAAAAATGAGCAAGGCTATAGTCTTGGATTTTTGTCAAAATTCAACAAAATTTTAATTATCATAAAAATGGTTTAGGACCACTATTTCGATAACGTAGAACACGAAAATCGCTATTAAAATGCAATATTAGAGCCCATTTTCATTAAAAGTTCAGTTTTTTTGAATGCGAGTGTATACTTCCCATTCGCACAGCGATTTATGACTGTCCCATACATCCTATCGAGGAACTGATTGCGCCAGTCGATTCAGCGTCACAAAAAACACCGTTTTCCATAATTTCACGCAATTCTAAATCCAAAACTGTTTTTGTCAAAAAAATGAGCAAGGCTATAGTCTTGGATTTTTGTCAAAATTCAACAAAATTTTAATTATCATAAAAATGGTTTAGGACCACTATTTCGATAACGTAGAACACGAAAATCGCTATTAAAATGCAATATTAGAGCCCATTTTCATTAAAAGTTCAGTTTTTGAATGCGAGTGTATACTTCCCATTCGCACAACGATTTATGACTCTCCCATACATCCTATCGAGGAACTGATTGCGCCAGTCGATTCAGCGTCACAAAAAACACCATTTTCCATAATTTCACGCAATTCTAAATCCAAAAGTGTTTTTGTCAAAAAAATGAGCAAGGCTATAGTCTTGGATTTTTGTCAAAATTCAACAAAATTTTAATTATCATAAAAATGGTTTAGGACCACTATTTCGATAACGTAGAACACGAAAATCGCTATTAAAATGCAATATTAGAGCCCATTTTCAATAATTGTTCAGTTTTTTGAATGCGAGTGTATACTTCCCATTCGCACAGCGATTTATGACTGTCCCATACATCCTATCGAGGAACTGATTGCGCCAGTCGATTCAGCGTCACAAAAAACACCGTTTTCCATAATTTCACGCAATTCTAAATCCAAAACCGTTTTTGTCAAAAAAATGAGCAAGGCTATAGTCTAGGATTTTTGTCAAAATTCAACAAAATTTTAATTATCATAAAAATGGTTTAGGACCACTATTTCGATAACGTAAAACACGAAAATCGCTATTAAAATGCAATATTAGAGCCCATTTTCATTAAAAGTTCAGTTTTTTTGAATGCGAGTGTATACTTCCCATTCGCACAGCGATTTATGACTGTCCCATACATCCTATCGAGGAACTGATTGCGCCAGTCGATTCAGCGTCACAAAAAACACCGTTTTCCATAATTTCACGCAATTCTAAATCCAAAACTGTTTTTGTCAAAAAAATGAGCAAGGCTATAGTCTTGGATTTTTGTCAAAATTCAACAAAATTTTAATTATCATAAAAATGGTTTAGGACCACTATTTCGATAACGTAGAACACGAAAATCGCTATTAAAATGCAATATTAGAGCCCATTTTCATTAAAAGTTCAGTTTTTTTGAATGCGAGTGTATACTTCCCATTCGCACAGCGATTTATGACTTTCCCATACATCCTATCGAGGAACTGATTGCGCCAGTCGATTCAGCGTCACAAAAAACACCGTTTTCCATAATTTCACGCAATTCTAAATCCAAAACTGTTTTTGTCAAAAAAATGAGCAAGGCTATAGTCTTGGATTTTTGTCAAAATTCAACAAAATTTTAATTATCATAAAAATGGTTTAGGACCACTATTTCGATAACGTAGAACACGAAAATCGCTATTAAAATGCAATATTAGAGCCCATTTTCATTAAAAGTTCAGTTTTTTTGAATGCGAGTGTATACTTCCCATTCGCACAGCGATTTATGACTGTCCCATACATCCTATCGAGGAACTGATTGCGCCAGTCGATTCAGCGTCACAAAAAACACCGTTTTCCATAATTTCACGCAATTCTAAATCCAAAACTGTTTTTGTCAAAAAAATGAGCAAGGCTATAGTCTAGGATTTTTGTCAAAATTCAACAAAATTTTAATTATCATAAAAATGGTTTAGGACCACTATTTCGATAACGTAAAACACGAAAATCGCTATTAAAATGCAATATTAGAGCCCATTTTCATTAAAAGTTCAGTTTTTTGAATGCGAGTGTATACTTCCCATTCGCACAGCGATTTATGACTGTCCCATACATCCTATCGAGGAACTGATTGCGCCAGTCGATTCAGCGTCACAAAAAACACCGTTTTCCATAATTTCACGCAATTCTAAATCCAAAACTGTTTTTGTCAAAAAAAATGAGCAAGGCTATAGTCTTGGATTTTTGTCAAAATTCAACAAAATTTTAATTATCATAAAAATGGTTTAGGACCACTATTTCGATAACGTAGAACACGAAAATCGCTATTAAAATGCAATATTAGAGCCCATTTTCATTAAAAGTTCAGTTTTTTTGAATGCGAGTGTATACTTCCCATTCGCACAGCGATTTATGACTTTCCCATACATCCTATCGAGGAACTGATTGCGCCAGTCGATTCAGCGTCACAAAAAACACCGTTTTCCATAATTTCACGCAATTCTAAATCCAAAACTGTTTTTGTCAAAAAATGAGCAAGGCTATAGTCTTGGATTTTTGTCAAAATTCAACAAAATTTTAATTATCATAAAAATGGTTTAGGACCACTATTTCGATAACGTAGAACACGAAAATCGCTATTAAAATGCAATATTAGAGCCCATTTTCATTAAAAGTTCAGTTTTTGAATGCGAGTGTATACTTCCCATTCGCACAGCGATTTATGACTTTCCCATACATCCTATCGAGGAACTGATTGCGCCAGTCGATTCAGCGTCACAAAAAACACCGTTTTCCATAATTTCACGCAATTCTAAATCCAAAACTGTTTTTGTCAAAAAAATGAGCAAGGCTATAGTCTTGGATTTTTGTCAAAATTCAACAAAATTTTAATTATCATAAAAATGGTTTAGGACCACTATTTCGATAACGTAGAACACGAAAATCGCTATTAAAATGCAATATTAGAGCCCATTTTCATTACAAGTTCTTATTTTTTGAATGCGAGTGTATACTTCCCATTCGCACAGCGATTTATGACTGTCCCATACATCCTATCGAGGAACTGATTGCGCCAGTCGATTCAGCGTCACAAAAAACACCGTTTTCCATAATTTCACGCAATTCTAAATCCAAAACTGTTTTTGTCAAAAAAATGAGCAAGGCTATAGTCTAGGATTTTTGTCAAAATTCAACAAAATTTTAATTATCATAAAAATGGTTTAGGACCACTATTTCGATAACGTAAAACACGAAAATCGCTATTAAAATGCAATATTAGAGCCCATTTTCATTAAAAGTTCAGTTTTTTGAATGCGAGTGTATACTTCCCATTCGCACAGCGATTTATGACTGTCCCATACATCCTATCGAGGAACTGATTGCGCCAGTCGATCCAGCGTCACAAAAACACCGTTTTCCATAATTTCACGCAATTCTAAATCCAAAACTGTTTTTGTCAAAAAAATGAGCAAGGCTATAGTCTTGGATTTTTGTCAAAATTCAACAAAATTTTAATTATCATAAAAATGGTTTAGGACCACTATTTCGATAACGTAGAACACGAAAATCGCTATTAAAATGCAATATTAGAGCCCATTTTCATTAAAAGTTCAGTTTTTGAATGCGAGTGTATACTTCCCATTCGCACAGCGATTTATGACTTTCCCATACATCCTATCGAGGAACTGATTGCGCCAGTCGATTCAGCGTCACAAAAAACACCGTTTTCCATAATTTCACGCAATTCTAAATCCAAAACTGTTTTTGTCAAAAAAATGAGCAAGGCTATAGTCTTGGATTTTTGTCAAAATTCAACAAAATTTTAATTATCATAAAAATGGTTTAGGACCACTATTTCGATAACGTAGAACACGAAAATCGCTATTAAAATGCAATATTAGAGCCCATTTTCATTAAAAGTTCAGTTTTTTGAATGCGAGTGTATACTTCCCATTCGCACAGCGATTTATGACTGTCCCATACATCCTATCGAGGAACTGATTGCACCAGTCGATTCAGCGTCACAAAAAACACCGTTTTCCATAATTTCACGCAATTCTAAATCCAAAACTGTTTTTGTCAAAAAATGAGCAAGGCTATAGTCTAGGATTTTTGTCAAAATTCAACAAAATTTTAATTATCATAAAAATGGTTTAGGACCACTATTTCGATAACGTAGAACACGAAAATCGCTATTAAAATGCAATATTAGAGCCAATTTTCATTAAAATATCAGTATAAATTAAATCTAGTGTATACTTCCCATTCGCACAGCGATTTATGACTGTCCCATACATCCTATCGAGGAACTGATTGCGCCAGTCGATTCAGCGTCACAAAAAACACCGTTTTCCATAATTTCACGCAATTCTAAATCCAAAACTGTTTTTGTCAAAAAAATGAGCAAGGCTATAGTCTTGGATTTTTGTCAAAATTCAACAAAATTTTAATTATCATAAAAATGGTTTAGGACCACTATTTCGATAACGTAGAACACGAAAATCGCTATTAAAATGCAATATTAGAGCCCATTTTCATTAAAAGTTCAGTTTTTTGAATGCGAGTGTATACTTCCCATTCGCACAGCGATTTATGACTTTCCCATACATCCTATCGAGGAACTGATTGCGCCAGTCGATTCAGCGTCACAAAAAACACCGTTTTCCATAATTTCACGCAATTCTAAATCCAAAACTGTTTTTGTCACAAAATGAGCAAGGCTATAGTCTTGGATTTTTGTCAAAATTCAACAAAATTTTAATTATCATAAAAATGGTTTAGGACCACTATTTCGATAACGTAGAACACGAAAATCGCTATTAAAATGCAATATTAGAGCCCATTTTCATTAAAAGTTCAGTTTTTTTGAATGCGAGTGTATACTTCCCATTCGCACAGCGATTTATGACTGTCCCATACATCCTATCGAGGAACTGATTGCGCCAGTCGATTCAGCGTCACAAAAAACACCGTTTTCCATAATTTCACGCAATTCTAAATCCAAAACTGTTTTTGTCAAAAAAATCAGCAAGGCTATAGTCTTGGATTTTTGTCAAAATTCAACAAAATTTTAATTATCATAAAAATGGTTTAGGACCACTATTTCGATAACGTAGAACACGAAAATCGCTATTAAAATGCAATATTAGAGCCCATTTTCATTAAAAGTTCAGTTTTTTTGAATGCGAGTGTATACTTCCCATTCGCACAGCGATTTATGACTTTCCCATACATCCTATCGAGGAACTGATTGCGCCAGTCGATTCAGCGTCACAAAAAACACCGTTTTCCATAATTTCACGCAATTCTAAATCCAAAACTGTTTTTGTCAAAAAAATCAGCAAGGCTATAGTCTTGGATTTTTGTCAAAATTCAACAAAATTTTAATTATCATAAAAATGGTTTAGGACCACTATTTCGATAACGTAGAACACGAAAATCGCTATTAAAATGCAATATTAGAGCCCATTTTCATTAAAAGTTCAGTTTTTTTGAATGCGAGTGTATACTTCCCATTCGCACAGCGATTTATGACTGTCCCATACATCCTATCGAGGAACTGATTGCGCCAGTCGATTCAGCGTCACAAAAAACACCGTTTTCCATAATTTCACGCAATTCTAAATCCAAAACTGTTTTTGTCAAAATTCAACAAAATTTTAATTATCATAAAAATGGTTTAGGACCACTATTTCGATAACGTAGAACACGAAAATCGCTATTAAAATGCAATATTAGAGCCCATTTTCATTAAAAGTTCAGTTTTTTTGAATGCGAGTGTATACTTCCCATTCGCACAGCGATTTATGACTTTCCCATACATCCTATCGAGGAACTGATTGCGCCAGTCGATTCAGCGTCACAAAAAACACCGTTTTCCATAATTTCACGCAATTCTAAATCCAAAAGTGTTTTGAATTGTGCACAAATAAGTTTTTCCACACTGTATTTATCTCTCCATTTCCAAGCTTTTATTATTTTTGTCCTGCACGCAGTCGATTAAAACAAGATTGCTCGTATTATTGTTACTTTATTTGTCCACTAAGGAAAAGGTAAATGAAACAACAAATAAAATACAACTATGAGAATCTATTGATATTAATTTTATATACAATGAATTTATACAGATAAGTATATTTAGATAAATGTTATAGTACACAACTTAGACATCGAGTTCTGCTATGCTAATATGTTAAAGGAGCGTTACGGAATGACTACAATGTTTAAAACTAATTTCCAAGCTCGCTCTAATCAAATAAAAAAATCCATTTTAGGCGAATTGGTGTATTCCGTGACGCCCTGTGTGAAATGTACGGACTGCCGCTATACGCTAATAGGATAAGCCAACCTAGGGTAAGTCTAATCAACAAGGCAGGCACCTCATTCCTTAAAATAACAACAATTCATAGAATTTACTTTAATTATTAACTTTGGGGAAGATCGACACTGGCAATCAGACAATATCCAACAAGTTACCTAACAAGTTCATCTCCCGTTGGGGAGATTTGGACACAAACCTTCAATAAGACCACCATGTATTGTGGTTTCTACAGTTTTGTATGTCCTGCTAAAATTTCCTACGAGCTTTTCCAGGTTTTGTTTAAAAGGGAATAGCAGGACCTGTGATTTCTTCATTCTTATAAAAGCACCAAATTCCTAGAGTTATTTGGCAAGTTTTCTTAAAGTACCATCTAATTTTATTGATAAACTTTCAGTATTTGACATTCTTGGAAAACTTTGTGTTCAAATTCCTACTCTATTGTTCAATTTTCCAGGATACCTTAGAAGCACTAAATTTAAGTGTTATTTGACATTCTTGGATTTTTTTGAAGTTCCTCTTTGTTCAAATTCCTACTCTATTGTCCAATTTTCCAGAATTTCTTAAAAGCACTAAATTTAAGAGTTATTTGACATTCTTGGACTTTTTTAAGCTCCTTGTTCAAAATACAGTTTAATAGCAACAGCAGGAACTTCATTTGTAAAAGGAAAACTTTGTGTTCAAATTCCTACCCTATTGTTCAATTTTCCATAATTTCTTAGGAACAGCAGGAACTTCATTTGTAAAATGAAAACTTTGTGCTCAAATTCCTACTCTATTGTTCAATTTTCCAGAATTTCTTAGCAACAGCAGGAACTTCATTTGTAAAAGGAAAACTTTGTGTTCAAATTCCTACTCCATCGTCCAATTTTCCAGAATTTCTTAGAAGCACTAAATTTAAGAGTTATTTGACATTCTTGGAATTTTGTTGAAGTTCCTCTTCGTTCAAAATACAGTTTAATAGTAACAGCTGGAACTTCATTTGTAAAAGGAAAACTTTGTGTTCAAATTCCTACTCTCTTGTCCAATTTTCCAGAATTTTTTAGAAGCACTAAATTCTATGGTTATGGTTGACATTTCTGAACATTTTTAAAATGTCTTTGTTTACAATTATACTACAGTTAAATGGAAACAGCAGGAACTATAGTTTCTTCATTTGTAGAAGAAACTTTTTACAGCATTCAAGTTCTACTTGGAATACTGGACTATTGTCCAATTTCCAAGACAATCCTGCAATAACTGGCAAATTAATATAAAGACATCAAATCCTAGAGTTATTTGACATCATTGGACATTGTTAAAGTCCCTCTTTGTTGAATATCGGAATACAGCCAAATGGCAGCAGGATTGGATTAGCAGGAGCTGTTTCTACAGCTATTTGATGATATTTTTGAAATTTATTTTTGATTAAATATTAATGCACTTAAATGGAAACAGTAGAAGCTGTTGTTTCTTCATTTGTAGAAGAAACACTTTAAAGTGTCCAAATTCTCCTGGGATATAAAGTATTGTCCAAATTTCCAGACAATCCTGCTGAATTTTCCACAATATAAGCACCATATCCTAGTTATTTAATAATACAACTGGAAATTGTTGTAGTTCTTCTTTATTGAATATTTTAATACCATCAAATGTGAACAGCAGAAATTGTTTTTCACAAACCTGCAGTATTTTCCAAAATTTCTTAATAGCACCAAATTTAAGAATTATTTGATATTCTTGGACTTTTTTAAAGTTGTTCTTTGTTCAAAATACACTATTGTCCAATTTCCAAGACAAACCTGCAATAACTTTCAAATAAATATAAAAACATCAAATGTTTGTTGAATATCGAAATACAGCCAAATGGCAGCAGGATTGGATTAGCAGGAACTGTCCTTTGGTAACCTGCAGCACCAAATTCTACAGCTATTTGATTTTGATTAAAATATTAATACAGTTAAATAGCTGCGGTTTCTTCATTTGTAGAAGAAACACTTTAAAGTTTCCAAATTGTACTGGAAAATAACGTATAGTCCAAATTTCCAGACAATCCTGCTGAATTTTCCACAATATAAGCATCATATTCTGGAGTTGTTCTTCACAATCCGGCAGTATTTTCCAGAATTTTTTAAAACCACCAAATCCTTAAAGACATTTCCGAACAATCTACAAGTTACTCCTTTTGGATACTTAAAAAATGCTGAAAATAGACATTTTTCCCCCAAACTAATGCATTAATCCTGCGAGAAAAATTGTTACTTTCCCAATATTTTCCCTATTGAAGACAAACCCGCAGTTTTTCCCCCCAAAGTTGAACTTTTGCTGGATAATTGACTCATTTCCCTCTTCCACAGTCAGTGTCTGAAATTGCCTAGCGCGCGCGTTTCGATGAACAGTTTTGTACGACCGAAATGAGGTGGGGGTAATAATATAAGCAGTCCGCATAACAGCCTCTAAACATTAAAAATAATCAAATTGACAAATGATATGGCATGTTCTTCTATGCACCTAATTGACGAAATAGTTACAGACTATAGCCAAGTTAATAATTAATTCCAACAATAATTGTTACAACACAATCATATATTTATATGTATAATATAATATAATTTAATAATCTGGTTGGTTGGTTGCTTATAGATAGATGTTCAACATTTAACCGATCGGTAAAATGTCAATGTCACCAGATAGCACAAGAAAAGGGTACCAAAAATGTTTCTTTTTCCGATATTAGATGGTAAATAACCCTTTTCTTCGTACCGAAATAATTATAATAAAAATAATTGATAATTTTTTAAAACTTTATATAAATCGATTAAAAAAAAACAACAGTTAAAACCCCACGAATTGACTTGATTCGTTGTAAGCTAAGTAACAATTGTAACCACGGTTTTTCCCCGAGAATCGGTTAAAAATTCAAGAAGAAACGTATCAAGGACAAAAACTAGACTTCAAAGGGTCCAAAAGGTTTTACCGAGAAACGTTATAGCTCCAAGAACAATCTTCAGGTGTTAGAAGAAGATCTGCAAGAAAAATTGGACCAACAAACTTTCCAGTAGAGCTTCACAAATCAGTTCATGACTGGCAGTATTTGAAGGTTAAAAGAGGACTTGTCCAGCCTTTTTGAGGGTCTTTCTGATGGAGAACATGATAATATGAGTGCTGCATTAGAAGTAGAAGAAAATGTTTCCATAGCTAGCCAAAGTTACCCGAAAGCTCAACTTCACTTGAACAAAGGAAGCAGGAAAAAAATAAGAAAACAAGGAAAGACCAAAACCGCAAGTTTTTTCAGGATTTCCAATAAACAAGTTCTAAACTTCCCGGACATTGTTTATGTTCCTTTCTTAATCCCACAGGAAGAAATAATACACTCACTTGGGATCAGCAAGTACCATCCGAGTTTAGTAGCAAACTTCCAGAATTTCTAAATCTTAGTTACTAGATAACTTTCCTGGACATTTTTTTGTATCATCTTTGATAAAATAAACAAAGTTACATGGAAATAGCAGGAACTGGGAAGGAAAACTCCTTCTGGGTTATTTGTAACAGAAAACAAGTTCTCCTCTTACACTTTTTTACTCTTTTCTTTGTTGTACAACAAATCCTACAATTTCTGGATGACGAAAATTTGAAAATATCCTTAAATAGAATCAGCAGGAAGTGATTCTGAACCATCTTCCAATTTTATTAGAAAAACTGCAGTTGGTTCCATAATTTCAAAGAAGGACCTAAATTTCGAACAATTTTAAAGTTTTTTGTGCTGAAACTTTGAATACAATACACAATTTCTTCTAACGATTATAAGGATGTTGCATTTTATTGTTTGAAAAACTCAAGCTTTTAATCATCTATAAAACTATTGAGAAAGTAGAGAAAAAGTAACCAAATGAACTATAATCTCTAATTTTCACACGATTCAGTAAGTTATAGGTTATACTGTCAAAGATTATTGACAAGTGACGGATGTCAATGCTCAGTGACAACTGACGGATGTCAAAGATCAGTGACAAGTGACGGATGTCATAAAAGTGTCTTTGAGGTTAGGTTAAAGCTTTAAATCTGAAAAAACTGTCTTGGTAAAATAAATTGATAAAAGTTTGGTACTTACATTTTCTCGGGGAAGAAACTCCGGCCAAAGTTACACATTAATGGAAATACACACGCAAAATTCCGACCAGATTACATGACTAGGTAAAACTAAATTTCCATATTTTTGGAAAGTAAAAAAAAATCAAAGCTACATTGATCTGCGTAAGTAATCTCTTTTTTAAAAAATACTTTTACGTTTTCAACGAGACAAAATTACCTGAATTTAAAACAAATCGATAAAAAAAAATCGTATATACTTAATTAATTAATAAATGGAAAAATAATTTAATAAAAATATAGATATAAATATCACAAATGTCGGTTAGAAAAACAAAGATTGGAGAATTATTTTTTTATTTTCGTAGCGGAGGAGCGAGATAGAACTGAAACTTCTTCTTCTTCAGGTAATTTTGCCGTTTGTATATTTTGGCTGACAAAATGTATGTAGAGCTAATATTTTTAAGCGTACACCGTTCACGTAATTATTAATTAACAATACCATTTTATTTTTATTTCATAAAAAACTAATTTTAACGAGCCACAATAAAGTGTACGGCTGCCGTTATCTCTACAATAAATATATAATCTTATTTTTTTTGTCGATAATTTTCTTCTAGATGTTTTTTTTTTCTCTATAATTTTTGGATTTACAACTTTAAAGTTGTGCCTTTGTGTTTCTCTTGTTCTACTAACTCCTAAAGCTCCTGCTAAATATTTATTAGTTTTGTAAAAATAATATTATGCTCCATCTTTGATATGCACCACTGTTTTTTCTTCCTAAAACAACAAAATCATCGGTTACGACAATCTAATCGTTGAATAAAGGAAAATAAACAAAATCAGATTTTTATTATCAAAACAAAACTATAGAACAGCGAACAGCTAAGGGAAATTATGTAATAAAAGACAGATTAATAAATATGGCATTATTAATAAAATTTGAAGAACTTAAGTCATCAGAAAATAAAATAGATCTTTGTTGCAAAGGGGAGTATATTGAGGATGAAAAAATCTTAACCAAATCAGAAATAGGGGGTGAAGGGATAATTATTTACAAGAGCTACTTTGGCCAATTTCCGAAATTTTTATAAAAATAGTTTAATTTTGGTCTACAAATCATGAAGTATTCAAGTATTGATTTAGTGCGCTCAAGCATATTTTTTTCAAAATTAATTTTTAAAGTTGGAACTATTTTTTGATCGCGCTGCCATTTTTACTTTTAACAAATCGCTTTCCTAAAAAGATGTAAACCTAACCGGGCTTGGTTAGGTTAGGTTTGGTTAGGTTAGGTTAGGTTAGGTTAGGTTAGGTTAGGATAGGTTAGGTTTGGTTAGGTTTGGTTAGGTCTGGTTAGGTTAGGTTTGATTAGTTTTGGTTAGGTTTGGTTAAGTTTGGTTAGGTTAGGTTGGATAAGGATAGCATCGCCACCCGTCACTGAATTTTGCGTGTTTGTTTATCTTTGTTTTATCTTTTATAAAATGCAAAAAGACCAATTTGATTTGGTTGGTAATATTCTCTCTACATTTCACATTTTATTTTCAATATTTTTTATATATTTATAATGAAAAAAATATGATCCTAATATTTAGGTTTTATGAGATGTGGCAACGCCACACAGGAGATAGCGCTGTTTAAAAGTTGATTTTGGTATTGAGTATTGAAGAATAAATTATGTTGTTAAATAGAACATTTTGTTAAAATGATTACGAGTTATAATTATTGCAGATTTAGTTTTTCAGAGAGTACCTATATTTAATTATATAAATACTGTATGGTGCAGATTTTAATTAAATAAAACACAGAATGTGAATAGTGTAGTGATGAGTGTCGATACATCTTTTTAGGAAAGCCAACTGTTAAAAGTAAGTCATGAGAGAATATTTTCATATCATAAGATTACTGTTTTAATGTTTTTTCGGTAAAATTTATAATGTAATATATATCAAAATAATTTATTTTCTTTGTTATTTGTCGCGTATTACTATTTGCATACGATTTTCAGACGCCATACTGCTAAAAATGGCAGCGTGATCGAAAAATAGTTCCGACTTTAAAAATTAATTTTGAAAAAAATATGCTTGAGCGCACTAAATGAATACTCAACTATTTTTGTAAAAATTGGCCAGAAGTAGCTCTTGTAAATAATTACCACAAAGAAAATTCAAAATAAGAAACCACACTATGCACGAAATGGCGGCGATCAGAGTGACGATGCTTCAAAAAGAAATTCATAGAACATAAAATCATAGAACATAAAATCATAGAACATAAAATATTTGGAATACAATACAGTCACGAAAACGTAATGTCTGTGGATGAAATTGAAATTAGCATTATGATAACGAACTAATTATTGGAGAAATAAAGAATTAGGTCGAACAACTATATGTAATAACAATAAATCAATAAAATTAATGAAACAAAATTATAAGCAACAAATTAATCAAGTTGGCTGACAAACAATACCTGAAAATACACAGTTAATGTCAAAAATTGGTAAAAAAGAAGAAATAGGTTAACAGTTAAATATATACAATACAATTTTTAAGATTGGATTCATTAAAAGAACGAACGAAACCATGTGGAGGAAAAGAACTGTAGCCATATAAAGAGATTAAAATAAAAAAGGAAGATAAGAAATATAATCGTCGGTTTGCAACATAAAGTCACTAATTGACATTTTTTTAGAATTGTGTGTTATGAAAGAGTTTTCAATAATTCTATGTATGAATAAAGCCATTAAGTGTGAATAAAGTCAGTGTTATAATAAATTTGAATCACTAACTAACAGGTCGGCTGATAAGTCCCCGGTCTACCATAGTAAAACACAATATTTTGACAAAATTCATTTTTTTTATTCAACATAGTTGCCTTCAAGGGCGATACAGCGATTATAGCGACCTTCCAACTTTTCGATACCATTTTTGTAGTACTCCTTCGGTTTGTCCTCAAAATAGGCTTCAGTTTCGGCGATTACCTCAGTATCAGAGCCAAATTTTTTCCCGCGAGCATTCTCTTCAGGTCAGAGAAAAGGAAAAAGTCGCTGGGGGCTAGATCTGGAGAATACGGTGGGTGAGGAAGCAGTTCGAAGCCCAATTCATGCAATTTTGCCATCGTTTTCGATGATTTGTGACACGGTGCATTGTCTTGATGAAACAACACTTTTTTCTTCTTCATATGGGGCCGTTTTTTCGCGATTTCGGTCTTCAATCGCTCCAATAATGCACAGTAATAGTCGCTGTTGATTGTTTTTTCCTTTTCCAAATAGTCGATGAACAATATACCGTGTGTATCCCAAAAAACTGAGGCAACTGAGGCCATAACTTTGCCAGCTGACTGTTGAGTCTTTCCACGCTTTGGTGGCGGTTCACCGGCCGCAGTCCACTCAGCTGACTGTCGATTGGACTCAGGCGTGTAGTGATGGGGCCAAGTTTCATCCATAGTCACATATCGACGCAAAAAATCGGGTTTATTACGACTTAACAGCTGCAAACACTGCTCAGAATCATCAATTCGTTGCTGTTTTTGGTCGATTGTGAGCACGCGCGGTACCCATTTCGCACAGAGCTTCCGCATACCCAAATATTCGTGAACGATATGTCCAACACGTTCCTTAGATATCTTTAGAGTGTCAGCTATCTCGATCATATTCACTTTACGGTCACTCAAAATCGTTTTGTGGATTTTTTTGATATTTTCGTCGGTAACCACCTCTTTTGGGCGTCCACTGTGTTCACCGTCTTCGGTGCTCATTTCACCACGCTTGAAAATTGCGTACCAGTCAATGATTGTTGATTTTCCTGGCGCAGAGTCCGGAAACTCATTATCAAGCCAAGCTTTTGCTTCAACTGTATTTTTTCCTTTCAAATATAAATATTTAATAAGCACACGAAATTCTTTTTTTTCCATCTTTTTGAAAATAACGTTGAAGTTGCTTCACTAAAAATGCAATATCTCACAAACTAATAGTCCGACAGCTGTCAAATTTTTACACGAATCTTTTGAAGGTTGATACTATCTAAAAATGAAATGGATTTCATTCTAGTGTCGTCATCTATAGGTCAGACCGGGGACTTTTCAGTCGACCTGTTATAAGGTAAAACAATATTTCAAAACATTAAGTTACTTACTTTAACTCGATGTATCGCAAAATTATGTTAATGACTTTATGCTGGGTCTTTAGGTTTAAGCTGTCCATTTAAACATAAAATATCACTACTAATAGTTTAATTAGAGCTGCATTTAACAATTCAACGAGGAAATATTTATTAATGGAACTTACCCATTTAGATCACAAATTAACTCGATATAAATGCCCAGCACTCCAAAGTCTTCACCACGAAATCGACCTTGGGCGTTAGCGGACCATTTCCATACGTCTTGCAAGACTCTGATCTACCGATGTAGAGATCCCCGTCCAACCAGAGTCCGAATTTACCATCACCAGCGCCGATGCTTATGCTCTCGTTGTTCCCTTTGATAAAGTACAAATTTTCCCCAGTCCAATTGAACACCTTGAAATCCGGCGTAAAAGTAAACAACAAAGATTCACCGGTACCGTAAAAGTGGTCGGATACTTGCAAAGCGCATGATGTCAGAGCACCAAACACCTAAAAGTAGTAATTAAATCTGTATCTTTATAGGTATTTCATCCATCGGTGTAAATTTTTTAAAAACAGTGTAAGCAACTTCCCATTTCAGTTGAAACAACAATTAAAATTAAAAAAAAGTCATAAGAATACATTTTTTATGACAGCAATTAAACAAAAAAACTCCCACTTTGTTTTTTTTTGGAATTTCTATAAGAAAAACTAAAATTTTCAGGAAACCATAAGATAAACACAAAGGTCATTAGATGAATGTTGACCTATGGTTCAGAGGATTGAACAAAAATCCAGCAAGTTGGTGCTAGTCAGCTGCTCAATGAGGCTCAAAGGCTTGCATTGTTTTACTAAACCTACCACCTTTACATCTTTACATGCAAATAAAGGCTATATCAATAGTGGATATAAAATAATGCAAGATCAGGCCCCAATAAGGTGTAGGCAAGCAAATAAAATCAGACCAAGATTTAGGGATCTTAATATAGGTCAATGTATGCTGGTTCTCACGAAATTCGTCTTAGAGTGAACTACGGCCACGATTAAATCTTTTAAGTTACTGTAAACAACACAAATAAAGCCTGACAAGACCTCAGAACTTAGAGAAGAAAAATTGGAAGCAGTAAGCAGTATGAAATGACCACTATCAAGACAATTGCATCAGAAGAGCACTGCTAGATCTAGTGCTTGGTATGTCCCCATTAAAGAGTGACTTCCCAACTGCCCCATAGATGGCGACGAAACCGCATAAGAAGTTAAGGAAGGCAAGCTCCTATACTTCGGCTACGTAATGAAGAAGTAAAAATACCATCACCAAAGAGTGTGTGTCAATTTGTTCCATATTGTTGTGATCTATTATATCTAAATTAAGTTTAATTTTGCTTATTTGTTTACAAGATGGAATGCATCTAGAATGTACAACTTAATCATTGTACTTAGTTCAGAAAATATTGCAAACAAACATTACTATTAGACAGAAAAAAAATATAAAAAAAATGGGCAGGAGAAATGGTAAGAAAAAAGAGACATGAGAAAAGAGGTGTTTTGAGTCTTCTACAACCCTTACTTCATGTTGATCCAGAGGCTTATCAATCAGAGGGATAACAAAAAACCAAGATATTCATCTACGACAATGTATTTCAGCTGGCCATGCATATTTTAACAATAAACATTTTAAATCATAGCTTGGTGGTATGATCTTTCCAATATTAATTGCTAAAAACCATTTAAAAGTGTTATACAGAGTGAGTTAGTTTGCTAGGCTTCAAAGTAAGGGATGAATTGTCCCGTTAAACATCCACTCTGTATCTTCGGAACTCAGCTCTCTCTCTCTCTCTCTAGACTGGTAGTTGTACAGCGCGAAAACAAGTGGAGTACGCACGAGACTTGTTGACGGTTTTTAATGGTCAGATGTATTCTGTTGCGTAAAGGGATCTGGGGGTTATTTTTTGTGGCAGTTTTTATATAACTCATAAAGTCGGTGTCTAGTGCCGAGGCGTAATTTTTGCCCATATTCATTGATAACCTTAAATTAGTTACATATATTATGGCAGCGTTTTGGAGACCTTTTGAATCAGAAAATGAAAATCCAGATCAAAATTAAAATTCAGAAGATATGATATCGCCAACAGGTGAGGTTAGTAGGGAATTTTGCAATAAAGACTTACACATTCAGTGTCAGAGGGTTATTTTAAATATGTATCAGTGTTTGAAGAATGAAGATAATAAAAAATCAGATGCGGTTATAACAAAGCGAATTAATACGTTAACTAAAATTTCTATTTACACTATTTCTCGGGTTATTAAGCGCGGTAACGTTATAGATCATTCGCAGGTGCGGAAAAACAAAGAAAATATTGTACTGACATTAGAAATCGTTTAAAGGAAAATAATTACGAGATTATCCTGATTACGATTAAAAAGCCTAGAAACTTTACGCGATATACTATTAGAATGCGCTTTTAATTATAAGAAATTAGATAAACGAATGGTTATAATGGAATCGCGGCGGATTTTTGTACTCCGTGAAGAATATTTAGATAAAATAAGGAAGTATCGTGAATTAAAAAGGCATACAGTTTACCTAGATAAGACTTTTAGTTTAAATGCGCCATGTTCGAGAGGAAAGCGTATTTTTTTACTTACGTTATTGTCTGTATCTTCTATAACCATCAGTATGGGCGACTCGAGTTTGTACATTTTTCTATACATAGAATTTAAACTGAAGCCATGCTGACTGGTACTAAAAATCAATGTCCAGGCGTAACCTTCCGCCCTAGCGGGTAAATGTCTGCAAAGATTCTCTCTGTGGTGATCTGTAAGAATTTCCGTCGTACCTATCAAATCCGGAGGTGTTAATTCTATATCTAAAGAAGGTGCTGCCGATGATGAATAAAAAGCTCTTCGTAATTCTTCAGACACTGGTAGCAGCTACAGAATTAAAATAAAAACAAGATTAAATAAAATACATCTACAATTAAACCGTAATTATAGTATAAATTGAGGATATTTGTATTAACTTTTTACTTATTATAGTTGGATTAATAGCTAGAAACGATAATTACTTATAATGGATTATTTTTACGTTTTCCCCGGGTCAATTCTATTTTTAATATCGGCACCATATTTAGAATAATAAATTTCCTACACATATTGACACAATCCAACAACAGTTACCCAGCAAGATAGTTTATTATAGATGAATGGAAAACTGCCAGGAATATCTAATATTACTAACAAGTATGTATATATTAAATCGAAAATTTTGTTAGGAATTACTTTTGAATACACAGATATCTTCAATTTTATTAAACAAGTAAAAAAATTGCAAAAGGAATAAACTTAACAAACTTTTCTCTATATAAAAGAACTTATCAAACATTGTTAAAATAAAATTACGAATACGTTTTAACGTACAATTTTTAAAATAGCTAAATTACATTCATGTAAATAAAATGATAAAAACGTAAAGAAATATTTATAATTCTAGTCATTCACGTCCTTGGCAATACGACGATAAAACGTCAAAATGATGAGACGACTGCATACTGAATAATGTGAATTAATCAGTAAAAAAATAATTTACAAACAAAGAAAATATATATTTTCTCTTAAAATTCCTTTTACAACTTATGTACCTATGTGTATCTAATAGTGCTTATTTACAATCAAATTTACAAGATATACCTCTTCATTGCTGCTGTCACACATGAATATACAATTGAAATTTTATTGTCAACACGACATGTTACACATCAAAACATTCATTTAACCCCGACGTTATTTTTGAACGTTTTTAAAGTAAACGCCCACCTCTGGCATCGTTTTACTGGTTGCCTAAAACCCGGCAATTATTTCTCATTAGTCCAAGAGCTAGGGCGACCAAAAAATTCTCACCAATCCGAATTTCAAGATTTTTTTTTTATTTTAAATTGTTTCAATAACGAAGGGTTATAAGCAAGGATCAGATAAGATATATCCAAAAATGTTTTATTTTGTTATAAGACAAGCAGAAATAATATTGATTAACCTCTAAATCTTTAATTTTTTTAGTTGAGTTTTTCTTAAAGTAAGTAACCAGAAACAAAGTTATATATTTTAAAAAATCTACAATAAATCAACTAAAGTTACAGCTTTTCAAAAATTTACATTCTTAAACACCAGAATTAGAATTCAAGAGGTTAAAATAATCATAAAAACGGAACTAGCCCCTGGACTATGAAGAAAATGTATCTATAAACAGCTTACCCATAGTAGAGGTGGGCGACTTCTTTAAAAAGTATTTATAGAATATAATGAGTTACTTTAGAGAAAGAATTTCATGTAAACAGACCAAAAAATACATTCCATGAAATTCTTTCTTCAAGTAGCATAATTTTCAAAGTATATATAACTAAAACATGCAATGAAGCTCATTTTCTTCGACAATGCAAACCCCCAAATAATAAATATTCATATCAGGATAGGTATAACAACAAGTTATACCATTGCTAGTTCTAGTAGGGGTTAATTGATTAAGGAAGGGTTGTTAGAATCGAGTTATGTCGCAACATCAACGTGTATACCCTTTTAATTAACACGCTCACGTCTCTATTATTCAACATAATGTCATAAACAAAGATAATTAGGAAACAATGGTCATTATTTAGGAGATTCAGTGATTCATTTAGTCGTTATGAATTTAATTTTACCAATTCATCCTATTGGAAGTGAAATATATATAAATATTTTGTTATTAACTCGATTTTAATTAAATGATAAAGGCAATAGAAATTCACATTAAAAACAAAATAATTACCCAATCACAACAAATAATGTCGACCGATTTTTTTTTGTAATAACCCGTACCAGACACCGGTGTTTGGTATATATGGGAAATGTTTATTCAAATATCAAAATTAAAACTAATTTAATCGCGATGAAAAAATAATAACAAATGGAATTAATTAAGGCCAAAATCGTAGCAAATAAGTAGGAAATTCCCAAGTTTGGAAGTTGTTAAATCAATACCTACATACATAAACATTTGATTTTGACAGTTGCATGTTCGCCCTGTCAAATTTTAATTTGAAAACCGTGTTGTTTGTTGTATTTTTAAATTTTTTAATAGTGTTGTTTTAATGTGTGGTTATGTTTAAAATAAAGGAGCTGTCAACACAATGTCAACCAAGGCGGACGAAAACAAATTATTTTTTAGGTTGAAGATGAAGGAAAAAAATAAATGTCAATAACGAACAATTTTTTCCAAAAATATAAAGAAGTAAATGAAAAAAGAATTAAATAAGTTTCAAAATACGGTAAAACATCTTTTGTATTGTCTCGAGATATATCTGCTATCGCAAAACTGATTTCACCAGTGTATATTCAAGCATTTTGGAAGCAAAAAAAAATTTTTGACTTAAAAATATTGGCGCGAAAGTAGAGAATTGGAGGTCTAGCAATTTATCAAAAATCGTATGTCTGTTGATTTGCAAAAAAATAGTGTAGACCCACTAAATTGACCCCGTAGAATACGAAAATGAAGTAATAATCGCCGAAATAGGGATAGTTCCACCCAAAGTCTTCCAAGTTTGACTAATACTAATTTTTTAAGACTTCATTAAAATGTGTTCTTTACCTGATATCGCAAAACTGATTTCAACAGTGTATTCAGCATCTCAAAAAACCCAATTTACATAGTTACAAGCTATTTGGAAGAAAAAAATTTTTGACTTAAAAATATTGGCGCGAAAGTAGAGAATTGGAGGTCTAGCAATTTAACAAAATCGTATGTATCTCGAATTTCGAAAACTACATAATTTTCCAAAAAAAAAAATATAAGGACCAATATTGAAGATTACAAGACGATCTTTCAGCAAATATTTGCTTCTATCGATTGTTCGAGCCATCGGGGGCCATTTTTAGATTTTCCCCAACTAGGAATGTTGACAGACTTTTTTTCGGTCAAAATCATCCTCTATAAGATCTAAGAATTAATTATTTAGTGCACTGCAAATCAATATAAACTAATTTAAAAGTCATTAGTTTTAATTAATTTGGTGCTGCGAACCTCGCTTCGCTCGGCACGCAGTGATTCACTTATAAAATAATACGAAATTTAAAATATATAAAGGTGTGTGTTTCGAAGAACATTTGTCGGCGATTGAAATGAGATGGAAATCTACGAAAAACAAAAATGGGGAATCGATAGTTCAAATAACTCTTAGGTCAAAAATAAATCCTAGGCATTTTGCCTCTAAGGCATATGGAATTTCTTTGTGAAGTTGATAATCGTTGTGTGGACATTGGTACACCAAATAATTATTTAACCATGGTAACATTTTTTAACCGCTCTTTTTTTCTTGAAAACTTCTAAATGAAAAACTGTCTTAAGAAAAAAGTCCACTGTATTTAGAATAGTGTGCTCAACAAGTTTATCTTTATTTAATTGACAAATGCATACCTACTTGTAATTATATATTTTTATCTGGCACTCCTCGAATAATAACATCCCCTGTATTACTGAGACTCTTAAGAATTCTGGTTCAACAAAAACTGGTAGCATTTTACTTTGTACCTACATATCACACATTTTTACCATCTGGATACAAACAAAGCGACGAAGTATTTGATTCTTTATTAAGACAAAACCTTGATGCACAACATTTCTAGTGTTGATACAAAGCAGCTTACAACGCCATTACCCAGTTGACTTTGAATGTTTAAATAAAAATATAAACATAAAAGACCGTAAATTATCCGAGTTAGTTTGCCAGTAAATTTTTTTATTGACCTACGATGTTTGTTAAAAAAAATAAACTGTTAGATTTATATAATCAGTTTAAAAATTTTTTTTATTAATATCGAACAGAAATGTTTGAATATTTTTACGAAATATCTACCATATCAAAATTCTAAATGACGTATGTTGGATTCTACATCTGTTTTGGCATACTAAGGTTTCTTCTTTTATCAATATAATTCAATATAAATAATTCCGATCGCCGATTTTATTGCCAGTGGTGATAAAAATAATTGCAAATTAAAATCCTGGTTTTATTTCTGTACTTACACGTCAAAAATAAAATAAAAAAAGTCAAGGGTGGGTTTTTAAGTGCCTCACAAAACTTGACAAATTTCAACCATTAAAACTTGTGGTTATTTCAAATTATATCGACAATTACTTTACTAAAATGGAAAAAAATGATTATAAATTACCTTTTTGTTGTTAAAATCATTCCCATTACACAACTTTGTTTTCTTTTTCATTTTTTTCAATATATCACTGAACCTCACTCGCGCATTATTGGTATGCATCATTATTATTATCACAAGTTTATATAACAACAAAAATTTAATGTAAAATGTAATGAAATCGGAAAAGCAAATCACCTTCACCTCTGACCACGTTCCACAAAAATAATCACACAAGTATTAATACGAGCGCCTAATACCGCGAGAATTTCTTATAAAACAGAGACAGATTGTTTTTGAAATCCGGCCAAAAATCGGTAGTGTAGGTACCTTACAATACATAAAACGGTGTTTACATCGAGGAGCGAGTGAGAGATACCTATAAAAAGAGGGGGCAGGGGCAGGGGCTTTCTTGCAACAGTTTTTCAGTGCAACGTCAAAACTATTACTAACATCTAACAATCATACCTATATTATACAGTGCGCCTACAAATTAAGGGGGGGTAAAGTATTTAATTTTTTTTTTTGCTTTTTTATATTTTTTTAAATTAATGCCTAATACTTTAAAAATATTGTCTCAAAATTTCAAGTGGATCGGAGTAAAATTGACCAAGTTAGGAATATTTTTATACCTGTCGGATTTTAATCCCTACTCGACCCGAGCGCTCTATTGTTGCCTGGCAGATGTTCAGATCTCTACTATACTTTTTCTTTCCGACTTAAGTACAAACGTCCTTATGCCTGTACTGTATATTTTGTATACTATATACTATATATCTGAGCAAAGATGCTTCACGCAGAACAACAATGAGAGCTTGAACCAACTTATTTGGAAAATATCACCAAAGCACTTGAGTGGAACCTCTGTCATTGTTAAAATTGCAGCTTATGTGGCAGCCAGTGTCTTCAATGAAGGTTCTTTTGCTTTACTAACCTTCATGGAAGGCATGGGAATTAGTAGAGGACCAAGTGCTCATGACTGGGTGCGATCAACTGACTCACATACGTATAAGCCGAGCCGATCAGAAAGCTCAGAGACAAACCAAAGATTCTTCGTAGACAGGCGCAAAAAGATGCTTTAGACATCATGGATGATAGCAACATCCTTTATGGACCTGGCATTGATGATTCAGTGTGAGCTAAGCCGATAAAATTTGCTTATAAACGTTTTGTACAAGATTGTTTAGTGTTCAAAACTTTAAAGCGTTTTTCCCACAAGTCATTTTTTTTAAAGTCGGTGGACATTATAACTTCAAAACTACTGCTTCGATCGTTTTGAAATTTTGAACACTATTTCTGTCCATCATTTAAGAGGCCCTGACAATTTGTTGATAATTGTTATTTTACAATGACATATTAGGGGGCTTTTTTCACGAAAAATCGCGTTTTTTCCTTCAAAGTACTCCAAAAAAGTGAAAAATTTTAAATTTCGAAAAACCCCCACGTCACCTCCTGGGGAAAACTGTTATCTAACGAATGAACTTTGATTTTTTGAATTTCAGATGATCCAGCACCAAGTTATGATGTCCATCGCAACTCTCCTTTTTTTCGAGGCACGTCGGAATACTTGCTGCCATTACCGTATTTGTTAATATTTTTTTGTGAAAATTTTACAGAACATTCTTCAAATGTGATACTTCAATGTATCATTGGATTTAATAAAGAAATTTCAACTGGTTCCTCACAAAAAATTCATAAAATAATGCCATTTTTTCAACGAATTAACTTTACCCCCCCTTAATTACTAACAGCTTTGTATAAAGGCTTAAGTCATCTCCTCATAAATTAATTGTCTTTTTTAAAGCTTCAGTAAATATTTTTGTTTGTCTATTTAACTAAGAACTTAAATGATTCTATGAAAATACTTTTATTTAGACTGGTTGGTTTAGCAGCAAAGACATTTTACTATTATTGTCTCACAAAATCATGAATACCACTAGATGTATTACTCCTTTTTTTTTCCAACCTTACTCCAATTTGGTCTGGATCAATCGTATTTATAACGTTATAATTAATTTGCTCCTCAAAACTATAGAGAAACTAATAGATCATTAAATAACAAGCGACATCGCAATAGACAGACTCTAAATATTATTTTGGTTATACCAAAAGATTATCAAATCCATGGTCATCTATGCCTCATTAGTGCGGTGGCGAAAAACAACGTCTAAGTTGCAGAAACTGCAAAGGCTGCAGCCTTACAGGCTTTGCTAGGTCTACATCCACTGCATTAATGCATTATGAAGGAGGTTGCAGCTCTGAATGAAACAAACCCAAAACTTAAAACCAGGATCGTAATATAAGGATCCTGGAAAGAATTTCACTATTCTTAAACCAACCATTAGACATCATGCCAGTTGAGTTTGACTTAGATGCAGGTCACAAAGGGATAATAAAAATGATATGCTCGCATAAGATGGGGCTAATACACTTTTCTTTGGTCCGGAGCCCCTCTGTAGTTCTGCAAACTACTCAATTGACGTTCTAGAGTTCAAGTATATTAACAGATCTTTGTGCAGAGAAATCAAATTGCTAAACCAACTTTATATTATTTAACGGAGCAAACAAAAATATTCTACAATGAATATCTTGAGCCTTTATGCGATTTGAACGAGACACACTGTACGGTAATACTTCTAATTAAAGCCACTACTGTGTTTAAATGTTCTGAGGTAATTTTGAGATCGGTCACGTCTAATAATAGGGACAAGCATCAGGTAAAATAGAGATATAGAGGTGTTTTGTCAAATAGATACCACGCTTCCAATGTTAATAGTACACCTATCGAATTTCGATTATCGTACAATTTAGTTGTATCCCGTATAAATTCGAGTTATAACAATGTAAATATTTGTTTATTGAATAATTAACAAAGTCAAATACATTTAAATACGCGTCGGTTATAATGCAGATATCGATTCGCTAATAAAATATTTGTTTTCATGGAAAATTAAATTTTACGAGATGCACATATAGATATTTATTAATAATTATTGAATCAGCTTGACCCCTAAAATATGCCAAATGTGTAGTTGGAAAACGGGTCATGGGGACAATAAATTTGGATCGGAGAAAATGTGCTTAAATGTTAGTTGAGAAATGTGTTTGTCGAACAAAACGGAAATAGAAATAGGAAAACAACCGGCTTATACAGAGGAAATATCAAGAAAATTGGCATAATCTAAGAGTCAGTAAATGGAAAATCTAAAATTATTAAACAGAGATGGTTTTAAGTATCGACGTATAGTTTCATCCCTTCCAAATTCCCAAGCTTCAATTGTGCTAAAAAAACATTTTCGTATCAATTTGAGGGTTGCAGTGTCCAGCTTTTCCAAATAAAACAGAGTTAAGACAACGTAACGACAATCTTCACAAAAAATATCGACAACCTTGAAATACAAAAAATTTGCACTTTATTTATACTGAAGAATTTTTTAAAATATAACATCGAACCCCCAACAAAAAATTGATAAACCCAAGACCTTGGGCAGTCTAATGCTGATATTCATAGTTTCAAGTTGTCACCGATGCTCAATGGCTCTAAGTCGAGTCAGGACTTGCACGGAAAAGCGTTGACAGTTGACCGTTTCGTATGTGTTTAAAAGATTCAGATTGAATAATAAATAATTGGTGAACAATTTTCTTATTTCGGATCCTTTTAGTGAAAGTTCAACTAAAATTGGCACCCAACGTGAGGCGCACACACTGTATTCTTCACGTTTAACTACTGTCTCTTCGCAAAACTAAAAAGCTAACTCGTTGGAAAGACATTTTGATGCAATGAGAGGATAATTGACAAATCTGAAGCGCAGTTTACTTCAAAAATTAAATAAACTATTTAATTCATATAAAACACCATTAAAAAAATAACGATACATTTTGACGTATATTTAATGTTTTTAATGCTTTTACAAATAAAATTTTATGATATCTACTGAATTAAGGACATTTTACTCAAATTTCCGTATATTACGCGTCTTTAACTACAATTTGTTAGAGCATTTTTAGTTTTAGGAAATGCACTAACTTTGACATTTGACCGTTTCGTGTATGTTTGATTGATTCGGCTTGAGTAATAAATAATTAGTGAACATTTTTTTTATTTCGGATCCTTTTAGTGAAAGTTCATCAAATATTGGCACCCAACGTGGGGCGCACACACTATTTTTCAGTTTCAGCTACTGATTCTTCGCAGAACTAAAAAAGTAGTAGGAAATGCACCAACTTTTATGAAGAATACATTTTTTGGTCGAAAATCTCATACTAAATAAATATAAATGACCCTGTATGTTCCGGCGGAAGTAACTTTGTCAATTTTGGCAATTATAATATTTTACAACGAAAACAAACATTCCACCGGCGTATCGAAAATTTATATTTACACCAAAGGATACATAAATATTTGCCAATGTTGTTTTTTTCTTTTATTTTTATTTTTGAGAAAAATAAAAATAACATTTACAAGAAATATAATTTAATCATCGTTTTCGAAACAATTTTCTTGCATTTAATTCTAATTACATATATCTGAGACGAATAATTGAACTTACGATAAAATAAAAAAAAGTACACGCTTAATTGATATGTATGTAAACAATACACATTGTTGTTAAAGAATGGCATGACTCGATTATATAAAAAAAAACAATAATTATACTAATTTATGGAATCGAATTGATGTTGACCGAAATAAAATTTTAATCATTACGTCGGTCGAATAAGTCTTACAACGAAAACATAACTTATCAATTAAAATTCAATTTAATTCATCAGTGTACTTTCCTTCTAAGTTTATAGGAAACCATTTTCGTACAACGATATTAATTTATTCTCAAAATCAGTATCCTCGTCGAATACAAATGTATCTTTACAGCGAACTACTTTTCTGCGAAGAACCAATATGGTTACGCCCCACGTTGGGCGCCAAAAAATAACAATATCGGACAATAAACAAAACGTATACATTAAATGTCCCTTTTTAAGAGCCAGGTGTCGTAGGGGGTCAAATTTATATCATATGGTGGGTGAGGCAGCAAATTGAACCCGAATTAATGCATTTTAGCCACAGTTTTCATACAATGATGACGGTACAGGATCAATTTGATACAGAACTTACATTGTTTTTCAAAAGACGCCTATTTTTGATTGTTTTTCCATGTTCCAAATAGTCTATGAATACAATAACGTGCCTATTCCCAAATACAGAGCCTATCACCTTCCCAGTAGATGTTTAAAACTCTTTGAATATTCAATCAATGATTTATAAATTAGTTTGGTGCTGCGAACCTCGCTGCGCTCGGCACGCAGTGATTCACTTATATTAATACCAAATTTAAACATAATTGAGTTATTAGAAGTGAATCCCTGCGTGCCGAGCGAAGCGAGGTTCGCAGCACCAAATTGATTATAACTAATGATTTATAAATTAGTTGGGATTGATTGATTTGGTGCTTGAATTAATTTGGTGCTGCGAACCCCGCTTCGCTAAATATCTTTACAGCGAACTACTTTTCTGCGAAGAACCAATATGGTTACGCCCCACGTTGGGTGCCAAAAAATAACAGTACTGGACAATAAACAAAACGTATACATTAAATGTCCCTTTTTAAGAGCCAGGTGTCGTAGGGGGTCAAATTTATATCATATGGTGGGTGAGGCAGCAAATTGAAACCGAATTAATGCATTTTAGCCACAGTTTTCATACAATGATGACGATACAGGGTCAATTTGATACAGAACTCTCATTGTTTTTCAAAAGACGCCTATTTTTGATTGTTTTTCCATGTTCCAAATAGTCTATGAATACAATAACGTGCCTATTCCCAGTAGATGTTTAAAACTCTTTGAATATTCAATCAATGATTTATAAATTAGTTTAGTGCTGCGAACCTCGCTGCGCTCGGCACGCAGTTATTCACTTATATTAATACCAAATTTAAACATAATTGAGTTATAATAAGTGAATCACTGCGTGCCGAGCGAAGCGAGGTTCGCAGCACCAAATTGATTATAACTAATGATTTATAAATTAGTTGGGATTGATTGATTTGGTGCTTGAATTAATTTGGTGCTGGGAACCCCGCTTCGCTAAATATCTTTACAGCGAACTACTTTTCTGCGAAGAACCAATATGGTTACGCCCCACGTTGGGCGCCAAAAAACAACAGTATTGGACAATAAACAAAACGTATACATTAAATGTCCTTTTTTAAGAGCCAGGTGTCGACGTGTGTCAAATTTAGATCATACGGTGGGTAAGTGGATGTTTAAAACTCTTGGAATGTTTTACACAGCTTTCATCGTTTACGGTCCACTCAGATGACTGCCGATTTGACTCCGGAGTGAAATGATGGATCCACGTTTGCTCCATTGTCATTTACCGATGCATAAACTGCGTCTTAAAAATGCCCAAACAAAGTATTTCTGCCTGTTTTTGCTCTGAATGGGGTAAACGCGGGACTTACTTCGAAAATATGTTTTTCCTACCCAAATGACGATGACAATATTACCTCTTGATATTTTCAGAACCTCAGCAAGTTCTTACTGTCTCAAATTTTGGGAAACGTGATAAGACACTTACATCAATGTTTAAACTACAAAATATTTATAGTCTAATTGGTTGAATATAAGAAAGTATACTAGCCAGAAACATGCACACCTGACCAACGTAAATTTCGAATTAAAAATAGACGAGACAAATTCGATTTTTGGCATCGCAATGGACCGTCATCTCCGATGAAACATTTCCTGGTTTTTGTTTGCATCCATCGGAAAGCGAGTGTCACATTTGTAAGTTTTATTTTTGAACGAAATAACTAAGAAGCTCTATTGGAAAATAAAAAAAAGTCCTTAAAAACGGTGGCCAAAGCTATTTTTAATGATGCTAAATATGAATATACAGGATGATGCAAATGTATGGAATAAATTCATTATTTCAGAAACAGACAAAAACAGAATCTGACAATCGAGATTATCATTTCGAGATGCGTCAGCAGCTTTATTTGTGTTTACATACTTATAAATAAGTTAGCCAAAGGTTAATATTAAAATAGAATTACTACCCTTGCCAAAAATTTTTAAACACCTGTTTTTCCCGGTCGCAAGGATCTCGTTTGTCCTGCATATTTTTAGAGTTAATGCAAATTTAAATAATAAAAATAAATTCTCAATGAATATCGTTCATTCAGCATGTTTTTTTTTAATTTCGGTAAACATTTGGAAGCGTGGTTCTATCTGAAACAGGACCATGAAAAATAAACTTGAGATAAAGATACGAGATAGATTTTTGTGTGACGTTTGTGACTTGTGTGTTGCATAAATCACCTCATCGTTCCCATCTGCAGACATTGTCTGGGTCTTGATGATGGAGTAGATCTTAACGTAGGGTGCCTTGATTAGCTGCGTCGTCAAATACAACCAAAATTTTTATTAACCCACACACTAAGTCAAGTATCCAACAAAAAAAACGAAAAAAAAGAAGAGGAAAAATAAAGTAAAAAGTTCTATAACTACTTATATATAACCACACTGACATTTCTGTGTCTCTCAACCAATACCAAACGTTACAGTTAAACTTAGTTAATATGTTTAATGAATTTTTCACTTCAATAATTATTGTCCAAGCGGCTAAGCTCAAATTTAGAGGAAAAGCTATGGTGGTTCCTAAAGGACCCCGCACTTTTCTCATGGAAACGGGAGCACCGTCAAATTGTCTGATCACCTTTGACAGCAAGTTAACATGGAACTCTCATCTAGAAACAGTATAGAAGAACCATTGGTCGTACCTGGGGATCGTCACCAAGGGTCACGGAGTGGATCTACACTGCAATCAAAAGACCTATGCTAACCTATGGCGCGATTGTCTGGGGAGTAAAAACAAACCAGCTGACAGTCGTCCGCAAACTTAACCATTTGCAAAGAACAGCATGCCTTAATATAACAGGAGGCATGAGAACTACACCAACTAGAGCTATGGAGGTGATCCTCGATCTCACACCACTTGATATATATATCAAGGAGGTGGTTTTGATGACCATGCTACGGCTCCGCTCTACCGGTACACAACTTGAAGCAGAATCTGGTGAGTCGAGGTGTGGTTTGTGGCGCGAAGCTATAGACGAGCTTCCAATGCTACAAGCAACTACAGAATCGATTTCACCAAGATAATCACTGACAACGCTCAAAATGCATTGGCGACAGCTCAGACAGAGCTAACTGCCGTCTTCATAGCCGCAAAAGGGATTACCAAAAGAAAAATCACTGGCAAAAACATCCGGATCCTTACGGACAGCAGGCAGTTACTATTAGCCCTGAATAGGTCACGGATCACATCAGGTCTAGTAGTAGAATGTCACATGGTCCATACGGAAGACTGCAACAATAATGTGGTTACTCTAGGTCATGGAATTTCAAATGGCAACCGCATAGATGACTCGTTGGCTTGAAAAGCTGCCTCCTAAAGGATCTTGGGACCTGGCAGTCTTGTCAGCTTGTCGGTAGTTGACCTAGTAAAGGAACGCTCCCTTGACAAATTCAGTGGAAGATGGAACGAAGAAAAAGGTTGCATACTATCCAAGGAACTTGTGAAATATCCGAATAGCAAAGCAGCCAAGAAATACGTGGCCATGACCAGAAAGGACCTGCGGTTGGTCACGGGTATAATTACTGGCCATTGTCACCTACTGAAACATCTGTACAGGTTGGGTTTATCGGACAGCCCACTATGTAGAGGATGTGAACAAGAGGATGAGACGTCCTTTGTGACTGTCCGGCACTCTTTCTAATAAGACTTTCTGTATTCGGCGAGAACTGGCTAAAAAACATGCCAATTTGAGGGAGCTGCCTACAGGCGACGTTATCACCTATTTTAAACAGGTAGGATGGTTGACGAGCCTATAGGTTAGGCTCAATCTCAGAAGGAAGCACAATGGGCCAAATGTGACCTAAGTGCAGTGGGGCGACCTGTTGTGACAATATTATCTAGGGTTTCAATTGTGTTTGGTTTAGTTAATCTCTAATTACAGGGTGGACTCTTTGAAAAATAACAACTATGACTATGTTTCAATAGTTTTAGTTATTTTTCATGAACCCTTGCTTGGCTTTTGAAGTATTTGCATTTATAATGGATTCACTGAGCTACCAACTCCAAACAAAAGTCTTAACAAGCTTATTTCAATTTTTAAACTAGAATTGCTAAGTTCCTTGTAGCAGAACTTTTTTATTAGTTGTATTTGACTCCATAATTGCTCATCATTTATTTGCACATTAAACAATAAAATGCATAATTTGTAAATCAATTTTTGATTTATTTGGTGAATATCGTTCTGAGGTTCGTTTTGGGGAAAAATATAAACACCCTACAAGCGTAAAAACTCCTATTTTTTTTTGTTTATACTTAGTTTCATTAGACCAAAGTTTAAATAAATGTTTAAAAATTCTGTTTGAACTTTATGATTCCATAATTATCCATTAATTATGTACGAGTTGATAGTAGCAAGGCTTCGAGTTGATGTTGTTGATGTTACTTTTAGTCGGAAAATTAACATCCCTACTTTAAACAAACAACATCATAATTTTGGCAATTATTTGAACAGGTTTTTGCATAGGATCTAATTTATTCAAAGTGAATCATCAAAATATTGATTACCAATTAACACAGATCACTTTGGCAAAGTAGAAAAGTATTAGAATTAAAAATTTAAGAGTATAAGTTTATTTTTTTAATTTTTTATTTAGTCAGTGTAATTATATGTAAAAAAATTATTAAGAAAGATTTAAAAAAAATATAGAAGAAACGTTATGAGTGATAAATTTAAAAAAAACTTACCTCCCAACTTTCTTTGGTTAATTCTGTTATTTCTCCATCTTGACTACCGTGTCGACTGGCCGAAGGTGTCGGTTCTTCGCTCCATAACTCCGTGTCCATCTCTACCAAAGAAAAACCCCTTTCTTTAACCTGCAACAAAAATAATGCCAATAATAGAGTGTTTGTTTCTATCATCTTACAAATTTCTGGATAAATAGAGGTGTTTAACTAGCTTTCAATGTATTTTGTTTTTTTATGGATTAAAACTGACGTACTTTATTAAAAATCTTTTAGTTCATTTTTTGTATATAAATATTTACAAAATTCCACATTTTTTTTAATAATATGGTAACTAGATGACAATGAGCCCAAAATAAATAAATTAAAAACCCCCTTTATTTGTAAAAATGGTAAACAATTAGAATTTTCCAAAAAAATACAAATTTTTAGGTAAAATATTTAAGAACACCCAAAAAACCTAATTTCCGCCAGATCTTACAAGTTGTGACCACCCTGTATCACTATCATCAAACAGGAACACTTTAATTACAATTTTAATAAAATTTTAATAGGTTAATATGACTTGAATTACTCCTTCTTCTGTATTTTATTAAACAATTAAACATATATGCTTCTGAAAAAACATGCAAATTGAAATAAATGACTGTTTTCAACCAGTAGCTATTTTCCTGAACGAGTTATTTAAATATTTAAGTTTTTGGTGTCGTAAATCAAATTCTGTTTTATCTTTTCACTTTTAATCCTAAAACGAGTATATAATTTTATCAATTTGCGCAAATATTGTTGACTTGTTTAATTAAACTAATTAACAGAAACAAAGTATATGATTGCGTAACGAAATTCTTTGGTCAAATTAAGATGTAAATGAAATAGTCAATTTACCACAGTTACTGACATTTTTTGAACAATTTCTGTTCTTGTCAAGGTAGGATTATGGAACTAATTATTTTGGTCTACCGTTAATTGAATGTAAAAACAATTTAAATTTATTTTGTGATACACTTCTCGTCTCATTTTGACATACATAAAGGATCCAAGAATTTTGGCTCAGTGAGTATTTATACTATAGTGTATTTGAAAATCAAGAGAGAGTAAATTCCCAGAAATGTTTTGCAGTTATCAGTGTTAAAGGCAGTAAACCATAGACGTGCGTTTTCGAAATTAAATTAATATGTAAATAGAAATATTTAATTTGTTTTAGTTATTTATACCTAGATTACCAATTTTAGGTAGATAAACATAATTCGTAAGTAGTAATTTAATTTGGGTAAAATGAAGAAAAAGTCAATATTATGTACAGATAATTACAATTACTTATAAATTAATATGAGGAGCTAAAAAAACAATTAAGTAGGTATATGAGAAAAAAAAACCAACCGCAAGGATAAAATTTGACGAGCAGTATGCAAAAAATACGACAATATTAATGTTAAAAAATAACTAAAAATAAAATTAAAGTACATAAATTAATAATTTTAAAGTTATGGTTCCTCGCACTCTGTGTCAGAAGATTCACCATCTAATTCTAGAGAAATTACATAGAGCTCTATAGTAACATCAATTATGTTATCTAGCTCCCACATTTTTTTTTTCTATTTCTGTAACGTGTCTAATACATTTTTGCCAATTTTCACTTGTTACTTCAGATATTGCCTTATTGAAGAGATTAACATCTGATAATTTAAAAGTAGTGTTACTTCTGGCAACACAACCTTTAACTTGAGCCCATATCAATTCTATCGGATTCAGCTCACAATGGTAGGGTGGTAAACGAAGGATTTCAATTTCTCGTTTTTTGGCTATCTCCTCAATATTATATTTTTTATAATTTTGCTTATGTTTTTTAGCAATAGTTAACAATTCTGCCCTCAGCATTGTATTTGAATAAAATTTTTAGAAGATAACCATTTTGCAATTTCATCCTTTTTCCATTTAGTGGTTGGTTAAGGTTCAAGTAATCTGGAGTGGTAACTTGCATTGTCCATTACAATAACCGATCCTTTTGGTATGAATTGAATCATCTGTTCAAAATATTCCTCAAACACGTCTCCATTCATTTCTTCGTGATAATCAACGGGTTTTTTTATTCAAATAAGAGTAAACCATTCTCAAGAAAACCGTTTGTACTGCCTATATGACAAATAATTAATCTTTTACCTTTTCCTATAGGTTCCTTAAAACCAGTAGTATATCCTTCTAGAAAAGCTTGATGGGATCATTTTATATTTTTGTCTTTCCAAACTCTTCCTACACAATGTCCTTCATTAACCCATGTTTCATCTAAATAATAAATGTTTTTATTTTGAGCTTTAACTTGTTGTATTCTTCTGAGGTATTGTCTTCTCCAACATACAATTTCTTCAGAATCAATTAGCATTGAGTGTCTGCCCATTTTTTCAAATTTAAAGTTTAACTCATGTAACGTTTTCCATAGTTTATCCCGGCTTATTGTGGATAAATCAACATCATTCGTAATGGCTTGCAAAACTTTATCTAAAGTTGGTATTTGCTTGTTTATAAAAAATGAGTGAACAAGCTTACGAATAGCATTTTTAAAAAACTCGTCCACGTTGACTTTTAATAGTTTTTGTCTTTGGGCTTTGGTGAGGTTACTCCACCTGATTTTTCCTCCTTTAGAACTCTGTATATTGTAGATTTTCCATATCCCATTGCCTTAGATGTTGTTTCAACTACACTGTCAATAGTGTTTGAGGGATTTTGATGTTTAAAATAGTGGTACACATTCACTACAGCACTCTTTTCATTGAGCGATAAATGGTCTAGTTTTAATTTTTTCACTGGCGTATACTCACAAACTGCTTCCATTTTTAATCACTACTATTTGTCACGTTTATCGAAAATCAAATAACTGCATTTCTAGAAACTTAAGCACTATTTAAGTCAAAATATCTGTCATTAGAAGCTGTTGCCATTCGGAGGTCGTTAAACAACAATTATCCCTTTCTAATCTGGTTACGCCTATGACACATGTTAATCCTCTTAGGCCTACTGTAGTAACAATGAAAGATCATAAAATAATGTGATGGTCCAAGAAATTTAATAAATTTTGTATTGAATTTAACAAAAACAATTTAGAATGCATTACAAATATTGAAGTTTTACCGTACGTACTGTACTATAGTTTTGCATACCGAATTAGTTTTTATTCTGGGAATTTACTCTCTCTTGATTTTCAGTATAGGTAGTAGACCAAGCAAATTAATACCCTCGTCACAAAAAGTATTGCATAATTTAAAAAATTTAATTATGGTGTCATTTTTCAGAATATTTTAATATGAGTGTATGGTATTCTTTAGATGTATAAAATTTAAGAGCCACTTTATGTAAGGTACCAAGTACCTTAAATGTACAGTTTTAGAGACATTTTACGGTTTTCAAGAAAATGCCAAAAAGCAGCTTAAATTGTTAATATGTATTCCTGTTTGATTTTTTTTTAAATTTTGTGGAAACATAAAACAAAGTTTGAGAATTAATTAACCAAGGAACCAAGAAAATTTCTTTGAAACACGCTGTACATTATAAAAATAACTGTAAATGACATCTTGAATAGTTTACGTAATTAATGTAACCGTATCAAATCAATTTAAATCATAAAATCAAACCAATTCACCAATTATTTATAAACATAAGTAGCAGTAAAATTTAATCTACGATTTTATAGATACCAGGGTTAAAATAATACCCCGGTGGAGCTATAAAAAAAGAAGAAACATAATTTGGATATTAATAAACTTTTAATACTTTTTCCATCGATAAAATCTACAAGTTTGCAAGAAGCTCTGAATGTCGATATTTTCGACTATACAGTATGATGCAAATGTAGCTTGGGTACCTTTCTGCGGCATTGCAAAAAATATAATAAAAACGGCCATGAAAACATGGTGGAATTCACCAGGACAAAGGCAAGCGACAATGACAATATTGATAATTCCGAGTACTTACTACAATAATTAATTTCAAATTATAATGTAGCATTGTTTGTTTTTATTGATTCCATTTTCAAACAAAAGTATTTCAACTAAATCCAATGAAAAGTTAACAAAATATTTAAGATATTATCGAAAAAATTACTGTATTAACAAACATTTGTCTGAAAATCAGGAATAGTACTTGAACCGCTTTTTTTATATTACGAATATTATGAAAATTTAACGTTTGGGCCTCAAACATAGGTATGTATATGTCTGTCTTATATCATAATTTACAAAACGTAGACACCACATGGTTATAATGTATTAAACATCAGGATTATGTCCGATATGTAAATATTTTGAAAAAAGTGAGTCTATAAAAATTGTAATTACTTGAACTGAAAATGATTTTATGGAAAAATTTCGATATTAAGTACCTACAGATAAATAAACTAACATCAACTTGGTAAATGATATATGAATAGACTAAATGAATTTATTATAGATAGATAATTTTGTTCGAAAATAGATATTTACACGTATTACGAAACCAACTTTTATAGAAACAGAGTAAATACGACAGATCTTCTGGGTTCCATATATTTTTGAAGAGATTTTAATAAACCATGAATCATCATCTTATCCACGTTTTTAGCAGATTAATCTCGAAAGTTATGTCATTAAAACAAAAAACCTACTTGTGTGAATATCTGAAGATGAAAGTTATAATATCGAAACTACTGTCATCGGCACAAAAATGTCGATTTTTACAAATATATTGCAAAACATTATACAAACAGTCAAATATGATGCCAAAATTAACAGGTCGGCTGAAAAGTCCCCGGTCTGACCTATAGATGACGACACTAGAATTAAATCCATTTCATTTTTAGATAGTATTAACCTTCAAAAGATTCGTGTAAAAATTTGACAGCTGTCGGACTATTAGTTTGTGAGATATAGCATTTTTAGTGAAGCAACTTTTGTTATTTTCAAAAAGATGGAAAAAAAAAGAATTTCGTGTGCTTATTAAATATTGTTATTTGAAAGGAAAAAATACAGATGAAGCAAAAGCTTGGCTTGATAATGAGTTTCCGGACTCTGCGCCAGGAAAATCAACAATCATTGACTGGTACGCAAAATTCAAGCGTGATGAAATGAGCACCGAAGACGGTGAACGCAGTGGACGCCCAAAAGAGGTGGTTACCGACGAAAATATCAAAAAAATCCACAAAATGATTTTGAGTGACCGTAAAGTGAATATGATCGAGATAGCTGACACTCTAAAGATATCTAAGGAACGTGTTGGACATATCGTTCACGAATATTTGGGTATGCGGAAGCTCTGTGCGAAATGGGTGCCGCGCGTGCTCACAATCGACCAAAAACAGCAACGAATTGATGATTCTAAGCAGTGTTTGCAGCTGTTAAGTCGTAATAAACCCGATTTTTTGCGACTATGGATGAAACTTGACTCCATCACTACACGCCTGAGTCCAATCGACAGTCAGCTGAGTGGACTGCGGCCGGTGAACCGCCACCAAAGCGTGGAAAGACTCAACAGTCAGCTGGCAAAGTTATGGCCTCAGTTTTTTGGGATACACACGGTATATTGTTCATCGACTATTTGGAAAAGGGAAAAACAATCAACTGCGACTATTACTGTGCATTATTGGAGCGATTGAAGACCGAAATCGCGAAAAAACGGCCCCATATGAAGAAGAAAAAAGTGTTGTTTCATCAAGACAATGCACCGTGTCACAAATCATCGAAAACGATGGCAAAATTGCATGAATTGGGCTTCGAATTGCTTCCTCACCCACCGTATTCTCCAAATCTAGCCCCCAGCGACTTTTTCCTTTTCTCTGACCTGAAGAGAATGCTCGCGGGAAAAAATTTGGCTCTGATACTGAGGTAATCGCCGAAACTGAAGCCTATTTTGAGGACAAACCGAAGGAGTACTACAAAAATGGTATCGAAAAGTTGGAAGGTCGCTATAATCGCTGTATCGCCCTTGAAGGCAACTATGTTGAATAAAAAAAATGAATTTTGTCAAAATATTGTGTTTTACTATGGTAGACCGGGGACTTTTCAGCCGACCTGTTACTTAAATGGGTTAAAACAGGTGACGAAACTTGATTTTAGATTAAGTATGTCGAAAGTAGGTATAATTTTATTTATAATTAATTGTCCCATTGGGAATATTCTAGATGATTTACTCCTTTTTTTTATTCAATTTAAATCACAGATTAAGACACAAGGTTGTCCCAGACTCCATATTCCAAATAATACATAATATGATAATAGGAGAATAGTTTTTCTTGCATTAAAACAAGTACGTAGAACTTTTGCCACAATTTACACTAAGTTTACTAAATAAAAGACTCACTTTCTTTGACAGTAGTCGTGAACATCTACATTCGCCACATTTATTAAAAACACACTTTGCTTTTGCCATTATTTGTTCTTGTTCAAAATATTTGCTTCGTTCAACACTAAAACCACTTTTTACACTAACTGTATGGTCCCAAAAACCAGTTAAGAATGAAAAAAATCAGTCAAATATTAATTCACAAGCAATGAATACGAAAATGTTAAGATGTAAAGACAAGGTTTTATATAATACAAAAAAAAAGTATTCAAATCATTAAATTACGCAGTAAGTGTATATATTATAATATTAATACGAGATTTGTTATAGTCCATTTAAAATAAAGATACCTAGCTACCTACTATTTTATGACCATAATAGTAGTAATTGAACTTCAACTTGAAACTAAAAAAAATAAAAGAGTTTGTTGAATGAAGAAATATTTAAGGTGTCAAGCTTTTATTGTAGGTCTATTAATTGGGTTTTCAGCAATCCTATTATTACTCATATTAGTGGTATTGGCAGCTTCGTAAAATCGTGGCTTTAGTTGAAGAAGCAACATGTTGCTGAAGTCATTGGAATCAACTAATCCAGCGTTTCTAGAGTCTTAAGAAGGTTTAGAGAAACTGGAAGTTATTATAGAAGACCAGTCCCAGGACGTCCCAGGTGTATTAATCTCGTTATTTAAGAATTCAGACTTTGCGAACTCGTCATGTTACAGTCTATGATTAGAGAAAAGTTATCAATTACTGTAAGGAAAAAAGCAGAAAACATGAAGTAACTTTTGAATAAAAAATAAATACATTTTAGAGACAATTTAGAGACAATTTCTAACAAAAGTCCAGGAGCATTAACACCGTTTTACCAAAATACAATACTCGACTATCTATTAAATAATAAACAAACTCAAAAATTAAAAATTACACAACAACAAAACATTGTGAGTTAAGTCGATATTTTCAAAATTAGATATGATTATTTTGTTTTCTTACATTCTACATTAAGGTCAATAACAAATTAATTAAATTGCGCACATTTTACGACTCTCGATTAAAGAAATTGTAACATTGTGCATTTTTTTTGCACAAATTGTTTACACTCTTTTTTCCCACTTAAATAGATATAATTCATTTGTTCATTAACTCGGTCGCATTAAGTCATATTTCTACCATGCTATACAGGGTGTTCCTTAAGTAATCTAAAATATTATATGGGGCGCTTCGTTACTCAATTTTAAGACGAAAAGTTCATATAAACATGTGTGATAGGTGTTGTCGTTTATGAGATACAGGGTGTTGAATTTATTGTAATAAGTCAGTTCTGATTGTACGTGAAATTAATTTTTCCCGGTGACGCTACTGGTTTTTAGAAGTAATACGCAAAAACATGCTTATTCTAAGTGGCCTTTGAAATAATGTTGACAAGTGTCAAATTTGAAAACCAACGCAAAAATCGTACATTTTTATTTGATTGACTCTGTGTTTAGTTAATAACTATGCCAGTGTTTACTAATGTTGAAATGGCTAATATGCATTTTTTGTACGGATTAGCGAATAGTAATGCCTTAGAAGCTAGACGTACGTATGCCCAGCGTTATCCAAATAATCGTTTACCATGTTCAGATACGTTTACTAAGTTACATATTCGTTTACAAGAAATTGGAACTTTTGCTAAATCGAAGAATATTATTGGACGACCCAGAACTGTGAGAAATCCCCAATTGGAAAACCAGATTCTTCAAATTATTGACCAACATCCAGAAACGAGTACAAGAAAAGTTGCAGATGAAGTAAATGTTAGTAACAAAACTGTTTGGAATATTCTAAAAGATAATTTATTGTATCCATATCACGTTCAACGTGTTCAACATATGTTACCTACTGACTATCCATTACGCATACAGTATTGTCAATGGATTTTACGTGAAATCGCGAACAATCCGAATTTTGTGGCCAATATTCTATTTACGGATGAAGCCAACTTTTCTAGACATGGGATTATGAATTTTCATAATGACCACATATGGGCAGATGTAAATCCACATACCATAAGTGTAAAACGATTTCAACAAACATTTTCGGTCAATGTTTGGCTTGGCATCATCGATGATTATTTAATTGGACCATTTTGAACATTTGCTCTGAAATGTATTATTTTTTCTTTATGTTTAACACATGTTGCTTGTAATAAAATAATAAAAAAATATAAATCAGTAGCGTCACCAAGAAAAATTAATTTCACGTACAACACCCTGTATCTCATAAACGACAACACCTATAACACATGTTTATATGAACTTTTCGTCTTAAAATTGAGTAACGAAGCGCCCCATATAATATTTTAGATTACTTAAGAAACACCCTGTATAAGTATGGAATATTTTATAAATATAGAAATATTTACAAAGAAATAGGAACAGAGTATTTTTGCTAGACTCAGTTATTTTAAAAATACATTGAAGAATGCCTTTCAGATGATGCAGGTGTACCTGACAAAGATGAATCTTCATTAAATCTCTCCCTAATGAATGTATCTCCAAAACATTATGTAAACCTAAACCCTTAATATAGGACCTTTAATACAATAGATATATACAGGGTGTACCAACCTTACGACAAACTTCGGTATATGGGTTGTTTTAGGAAATATCAAAAAATGTTATTAACAAAAACAGTAAATCAACGCCCTGTATATTATTGTACGTTAAAGAAAACAAAAGTATTTTGCCTAACAGAGTTTCGTAATATGATACAACATCACCGTATTTTATTAAATATTAATTATTTTCTCTTTTGTATACAGGGTGGATGATAACTCGTACCTTTCATTTTCTCTCTTATTTCAAATGGAACACCCTGTATTTTATATCATAAATAGAATACCCGATTATGTAACTTTAATTTTTATTCAGCATTCCCTATACCCAAAGTTTATGAAAACAGAGTTATTTTGTATTATTTATTGTAAACCATAATTATTAACCTATTATGTGAAAGGAATAAACGTTAAATATAACAAACAATCCTTAAAAATAATAAATTTTAATAAAGGGATGGCCTATTGGCATGAGAGCAATTGTGCAATGTGCACCATACTACAATCATCGAATAGTACCATATATTAGAAACCATAAATGTACGCCACTGCCACTCCAACTTCTCCGATATCATAAACACTCGAAATTTATAATAACGGGAAAATGCGAATGTAGGGATTTTTAAAATGGGACATTGACGGGAAACACTATTTTTAACTGGTTTTATAATATTGACAAAAATAAAAGATTTCTGCGCATCCGCCACCATTTAATACGACCGCAAAGAGTTAAATTCAATCGGCTGCTTTATATTGAAAAGTATAAAAATTTCTTGTGTGGTACAAATTTGCCTTTAATTGGTTTTATAATATTGTGTGTTCACTTTTTGAATATACGAAAGTGGGGGTGCTAAAATTATAGAGCAGCGATATTTACAGTATTCGATTTTATTTTTTAACATTTTAAATAATAATATAGATTAACTTTTTATGGTACAAATTAGCCTTTAATATGCCCTTTATTTTGATGTAATTGAATTGGAATTCGATCAAAGTGGGGGTGCCGCCTTGATCTCAACCTAGCACCCCCCATTTTCAAGGCAATTTTTCTCGATTATCGCGGTGGTGTATACAAATTTTAATGTTTGTGGTACAAATTAGCCTTTAATACGCCCTTTATTTTGATGTAATTGAATTGGAATTCGATCAAAGTGGGGGTGCTGCCTTGATCTCAACCTAGCACCCCCCATTTTCAAGGCGATTTTTCTCGATTATCGCGATGGTACAAATTTTAATGTTTGTGGTACAAATTAGCCTTTAATATGCCCTTTATTTTGATGTAATTGAATTGGAATTCGACATTACTTGACATTATGAAATCATTCACTTTAGTTTTATAATCTTCTTTTTTTTTAAATTACTGTTGAGTTACCTTTATCTGATTTTGTAATGATTAGGTTATTTTGATCTACTTTATTTTTGATTGATTTTAAAGCTAAAATGTCATTTTTAATAATTTGACTTTGACTTTTGAATTTATCTGGTTTTATATCTCTAATAAGATTTGCTATTTGCATTTTTTCATAAATGAAATTATTTGTATTAGTTCTTAAAGCTATTTCAGAATCTGTAGCTAAAATTTCTTTTATACTATTTGTAAATTTGGGAGGTATGCAATATTTTAAACCCTTATCTAAAAATTTATTTTCATTATTTGAAAAAATGGTGTCTGATAGATTTACATACCGAGGAGCAAAATGCACTGGTACGTCAGTATTTACTGTGTCATTATGTTGTGTATAATGTGTTTTGTGTTGGAATTCGATCAAAGTGGGGGTGCTGCCTTGACCTCAACCTAGCACCCCCCATTTTCAAGGCGATTTTTCTCGATTATCGCAGTGGTACCTTTATCTGATTTTGTAATGATTAGGATATATTGATCTACTTTATTTTTGATTGATTTTAAAGCTAAAATGTCATTTTTAATAATTTGACTTTGACTTTTGAATTTATCTGGTTTTATGTCTCTAATAAGATTTGCTATTTGAATTTTTTCATAAATGAAATTATTTGTATTAGTTCTTAAAACTATTTCAGAATCTGTAGCTAAAATTTCTTTTATACTATTTGTAAATTTGGGAGGTATGCAATATTTTAAACCCTTATCGAAAAATTTATTTTCATTATTTGAAAAAATAGTGCCTGATAGATTTACATACCGAGGAGCAAAATGCACTGGTACGTCAGTATTTACTGTGTCATTATGTTGTGTATAATGTGTTTTGTGTTGGAATTCGATCAAAGTGGGGGTGCTGTCTTGATCTCAACCTAGCACCCCCCATTTTCAAGGCGATTTTTCTCGATTATCGCGGTGGTACAAATTTTAATGTTTGTGGTACAAATTAGCCTTTAATATGCCCTTTATTTTGATGTAATTGAATTGGAATTCGATCAAAGTGGGGGTGCCGCCTTGACCTCAATCTAGCACCCCCCATTTTCAAGGCGATTTTTCTCGATTATCGCGGTGGTACAAATTTTAATGTTTGTGGTACAAATTAGCCTTTAATATGCCCTTTATTTTGTGTAATTGAATTGGAATTCGATCAAAGTGGGAGTGCTGTCTTGACCTCAACCTAGCACCCCCCATTTTCAAGGCGATTTTTTTCGATTATCGCGGTGGTACAAATTTTAATGTTTGTGGTACAAATTAGCCTTTAATATGCCCTTTATTTTGATGTAATTGAATTGGAATTCGACATTACTTGACATTATGAAATCATTCACTTTAGATTTATAATCTTCTTTTTTTTAAAATTACTTTTGAGTTACCTTTATCTGATTTTGTAATGATTAGGTTATTTTGATCTACTTTATTTTTGATTGATTTTAAAGCTAAAATGTCATTTTTAATAATTTGACTTTGACTTTTGAATTTATCTGGTTTTATATCTCTAATAAGATTTGCTATTTGCATTTTTTCATAAATGAAATTATTTGTATTAGTTCTTAAAGCTATTTCAGAATCTGTAGCTAAAATTTCTTTTATACTATTTGTAAATTTGGGAGGTATGCAATATTTTAAACCCTTATCTAAAAATTTATTTTCATTATTTGAAAAAATGGTGTCTGATAGATTTACATACCGAGGAGCAAAATGCACTGGTACGTCAGTATTTACTGTGTCATTATGTTGTGTATAATGTGTTTTGTGTTGGAATTCGATCAAAGTGGGGGTGCTGTCTTGATCTCAACCTAGCACCCCCCATTTTCAAGGCGATTTTTCTCGATTATCGCAGTGGTACCTTTATCTGATTTTGTAATGATTAGGATATATTGATCTACTTTATTTTTGATTGATTTTAAAGCTAAAATGTCATTTTTAATAATTTGACTTTGACTTTTGAATTTATCTGGTTTTATGTCTCTAATAAGATTTGCTATTTGAATTTTTTCATAAATGAAATTATTTGTATTAGTTCTTAAAACTATTTCAGAATCTGTAGCTAAAATTTCTTTTATACTATTTGTAAATTTGGGAGGTATGCAATATTTTAAACCCTTATCGAAAAATTTATTTTCATTATTTGAAAAAATAGTGCCTGATAGATTTACATACCGAGGAGCAAAATGCACTGGTACGTCAGTATTTACTGTGTCATTATGTTGTGTATAATGTGTTTTGTGTTGGAATTCGATCAAAGTGGGGGTGCTGTCTTGATCTCAACCTAGCACCCCCCATTTTCAAGGCGATTTTTCTCGATTATCGCGGTGGTACAAATTTTAATGTTTGTGGTACAAATTAGCCTTTAATATGCCCTTTATTTTGATGTAATTGAATTGGAATTCGATCAAAGTGGGGGTGCCGCCTTGACCTCAATCTAGCACCCCCCATTTTCAAGGCGATTTTTCTCGATTATCGCGGTGGTACAAATTTTAATGTTTGTGGTACAAATTAGCCTTTAATATGCCCTTTATTTTGTGTAATTGAATTGGAATTCGATCAAAGTGGGAGTGCTGTCTTGACCTCAACCTAGCACCCCCCATTTTCAAGGCGATTTTTTTCGATTATCGCGGTGGTACAAATTTTAATGTTTGTGGTACAAATTAGCCTTTAATATGCCCTTTATTTTGATGTAATTGAATTGGAATTCGATCAAAGTGGGGGTGCTGTCTTGACCTCAACCTAGCACCCCCCATTTTCAAGGCGATTTTTCTCGATTATCGCGGTGGTACAAATTTTAATGTTTGTGGTACAAATTAGCCTTTAATATGCCCTTTATTTTGATGTAATTGAATTGGAATTCGATCAAAGTGGGGGTGCCGCCTTGACCTCAATCTAGCACCCCCCATTTTCAAGGCGATTTTTCTCGATTATCGCGGTGGTACAAATTTTAATGTTTGTGGTACAAATTAGCCTTTAATATGCCCTTTATTTTGTGTAATTGAATTGGAATTCGATCAAAGTGGGAGTGCTGTCTTGACCTCAACCTAGCACCCCCCATTTTCAAGGCGATTTTTTTCGATTATCGCGGTGGTACAAATTTTAATGTTTGTGGTACAAATTAGCCTTTAATATGCCCTTTATTTTGTGTAATTGAATTGGAATTCGATCAAAGTGGGAGTGCTGTCTTGACCTCAACCTAGCACCCCCATTTTCAAGGCGATTTTTTCGATTATCGCGGTGGTACAAATTTTAATGTTTGTGGTACAAATTAGCCTTTAATATGCCCTTTATTTTGATGTAATTGAATTGGAATTCGATCAAAGTGGGGGTGCTGTCTTGACCTCAACCTAGCACCCCCCATTTTCAAGGCGATTTTTCTCGATTATCGCGGTGGTACAAATTTTAATGTTTGTGGTACAAATTAGCCTTTAATATGCCCTTTATTTTGATGTAATTGAATTGGAATTCGATCAAAGTGGGGGTGCTGTCTTGACCTCAACCTAGCTCCCAGTATTTTGATGTCGATTTTTTTCGATTATCGCGGTGGTACAAATTTTAATGTTTGTGGTACAAATTAGCCTTTAATATGCCCTTTATTTTGATGTAATTGAATTGGAATTCGATCAAAGTGGGAGTGCTGTCTTGACCTCAACCTAGCACCCCTCATTTTCAAGGCGATTTTTCTCGATTATCGCGGTGGTACAAATTTTAATGTTTGTGGTACAAATTAGCCTTTAATATGCCCTTTATTTTGATGTAATTGAATTGGAATTCGATCAAAGTGGGAGTGCTGTCTTGACCTCAACCTAGCACCCCCTATTTTCAAGGCGATTTTTTTCGATTATCGCGGTGGTACAAATTTTAATGTTTGTGGTACAAATTAGCCTTTAATATGCCCTTTATTTTGATGTAATTGAATTGGAATTCGATCAAAGTGGGGGTGCTGTCTTGACCTCAACCTAGCACCCCCCATTTTCAAGGCGATTTTTCTCGATTATCGCGGTGGTACAAATTTTAATGTTTGTGGTACAAATTAGCCTTTAATATGCCCTTTATTTTGATGTAATTGAATTGGAATTCGATCAAAGTGGGGGTGCTGTCTTGACCTCAACCTAGCACCCCCTATTTTCAAGGCGATTTTTTTCGATTATCGCGGTGGTACAAATTTTAATGTTTGTGGTACAAATTAGCCTTTAATATGCCCTTTATTTTGATGTAATTGAATTGGAATTCGATCAAAGTGGGAGTGCTGTCTTGACCTCAACCTAGCACCCCTCATTTTCAAGGCGATTTTTCTCGATTATCGCGGTGGTACAAATTTTAATGTTTGTGGTACAAATTAGCCTTTAATATGCCCTTTATTTTGATGTAATTGAATTGGAATTCGATCAAAGTGGGAGTGCTGTCTTGACCTCAACCTAGCACCCCCTATTTTCAAGGCGATTTTTTTCGATTATCGCGGTGGTACAAATTTTAATGTTTGTGGTACAAATTAGCCTTTAATATGCCCTTTATTTTGATGTAATTGAATTGGAATTCGATCAAAGTGGGGGTGCTGTCTTGACCTCAACCTAGCACCCCTCATTTTCAAGGCGATTTTTCTCGATTATCGCGGTGGTACAAATTTTAATGTTTGTGGTACAAATTAGCCTTTAATATGCCCTTTATTTTGATGTAATTGAATTGGAATTCGATCAAAGTGGGAGTGCTGTCTTGACCTCAACCTAGCACCCCCCATTTTCAAGGCGATTTTTTTCGATTATCGCGGTGGTACAAATTTTAATGTTTGTGGTACAAATTAGCCTTTAATATGCCCTTTATTTTGTGTAATTGAATTGGAATTCGATCAAAGTGGGAGTGCTGTCTTGACCTCAACCTAGCACCCCCCATTTTCAAGGCGATTTTTTTCGATTATCGCGGTGGTACAAATTTTAATGTTTGTGGTACAAATTAGCCTTTAATATGCCCTTTATTTTGATGTAATTGAATTGGAATTCGATCAAAGTGGGGGTGCTGTCTTGACCTCAACCTAGCACCCCCCATTTTCAAGGCGATTTTTCTCGATTATCGCGGTGGTACAAATTTTAATGTTTGTGGTACAAATTAGCCTTTAATATGCCCTTTATTTTGATGTAATTGAATTGGAATTCGATCAAAGTGGGGGTGCTGTCTTGACCTCAACCTAGCACCCCCTATTTTCAAGGCGATTTTTTTCGATTATCGCGGTGGTACAAATTTTAATGTTTGTGGTACAAATTAGCCTTTAATATGCCCTTTATTTTGATGTAATTGAATTGGAATTCGATCAAAGTGGGAGTGCTGTCTTGACCTCAACCTAGCACCCCTCATTTTCAAGGCGATTTTTCTCGATTATCGCGGTGGTACAAATTTTAATGTTTGTGGTACAAATTAGCCTTTAATATGCCCTTTATTTTGATGTAATTGAATTGGAATTCGATCAAAGTGGGAGTGCTGTCTTGACCTCAACCTAGCACCCCTCATTTTCAAGGCGATTTTTTTCGATTATCGCGGTGGTACAAATTTTAATGTTTGTGGTACAAATTAGCCTTTAATATGCCCTTTATTTTGATGTAATTGAATTGGAATTCGATCAAAGTGGGAGTGCTGTCTTGACCTCAACCTAGCACCCCCCATTTTCAAGGCGATTTTTTTCGATTATCGCGGTGGTACAAATTTTAATGTTTGTGGTACAAATTAGCCTTTAATATGCCCTTTATTTTGATGTAATTGAATTGGAATTCGATCAAAGTGGGAGTGCTGTCTTGACCTCAACCTAGCACCCCCTATTTTCAAGGCGATTTTTTTCGATTATCGCGGTGGTACAAATTTTAATGTTTGTGGTACAAATTAGCCTTTAATATGCCCTTTATTTTGATGTAATTGAATTGGAATTCGATCAAAGTGGGAGTGCTGTCTTGACCTCAACCTAGCACCCCTCATTTTCAAGGCGATTTTTCTCGATTATCGCGGTGGTACAAATTTTAATGTTTGTGGTACAAATTAGCCTTTAATATGCCCTTTATTTTGATGTAATTGAATTGGAATTCGATCAAAGTGGGGGTGCTGCCTTGACCTCAACCTAGCACCCCCCATTTTCAAGGCGATTTTTCTCGATTATCGCGGTGGTACAAATTTTAATGTTTGTGGTACAAATTAGCCTTTAATTAGCTCTTAATTATGGGCTTGATTGACATGAACCCAGCTCTTCTATACTGGTAGTCTGTATGACACTTTTAAATGGATTTTAGCAATTAATATTGGAAAGACTTTAACTTATTCGTTAATTGATTTTCTTACAATTATCCTAGTAATTGATTTAGTAACAAACATTATGCTTTCTATTTAATGAAATTAAAATTTTTTAAACACCATCTACAAGAACAGCGTTTTCGTACTTACCTACGAGCGATTAAATATTACACAACACATTGATTAAAACGGACAAACGACTGACAAATCTCTTTAAAATAATGATTGAAGGTGTATCAAGGCTACGCTAAAATGTTATTAACAGAATAAACAAAATTACGATGAATTTCCGACAAAATAATTGTTGCCCGAACAAATTTTCGTCGATAGTTTATGTCTCACGTGTGCGTGTACACCTATATAAGTATACTTAAACTAAACGCTCAAAGAAACAGTAAGTAAACAAACCATTGCATAGGAGGAGGATTTCATAAATTACTCGGTCAATATAATAAATTGACTCGTAACGTTTTTGTTAGCGCGGTCAAATTTGAACATTTCTACTAGGCAGAGAAACTAATCAAACATTCCGAGGAAGAATTGTGACGATAACATCAAAATAATCTGATTATTTGGTAGGGGAAAAGAAGTTGAATCAAGGTTAGGAATACGAAACGAACTACATGTGTGTAAGGTCATTTAAAAAAATTAATTATTGTGATAAAATATTTACGACTGGCAATAAAATTTCTATATTCGATCGGAATTTTCCGAAACAAAAAAAATCTCGATAAAGATGCGTTTTTTAATTGGAATTAGTATACGAGGCGACAAATATTCTTGGATAAGAAAAAGTTTTGATTTAATTTGACCTAGTAAAACGAGAATAATTTGGGGACATAATCTTTGTTTATTTGTTTTGTAAAATTATGTTTAAATTCGGTATTATCACGATTGAATCACTGCGTGCCGAGCGAAGCGAGGTTCGCAACACCAAATCAATCTGAACTATTTTAAAAAGCGTTTCAAAGAATTTCAAAAACTTGAAGAATGCAGAAAGAAAAGCTTGATACAAACTGTCAATGAAGTTCTGATTAGGTGTCAATACCTTCATTAAAAAAATCTAGTATGATATCTGAAAACACTCAATTATAGTCCCACCAAATTGCGTGACATTTGATTGACAAGCAACATTCCCATTTTTATTTAATCCTTATGTTAATTCTAAAGAGAACCCAAAATAATTTGTAATACCAACACCAACAACAAATTAAGATTAAAATCTTTAATAATTACAATTTATTTTTGTTTATTTGATTAAAAAATGTTTCTGCACGCGCCATATAATAAATAGTATGTAAAACTCGTGTCACAATGATTATTTTTGCAGTACTTGCTGTTTGCACTCGTTCTACAAAATCCATCTCTATGACACTTGTTTTACAATATACTTTAGTCATAATGAACAAAAAAAATGGAATAGATATAAAAAAAACATACAGATTAAAAAATTTCGCTACAAACGCATACAGTACATACCTTTAATTTTTTGCATAACATTTTCAAAGAACCACTCAAACGTAAATGAGTTTTCATCGCGTTTTTCCGGATTTCCAACAATACAAACAACGTAACAAAATTATTACGAGTATGTTGTCGATCACGTATCACTATTCCAACTGAATTCCAAAGAATCCTATGAACAATAATTGGAAATAATGTATATTAAATGAGTTGTACCTGTCACGAAAAACATCAATTTTCCATTTCATTAATAGCATCGATGAATAATCGACGACTGTTTAAAACTGCATAGAATTTGATGAGTGATTATTGTAGAAGCTGCTGGTTAAAACTGCTGGTGAAATAATTAATTTATTCCATACATTTGCATCATACTGTATATTAAGTCCTCGACTTCGTAGATTGTCGAAATATCTCGTATACAGGGTGTGTCACAACTAACGTAACAAAAATTAGATACGTAGTTGGAAAATTCTTTTAACAACAAGAATTAAGACGATCGCACTATTTTTAAATTGACCGCATTATAAAATCGCCCAAAGACTATCTCTGCTGCAGTTTTGCAGATGAAAGGGAAGGCATACTACTCGCAGACGAGTTTCGACATTATTTTATCATCGTCAGTGCGAAGCAGGATGAATAACTTTAATAAAAATCAATTAACTTATAATTAAATTATATTTTAAGGGTTCTATTTTATACAGAATTTAATGGGGAATCGATTGGTGGTGGTGGTGGTGGTGGTCCGATTTCGATGGTGTTGATATTTTGCTCATCATCATCCCTCAAAGTTAAAAGATGATTTAAATATAAAACTTGTTGAAATGAAAAATTTTCAAAAAAAAAGTCAAACCACCTTAAAGCTTGTCTAATTACGACAAAAATCTTTTGTTCCAATTCAATTATTTTTATTCTATGACCGCATAATTAACAGGTCGGCTGAAAAGTCCCCGGTCTGACCTATAGATGACGACACTAGAATTAAATCCATTTCATTTTTAGATAGTATCAACTTTCAAAAGATTCGTGTCAAAATTTGACAGCTGTCGGACTATTAGTTTGTGAGATATTGCATTTTTAGTGAAGCAACTTTTGTTATTTTCAAAAAGATGGAAAAAAAGAATTTCGTGTGCTTATTAAATATTGTTATTTAAAAGGAAAAAATACAGTTGAAGCAAAAACTTGGCTTGATAATGAGTTTCCGGACTCTGCGCCAGGAAAATCAACAATCATTGACTGGTACGCAAAATTCAAGCGTGGTGAAATGAGCACCGAAGACGGTGAACGTAGTGGACGCCCAAAAGAGGTGGTTACCGACGAAAATATCAAAAAAATCCACAAAATGATTTTGAGTGACCGTAAAGTGAATATGATCGAGATAGCTGACACTCTAAAGATATCTAAGGAACGTGTTGGACATATCGTTCACGAATATTTGGGTATTCGGAAGCTCTGTGCGAAATGGGTGCCGCGCGTGCTCACAATCGACCAAAAACAGCAACGAATTGATGATTCTGAGCAGTGTTTGCAGCTGTTAAGTAGTAATAAACCCGATTTTTTGCATCGATATGTGACTATGGATGAAACTTGGCTACATCACTACACGCCCGAGTCCAATCGACAGTCAGCTGAGTGGACTGCGGCCGGTGAACCGCCACCAAAGCGTGGAAAGACTCAACAGTCAGCTGGCAAAGTTATGGCCTCAGTTTTTTGGGATACACACGGTATATTGTTCATCGACTATTTGGAAAAGAGAAAAACAATCAACAGCGACTATAACAGTGCATTATTGGAGCGATTGAAGACCGAAATCGCGAAAAAACGGCCCCATATGAAGAAGAAAAAAGTTGTTTCATCAAGACAATGCACCGTGTCACAAATCATCGAAAACGATGGCAAAATTGCACGAATTGGGCTTCGAATTGCTTCCTCACCCACCGTATTTTCCAGATCTAGCCCCCAGCGACTTTTTCCTTTTCTCTGACCTGAAGAGAATGCTCGCGGGAAAAAAAATTGGCTCTGATACTGAGGTAATCGCCGAAACTGAAGCCTATTTTGAGGACAAACCGAAGGAGTACTACAAAAATGGTATCGAAAAGTTGGAAGGTCGCTATAATCGCTGTATCGCCCTTGAAGGCAACTATGTTGAATAAAAAAAATGAATTTTGTCAAAATATTGTGTTTTACTATGGTAGACCGGGGACTTTTCAGCCGACCTGTCAAAACATGTTTAAAAATTAGTTATGATTAATTAAAAAATAACTTTTTTTTTGTTCAGGACCGGATTAAATAGGATAGTGAAATTTTTTTCAACCATCTGGGTTTTAAAAATTTCAAAAACTCGGGCTTGAAAAAAGTGGAATATTTTCGTAAGGGATGATTTAATCGGAAAATTTCAATCGCAGTTTTCTTCGAAATTAAACTTAGAATCGGATGGTTCAAAAAAAAATTGACATTTTTCTAGCCGTTTCTAAGCTATGGTAAAAAAAATTGATTTTTTTAAAAATTAGTCAAAACAAACTAGCACGCGAGTACTACAAAACCAGGAAAAAATTCTAAAACAATCCCAGACCAAAAAAAAAGAAACGGTATACAGTGAATAATGGTTCATTAGTCACTAGTGAATAATAGGTAGTATTATACTTGAGAAAGCACATGTATAGTTAAGGTTCTACAGGAGTGGGGCATTTTTTTGTGGCATTTTCTCCTCTTTTAGGATAATTTTTAATACTGGCGTAATATTTAATATTTTCATAGTTATTTTCAAAAACCTACATCTTTTTGTTAATAATAATTGAAGTTTTTAAAACTCGAAAAATAAAAAATTCCTCGTTCTCAGAACTTATTTCTATGCTAAAAACCAAACCCCATATTTTAAAAATTTATTTTAACTCTTTTTCACAGGACACTCACTCCTCGACGAAGTTTATTAATATTACAGATAAATTAAAACGTATGGCAAAATTAACCTCATGTATCTGTATCTCCAGACATAAAAATATCTTTTCGTATATATGAAATCACTCACCTTAGTGTTGGAATTTTTTTTGTGTAAATGTTTGAAATTTGCCAGCACATATTTCCGTTTGTATTTCCACATGGTGTCTCTTAAAAGATCGACATTTAACTGTTTAACAATATTTATTACAAAATAGGAACTCGTTTCTCGGAAAGGTATATTGACGCACGAACAAGTCTATAAAGACGCTCACTTATTTTGAATAATTCATTGTTTTTCTTTTTTTAACATACCACACTTTGAAGAAAATAAAAAATATTTGTCAGACAACTTTTTTTTTATATAAAAAAAATATTTATTGCTGTAATAATCGGACTGTAGGAAAATCAAATATACGCGGCTCAGGATTAATACCAAATTGATAAATTTAAAGAAAAATATTTACTCGAGTTTAATTAATGTTTAATATTTAATTGACAAAAAATTTAACCTATAATAAATTTGTTGTTTAAAAATAGTAGGTAAATTGTTAAAAATTAAATTTCAATTGCATTGTTGTTAAGTTTCTAATTTTAATTAAAATGAAAATCAACAAGAAATTGTTGCTTTTTGATTTTCCGCTCAGTTTACTTTTGTTTATATTTATTGTTGTTTTTCGTAAAGCAATAAAAAGAATAGTGGCGCCCATCAATCCGACTTATAGACATTAACTTGGCAGAATCAAACTTATGTGACAATTCTAATCACTAAATGACACATTATAAAAAATGACACAGATTAATGGACCAACAAAATATATTTATAATTTGACTGTATCATTTTTGTTTTCTACTGATTACAAAATTTTGCATTTCTTATAAATATTTTATACTTTAGCGGCAACTATTTGATTTATACAGGAAAGCCCGTATCAAGTCTTAATCGATAGATAAAACCGCATGAAATGAATTATTCCACCATTACGATTTTTTAATACGAGGGTTATCTGAAAAGTTTCCGACCTCAACATGAAGATGGCAGCACAAAAGTTGGGGAATGTGTTTGCGCATGCTTTGACAGGTACCCACTAAAATTTCAGCCATTTTGGACGCGCAGTTGTTGTTTGACAATCATTTGAGTAAGTCGATGTGAGTGTTTTTATGAAAATGGAAAAAATCGATTATCGAGCTGTCATTAAATATTTGTTTTTGAAAGGCAATACGCCTACGCAAATCAAAGACGAGTTGGACGCTGTGTACGGGGTCTCTGCACCATCATTTACCACCGTGAAATTTTGGGCTGCTGAATTTAAACGTGGCCGTACCAGCTTGAGTGACGATGAACATTCGGGACGTCCAAAAACTGCAACCACTGACGATAATATCGCTCAAGTTCACCAAATGGTGCTAGACAACCGTCGAATTAAAATTAGAGAGATAGCAGAGGCTATAAACATGTCCAAAGAACATATTTAATCAAGATTTAGGCATGAGAAAGCTGTCCACACGTTGGGTGCCGCGTTTGCTCACTTTGGACCAAAAACGTGTTCGAATGAACATTTCCAACTCTCTGTTGGCGCAGTTTATGAGCAATAAATCAGAGTTTTGGCGCCGATTAATTACTGTAGATGAAACTTGTATACACCATTATACTCCAGAAACAAAAACACAGCCAAAACAATGGACTGCGAAGGAGGAATCAGCTCCAAAAAAAGCAAAGGTTGTTCCTTCGGCTGGGAAAATGATGGCAACTGTTTTCTGGGATAGTCATGGAGTTATCTTAATCAATTATCTTCAAAAAGGAAAAACCATTACAGAAGCATACTACGCATCATTACTTGACAAACTGAAGGTAGAAATTGCGGAAAAACGGCCACATTTTGAGAAAAAAAAATTTTGTTTCACCAAGACAATGCGCCGTCTCACACCTCAGCGGTTACCATGGCGAAAATCCACGAATTACGGTTTGGACTGCTTGACCACCCTTCTTACTCACCAGATCTAGCCCCAAGCGACTTTTTTTTGTTCCCTAAGCTAAAAGTTGCGCTCGGAGAAAGACGCCGAGTACTATTTGGTCGGGTTGAAGAGACTATGTAGGAAATAAAAATTAATTTGAAGAAAAAACGTCTAGTATCTTCGTTAGATCGGAAACTTTTCAGACAACCCTCGTAGTAATCATTTGATGAAACGAGTCTTGCATAAACAAGATGTCAACTGTTATATTTTTTTATAGGATCAACTTTAATTATGAAATTGAATGTTTTTGTAATTAATACACATACTCATGAATAAATTTTTCTCGTATTGTACAATAAAAATGATTTATTGCAGTTCATCAATTAACTTCTTTAATTATAAAAGCGTTCTTCTAAATAAACACCAGAATGTTAAGTTAAGTTAAGTTTTTATTAGGCAAAACAGATTAAAATCCACAAATAGATCTTTTAAAACATGGATAACACTACCAATCCAGAATGTTATTTCAAAACATCCAACAAACCCCTAGGAAAAATAATATACAAAAAAATCACTGATAATGCAAAACAGGTTCTTCCAACAATCCTGAAAATCGTCAGGAATAGAAAATACAGAAAATATCCCTCAAAATAAACGAAAATCTTTCTAGAAACAGAATGAAGTTCAAAAGAATTGCAGGAAAACATAATACAAGAAAGATATCCAGATCAATTTTATTTACAAGAAACTGTAGCAGAAAAATCTCCGACAATCCAGAGCATGTCCTTTCTACATCCCTCAAGGATTATAGCAACGGAAATTAGAAAAGAAACACCCACAAGAACAAAGTTATTTTAACAAGAAACAGAACAAACTTTAGGAGAAGAATATCGCTGGCATTCTAGAGCAGGTTCTTCCTAAACTTCAGAAGACCTCCAGGAATAAAAACAGAAAGATAATTCTAAGCAGACTGGCAATTCAGAGCAGGTTCTTCCTTGTTACCTTCAACTTATGGATGGGCATATTCAAAATCAGTGAGTCCAAAAAAAATATGGGAAAAAGAAAATCACCAAAGGACCTCCGGAAAAGGAGATTCCAAGGAAATCTCCAATAATCCAGAGCTATTTTTTGAGAAAAAAAAACACAAGAAAATCTCTGTTAATGCTGAGTTAATCTGCATGGGAAATATTCCGAAACAAAACAGCTTCAAGGATAGAAGAATACAAGAAAAACTATGTCAATACAAAGCTGGATATCCTGGTAAGTATTCCAAAACAATACTAAGTCCAGAATATCCTCAGAGGAATAAAACAAACAAAAAATTAGAATCCATAAAACTTTTATTGAAAAAAAGATCCAGATCTAAAAATATTCAAAAGAAATCATCATCAATCCAAGATCAATGAAAGATCATAAAGTATAGAAGTCTCTCTAGAAAATATAATACAAGAAAATCGTCAGTAATCCACAGTAGGTTCTTTCTAAAGTTGGAAAACAGGAAACAGAACATAAAATACAGGAAAATGAGATAACTATTCTGGAACATATGCCGAAATTCTAGAAAAATGTAAATTACCTTCCTGGGAATCCAAGATAGGACCTGCAGACTTTTAAAGAACACTAAACCAGAGCAGTTGGTATATAAAGTTCATCAGACCTTCACCAATGGGAAAATTTAATATCTCCAAGTCTAAAGAAATACCGTTCTAGAAAGCAGATGAAAACTCACCAAAATACAGAGCTACTTATCCAGGAAAATATTCCTGAAAACCTCTGAAGAAAAATTATCTTAGAGCAACCCTTGAAGCCCAAAAGAACATCAGAGACAGAAGGAAGATATTCTAGGAGACATTTGAACTAAAATCAACGGTAATTCAGGGAAAGTCCTTCTAACAATCCAAATACCTGCAGAAATATACTACTTTCCATCAAAGAAGATATTCCGGAACATAGGAAAGTCGACAACTTCTACTGGAAGACACAGAATGTACAGTAATTCAGAGAAAATCCTTTCCATAGTCTAAAGAACCTCCAGGAATAGAAAATACGAGTAAAAGCCAGTCTAAACAGAGCTATTTATCCTGGAAGATATTCCAAAACAGAATAATGTTCAGGGAAATATTCTTAAACCGATCAAAATCTAGAAGTTTTCCAAAAATGCAATCAAATTCATAATTGCTCATCCCTGAAATCCAGGAAGTTATAAGATAATAAAAAATAAAATGCAGAAGGATGGTCTTAAGGGATCCAAAAATCTTGTGCAGGTTTGGAAAGCAGTAAATTTTTGGTAGAAGCACATGATCAACAAACCTTAAGATAATTTGGCCAAAGTGGAGACCCTAAATGAATTTTCGATCAAACATTAGACCAAACACAAACTTTTCAAATTTTTAAAAAAGACTCACCTTGTCTTCGTCCAACTCTCCGTAGAGATGAGGCACCCATCCTTGGATAAACTTATACAATTCGTCCACCCTGTTCTTGGGCACGCTGAACCAGTACTCGGGTCGCATCTTCTTCTTTCCGTACGACATCAAAGGCGTTGATTTCGGTATGACTTTGTTGATTGGTTTGCCCATTCTCAACCGCAAATATAGAGGAGGATCGTCGCAGGATCGCGCCGGCCTCGGGATCAATTCTGTAATGAAATTTCAATCTTTCAATTTCCGCTTCCCCGAATCCCTTAAAGATTTTTTGAAGAAGGAGAGATATAGAAAGGCTCATGCGAGTCATAAAATAGAAAATCGAGAATGCAAAATGCAACACACCATTCTCCATCGAATAAAAAAGTGCTGTGTAGATGTTACAATGGAAACATTCCAAGTGTAAAATGTTTTATAAATAAAAGGAGTAGTGTATGGTGGTGATATCGCTTCTGTGCTTTTACATCATGCAAAACCTACCAAAATAATCTAGCCCATCGTATGGGGCGTGAACTGCAGCGATTAAACAGAAATTGAGTGTATTGAGTTTACATGTTTGTATATATCAGGATGATCGACGATGAAAAATATTAAAAACTAATTCAAATTAAAGAAATCTTAAATCCTTAAAAATTTAACATTTATGTGACAAGAAAATGGTATAGGGGTAAGTACAGATCCTTGTGGTATTCACGAGAAAAACGTTTGAATATCACAAAGGAATTTTCGACTACAATGATAGTTCGAAGATATCAAGGTACATGAGACTGTAGGGTATTTTGATAGAGGAGGCTTTGGTGATCAGTAAAAGCTACAGGGTGCTTCAAATGGCTTGAAAATTTTACAGGGAATGCAGGTAAATATCCCGAAGAGTTTAAGTCGGTACTAGATTTGGTTATGAGGCTCTTCAGATTTCTAAAGAATTTAGAATAGAGGTAACTCTTCAATGAATTTGAAATATTTCTTTTTTGTTTGAACGCACTACGGAGATCAATGGGACATAATTTTGAACAGAAAGAGGATAGGATTCCTGGGGGATCAGCAATGCTGGTAAAGTTTGCGGTAAAGTCTCCAAGAAAGTTTTTTGAACATAGCAGTTTTTTAGATTTTTTTTAAAGGCTTAGGATCATCAACGAAAACCATGACGTTCTACAGATTAGATAATAGATTAGAGTTTTTTTTTGTCGTGAAGGACTGAAGAAATCGATGAAGCTCTAGGTAACTTTTGTTTTGCCTGCAATTTCAGGATTTAAATCAAAATCAGTTTTTTAAAGAAAAAACAACTACTTCCTGAGCTAAAGGATTGAAAGTTGGATGGACTAAAAGTGAAATAACATCAAATCAATCCGTTAAGCGATGATCTAAAGGAACTGACTCAAAATGAAGCACGTCGACCATGAACAGTAGAAAGATACAAATAGGAAGAGCTACTAATTGCGAGTTCATAAAAAAGGTATTATGGAAAGTAGGTTTTCTGAACGAGGTTAGTTTTGAAGATTTGGGATACCGTTTTTCTTCAGATGGATTGATTCTGTAAAGAAAATCACTAGAAACCGATTAAAAAAAGTACAAAATAGGACAGAGAGGTAAAAGTTTTGGGAGGGCTAGGTTCAGTAGTTTTCAGTAGAGAATTTTACTGCATGTTGTAGGGCAAATAACTATTTGTCTTTAGGAATTGGTTACTATATTATTACCAAAGTAGGGCAGAGAAAAGGGATATATGTGTACCAGCCGACGCTTGGGCCGATCTTGCGCCTCTATAGCTTGTTTCTGGCTCAGGTCGACAAAAAAATTAGTGATAAAGTCGCAAAAGCGCCATCCTAGTGTTCTTCCCGTTGATAGAGATGGTTTTAAGTATCGACGAAGTCGGTCGCCATCACGTTTTCTATTGGAATGTAATTCAATTACCGTTGGGGTATATAGCCCAGGAAGTAGTTGTTTTTTAATAGAAAACGGTCAAGCTTGGTTATAGAGGTGGAGAAAAGCTTCTACTTTTTCAGTTTTTTTTTTAAATATAAATAGTTCAAGTCATAAATGAACATAATATTAAGATTAAGGATGGAAATTTCAGAATACATCAAGTATTTGGTAAAAATAATGAAATCTATTGATAAATTTTCATTTCAAATTGAATTAGTTTTTAATCACAAACTAAATACGATATTTATATCAGTAATTATGAAAAAAAAATTAAAAATATTGAGAATTCTAAATGGTTGTAAATCCGAAATTGATTTAACAAAATCTCTTAATTGATAAACAAAACCAAAATTTATACAAATTTATTCATTATTTCGTATCTACAGCACAAATTATTTTTTTATATATATATGTAAGTAAAACAAACCCAATTTTTCCAATTCTCCACTTTACCAAAAACAATATCCAATCACCGAAATATGAAAAAAAAAATAAAATATTAGCAAAAACTTACTGTCAAACGATACAAACAATTCCGGCATATCCTCGACGGACACCATCGACCTGTAATCCAATTTTGGAGCTGGATTTTTTGATTTGGAATTGGATTCCGTCGGTTGTCTCATAAATGTGCCTACCGAAGACCGTCTGTAAAAGATCCCATCATCAATAACTTTTTTTTGCTTCATTTGTAAACGTTTTTCTGCCGTAAGATTAGAAATAAAATAAAAAAAAACTTTAAAAATGAACCCAATTTTCTTTCAAACGTCATGATAAAAATAATACTTTATCGAAGGAAGACTAAACTATGTCCTACAGGCTCAATCTCCAAATATAAAAGAAGAAGAGTTGACTCTAAATACAAAGCTTGGTCCACTTTCTTCTTCTGGCCATTTCTATTTCGCTTTTGCCTGTTTTTCACCACTCAAAACACATTTTCATCTTGAAAACAATTGAAGGGTATCCATCTTCTCTCCTTTTGCACTCTCCATTTCCTTATTATGGACATTGTACCTTCTGCTGACCATTTCTCTTTTGCTGCTGCCTGTTTTCTTCTCAGATATGTTCTGCTTCTTCTTGCGCTTATTGCGGCTCACCCATAAGGGTTACAGTGAATGGATGCTGACTAGACTTATCTACAGTCCAAGCTGTATGAAACCAAAGTCCAAAGAATCAGATAAAGCTCCTCAAAGGACTCTGTCCATTGAGCACTTCAACAGCTATACTGTTTTGTAACTTAGGTTAGGATATAAACGCTTTGAGTCCTGGTACAGAAGAGTTTCTGTTGCTGCTTCCTTTCTCTTAAGGTGGTCCCATGAATGTACCATTCCCTTTTCATTTTCTGACCATCTTTATTTTGCTTTTGCCTGTTCTTCACCACTCAAAAGACGAAGTATCAGACAACGCTCCTTCAGATGGTTCCTCAGAGGACTATGTCCAGAGAACAGTCCATGCGTAGGTGACTTCTATTTCATTCCAAGAGCTGTACTATTTTGTTACTCGAAGGTTAGGATATGATCGCTCTTAAGTCCTGGTACAGAAGGGTTTCTGTTGCTGCTTCCTCTCTCTTAAGGTGGTCCCATGAATGTACCATTCCCTTTTCATTTTCTGACCATCTTTATTTTGCTTTTGCCTGTTCTTCACCATTCTAAACTCGTTTTCATCTTGAAAACAATTGAACTATTTCCTTATTATGGACATTGTACCTTTCCATTTCTTCCACTGACCATTTCTCTTTTGCTAGTGCCTGTTTTCTTCTCAGATATGTTCTGATTCTTCTCCAAAGTATCAGATGAAGCTTCTTCAGTTGGTTACTCAGAGGACTATGTCCAATGAACAGTCCATTCCAAGAGTTATACTGTTTTGTAACTTCCTCTTCCCTTGCTGCTTCCTCTCGCTTAAAGAGCTCCCATTGTACCATTCCCTTTTCATCTTCTAACCATCTGTTTTTTTGCTTTTGCTTACCTTTGGTGATACAGACGATTGTCGTTTCTCAAGTACATTCAAAATTCATTCAACCTGTCTGCTTATTAACTTACTTCTTCAACTTTACGGCTGTAATGTCATTTTTCTCTGCTGGTCATAAATTTTTTGGCCGAAGAAGAACAAGAAACAACTGATGACCAAAGAAGATAAATAATAATTTGATCTGAATGTGAAGAAAGCAAGCAAGAATGAAGGAGCAATGGTAAAAAAAGAAGATCATCTAAATACGTAGAGGAAGCAGCGGAAATGATGATTGCTAACAAGAGGAGGAGATGTTGAACCAGTAGAAAAAGATAATTTAACTTCCTGCAGGATTTTGGATAGTGAATCAGTTAGTTGAGGCTATACTGCTCTCCATTAATAGTTTTTGCAGAAGCAAGCAATATACCAGAGGCTTAGTGAAAAGATACTTTAATAATTCACAGGCATCACCCATTTCCTTGAAGTGGAAGGCGTGAATCCTGTCAGAGGACATATAATATTGATAGGAGCTCCATCTATCGCTCTACATGGACAGTTCTTAACCTTGAGCCAGCTAATCGATATTAAAACAAGATACCATGCTTTAAAACGATTCATTTATCACAAATTCCACCTAAAGCTGTTGGAAAAAAGAAAATTGTACAGTTAAGCAACCTAGTAATTGGTAGACAGCTAGCTATCTCGGAGAATAGAAGATTTAAAATTTATTTCGTAGCCTTCAGTTCTTCCAGATGAAATTATATTGTTTGAAAGTTCATTTTTAAAGTTTTTTATTGCATAAATAAATTCTAGTTATCACTTTATAGGTTTACATGTTGGTAATTGTATAAAAAGAACTAGTGCTGCTGATGTCCTGGCATACTAATTGCTATACAAGGCAAAAAAGCGAGAAATTGTGTTTTTATTTTGGTAAAAAGGTCGTGTGTACAGTGTGTGTTTATTTTTATGGTCGGGTTATGCAAAGCCTTCGAAGAAAGATTCTATTTTTTAAAGATAGAGATTACTTTGTGAAAAATATATAAGTGAATCACTGCGTGCCGAGCGAAGCGAGGTTCGCAGCACCAAATCAATCAAACCACTAGTTAATGATTTTTAAGTGATTTGGTGCTGCGAACCTCGCTTCGCTCGGCACGCAGTGATCCACTTTTTTCTTCGAAAACTTTCGATAAGAGCAAGAAGTGACGTGCAAAGGATCCACGTAGATACACACAGACACACACGTACCCCACAGCACCAACGTGCGCTCCCATAGCGCCGACCGTCGCCCCCATAGCTCCTACGGAAGCGCCAACTTGAGCTCCCATCGCACCGACCGAAGCGCCAACTTGAGCTCCCATAGCTCCCACCGAACTTATTATGTTACTGGGAAAGTAGAAGCTGCCGGTAGTGGAGGAATCGTTCGTCAGCGGCGGACCACCACTACCCGCAGAATGCGGACCCGCAGAACCGGAACCTGAGCCGCTATCTTCTGACGGCGTCTTGTGGAAGAGGCCGGTGCTGAAGTCCACGAGGTGAATGGGCGAACTGAGTAAGCGTTAGTGGGCAAAATTCGTTAGTAACAGTGAGCAAAATCGGTTAGTAACAAACACTTTAACAATATTACCTCAAGATTTGAAATTAATTTTTAGGAAAAATCTTTCTGCTTAACAGTTTCTATACCAAGCTTAACCGTTTTCTATGAAAAAAACAACTACTTCCTGGGCTATATGCCCCGACGGACATTGAATTACATTCCAATAGAAAACGTGACGGCGACCGACTTCGTCGATACTTAAAACCATCACCTTTTCTATTGGAATGTAAATCAATGTCCGTTGGGGCATATAGCCCAGGAAGTAGTTATTTTTTCATAGAAAACGGTTAAGCTTGGTATAGAAACTGTTAAGTGCAGGTGGAAACAATTTTCTACTTTTCATTTTTAAATTAGTTTTGATTGATTTGCTATAGAACGAACGATAGCAGAAGTGAACTCAGCTTGTCTTGAACTTAAAACATTAAAATCAAATTGTTTAACCTTCAGATAATATTTAACAAAGAAAACAACAATGAAATAAAATTTAAACGTAACTCACCTTGAGAACACCTTCGAGAATACCGAAGAATGTTGTATGTCTGCAGCAGAATGCGGATGACTAGGAGTTTTATCTTCATCTTTTTCCCCGCCCAGGGTGGTTTCCACCCAAGACAAAGGGTATGACAGTCTTTTTAACATCTATAAATATAAATTTACATTCAACCAGAGAAACAAAGGGCAAGGAGAGGTAAATAAAAAAAACAATGCAACTGGTAGAAGAAAAAAATTGAGAATTTAGTACCTACTAGTTTGGAATTGCAATTGTTGCTTTTGGTTTTTCTATTTTCATATTTACTTCATCAGTTTCTAAAAATCTTCGACACTTACCTTAGTTTTTCTACTATCAGCCTTATCTAGATCCTCTTTTGATTCCGAGTTCAAGTTGGACAACGGTGCTTGTACAACTTCAGCTTCCGAACTGGAATCCAAACTGAAAGAGACAGAATTGGTCTTCTTTCTTGTCGGGCTATCGATTGGTCCACTCGATAATGCTATGTTAGATGGTGCTATGGTGATTGGTGGTACCCATTCCTTGGAGAGGACGATATCGGCATCACTGTATTTCTATAAATACAAAACCCATATTGGATATATATATATATTTTCAAAAAATATATTTATAGGTCTCTACAGGTTGGTCAATTGTCCACTAACGGAAAATATAAGCCTGATAGGAATCTTGCAGATCCCATCAAGAGGGAACCCAAAGGTGTAAGCTTCAGTTGCATCTGTGGTCATTAATACGCAATGTTTCAAGAAGAAACAGAGGAGTATTTGCAGGAGTTGGTATGATGGCAAAACACTACATAGAGACCATGGCAAAAGGGTCCAAGCTGCATTGCTATGATGGCAAAACACTATATATAGACCATGACAAAAGGGACCAAGCTGCATTGGTTGCTATGATGGCAAAACATTATATATAGACCATGGCAAAAGGGTCCAAGCTGCATTGGTTGCTATGATGGCAAAACACTATATATAGATCATGGCAAAAGGGTCCAAGCTGCATTGGTTGCTATGATAGCAAAACACTATATATAGATCATGGCAAAAGGGTCCAAGCTGCATTGGTTGCTATGATGGCAAAACACTATATATAGATCATGGCAAAAGGGTCCAAGCTGCATTGGTTGCTATGATAGCAAAACACTATATTATAGACCATGGCAAAAGGGTCCAAGCTGCATTGGTTGGTATGATGGCAAAATACTATACATAGACCATGGCAAAAGGGTCCAAGCTGTGTTGGTTGGTATGAAGGCAAAACACTACATAGAGACCATGGCAAAAGGGTCTAAAACACTATATTATAGACCATGGCAAAAGGGTCCAAGCTGCATTGGTTGGTATGATGGCAAAACACTATATATAGACCATGGCAAAAGGGTCCAAGCTGCATTGGTTGCTATGATAGCAAAACACTATATATAGATCATGGCAAAAGGGTCCAAGCTGCATTGGTTGGTATTATGGCAAAACATTATATATAGACCATGGCAAAAGGGTCCAAGCTGCATTGGTACAATTGCAAAACACTATATATAGACCATGGCAAAAGGGTCCCAAGCCTAACCTAGACTGTGATTTCAAACTGGTAGCAGCCAGGTCTTCATACAACCCTAATTACAGCGATGTATGAAAGAGAATAATTGATGGATTGACAACTAACCAGTCTTAGATAAGAAGTCGTTTGGTGAAAGACCAATAATCGGCGAAACCAAGCAAAATATTGTGTCTGAAATAGACTTTACCTAAAAAAGCTAAAAATCTGCTTCGAAAATGATCAAATAGCACATAGAAACTCCCAATGACTTGGCCAAGCATAACAATAGTCAATCAGAGTACAAAAGGTTGACACATGTGAAGATTTTGAAAGGAAAATGGTAGCACCATACAAGATATTGACACGGTACCACCATACAAGAGAAGATATAAGATATTGACACCAGCCATTGACAAAGAAAAATAAAAGACTTGGGAAGAATGCTGGGGATGTAGAAGATAAAAAAACTAACTAACAAAAAATACAATCAGTTGGACAGAAGAAGAGTAAGAAACATGTAAGAACCAGAATAAATATAGCCAGCCAATACCGATCTAGATGAACTATAATGTTCCTACTGGTATGAGTTTGATGGTTTAAAATATTTACTAAGGAATTTACAAAATCTACTTTGGTGATTGGATGTATGATCAAAGACCCTCGCTGCAAAAAGTAGCATCTGAACATTGACAGACAGTATCCACGACTTAATATGGGAGTAATAAGTAAATAAGAAATGTAGTTGGAAAATTGCCGAAATCTGATGCAGGGATACATCAATCGATCCCAGTAAAACGAAGATAATTTTCTTTGTCAAAAAACAAGACCTCTTGAAATATTTTGATATTATTCCCAATAGATCATACACAGAACATAACCCAAAGGTTACTAGGATCATAAGACTAAGGGTAGCTTATGGAGCTGTAATTGTAGGGAATATGGAAACCAAGCAAACAACAGCCATACAAAAACTGGAACAAATATAAGCATGCCACAAGAAAGAGGTGGTAATGATCACTGAACTATATTGGGTTCTGTTCAAGGCTACCAGAGACCACAGAACTACAGTAGAATGGAAGAAAATAATATGGAAATAACATAAACTGGCGACTAGGATTCTTACTGGACCTTAGGAGCTTCAAAAACACTTTTTAAAGTATACAAAGGGATTCAGCAAATCTTGTTTGGCTCTAAATAAGTACGACCAATTTACAAATAGCGCAGATGATATAGAATAGATTAATTAGTCTAATATTGACAGAAATGCTTTTTAGATTAATAAATTGTACGATAAAATAAGAAAATACTTTTATCAATGAAAATTTTCCATTCGATATTTATAAAATGCAACCGTAATGTGTAGTATAAATAAAAAGGTAATCCTCGAAGGAAATTAATAAAACATATCCTTGATATTGTATCTTGGAATTTTTAATTCGAAATCGATTAAGACGTTAGAAAAAGATGTTTTATGTATGAAAAAATAAATGGAAATAATAGAAGAATAAAAAAAGCTCTTGTTTCGCTAATTAAATAGCTGTAATTGTAATTTTAAACCTTATTTTTTCAATTAAACTTGGAAGTTGAGTTAAAATAAGAGTTTTTTTTATTATTCTTCGTAAGATGGACTTCCAAGAAGTAAGGGTTAGTACAATAAATTTAAGTAAACAATAGACATGTCTGGGAAATTCGATGATATAAGCAAAAAAGACCATAATATTCAAATTTGAAGTGGAACATTTTAAATTCTGGTAGAAAAATCCTAAAAGAATGAACTTTTTAAACAATTAAAAAAAAATATCTCACCTTTTTAGGTGGGGCATGAACTGGTGGTAAATTCGTTTCTCGAATATCGATACCAGAATCATGATAACTTTCTTTGTTCAACGTATCGTCGTCCTCTAATTCGTCCGGTGCTCCTGTGGGTGTTATAGCAGGAATCTCGTCTGTATCTATGGACCTGTAATTGATTTTTTATACACGATTGTCAAATTATAAAAAAATACAAGTTAAAATTTAAATGACTCTGTAATAGAGGAAGATATACGGTGCTTTTCAGATAAAATCCAAAAACACGTCAATTTATGTTGAAAGGGGCAAGCATTATGGCTTATTTAAACTTACTGGAAAAGTAATAATAATATTTAATTACTTTGGTGATAATATTTTTGTATAATAATTTGGTTAAACTCGATTATTGATTAACAGTGTGGTTAGAACGAAAACCAAAATGCACGGCCTTTTTATACCTTTTCCCTAATTATGACACTAATGACATTAAATTGTAAATCAATTGTTTCGATTTGCAAAATTTAACCTAAATTTACATAAAATGATAAAAATTTTTAACATATTTGACTGTTTCTTTGATAATATAAAGAAAATCTGTATTCATGAAAAATTAATTTAAATTATTTTTTGTTCATTTTTTCCTTATAAAATTGATGTTTGAAATGTGCTAATTTTGGTATGTCGATTTCCTTGAATTTATATAAGTTTGAGCAAATTACATGAAATGGATATCAATCTGTACATAAATATCATAAGATAGTTCTATTATAACTTTTGAATACTAGTTTTACTTGAAAGAATGAAAATTGGGCTAACTAAATTGCCTCACATGAAATTTTATCAATTGTTGTTGAAATAGTCTTTTAAGTAGTCACTATCTGAGTTTTGATAATGAAATAAGGTTACTCTGTCTATCACTATAACATTTATAGTTTATACACTGATTTCCCCTTGTCTGATAGCATTTATTATTCTATTCTATTCTATTCTTCTGGGGTGCGTTTCATGCATGTACTGGAGCTCTAGGCTCATTGTACCCCCCTGAAGTAATCATACCAGGTTCGTTTCCTTCATGTATTCTAGAATGTCCCTGATATTCGCTTTCTCGATTTCCTCTGGCTCAGGAAACTGAATGCCAAAGTGTCTCTATCTAAGCCACTTAAGGCTCGGACAGTGACATATTACGTGAAGAGGAGTTTCGTCTTCCTCACCACATTTTCTGCATAATGGGTCCTCAGCGAGTCCTATTATGTTCATGTGTTTTCGGAGATGGCAGTGTCCTGTAAGCAGTCCCACTGCCTTTCTCAATTGGGTTCTACTTAGGCTGAGTAGTTCTGTAGTTTTCTCCCTGGATGGACCTGTTATGAATAATCTGGATTGCCTGAGTCCAGGCAGTTCCATCCAGAGTTTCTTATGTTGTTCCCTTAGTCGTTCCTCTATTGTTTCCCTTACATGTTGGTATGAGACCCCACATGTGGGAAGAGGTCCGATCAGGGTTCCTTCTGAAGCCTCCCTGGCTAGGAGGTCAGCTTTTTCATTTCCAAGAATCCCTGTGTGTCCTGGTACCCATTCAAGGATAACCTTGTGGCGTTTTGCCAGTTCAGCTACAGTTCCTTGGCAGTGCTTCACTGTTCCTGTTAGGGACTGTCTCGCTCAGGATGATTTCCGAGCATGTATTGATGGCAACCACTTCAGCTTGCAGGATAGTCTCTACTGAACCCAGGTTGAGACTATACGTCTTCCCTGTATTTTCATTGTAGATTCCAATCCCAGTGCTGGTGCTTGTTTTGGATCCGTCTGTGTACCAAACGGATTCATGTTGTTTCCTAATCTTGGTACGAGCCTCGTCCCTATCCGGAATGTGAACCGTATATGGTTTGGAAAGGTCGTAGCAGATAGGTGTTCTATCTGAGGGCATGCTCAGTAATTGATTATGTTCAATCTCTTTCGAGATTGTGGAATGGTACCTAGGGATCGCCCTGCCCCATTCGTTGTTTATTTTCAGCCTGTAAGCAGCTGCCAGTGCTTCCCTTTCCACAATAAGATGTAGTGGAGGTAGTCCCAGCATAGCTTCCAGGGCCGCCGTGGGCGTTGTTCTCATCGCCCCGGTTATGGCTAGACAGGCTACTCTCTGTACCCTGCCTAGCTGTCTAGATGCTACTGAGCATCTCGCTTTATGCCACCACACAACAGAACAATAGGTTATGATAGGTTATCAATTGTTGTTGAAATAGTCTTTTAAGTAGTCACTATCTGAGTTTTGATAATGAAATAAGGTTACTCTGTCTATCACTGTAACATTTATAGTTTATACACTGATTTCCCCTTGTCTGATAGCATTTATTAACACAGTTTTTATTTTTTTAGGTATTTCTTAGGTATATCATTATTCTGATATCTTTTATGTAAGTTTTACATTTTATTTATTCTGGAGCTTAGCTATTCTTAATACATTTTTGAAATCAGCTCAAAGAGGAGTATCCAAATTTTACATAAAAAATATGAGAAGTAATTTAAAAAAAGGGATGCTGCTAGGTGGTTTTTCCAGTAAGTTTAAATAAGCCATAATGCAACATAAATTGACGTGTTTTTGGATTTTTCCTAAACACCAGTAAGTTATTAAAGGTGGATACTTTTATCTGAAGAGCTGTATATAAATGAACTAATAACTTACTGCCTGTCTCTCGAAGGTATAGCCCAATGATGGTCCAGCAACGATTTCCTTCTGTCTTCCAACGATTTTTGTTGACTTTCTGAATCGTCTAAATTGGTAGGAGTCACCAATTCTCGTTCGAATGCTTTGGGAAAAGCATCTCCTTCTCTTTCTGTACAGGAACACACAGACTCAGCATCATCCCCAGTTACTATACAAAGGAAACACTTATACGATCACTACTACCCACGACACTCAATTTAATAAGCTCATGCAATGTTAAACAAGTAAAGGAAAATCGGGTCCAATAAGCAAAAAGAGCAAGTCTCAAGAAGGGAAAGTAATTGGTGAAGATTTAGGAACAAAAAATTCGTTCCAGAGATGCGTGCAGTCTAATGGAAGATTGTTCTTATGGATAAAGACAAAGATAATTGTTGCAGGAGCAGGAGGAATCATGGATCATGCTAATCTTCATTGTTTTTGAGATAGAGTCAAAGATTTCAAATTTGGAAAAAGACATTGCTCTTCAAATTTCATAGTAAGCTCTAGTGTAAATAGCTGAGACTCCAGCAATGATGTTTTCCAAAAAGGACATAAGAAATACAGACAAGTGATGAATGAAGTAACCAAGGGAAGTAAAGAAAAACAAAATTGTTATCATAAGCTTTTAATTTGATAGTTTGACAAGCAGACCAAGGTGCCATAATTTGCCAAAAGCTTTGGAGATATATCATGGCAGATCATATAGTTGTAGAGCTGTGTTTCATTTGGATCAAAGTACAGAAACTAAAGACATCTGATGGTTTTTAATTAGAAAGAATCAGATACAGATTAATACTTTGCCTAAAGCTTTGGACATGCCCAGGCTAATTATACAATACTAAGGATTTGCTTCAGTATGAAATAGTTTCAGAGTGCAAGACTTTGTCTTCATGGTAGATAAAAGAGTTGTAGAGATTTGTTTGATTGCTTTTAGAGTGCAAGACTCTATTAAGAGTAAGACTTTGTCAGAGGCTTTAGAAATATCAAGGCAAATTATACAATTTTAAGTCACAGTGCAAGGATGGCAGATATTTGAAGATTGAAAGAGAAATTATAATTCAGAGGTAGAATTTAGAAAAAGAAAAGTTTTTCAAGCACATAGCGAGCAAGACTTGGTCAAAACTTGACGGGCAACAATGTAAATCATGTAAATTTTGGGATTTGTTCCTGTAAGATGTGCTCGTATATTAATAGATCCCATTGGGAGGAAAACCTACTGAATATCGTAAACAAGCTTTTGATTCTCTAAGGAAAGCTTTCCAAATAAAAAAATAAAGACTTGGTGTACGTACAAGAACTTGAAGACTCCAGCATTGATAAGTGTGATGATAAAAATAATAATTTTGACTATGGTGGTAGGTTTTTATAAAAGAATTTAAGTAGAACTTCAGAATTCAGCATGCAGAAACTAGAGATTTGATGGTAGAAAGAATAAGAAAGAAGCAAAGATTGAGTAAGACTTTGGATAACTTGAAATAATTCCAAAGCTAGCTACTGCTGGGTGATATATATAATCCGTCTAGAAAGTATGCACATTTCACGACTACAATAGTATATTAAACAACGCATTTCATATGGAATTCTGTTATGACACGAGTTCAAGTTTAAAAAACGAATCGCAAAGCGATGAGTTTTTTAAAGAACGAGTGTCACAACAGCCATATGAAATAAGTTGTTTATAATATTTTTTATATTTTGCCCTTTTTACCATTTTTTAAATTAATTTTTTATTTTTATGTAATTACGAAAATTTTTATTTTAAAAAGTATGTCGGCAGCACTGTGTATTTATAAAATTTGACAGTTGTGACATTTAAATTATCAAATTTTAATGTTTTAAAATATTTTAAAATGAATAATATACCATTAATAATATATTATATAACTTAAAGATGATATTGATCTTCCCAAATACTTTTTTAAAGAACAATATAAAATTAATAAATTGCTATTAGCTACAAATGTCATTGTCAGTAGTCTTGCCTTTAGAAACTTCACTCATGTCGCCAACCATTTAAAACAAAAATTTGCGTGCGTAAAAGTTACATTACGATACGCAAATGCGTTTTATAATGAAGATTTTTTTAAGTGCAAAATATAAAAAATACATTTTACAGTTAAAGTAGACAAACCAAAACCAAAACCAACAAGCGGTTCAAACTTACCCAATTCCGGAAAAGTTTCATCCTTGACCATCAAAGAGTCCTGTTCTTCTTCTTTCTCGGACTTGGGGTAGTAGATTTCTTGTTTTTCCGATAGATTAGCCTCGCAATGTCCCACTCTCATGTGAGCTATGTCGTTATAGATGGCGGCATTAACTACGAACTCCATGGGTGCTATAACCCCATAAGCTTCCGGTCCATGTTCGATCACCAGAGGATCGATAACATTGGGATCGAACATGACGGCATTGGGAGTGACTAACAACACGCCGCTGACGACACCCTGACCGTCGGTAATGTGACGAACGTTGATCTTGAGAAAACGTTCGCGAAACACGGCCGATTCCGAGTCTTCGTAATCGGTGCTGGAGCTGCCACCTTGCGGACATGACGGGGTGCGCACCCTCTCGACGTGACCGGGCTTTGGACTCACCGGTCGCAGGTTCTCCAACAATTCTGAAACGTATCGGTGCACAATGCCAACTATATTATACATCGTGTAGTTTTATTGCAATGAAAAATAAATTTTAACGAAAGATAACAATACATATGGCCCGGGAAGTAGTTGTTTTTTCATAAAAAACGGTCAAAACAGTATAGATGTCTACTTTTTCAAATTTTAACGTGTAGATTAGATAAAAGTGAGTAAACCGAGCGTCATGTGGTTATAAAAATGATATTATGTAATTTCGTTTGTACCGGTTACTTCAAAAATATAAAAACTCACTGGAGACACGATTTTTCATGGTCGGTTTTTGAGAAATAACTAGAAACTAATACGCATAACGACGTTCACAATTATTGTCGATAAATAATAAATCACCTGTGTTTGCGGAAACAATGGGCAATAATACCAACGAATGTTGTAAAAATAAGCGCTGACCGAGGTGTCGAGAATTCAGCATTACATCGCCTGAGTATATTTTTAAACCGATACGCAGTATAAACTGATAAATTTATTTGCTTTGTATCATTCGGTATAAATTTTATAAATTATCTCAAAGATGATGTTTTTTTTACACTGATAACGTTCAATGGGCGAATTGATAACGAGTTTATTTGAATCAAATTTAGAGATTAGCAAAGTGGTATACAGAGTGAGTTAGTTTACTAGGCTTCAAAGTAGAAAGAATGGCATGAAAACAACATTTTTCTCCCGTTAAACATCCACTCTGTATCGTCGGAACCCAAGCTCTCTCCAGACTGGTAGTTGTACAGCGCGAAAACAAGTGGGGTAATCACGCGACTTGACGGCTTTTAATGGTCCGCTGTATTCTGTTGCGTGCAGGGGCTGGGGGTTATTTTTTGCGGCAGTTTTTATATAACTCATAAAGTCGGTGTGTAATGCGGAGGTGAAGAGTCCAGATTTTTATTTGGGGCAGTTAAGTATTAACTTTAGATATATCTTTATTTCGGTAATTCATTTTTAATAATTGGTTTACGTATTGTAATTTTTGTCCATATTAATTGATAACCTTAAATTAGTTACATATATTTTTTTTTGGAGACCTTTTGAATCAGAAAATGGAAAAAAATTAAAATTCAGAAGATATGATATCGCCAACAGGTGAGGTTAATAGCGAATTTTGCAATAAAGATTTAGAGTTTCAGTGTCAGAGGATTATTTTAAATATAAAATGAAGATAATAAAAAATCAGATGCGGTTATAATAAAGCGAATTAATACGTTGACTAAAATTTCTATTTACATTATTTCTCGGGTTATTAAGCGCGGTTTTTTCGATTTTAACGAGAATAATTGTGATCGTTAGGGGTGTTAAGGGATTAAGGTAACCCTATGTGTATAATTGCAATGTTGTTGTTGTTCTGCTGCTCCTTCTGTGGGTGGGAGGTTTGCCAAAATGAAGGATGATTTAATTTAATTTAAATAGACATCTACAAATATTATTTAAATAAGATTTTACAACTTTTTCAAAATATTGTAGATGTCTTATTAGTATTAACTTTATTAACTTTTTGTTTGTTAATTATTGAACTATATTTTAATTTGCAATTACGTTTTTTGAGTAATTAAAGTGTAAATTTTAATAAATACCTCAAAATTGTACATGATAAAAAAAATTTCGAATTTGGGTTTTTTCAATTTTTTGCATTTTCTGAGAACATTTCCTATAGTAATGCATATTTTTTTACACCATCAGAAAGTAGATATTTCAACGAAAAAAAAAGCCCCCAAACTTTTTGAAAAAAACTGATATTTTGACGTCAGAATTTTCGATTGAAAATTAGGGTGCTTTTTTGATATTAAGTGAAAATAAGGCGAAAAAATAAATATTTTTAATCAAATAAATTACAGTGTATTTAGGACATAACAAGGTAAGTTTTCACCAAATTTAGTAAAAAAAAATTTTTTTGAAAAAGAAATAAAAAACCAAAAATTTAGTTTTTTGAATTTTTCACTCAAATTTTGAGGTTATGTGAAAAAATTGCAAATACAAAAGTTGTAGATCTTTTTATTATCTACAATTTTAACTTTTTCGCATAGGACGTGTAGTTTAGCCGGAAATCAAGATAAACCATTTTTTACCCTCAAAAACCTAACCTAACCTAACCTTATTTTTCCTACGACCACATATGAAAGTGCTAGTTTGCACACTTATTTGTACTTAAGAAAGTAGCTAATATCAATACACGTATTGAAAAGTAAAAAAATATATAGTTCTATGATCTGTGACATTTACGTCAAATTTATCAATAGTAAAAACTGTTTTGTTCTATTGTTTTGTTTTTTAGTTATAATAAATATTTTATAATTATTCTTTTAGTTCATGTCATCCTGTTAAAAATAAAAATAAATTATTTTGAAGGATTTTTTACTTTTCAATGCATGTGTTGATATACTTTTCAGTACGTGTGTCGGATTTTTTACGTGGTCGTAAGAAAAATAGTGTACATAACTCGTTGGAAAGTGTATTTCTTGCACTCGTTTAGTTTCTGCAAACCATTTTGATCATATTCCTCTCCTTTTCCAATGGGTTTCATTCTACTGTAATTTTTTTTGGTTTCAAAAATTATCGACCCCGGTCTAATATAAAAACAGATAGTTTACCTTTTTCGGCTGGCGGTAGATCATCGTGAGAATCCTCCACGGGCGTTGAACCTTCGGAATTATTTTCCGGTTGTTCCCTGTTCGGTACGTAAAGTTGTTGTCCGGGAAAAATGTACGGGGTGGCTAGGCGATTTAATTTCGTCAATTCTGATGGGGTTGTATCGAATCTCGCCGCTACGGATGTCAACGTATCTCTATCGGCCACCTGTTAATTAATATCAATAATAAAACATCGTTTCGATTACGTTCAACCTTGATGCGAGCGTAAACAATCGATAATATTTTATCTGGGATTAGTTTGGGTTAGGTCGAGGCGTGTCAAATTGTTTCTATCGCTCTTAAAAAAATTCCATTCGTATTTTCACAAGTTACCTACGTCTAAAAATATTAAATGTACCTTGGGTATTTAAAAATTGTAGAAAATTAATTATCCTTATTATTAATAAAGATCTGCTAGCTTTTAGGGTCCTTATTCTTGAAAAAAAAACACAAAGTCATTTGCCAGAGCCACCCTGTAATTTACATATTTATGAATGTCAAAATCCTAAAAAAGCTAGCCCTAATTCCTATCGAAAAACCACGACTTTTAAAGGATCTGGCAACAACGCAGAAACATCCGCTCCCTTACTTTCAAACCGATGACTATACGAGGGAAGTGCCAAATTTAGCAATAGGTTAGTAAAACAATTTTAATTAAAAATTTTAATAAATCGTAATAATAATAATTTAAAACTAATACGAGGAAAGTACGAGGGTGGTTAAAAATGTAATTAAATGTATTTTTAATAAAAAAACCATAGGTTATTTGTTTTGAAACATACAGATGTCTATTTATAAAAGTATCTATACAATGTTTTAACAATTTGCTGATCTCGGTGCTAACAAGATCCAAGGAATTCAAAAATGACGTAAAATTTAATGTACCATTTATAGTTTAACCGAAAATGCACATTAACTTTGTTATTTTAAATAGAACACCCTATATATTTTTACATTTTTTGTTCCTTGTGAAATTTTGCATACAGTAAAACTTTTCATTCATATTTTTATTGAATAAATGAGGTTTTAAACAATAATTTATCGTTTTTAACTATAATTGTCAAATAAATTAATTCTCTATGTGACTTGTTAATTTTGTTCTTTCTATTATGGTGTACCAAAGTCTCAAAATTTTAATTACGTCCGGATATAGAGACAAATAAGCAGTTGTTAAAATTGAAAGGCATCAAGTAGTAAATGAATTCAACCCGGAAGATTAAAATCCGCTAAAAATGACAATGTTACTATCACTTAAAGAAAATCAAGTAATCAGTTAGTTCTTGACTTAATCATGGGCCTGTCTTTGAATTCCTTCTTAGAATGGGTTGAGCAGTTTGATTTAAAAATATTAAACCCTTGAGGAGAATGAATATTTTATACTAACCCTGTATGCCATTTTTGCAGTAAGTAGATGTACAAAGAATTCTTTGTAATCGGATATACTCAAAAGTTACTTACAATGATGGTAAAAAAATGTTTTTAACAAAATTTGGTTATCTATTTTTGACCAGTTGGTTATTTTTCTCTTTGGTTATGAAAATTTGGCATCCTTTAAATTAATTGAGCATAATTTTCATGATTATTAAACCGAGATATTTTTTAATAATAAACATCAACTGTCAATTACCCGAAGAAATAATGTATCATTACAATTTTATTACGTAATTCTCTTAATATTAAATCAAGAATTTACTAGAAGTACTAACATTAAAAACTCTTCAACGATTTTGATATTTTTTGTTAGTTTTATCAAATTATTTAAATGTGTACTTAATAATTACTGTTACTACTGAATATACAATTTGCTACTACAGTTTTTTTTATTGATTTATTGATTTTATGTATCAATGTAAACTCAAAAACGGCAAGACCGATTATTAAAATTTTATTTTTTGTTTTTTTTTGCTATAGTTTAGGGATGGTTTAGAAAAAAAAAATGTTTGGAAAACCCGAAAATTCAGCTAAAAAAAACTAATTGTTTAGATTTAAGAGTAAAAATTGACATAAGACAGTTATAAATGATATTCGAATGTCAAAAATGACAGTTGGTAGCGGAAAAATGACAGTTGACAGCTAAAATGACATTTGACAGTAAAAATTACATTATATCGTTTGAAGGAAAGGGTGTGTCATTGTACTTCGTTGTCAAAGTTTTCATTTCTGTCATCCTAAATCTTTCTGTCACTAAATTTTCAGTATCTTACATAGTTTTATCAACTACATCATTGTGATACAGACTATATTTTAAAAACCCATCACTGCGTGCCGAGCGCGGCGAGGTTCGCAGAAACAAAATACATACAAAGTATACCATTTTTAAATTTCATTACATCTACCATTAATTGCTGACAATGAGATTTGACAGTTAAATATGACTTTTAACAATTGATAGCTGGAAAATGATCTTTAAAATTAAAAATGACAGTTGACAGCTAAAAATGACAGTTGGCAACTAAAAAATGACATTTGAGAGTAAAAAAATTACATATAAGACAGTTAAATAACAAATTTAAGAGTAAAAATTGACAGAAGACAGTTATAAATGATATTCGAATGTCAAAAATGACAGTTGACAGCTAAAATGACATTTGACAGTAAAAATTACATTAGATCGTTTGAAGGAAAGGGTGTGCCATTGTACTTCGTTGTCAAAGTTTCCATAAAACACCCTATATAAGATTTTACTAATCAAAACATGTATACTGAAAAAAGAATTTATGTAAAAAGAAATTGTTCCTCAAAAACCGCACCTCTCTATGATTTTTAAGTTCCGATACAAACAAGATTTATTTAAAAACATATTCCATTCCCCTCGTAAACATCGGACGGATAACATAACCGAGCGGTGTTGCCAAATCGATCTTATCTCGTCAATTAAAATTCCTACGAAATTTGTCAATATATATAACGAAATAAAACTGTATCTACAACATTACATAACGTTTTATCGAAAAATACATTAGCAAATTTAAAAATAACCTTCTTTATGTTTATATTGTACTAAAAAACAACCGATAAACATTGAGGTTAGGTATTGAAAGTATAAATAATCTTACCGTGTACACGATAGTATTTTCAGGTGGTCCGATCTTCTTCTTTTCCGACAAACTATTCGTTGAACCGTCCAAATCTGCAACCAAAACAAAAATAGTCAAAAAAACACTTTTCAATTAGGATTAATTAATACGTTTAACCTTTAATGTGGACACTCGGCTCGTCGCCATGTTTGTAAACAATAACAAAATCAGCTTCGCCGTCTACCGTCTTAAATACGAACGCCTTCGAAGGCGGATGATGAGAGTGATCGAAGTAATCTTCTTTGAAAAACATTTTTCTACATTACCACGTCTCTTAAATTTACAGTTTTTTCAAGCAAATAAAAATTAAGGTTAACCTCGAGAAACGTTAGCAGAATCATAGTCCGAAAACATTCTTATTACAATTTAAATACTTATAAAAAGTTTTAACACATAGTGCATAATAACGTCAATAGATATAAAACACTTTCTCTAAACTGAATTTAACAAAAAATAATGCTTATCGATCAGAAAAAAAAATGAACACACACAGCACATTTATCTACTGCTCGAGTAGGATATACGCGACAGGGACGGACTATATGAATTATAAGTGAAAATTAACGATGCAATGTTGTAACATTAATATACAGTGCGGAACAGAAAAATTCGAAAAAAAAGTGAAATAGAATTCTTTGGTTTTTCTGAAAAAAAATATTTTTCAGGATGTATGTATTAGTTGTAGCGACCCCCAACTTTTTTTTAATGAAAGGGTAGGTTGATCTTTTTTTATTTTAAAGCTTTTTCAATTGCAAATACAAGTAAGTATTTTTCTTGTTTTATTTTTACAAGCAATGTGTTAGAAAAAAGTAAAATACCGAAATGTTTTTTAATACTACTTTAATGCAATAAATCCTTCCTTTTTCTAACCTGCCATCAGGTATTTCACTAATTAAAACTTAATGTGATTGAGTTATCTTCAGGTATTTGTTTTAAATTTCTACAACAAATTTATAAGCCAATAAAATAAGAAAATGTCTTATTTAAGTTGCTCGTTTGTTTGCTGAAGTTCATCCAGAATTGCCTCCAATTAATCGAAGTACGATTAGCAAAATTGAAAGTCGATATCGAGAGTTGGGCCATGTAAGAGATATTTTCGAAAAAGGCCTTTACAAATCGACGAAGAAACCCGGTTGAACATGTTGTTGGAAGTTGAAGAAAATCCTGTTACTCCAGCTAGGGAAGTAGCTCGCGTTCATGGTGTCATGCAGTCACACAAGCGTTTTAAAAGTTTTCAAAGATGCCAAAAAGTACCCACATAAGATGCAAAACCTTCACGAGCTTAACGAAGACGATCCTGATCGTAGACTTGATTTTCTTGATTTATGGCATTTATCGATGGTGGTCAAATTCCTTTGGAATGGGTGCTGTTTTCTGATGAAGCTACGTTCACATTACATGGACACGTAAATCGACACAACTGCCGTTATTGGGCTGACGAAAATCCCCATTAGATGCGTAAATCCCATACCCAAAGGCCGCAAAAAACAAACGTCTGGGCTGGAATTATTGGGAATCGCATAGTGGGTCCTTTTTTCTTCGATGAAAATGTAACTGAAGAAACATACCTAACTATGCGTCAAAATGAATTGGTTCCTACTTTAAGGATTTTATTCCCCGAAAATTTGTATACCAATTTATTTGACCAACAGATGTGGTTTCAACAAGACGGGGCACCACCACATTTTGCTCAAATTGTACGGACCTATCTCAACGAAGTGTTTCCGAATAGGTGGATTGGAAGAAGGGGCCCAATTGAGTGACCAGCAAGATCAACCAATCTCACCCCATTAGATTTTTTTTATGGGGATATTTAAAAAGTAAGATTTATACTACTAAATCTAACGACAGCAAAGAATCAGAGACGAAATTATTGTCACAGCTGAAGATCGATGAGAATAGTTTGTTATTTTATGTTTTTTTTTTGTGTCTATTCCAATTTTTTCAGCTGATAATCTTGCAGTTTATGGCCTCATTGCCTCTCCAAGCAAGTTCAAACGAGCAAAGGCGATAAAACTTCTTTTGTGCCCCATCGGGAGTTTCTTCGTCGTAGCTTATGATCATTTTTAATAGTTCTTCGGTGGATAATGCTTTTGAACTGAGTTTTCTTTTTTCTGGACAGCTTTGAAGCTGCCTTCGCTTAGTATCTCTGGCCAATCTTGCACATTTGAAAGATATATCCGTGAAATGGTCGATTTTTATTTTTTGGTTGCAGTCGTTAAAAATATATAGTGTGCAACACGTAGAAAAAACACTTTACTTTTCACAATACACATTTATGTATTTAGCGATCCCGCACTGTATAATATAACCACATTTAAAATGCGACTTTAAATTAATTGAACATTTAACTCGTAAATTAGCAGTTCCTTAATTTGTTGTGTAATTCGTATTGCCTAACATCAAGTACCTAACCAAACGAGTTGCAATTATTTTTTATCAAGTATTACTGAACGTTTCGTTTTTTAATTCACGACTATCTCTATTTTTACTGGAGGAACACTTTTTTAAAGTGAACGCCTCGAAAAAACTTTTTCGTTTAAAAATTATCTCGAAAGAACAGATATTGTCCTCAAACTAACTACATCCATCCTTTTTCATGTTCCGGAGTAGTTTTCAAAGACGTTTTGGCCATAATTACCCGTCGAAAACAGACTCATTACCCAACGACCTTGTTAACAACATAAGGTAGGTACCTACATTCGATATTTTAATAGCTGCGTACAATTAACATTTTAGAATGGAAGTTTCAAAGTAGCATTATTATATTTTTGCGATAATTAATTAAACGAAATGTGTATCGATATGTATTTGCGTCCAGTTTCAATCTCTGCTAAAACCTTAACGGGTAGCACAGAATGCGACAATAAATTTTTATTGTTCCGTGCATCCAATTAACCTGCATTCGACTGTTTTGGTCATGACTAGAGGTGGGACACTTTATTTTAGATATATACCGCACCGTTATTTGCAAACAAGTAAAATTCAAATGAGTATTGAAAAGGTAATCCATCTCTCAAATGTGCATGATGTAGATAATCGTAGTAAATAAAACTCAAAGTCTATCCACAACATTTAAATTTGAGAGATGGATTACCTTTTCAATTTGAGATCTGCTAGTCAAGCTACTACTATCCGTCAATATCAGAATACGATGGTCTTAAGGAAGAAAACGCTATTGAGAATATGGTTTCTACAGAAATGTAAGCGTGCTTGTACTGGTAGAAAAGTTACCAACGACGTTATGGAAAAAAGGAGATATTAAAAAATGGCTCCTGAGCAAGAATGTTTCTTTTGAATTACTGCAAATTGCAAAGCGCTATAAATTACAATATAAAAGAAATGGCTAAGGAAAAAGTAATAACTGTATTACGTTTGCCACCTTATCACTGTCAATTAAACCCTATAGAATTGACAGAGTGTGGCGTGATGATCTACTCTTCAAAATAGACAAGTTTAGCATCCCGAGATCCCTAGTAAAACTACTAGGATCCTTCCTTGATAGAAGACTCTCCAAAGTCAAGATCAACAACACAACCACCAGCTACACGAAATTGGAAGCTGGGTGCCACAAGGAGCAGTCCTTTCACCCTTGCTATACACCATTTACACAGCGGATATACCAAAAACAATGAACACCAAGTTATCCCTGTACGCTGACGACACAGCAATATCTGCGCGTAGCACGCATTCCCGCCTGGTACCCAGATATCTGCTACAAGAATCAGCTACCCTTATCTTAGATGCGTGCGAGGGGTGCGTGGTAGGGGTGGAAAGGGGGTGAAAACGGTTTTTTGCAATTTGCAGCGTAAATACGCATTTTATTGAAAAAAGTTAAATGGAAAAGTTGTAGATAATAAAAAAATCGACAACTTTTGTCTGAAACATTTTTTCACATAACCTAAAAATAAAGGCTAAAAAGCGAAAACACATAATTTTCGTTTTTTATTTTTTACTCAGCAAAAAATCAATATTTTGTTATGAAATTCAGTACAGTGATAGCTTTTTGTATCCCAAAAAAGTAAAATTTTTTTTATTTACGATAACTCAATTTTTTTTCGACATATTAACGATTTTCGAAAAAAAGACCTCATTTTATAACGGCTACCAAGGTCCGAATTTTTATTTTAGACGCCTCTTGAAGGTCTCATTTTTTTCGTAATGACTTTAATTTTCATATACAATAATAAAAAAAATACTACTCCTAGCAAAAAAAATCGTTTAAAATCGAAAAAACTGAAAAATTCATAATTTTTCACGCGTATCTTTTTCCTATCCTTCTACACGTTATATTACTTTAACTAACTATGATCAAATTAAACATCCTGTTTGTGGTAAGATAGAAAAAATATTACCATTCGCATATCGAGCAAAAAAAATAATGCTAAAACTGTATGAAACATTAATATTTTTTTTAAAGAACGTTATGACAACATTAATTAAAGGGTATGTGTGTGTTTAACATCGTTTAGCGAATCATAACAACAGAAAAAAAGTGGAGAAATAATAAAAAAACAGACCACTGGAAAGAGAGAGCCGACGGCAATCTATATTTTATATAAAACAGAGGTCTTTTATAAACGTCCTTGACAACATGACGTTAATTCGAGCATATACGAGGTCTTGCTATTAAATAACGAGACTGCTGGCGTAGTAGAGAGGTAGGGTGGGAAACGAATGCAGCGTTAGATAGTTGGAAGTATTAGTATTTTTTCTGTAGAGGTTAGAAACGAACGTGTTTTTTTCTCGTGCCGATTCTCGAGAAACATAATTCTAAAAACGTAAAATCCTTTTATTCATAACAAAAAAAACGAAACGAAAAATCTAAAACAGCAGTATAATTTTGTTAACGGCCCGTTTCAAGTCTTCAATATTATGGTTTAACTTATTTGCGTAAATCTTGGGATCGGGGCAAAAAAAATATTGGTCCATAACGTCCCATCCATCGCTCAGGAAAATATTCATCCAGCCATCCTCTAATTAGCAAAGTCGAATGTGACGAACATCCATCATGTTGAAAGCACATCTTAGACCTTCTTTGCTCCAAGGGAATATTTTCAAATTCAGGTATTAAGAAGTTGTCAAGCAAGTACAAATATACCTCCTGATTTAATGTATCTTCCAGAAAATACTGTCCGATTATTCGATCCGGTAAAATCGCACACAACCATTGTTTCATTGAAACACAAAAATGGTGACAGAAGTGGGATCATCAAGTCAACGTCGACTACCTTGCAAAGAAATCACGCTAAAGGTAACCTAACCTAACATAACCTCAAAACGACCACGTTGCTGTAACCAAATTAGAACCAGCGAAAAAAAAAGCTCTCTTAATCATGGCAGAGGGAGTATCAACGGATCTTCTTCAGGTTCTGTATGGAATGATTGCTAGCGCCCTTCAAGAATCGGCAACCCAAAAGGGACAACCCAAAACGAGTCAGTATCGACATCGCGGCCACCACAATTCTCAATGCAGCAATATCGTACCACTGATGGAACAACCATAGGGGACTATTTCACCCGATTTACCTGGGCCCTTAAACTAAGTAAGATACCCGGGAGCGAACATGCACAGTATGCACGAGTTTAACAGCGACCTTCCAACTTTTCGATACCATTTTTGTAGTACTCCTTCGGTTTGTCCTCAAAATAGGCTTCAGTTTCGGCGATTATCTCAGTATCAGAGCCAAATTTTTTTCCCGAGAGCATTCTCTTCAGGTCAGAGAAAAGGAAAAAGTCGCTGGGGGCTGGATCTGGAGAATACGGTGGGTGAGGAAGCAATTCGAAGCCCATTTCATGCAATTTTGCCACCGTTTTCGATGATTTATGTCTTGATGAAACAACACTTTTTTCTTCTTCATATGGGGCCGTTTTTTCGCGATTTAGGTCTTCAATCGCTCCAATAATGCACAGTAATAGTCGCTGTTGATTGTTTTTCCCTTTTCCAAATAGTCGATGAACAATATACCGTGTGTATCCCAAAAAACTGAGGCCATAACTTTGCCAGCTGACTGTTGAGTCTTTCCACGCTTTGGTGGCGGTTCACCGGCCGCAGTCCACTCAGCTGACTGTCGATTGGACTCAGGCGTGTAGTGATGGAGCCAAGTTTCATCCATAGTCACATATCGACGCAAAAAATAGGGTTTATTACGACTTAACAGCTGCAAACACTGCTTAGAATCATCAATTCGTTGCTGTTTTTGGTCGATTGTGAGCACGCGCGACACCCATTTCGCACAGAGCTTCCGCATACCCAAATATTCGTGAACGATATGTCCAACACGTTCCATAGATATCTTTAGAGTGTCAGCTATCTCGATCATATTCACTTTACGGTCACTCAAAATCATTTTGTGGATTTTTTTGATATTTTCGTCGGTAACCACCTCTTTTGGGCGTCCACTGCGTTCACCGTCTTCGGTGCTCATTTCACCACGCTTGAATTTTGCGTACCAGTCAATGATTGTTGATTTTCCTGGCGCAGAGTCCGGAAACTCATTATCAAGCCAAGCTTTTGCTTCAACTGTATTTTTTCCTTTCAAATAACAATATTTAATAAGCACACGAAATTCTTTTTTTTTCCATCTTTTTGAAAATAACAAAAGTTGCTTCACTAAAAATGCAATATCTCACAAACTAATAGTCCGACAGCTGTCAAATTTTTACACGAATCTTTTGAAGGTTGATACTATCTAAAAATGAAATGGATTTAATTCTAGTGTCGTCATCTATAGGTCAGACCGGGGACTTTTCAGCCGACCTGTTATATGGGTGCAGAACTCAACGACACTCTAAAAATATTAGTTAGCCCTGCAGATCCAGAGACACTATCATTTAACGAAATTAAATCAACACTAGTGTGTCATTTAGATGTTTGCCGTAACAAATAGGCCGAAAGTACAAAATTCCGCAGCATTGTACAGAGGGCAGGAGAATCCATTGCCAGTTTTAATCTTCGACTGAGGCAGGGAGCAACACATTGCGAATACGGTGCATTTCTAGACCATCATCTTCAAGAGCGTTACCGCCACCCAGAGTCAATCATTCTCTGGAGAAGGAAGAAGTAAATGACTGAAGATTTCGACCAGTTTACAGTCAATCAAACCCGGCAGCTGGTCGCCACAGCTGAGATCATTGCACGGTAAACGAGGAAACATCAGCATATGGGTAGGATTTTACAACTCTTGGCTGAGGGTCAAGACCTTGCCCGGCACAGCTTCAAGGCACCAGAGTGTAGAATGTAGAGACCACCATTTTTGTGTTTTTGTTTGTTTCATTGAAACACAAAACGTTGCTTTATCAGAAAACAAAATATTATTATAAAAGAATCGGTCATGCATAAGTTTTTCACCAATAATCGCGCAAAAGTCCAACCTTGTGTCATAATCATAATCTTGTAAGGTATGAAAGAATTTCGGTTTGAATGCGGATAAATTTAGTTTTGCTCAAATATTTTCTGTAAGTGATTCTTGCATAGCTAGTGCAGTAGTTGCATCATCCTCCTCAACGAACGCCTTTTTCAATTTCTTTTTGTCTTGTCTCATCAAACTTCTTTATTAATTTTTTGAATCCATACCGCGTAATGTATAAATAATTTTTAAAAAAATACATCATTCAAGAGACTTAATTGTACTCCTTGTAAAATGGTCCTTGTTATTTCACCACACGTAGTTATCTCCGATTAACATGTAAAAAAACAAGAATCGAGCATTACAAGTTTGGTAATTTACATAATCATTGTTTTCTAGATGTCCATGGCCTCTCTGCATCGATTTTACCAAGACAAAAGTCATTGTAGTTAACTTGAACAGTAAAAAAAACACACTTTTTTTAAAATTTCTTTAAAGGTAAACCGTATTTCGCAAATTTTAATTATTAATACGAGATTATTGTTGCGAAAATGAGATTCCATTAATTTGCACAAAATTACGGGTTGTCATCTTTAAGAATCGATTATATTGTTGATTTTAAGGCCGTTTGGTTGAAATGTGGTACAGAATAATTGGGTAATTTAAAAAATAAAGTGACTTTCTTATATAATTAATTCAAAAGAATATTAATTTGGCACAAATCTATCAGATTGGAAGTAACCACTGTATAGACGAAAACGTAAACACCCACAGCTACAAAAATAGACACACAGTAGCAGCTGCTTTTTGCGGTTTGGCTTTCATCAACAAATCCCAATCCCATTTTAAATAGTATTTATTTATATTTTTAGTAAAATAAACAAACGAATATAATACAGTGTGGAAACTACTTGATCTTGAGAGAGAGCCTCATTAAGGCATATGAAATAATCTGCCCCTTAAAACAAAAGGCAACTAGGAGGATCGTGCATTGTTGAAACAAAGAGCCAAACTCATTAAAAGAGCTAGATAGGTCTACAAAAGAGCTCTGAATGAGTACGATAAAGAACTACTAAGCTCTAAGAAGATATCTTGGAGGAAATTATGCGAAAGAATAACGGAATTAGCCCCAACACGCCGCATACCAAAAGTATTCGGAAAAGAATTGGCAAAAGTCGAATAAAGAAAATACTGAAAGATAAAAAACTAACAAAAATTTAGAAAAAATCTTATCCAAAGCCTTGGTGGCGAGCAGGACTTTCCGCAGGACATTTGGGAAGACTTGAAATCGAAAATAATTTTCTGATCATAACAAGGACCTTCTCGATATGAGCAAAAAAGATTGGTCTTCGCACTAAACAATGTCCTTTAAGGCTTTCTGCGAAAGCGCTAGGGAAACTGCGGAAGGTATACTATGCGATTGCGTAGGCATTGCTAGAAGTATTGCTAGAGTTCTAGAATTTAGGTAAATTAAGGTAGTTGTGCTCCACGGAACCGCCAGTCTTGGCATCATTTTGCAATAATAACTTTTACCAATTTTATGCTAACCGAAAGTTGACCTTCGTAAAATTAACTTTTTTCCATACCTATACCTTCCTTCGAAAAAATGAAAATTTTCGAAATCTCACCGAATGAGCTAAAAATCTGGATTTAGACTAATTTGACCCTCCTGAAAACGAATCTGCCATCAGAAAAATTCTAAAAAAATTATTTTGCCTTGTAGCGTCTAGTGAATCGAGCGTTATGACATGGTCTTAGATTTTGACGCATAACTCAAAAACAAAAAATTGTAGCCATTTTTACTGGGCACCGTTAAAAAGCCAAGAAAATTTTCTACAAACCCTGAAAATTTCAATTTTTTGTTATAACTATTACCAATTTTATCCTAATCGAAAAATGACCTTCGTAAAATCGACTTTTTTCCATACCTATACCTCCCTTCGAAAAAATGAAAATTTTTAAAATCTCTCCGAATGAGCTGAAAATCTGGATTTAGACTAATTTGACCCTCCTGAAAACGAATCTACCATCAGAAAATTTCTAAAAAATTTATCTTGCCTTGTAGCGACTAGTGAATCGAACGTTATGACATGGTCTCAGATTTTGACTCATAACTCAAAAATAAAAAATCTTAGCAACTTCTAGTTTGCGCCATTAAAAAGCCAAGAAAATTTCCTAAAACCCTGAAAATTTCAATTTTTTATTATAACTATTACCAATTTTATCCTAACCGAAAAATGACCTTCATAAAATCGACTTTTTTCCATACCTATACCTTCCTTCAAAAAAATGAAAATTTTCTAAACCCCTCCGAATGAGTTGAAAATCTGGATTTAGACTAATTTGACCCTCCTAAAAACGAATCTGCCATTACAAAAATTTTAAAAAATTTATTTTGCCTTGTATCGTCTAGTGAATCGAGCGTTATGACATGGTCTCAGATTTTGACGCAAAACTCAGAAACAAAAAATTGTATCCATTTTTACTTGGCACCGTTAAAAAGCCAAGAAAATTTACTACATACCCTGAAAATTTCAATTTTCTATAACAACTTTTACCAATTTTATGCTAACCGAAATTTGACCTTCGTAAAATTAACTTTTTTCCATACCTTCCTTCGAAAAAATGAAAATTTTCGAAATCTCACCGAATATTCATTTGTGTGTGCTGATACTATTAGTGCCAGGTCGTCTGCAAATCCAATAGTTTTTGAAAGCCCCTGTAACTTTATTTCTAGTACGCCGTTGTAGAGTACCTTCCATAACGTAGGTCCCAGTATTGACCCTTGAGGCACTCCGGCTTTGACTTCTATCATCGTAATCTGAATGTACCTTTCTTTAAAGTATTCTGAAACAATTCTAACAAGATAATTTGATACATTTCTTTCTTTTAGCTTTCTCGTTACTAACTTCCCTTTTCTCTATTATTCCCTCAATTATTTCCATGGCTTGTATTGTTGAATGTCCCTTCCTCAAACCATACTGATGTTTAGACAATCCGCCCTTCTCTTAATTTCTTATTCAAGACTTTCTTTGATAACTGCTTCATAAAGTTTGCTTATGGCTGTGTTGCATATACCTACTTGAGATAATCCCACAAAAAAAAATCCAAGGGCGTAAGGTCCGGCGATCTAGCTGGCCACTCGATGGTACCTCTTCCTCCAATACAAAAAAATATAGAAACTCTGATATTATATACTTGAACAGCAGGTTATAACTTCGAACAAGAGATTTTTAACAAATTTAGGTTCTGCAATTCTTATTCAATGCCAATCTTGGTAGTATTATTTCCTTCTTTCCAATTATTCTGATGTACTTTAAAATCTAGTTTGGTACTTTTTATATTTAGCAGACAGAATTAATATTTATAAAGTAGAATAATATAAACAATTTTCTTCGGTATTTGAACACACAGCTGTTCATATACATACGTAAAAAATTGCTTCATATTTACACAACAAATAATAAATAAAAAAAATATGTATTTGTGGATCATTATATTGAAATCCAAAGTTCAGGGACGTTCAGATAAAGGTCATCGAAGGTTATATATCTGATTTTATACGATATAAATAAATTTGATGAAGTTTAAACATTATTTGAATATCGATCAGTATTGATTTTAGGTTTGGACCAATTTTTTCCGTATTTGTAAAATTTTTAGTATGTTCTAGGTAAAAAAAATCAAGAACATAAAAAAACAACGAAAGGTGATTAGAGGAAGATCCAATATTGATTAGTTCATTAGAAAAGACTGTCATTCTTGTAATTTTACCGGAGAAATAATGATTGTGAGATTTAGAATGACTGCTAGCCGATATATTTTGAAAATCCTTACACTTTTTCCGTTTTACAGTGTTTTCTGCAAATTCTCTGCAAAATAGTTGTTTACGAAGGTGATGGCCACCTCATTCGACGAAAATCTCTGTTCTACGAGCGCAACTTTTAGCTTAGGGAACAAAAGAAAGTCGCTTGGGGCTAGATCTGGTGAGTAAGGAGGGTGATCAAGCAGTTCAAACCGTAATTGGTGGATTTTCGCCATGATAACCGCTGAGGTGTGAGACGGCGCATTGTCTTGGTGAAACAAAATTCTTTTTTTCTGCAAATGTGGCCGTTTTTTCCCAATTTCTGCCTTCAGCTTGTCAAGTAATGATGCTTAGTATGCTCCTGTAATGGTTTTTCCTATTTGAAGATAATCCTATTAAGATAACTCTATGACTATCCCAGATAACAGTTGCCATCACTTTCCCAGCCGAAGGAACAACCTTTGCTTTTTTTGGAACCGATTTCTCCTTCGCAGTCCATTGTTTCGACTGTGTTTTTGTTTCTGGAGTATAATGGTGTATCCAAGTTTCATCTACAGTAATTAATCGGCGCCAAAACTCTGATTTATTGCGCCTAAACTGCGCCAACAGAGAGTTGGAAATGTTCATTCGAACACGTTTTTGGTCCAAAGTGAGCAAACGCGGCACTCAACGCGCGTACAGCTTCCTCATGCCTAAATCTTGATTAAATATGTGACAAACACGTTCTTTGGACATGTTTATAGCCTCTGCTATCTCTCTAATTTTAATTCGACGGTTGTCTAACACCATTTGGTGAACTTGAGCGATATTATCGTCAGTGGTTGCAGTTTTTTTAGAAGTCCCGAACGTTCATCGTCACCCAAGCTGGTACGGCCACGATTTCCGTAGGCGTGTTGCCTTTCAAAAACAAATATTTAATGACAGCTCGATACTCGATTTTTTCCATTTTCATAAAAACACTCACATCGACTCACTCAAATGATTGTCAAACAACAACTGCTCGGCCAAAATTGCTGAAATTTTAGTGGGTACCTTTCAAAGCATGCGCAAACACATTCCCCAACTTTTGTTTACTGCTGCCATCTTCATGTTGAGGTCGGAAACTTTTCAGACAATCCTCGTATGTAGTGTTCTTCCCATTGATTTGCAAACCGACAGAGATGGTTTTAAGTATCGACGAAGTCGGTCGCCATCACGTTTTCTATTGGAATGTCAGTTGGGGCATATAGCCCAGGAAGTAGTTGTTTCTTTACCTTGGGTGCAGGTAGAAACATTTTTTTATTTTTCAGTTTTATAAAACTTTGGTGTAATCGTTTTAAAAAAAAATGTTAATGTTCCATACGACGTACCTTCAGTTGTTACAATAATTTAATGACAATTTCAAATCCATTCTAGCGTGAATTATTAAAAAACGTTTAATATATTTGTTTTTTTTTTGTATAAAATACTCGGTGAAATCTACACGTAACTTGCAATTGTTACAAATTCGTCACGGAATGCCTAAACAACTAATAAACAGAAACGTTAAATAAAAAATTGCTAGAGTGTTGTTAATTATCAGATTAGACAGTTTTTTCCAACAATTACGATATGCGATAAAATAAAAAAGTGGATTTTCTCAGCTATGAAAGAAGATGAGAACTTTGTGGAAAAGTCAATTCTTAAATCAGTATCAGAACCATCATTAAGAGCATTTAATTACAAAAAATATGAACATTTAAAGCCAGATAGTGTGGACATGCGGCACAGAAAACTCAAAGGAAGAAGAATTGAAGAGAAATATCCTCACAATGAACTAAATTATGTGTGCTTTAGAAGAAGTACTAAAAAAACCCTATTTATTGCTTCTACAACGTATATTATATTGAGGGAGAAGAAAATAAGACCGATCCCTCATCCTTCAGGATTTTATTCTCATCAGAGATAATATTCCGCAAACAAAGGATCATAGAATGATAGTAAGCTCGGTATATTTCTGGTTCATAGTGAATGATTTAAGAAATACAATTTTTACATCTAGATCCAACTTTATTTCACCTGAGAAAGCATGTAAACTAACTTTTTCTGAAATCGTTTGGAAATGGCTATGTTCTCGGATCAATTTCTGACCCCAAAGTACACTTTTATCTGGTAAAATATTTCGTTGCTTATGAAGCTTTTATTCTAGTTTCTGAAGATTGACATTAATTGTACAACTGCTGTTGCCAGCAATATATATTAATGGAGTTGTTGATGGATTTACAATGTTTTCTGTAATCGCGGAAGACGTGTGGCTGTGATGTAGCACTTCAACAAAAGTTTTATCCCTTTGAATCATTCTTGCAATCTTGTTTTTGCCTTCAATCGATTCTTCTATATACTTTTCTGCAACTGAAGAACTCTTCCATCCACCGTGCTGTTTTAGAACTTTAAGATCAGCTCCAGCATTGGCCAACAACGTTGAGGATGTCCTCCTGAAGCAATGACCTGTATACTTTTCTGGTTGGTCTAGTTTTAAGAACTCAGCTATTTTCTTAGGTGCTCCGCCAACAGTATGTATACCAGTTCTTTGAGACTGACATTTTCCTTGTCTGGTTCATCACTAACTTCTAAATTATAGATCTCTTCCCTTCGGCAACCTCCAGCCTTAGTATGGATCTTAAGAATGATGGGGCGGAGAAACTTGATGACCATCCAACGCGAGATTCTGCGGGAGATCGTCAGACACAAGAACCTACTTCACTAGTGAGGGTTCAAAGAGGAATGTTGCTGAGGGTAGTACAAGGGTGCAGGATAGTGAGAGCTATATCAGCAACCTGGAAAGATCTTATCCATTGGATGTGATGACTAGAGTCAGAAGTCCACAGTGGAAAGACACGAGAGAAAGTTATGGATTAGACGAAGCAGGAAATGGATATAAGGTAAAAGGAATATGAAGCTGCGCTAAAAAGAGCAATTGAAAGTCGGAGAGAAAGGATGAATAGCGACGTGAACTATTTCTTGCCATGCGTGCTAACTGAGCAGGATATCGTCACAAGGTTGCACATTTCGTCAGTTATGAATTTTTAAAAAGTAATAACAACAAATTAAATCATCAATGCTTGTATGACAAATGGTTTGAATGAATTCAAAAATATTCACCCCAAAATCTTAAGATTACAGTGAATACGGGAATATTTTACCAGGGGATGACCCGAGAACACAAAACTGATGTTGCTAGATAAGAACGAATATTTTAGAACATCTGCGTTGAGTCTATTTTTATCAAACATTCCATTTTCTGGTAACACAATGTAAAAAAAGACCGTTTAAAGATCCGGATTTAAATTTCGGGTATATCAACAATTTAAAACATATTTAGACTCACCTCTGTCGAGACTTCTGTCAAACTGGCTGTCGACTTTGGTTCTAAGTGCATCCAGATCGAATGGGGACGTGATTCCGTGATCGACGCTCCTACTTTTGCTCCTAAAAAACCAAACAAGAAACTAGTTAGTTTTTGTAAAAGTTGATTTAGTAAAAAATTGGTTATAGCAAGCTGCTACCAAACTATTTAAATAAGGTCTCCATAGACAAAACTTTGAAAATTTTCCTTGTGTTGTATTTTTTTATTTGGTTTCTTTAACCTTCTCTCTTGCGGCATTAGGTTGGTTTGCTTGGGTTTATTTATTTGTTGGTTTTTCTTGTGTTTTCCCCCTAGTGACTTTCTTTACCTACTTCGGGATGTGGTGGATTTCTCTGTGTTCTAGTTCCATGTTTGCTGGGGTTTGTCCTACGAATATGTGTTTTGTTAGTCTTGTTTTTCTCCGTAAAACTGTTTTTGTCTTGATTTTATTGTTTCTTTTATGTTTATGCATATTGTACTTGTTATGTAGTTCTCTGTTCGTAATTTTGTAGTCGGTTTTTTTCTGCTATTAGTCTGTAGCAGGCGTTTTCTGTTGCTTATAGTTTTTCTATGTTTGTTTTGCACGCGGAGCCCCATACTTTGTATAAAGTTACTTTTAGTTTTTCATTTAGTTAACTCGTTTTGCTTCCTAGTGCTTTCTTTCTGGTTTCGTCTATGTATTTTTTGAAGTTCAGTCTTTTATCTAGGTATACTCCTAGGTATTTTAGCTCTATTTCCCTATTGTCGATTCTTATCATTATTATTGAGATTTTGCTTTCGTTATCAATAGTTTTCTTTGCTTCGAAGTTTTTAATATACAATTTGGTGCAGCAATATTTTACGCGTAAAAAAAAGCTGATAAATTAAGTGCTTGGGTAATAATACTTTCTATGCGATAGAACAAAAATATTTAATGTTGCGAATTGTCCATAATTTTTATTGGAAACATCATCATTGGAAGATTAGGTTAGGCAACGATTTTCTTCAAATATTCTACTTCTTTAAATCAGAGATTTATGCAAATAACCTGAAGACAGAAAAAATACAACAAAAGTTACTTAATCAATTCAGATATTTGGACAAAGAACTAATTATGAACCGAACTCCAGAGGAAAACATATTTTATGTCGTTCCAAATTGCCTTTCCCTACTTCATCATCTTAATCTTAGTCTGGCTATAGATTCTATAACCTGTCGAATTCTACTCGTATTGAAAATTGATTATATTTTACAATCTTGTTGTATTTGAAATAAGACACCTGCTATAGTATGTCCACCGATTCCAATTTAAATTATGATTGTACAGTTGTCTAATGCATCTTTTGAGTTTTGGATTAATAATTCAAATGTTTTAAAACTATAGTTAGTTACATGATGCATGCTTCAATAGATAAAATGATCGTGATAATACACGCATTGAAAAAGTCTGAGGATTCGTACAAAATAAAACTGTAGCCCAATCCCAAGTAGCCCAATTTTTAGCCCGAAATTTAAACAGTGTAAAATGTGTTTAACAATATAGTGCAACTCTTTTAAACCAACAGGCATATTTGTCATTAGAAATTGAACTAATACAAACATCCCATTTCTAATTTAATCAATACAGATATTAATTCTATCTAATTGATTATTTTTAAAAATTTTCCCCAGATTTTTCCGATGCGTGTAATGTTTTTAATGTACGTACCTGATTCCGGGAAAACCTTCCTTGTGCGTGACCCTTCCGACATCTTGAGATGCCCTCCGTGACCTGTGATTTAAGCAGAAAACCAACAATGAGGTGAAAATTAAGAAAAAATAAAAAAAATCATGCCGTTTAGATAAAAAAAAATGCATGCGATGAACGATGCAAAAAAATTAACAAAATACCGGGTGATAACTTATTTTTTATATAAAGTTGATTATGAAAACCCAACTTGACACGTAGGTATGTACATATCGTGTTATTATTTATTGTAAAGGATGACAGCTGCATGCTTGTATACAGTATGATACATTTTTAAGTAAAGGACTATACAGGGTGTTTCTTAAGTAATCTAAAATATTATATGGGGCGCTTCGTTACTCAATTTTAAGACGAAAAGTTCATATAAACATGTGTGATAGGTGTTGTCGTTTATGAGATACAGGGTGTTGTACGTGAAATTAATTTTTCTTGGTGACGCTACTGATTTATATTTTTTTATTATTTTATTACAAGCAACATGTGTTAAACATAAAGAAAAAATAATGCATTTCAGAGCAAATGTTCAAAATGTCCACCTCCAGCTAAAATGCAAGAATCCGCTCGATGTCTAATGGATTGTCGAATACGTTCGAAGATACCAGGATTGTTACGAATAACATTACAGCCGTCTATGATACGATTTTGAAGATCTTGTACGTTTAATATCAGTGTTGTGTAAACAAGCGATTTCAAATATCCCCACACACAAAAATCCAGAGGATTGTGTCCAGGTGATCTAGGGGGCCACGGGTGTGGAGATCCTCGTCCGATCCAATGGCCTGGAAAAACAGTATTTAAAAACTCGCGTACAATCACTGAAAAATGTGGAGGAGCTCCGTCATGCATGAACCACATGCGCCTTCTAATAATAATAGGTATGTACATCTTCCAAAAGAAGTGGAAGTTCATTTTCTAGAAAATGTTGGTATGTCTCACCGGTTAACCGTACAGGAAGGAAAAATGGTCCAATTAAATAATCATCGATGATGCCAAGCCAAACATTGACCGAAAATGTTTGTTGAAATCGTTTTACACTTATGGTATGTGGATTTACATCTGCCCATATGTGGTCATTATGAAAATTCATAATCCCATGTCTAGAAAATTGTATGTTTGTATGTTTTTGCGTATTACTTCTAAAAACCAGTAGCGTCACCGGGAAAAATTAATTTCACGTACAATCAGAACTGACTTATTACAATAAATTCAACACCCTGTATCTCATAAACGACAACACCTATCACACATGTTTGTGTTTGTGTATATGAACTTTTCGTCTTAAAATTGAGTAACGAAGCGCCCCATATAATATTTTAGATTACTTAAGAAACACCCTGTAGTACTTAGTACACACTTTGGATAAGTGTGTATATTAATAATTTATATTTCAACCATAAAATAGTCCATCTTCAGAGCCAAATGTCAAATATCAAATAAAATACGATCACCCTGTTTAAATAACACAATAATAAAATAGCAACAATATATCCTTATCGTTATGGAAATTTTGCATCTTGGTTGTTTATATCAACAACAATTAAAACGCTGAACTAATTAATTAATAGAGGAAGGATTCCACAGTTTTGTTTTTACAATATTATTCGACCTATGACACTTTTTCTTCATAAAAAATATCATTATCTATTTCCTCAAACATTTATTTCGTAAATAAATTAAAACAATGTTTCAATTTGTTGCTGAACACCCGGTTTAAATGATTTTATTTTAATAAAATCTGGTGATTTTATTTATTTAACTGATATAGACAATTGATAAAATTTTCATTCTTATCAGTTGTAGATTCCGGTTTTTATACCTATACTGCTTTTTTTGAAATCCACTAACCAACCTAAAAATGAAATTTGTTAGGCCAGAGATGAATATCACAGACAAAAATATCAAAAACGAAAATTTTCCAAGAGATACAAGATAAAAGACGGATAAAAACAGGAGGAAAACTATGGACCAAGGAAGGAAAAGATCAATACAGACAGACAGATAAAGAATAAAAAAAAAGACATCAAACATGAATTTTGACTCTGATGTTTCAAAATTTACCCTTTGCAAAATACTGTTGAAGAATTACAAATAAACCATAATTCATTAATTTATTCAAACGTTAAATAACAATAAACTATAATATTTTACCAATAAAAAACCTAGCTGAACTACTTTATTATGAATAAAAATATAGCACAACAAAAAATTTACATTTCTAAGTTAGTTCTTCTGCATTTTACGAACTAATCTTTTCATATTTCTGTTTTTATCGATTTCCATTGATTAATAATCCAACAAATGCAAATTTGGCATGAATTGATGCAGTTTTAATTATTTTCAACATTAACATTGTTTATTTTTACGCAAATTTTACTCAAGACTTGATGACAATCAAGCTAGCACCCCCACACTGACTAAATTAAAAAAAAAGTAGCCCATAATTAAGTGCTAATTAAAGGCTAATTTGTACCACAAAAATTAAAATTTGTACCACCGCGATAATCGAGAAAAATCGCCTTGAAAATGGGTGGTGCTGGGTTGAGGTCAAGGCAGCCCGCCACTTTGATCGAATTCCAATTTAATTACATCAAAATAAAGGGCATATTAAAGGCTAATTTGTACCACAAAAAGTTAATCCATATTATTATTTATAATGTCAAAAAATAAAATCGAACGCTGTAAATATCGCTGCTCTATAATTTTAGCACCCCCACTTTCGACTATTCAAAAAGTGAACACACAATATTATAAAACTAATTAAAGGCAAATTTGTACCACACAAGCAATTTTTATACTTTTCAATATAAAGCCGCCAATTGAATTTAACTCTTTGCGTTCGTATTGAATGGTGGCGGATGCGCTGAAATCTTACAAATTAGCCTTTAATATGCCCTTTATTTTGTTGTAATTAAATTGGAATTCGATCAAAGTGGAGGTCTGTCTTGACCTCAACCTAGCACCCCCCATTTTCAAGGCGATTTTTCTCGATTATCGCGGTGGTACAAATTTTAATTTTTGTGGTACAAATTAGCCTTTAATATGCCCTTTATTTTGATGTAATTAAATTGGAATTCGATCAAAGTGGCGGGCTGCCTTGACCTCAACCTAGCACCCCCCATTTTCAAGGCGATTTTTCTCGATTATCGCGGTGGTACAAATTTTAATTTTTGTGGTACAAATTAGCCTTTAATATGCCCTTTATTTTGATGTAATTAAATTGGAATTCGATCAAAGTGGCGGGCTGCCTTAACCTCAACCTAGCACCCCCCATTTTCAAGGCAATTTTTCTCGATTATCGCGGTGGTACAAATTTTAATTTTTGTGGTACAAATTAGCCTTTAATATGCCCTTTATTTTGATGTAATTAAATTGGAATTCGATCAAAGTGGCGGGCTGCCTTGATCTCAACCTAGCACCCCCCATTTTCAAGGCGATTTTTCTCGATTATCGCGGTGGTACAAATTTTAATTTTTGTGGTACAAATTAGCCTTTAATTAGCACTTAATTATGGGCTACTTTTTTTTTAATTTAGTCAGTGTGGGGGTGCTAGCTTGATTGTCATCAAGACTTGTCAGTTACATAACAATGAGTTTATTGAACTACCTATAAAACGTGTGACAATTTACATAATCGTAAAGTCTATATTAATTAAACTGAAAAAAATATATAAATATAATTACCTCCTTATTTAAATCTTAATAAACGGAAATCAAAGATCGTAATACCAAAAAAGTAATAAAATGAGGGACATTTTGAATTATTTGTTATTCCAAACTTGTCGAGAAAATTCCTTTAAAAATCATTGTTAATTGAAATAGCGATCGTTAATTAATAGTTATTTATTGTACAAGACGATAAAGTGTGTTCTTTAATAATTGACACAATACAGATTGTCCCATTTTTTCTTTAATGCTAAAAATTATATACAAAGTATAGTAAAAGATCAAAAAAAGGGTTTTACAAAGTGTCACAAAATATAAGAATATTAAAAAAAATTGAATGGGGATGTTCCAAAAATATGACAATTATTATAAAATACATACAGATTGTCCAATTTTTTTAAAACCTTAACAAAACATAAAAACTACCTCGAATCATTAAAATACTAAAAAGTATATAGAAAATGTCCGAAAAAATATGAAAATCGTCCACAGAATCATACGCATCGTCCCATTTTTTCTACTTTTCTTGGTTTTTAAGTCGAATTTTTTGGCTGTGTGGTGGTATACATGTCTTGTACGTCAGTTGCATGTCAGTTTGTGTCATAGATTCAGTTTACTGCCTTTGGAAGTGAATGTATGTTTAATATGTGAGTTTTTTTTAAGATATTCAAGCTTTTCGGGAATTTCAAACAGCCTAATAAAATCGCGGTGTCATCCGCAAAGACAAATTTGCTAGGTCCGATACCATCGGGGAAGTCTGCCAATAAATTGAATAGTATTGGGAAGAAAACCGAACCTTAAAGGACTCAAGCTTCTTTACTCTTGATTTTAACTTGAAAACTTCGTGAATCGAGGAATAATTTGATTAGTTTTGGCAATCAGGAGTGAAAATTTAGTGAATTTAATTTGTACCAAACTTGTTTAGGCTCTCCACTGGTGAAAAAACGGTTCTAGTAACTTATACAGCTGAAACTATCGTTCATTTCAAAACAAACAACATTCAGCAAAACGATTTATTTAAATAAAAAGTAAAAGTATAGTAACTGATACAATTGAAACGTAATAAACTATTAATAAACGTTACATAATTAAAAAGTAACCGTTTTGCAGGTATTTTTCCTTGTCTGAAGTATTTATTTAATGCTTGAACAGTTTCCAGAGTGAATTTTTTTACAAATTTGGCGAAGGAGCCGGAATATTCGATAATGAAAGAGTTTTGATGTAAATAATTAATATATTTATTTTCAGTTAAGTATTTCTTGACATTTTGCTAACAAATGAAAATATTAATGAAATATGAAAGAGAACCAACCTTTAAAACTTCTGGAGATGTTAATAATATAGACACAAGATATGTAGAACTAAAAATAACGTCAGTAGACACAATGGAAAACTAGAAATATATTTCGAAAAAAATTTAAATATATAAAATATCAAAATATAGCCCTAATCTATAACAATTAACATGTATAATCCTACCACAGTTGGCAAAGAGATACACACGTGAAAATCAGAGTTATAGAAAAAGCACAAAAAAGTTTTTCTTCACTTTCATGTTTCTGGACTCTCATTTAACGAGAAAAATGAAGCAAAAATCTGTGCTTGCCAACTTAACTAACCTACAGATTCTTTGGAGTTTTCTTTTGAATGTCTCTGTCAAAAATGCAACGATTTTATTCTTAAATAGCCGAGATATTAAGAAAACAGCCTTAAGAGGTGATTGATATTTTATATGGAAGTAAATATTGAAATAGCCAAATACAAGTTGTTTTATTTCCGATTACTTATCACGTATTATTAGTAGACTTGTTTAGCCTTTCATTTGCACAATAAAATATTATTCAAATGCAATAAAACATTCTTACAGAACTTATTAATACATCGAAAGGTTATCGTATCATGTTTTTAAATAAAATGATTGATCAGTAAATAAACATGTTATAATTACATTCAATTATTTATACCGAAAATTGTTACAAATCGATATATATATATATGACAAAATAGTTTTTTAATATTTAATTAATTGAATTACCTCGTTGGTTGGTATTAAATAGAAATTCAAACGATCCAAACTATTAAAAAACATTTTTTTTTAAATCTTAACGACTTGTATGAAAATTTTATGCGACAACTAATCGGGGTCAATGTCAATGCGATGTAGCAATAAATAGAAAAGGAAACAAAAAAATGCGATGAGTCTAATTATGAAAGTAACGTTTTTATTCCACTTTCGCCAGTTTTTCTTAGAAAAAAAAAACGCAAGCCACGATAACAATTAATCTACAAAAATAACAATTCTAGTGAGGAGAATTAAACATAAAAGTCATAAAAAAATAGAAAATGGTGATAAAAAGTTACAGAATTGCATTGATGATGTATTGAGACTAATTTTGTATGATTAATAATATTAAGATTACTTTATAGTTAAAAAATTAGTAACCCACGATACATTTCTTATTACAAATTGAAGTGTTTGAGTAGTCACCCTCACATTTTAAGAACAGGGCTGCTGTCTACCTCCCACGTTGTTCAAAATTTATCTAAATGCAGCACTGAAGCAAGCGGGGGAATGGGAGTACCACTGACTGACGAAAGAACTTTATATACACTGCATTTCGCTGACGATCAGGTAGTTATTGCGCAAGTTAAACAAGATTTCGAATTCATGACCGTCAGACTAATAAAAGAATACGAAAAATCGAGGATGATTGTAAACAGAACAAAAACCAAATATCTATGTATCGGAACGAAAAATCTGCAAATAGATAACTAGGTAATAGAAGTATGTGATAAAATAATCGATAAGACGGGAACAACTGAAAGCGAAATTAAGAACAGAGTTATACAAGGAAAAATAATTGGATGCCTGAACTCGATTCTGGAATGTATCCCATGAAAGAAAACGATTGCTATACAACACCATCTTCAAAAATGTAGTAGTGTACGGATGTGGAACTTGGCAAATTAGTAAAACCACCGTACAACGAGTTTTAGCCTTAGAAATGGATTTTTGACGAAGATCAGCCGGCAAGTCAAGATTAGAGAAGATAACAAATCCTCGGATAAGGGAAATTATGAAGGTGGAAAAGACAATTATCGACGACATCCAACAAAGACAACTAATCTGGTATGGTCATGTGGAAAGAATGAATGATGAAAGCCTTCCAAAAATAATTCAAAAATGGACCCCCACTGAAAGGAGAAATAGAGGAAAACCAAAAACAACGTGGATGAGTGGAGTACAGAAGGCAATGTCCGAATTGGGAAGACAGAAGAGGCTAGAAACTAGGAAGCGGAAGGCGTAGGACGCTATGACCCCGGTTATATATACGAGGTTGGGATAAAGTATGGAACCAAGTAAATATGTTTTAAACGAAAAGAACGATATTTATGAAAATTTGCAAAAACCTCGTAACAAAATTAACAGATTAAGATAAAAAGTTAATTTTCTAGTTTTTTAAAAGATGAACTTCCACAAAGTAAGGTTTGGTACAATAAATTTTATTAAAAGTATCCAAACTGACGCCACTTGGTGCGCTATTAATTAATCAATCGACATCGAGACATAACCGGCCTTTATGGTAAGTTTGAAAAATTTACAACCCACACAAAATGAATGGCCGCTCGTTTATCACGGCATTTTTTCCGGTTTTTCAATTATCTACCGCGATGGCCTTTGGTTTGCGCCGACCAGTTCGCTTAGTGTCAAGAAATGACCTTGCAATTAATTATCGACGAGGACGAAATTCTTCAAAAAATATACATTTTTTTGTCAACGATAATTGCACTGGAACTTCCAGTCTCGAACAATGAATAATCGAACAATAATAAAAAACTCTTCGTCATATTCACATATTGAAGTTACATTTTGTTTTAAATTAGGGGATGTCAAATAAGTTGGAATTTTATTGTGTACAACGTTACTGATAGTTAAAATAGCTAAAATATTTTACTATTATAATAACTGGAGATGATGGTACTTTATCTGAGGTAGTAACTGGATTGCTTAGAAAAAATAATGACAAAAATCAATTCAATAGCTAGTGTAGAATTCCCTGGGAAAAAGAAAATAGAAAGAGTTAAAGCACTAGCTGAAACTACAATGGCTGTGACAGAAGAAACAAAAACACCTCTAGATGTTATGAAAATAGAAGTATTAACAAATGAAGAATCTGAACAGTTAAATAAACCAATCTATGCAGTAAGTTCATTGAAATTGGGAGTTTTGTAAGATTTACAAATATCTTTTAAACGAAAAGAACGATATTTATGAAAATTTGCAGGTAAGTGCAATGGAACAAAACGCATCTGATGTACATTTTTTTGATAATAACGTACTTTCGGTTTAACCGGAAATGCCATCAACTTCTTTAATTTAAATGGAACACCCTATATATTTTTACAGAGCTTGTTATTTTGAATTCATACATACTGAGTTTAGTGTTAAGAAAAACGAGGAATATAGCACTTTAACCAACCTCCTTTAAGTTTTTTGCATTAGAGTAAAAAACTATTTAGATAAACTAATTGATGTTGTTTGTATGCATAGTAATAAATAAACAAGTACTGTTTAGTACGTCTTTTGTTCTTCAAGTGTCAAATTCTAATTGACGGAAATAAATTGCACAATTTAGAATGGTTCAATTAAGTGAAAAAGAGCGTATTGAAATTTTAATGATTGATTGATCGGTTATGGTGATCGTGTGTCATATTTTTAATAATTTGCATCCGGAGAAATATCCTATATCACGCTCAACAGTAACTAAAACATTACAACGTTTTAATACTACTGGTTAGGTAAAAAATTTGCTAAAACCTGGAAGACCGCGGACTGCAACGAACGAAACTGTTAAACAAAATATTGCAATCGATTTTTAGAAGAATCACCTCAAACTTCCACCACAAATTTGGCACTAAACCATGGTATCAGTGGACGTTCTGTAGGAAAGATATTAAAAAGTGAAAAGTATCATCCGTATAAGGTACAGTTGGTTCAAGAATTGTCATACGATGATTTTGACCGACGGCTGGAATTTTGCGAACGGCTAATGGACATCTGTTATGTCGACGAAAATTTTGATTCTAGCATAGTTTTTTCCGATGAGGCACTGTTTGTTTAAATGGAACAGTTAATCGCCATAACTCAAGTTATTGGTCAAATGAAAATCCTCATTGGATTCCTGAAGCACATACCCAGCATCCACAAATGTTAAATGTTTGGATGGGAATTGTTGAAAATAAGCTTATAGGCCCATTTTTTATCGACGGAAACTTGAATGGTGACAAGTATTTGAATCTACTAAATAACGAAATTATTCATGCACTTCAACAGAATGGACAATTACCACAAAATATTTGGTTTCAACAAGATGGATCACCTCCCCACTATGATAGACTGGTTAAGGATTTTCTGGACGCGAATTTTCCAAATAGATGGATTGGACGTAGAGGATTCATAGAGTGGCCTGCTCGTTCTCCGGATCTTAGCCCGTCAGATTTTTCTTTGGGGTTATCTAAAATCACGTGTTTACGTTGGACGACCAACAAACTTAAAGGAATTGAGACAAAGAATTATTGATGAATGTGAACTAATACGTGGAGAAGTCTTGGAAAGAGTGACTCAAGAATTTGTTAATAGGATGGCATATTGTCAGCAAATAAACGGCGAGCATTTTGAACATTTGAAGTAATTTTGTTTCTCATTATTCTAAAATAATGAAATGTACATCTCTTGTACTACTAACAGTGAGTTATTCCTCGTTTTTACAAATTTGTTTACATTAAACTCAGTATGTATGAATTCAAAATAACAAGCTCTGTAAAAATATATAGGGTGTTCCATTTAAATTGAAGAAATTGATGGGATTTCCGGTTAAACAGAAAGTATATTATTATCAAAAAAATGTACATCAGATGCGTTTTGTTCCATTGCACTTACCTGCAAATTTTCATAAATATCGTTCTTTTCGTTTAAAACATATTTACTTGGTTCCATACTTTATCCCAACCTCGTATATATAACCGAGGTCATAGCGTCCTACGCCTTCCGGTTCCTAGTTTCCAGCCTCTTCTGTCTTCCCAATTCGGACATTGCCTTCTGTACTCCACTCATCCACGTTGTTTTTGGCCTTCCTCTATTTCTCCTTTCAGTGGGGGGTCCATTTTTGAATTATTTTTGGAAGGCGTTCGTCATTCATTCTTTCCACGTGTATTTTATAACTTTTGCGAATTTACAAATACATTTTTAACTTATAGTGTTATCCCTATTATTGTATAAAAAATTATACGTACGTCTATGGTAATTCACGCTTCTTCCATCGTTATTTGAAACATTTTATAGGCATATATGCATTAAAATGATTATATTTCAAGCATTTGTGAAAGTTGACCCGATTGTCGAACGTATAAAATACATCACATAAATGAAAAATACATTTTCTCGTAGATTTAGAACGGCGAGCAATCCGTAGGTACACTTTTAAATATTTAATTACCTTTAGATATCTTACATTATTAACATGAATTATAATCTTGAGACGATAGAAGGTAGATACTTTGGAAGCTGTTAATATATCGTTGGATTTAGGGATTTTGTATAAAAAAAAACTTTGTTTGCGAATCAAATTTACTCATAGTTACCACTAATATTGAGAAAAAAGTATTTTTATGAGAGGCTTTCGTAAAATAAGGTTCTCAAGTTTTGAAAATGAAAATTAATTTTTGTTCTTGACTTGGGCCATTTTTCTACATAATCACCGTTTCTTTCTACTAGCAAATAACAAATAGTCGGGAATATTCATATTCCTCATTTATCGAGTATGGAAAGTTGAAAGTTGTCGCATTTTCTTTAAATATTTAAATGGGAAAGGTAGTGGGAGTACATCATTTTGGCAAAATGCCTTAAAGTGTTGCAAAATTCTTAAATCTACCAAATTCAGATGAGCACACAGGGGAACATTGATCCGTCGATCCTCTGCAACAATTTTGGTAAATGCTGGAGCAGATTTAGTTGCTTTAAAAAGATATGGGGGATGGAAACCCTCAAGTGTTGTCGAAGGATATATAGAAGAATCTTTCACAAATAAAGTAGACATAGCAAATAAAATATTTAGAAGTGAAAAAGACATAGAGGATTCTGTTAATACTATTAGCTTTATTGTCGAAGAAAAACTTTGCTAACTATTCAGAAATAACAAATAAAGAGGAAAGTAACAAAGAAAACTTTTCGAATGGATTACACCCTATTTTTAATAATTTGCACAACTGCAATATAACTGTAAATATTCAAAAATAATTAAATAAATACGAGTTGGTTGTTTGATTATATTTATTGATTTTATTGTACATAAAAAACTGACGTAGGCTGAATTTTAGGGCCTAGGTCGGGAAAAATTTTCCTGTACTGTCCGAGAAAGTTCGCTACCCAGCAACAAACAAATTTAATAGAATAGCCTAATTTGGGGTTGGAAATTAGTCTGAAAAAATAAGTATTTCAAAAAAATTATTATAGTATACATTGGGTGAGTGATCATTTTCACACTATTCTGATTTGTGTGGCTAATTTTGAGGTTTTAAAAACATATTTTTACATTTTCTTTTATTTCTTTAAGTATTTTTCTAACTCGGATTTTTATGTCACTTAGTGTATTATTGATCATAATTCACTCGATATGCTTTTGTAGGTAGTAGCAATTGGCCAACAAAATCATACAGTATACAAATATTACCAAATCTCCGTTGGAATGTGGATATTTTTAATTAGATAGTTACTTTCAAATATTGTGGGAGAAGCTTACGTCATTATTGAAGCTTCTGAATTGGTTGAACTGTTTTATTTACTTATTTATTTATAAAAAAAAAACAGTTACGGTTTAGTTGATATGGTTCTGGTTTTTATTCAAGTTATGTAAATATGCAAATTGCCGCTATTTATATTTTAACTATAAATAAATATAATGACGATCTAGAGAATTTGATTTCGTAAACAAAATTCATTGTGGCTATTATGAGAGGATTGTTTTCTTCCTATTAAAAATTATTTAAGATTACTTTTAATAATACGCTGATTATTCATTGAATTTATTGTACTAACCCTTACTTTTTGGAAGTCCATCTTACAAAGAATAAAAAACTCTTGTTTTAACCCAACTTTCAAATTTAATTAAAAAAAATAGGTTTTAAATCTCAATCACAGCTGTTTCGCTAAATAACTATGTCAGATTGACATATTGAAGTTACATTTTGTTTATTTGTAGCATAGTTCCTAAGAGGTCCAAAGTACCAATAGCTATCTTGTCTCTAACTAAACAAGACAATGATTTTCATCTATTTTTACTATACTATATGCTTTTTGATAGCCTACAAATTAATGTGTTCCATGACTCCAAACTGGTATCTTGTACTCTTTTTTTGCATTTCTTAAGAAAAGCTTTTAATACTTAGCTCATTTGACAGTTATATAATCACTCCAGAAATCGCGTATGTTTAAATGAAATTAATTAATCAAATAAAATTCTATTCAAAATTACTAGTTTTAGTACATTGCTCAGCAATTGAAGTGGATATTTTTTAAATTTCAGAAAATCGCGTAAAAAAATAATATAATAATACGACGAGAACGAGCTACAACTCCTGCTGGAGGACGAAAACGAGCTACAACTCCTGCTGGAGGACGAGAACGAGCTGCAACTCCTGCTGGAGGACGAGAACGTGCTGCAACTTCTGCTAGAGGACGAGAACGAGCTACAACTCCTGCTAGAGGACGAGAACGAGCTACAACTCCTGCTCAAGACCGCTTTATAGCTGTAACTGCAACAAGAAACCGAGCATTTACTGCTTCGAGAATTAACAGCATCTTTAGGCATGCTACCGGAAGAGTGACATATAGTCAAGCTGTTAGAAGAAGGTTGCTTGCATGTAATTTAAGAGCCAGAAGGCGTAGTTCACATCCATGGTTGACTGCGGATCAGCGTGAATGTCTAGAGAACACAGTCGTTGGAATTTTCAAAACTGGAGGTGCTGTATGTTTACGGAATCCAGATTTTGAAAATATGTACATAGTGCACTGAATATTGATAATGACAAACAGATAATTCTGTTTTCTACAAATCCCACAGATTCAGTATAGATAGAGTGCTTCAGTCCATCTAAAGCTGTGGTCAAATGTATGAGCCACCGGATCAATTTATCTCTATGGGCATAGAGAAATGATTTGGATTTAAATATTTTTCATATTGTTTTATTTGTTCTAAATTTAATTCTTCTAGTGGAGTCAGTTTTTTATTAAACTCTAGAGGGGTTGTGATAGGCGTACAGTTTTCCAAACCAAATTTTTTAAGTACTTTCTGTTTAATCCTTCTCTGACAAAATGTCATCTTTTTCCTGTAAATTCTGACTGATTTTAAATCCTAAAAAATAATTAATAGCCCAATTCTTTAATTTATATCTTCATCTTCTGCATTTCTAAAATATTATTGAAGGCAATAATCAGTACTGGCAATCAATGCCTGGCCCAATCTTAACAACCAAGACTGGCGCAGTCATGGCAATCAAAGCCTAACACAGTCCTAGCAACCAAACTCTTACCCAGCCAGATTTACAAGCCTGGCCCAGAGGTCTGCATACATGGCACAAACGAGGACCAAAACTTGGCTCGTGGTGATTTCCTTCATAGTTGGATCTGCGTTCAAAGGCTTTAATTTTAACTTCTGTGATGTTCAACCTCTTGTACCATTGCCTGCCAGATTTTCGCCGTCTATATATTGTCCTGATGAAACCTTTTTTTTATTTCTTTTCCAAATTGTTTGAGCCAGTTTTTAATACGGTTTTCACTTGAGATTTTTTGCTTAAATCCATTCAAATGTGCATTAATTGCCTGCATCCATTAGATGTACGAATATTCCAAGTTTCATGGGTAATATGAAAGCCAATGTTTCTTGGTGACAATTAGTGACAAGTCCATAAATTGTCTATGTTTATAGAGGTTCTATACGACATTTTTTGGTTCAATCAAGCATCATTCATACGACTGTTGAAACGGCTATACTTTTAAAAGGTCTTACGCGTTCCATATTGCTTAAACTTTTAAATGCCATGCAGTTACTCAAGTTGTATTTTACGCGTTTATGAACATCTTTACACAGCCTTTTCATTACATAAGTATGCGGTAGTAACTGAATTGGAACACCTTTTAATAATAAGACAACAAATCTTATAATATAAACTATATTAAATACTATAATTATCTAGTAAATAGGTACAATTTTCTATGTTAGAAAAAATCGTAACAGCATAATGTACAACCAAGTATTTATTCAAGATTGTTACATCACTCAATAGCAAGGTGTGTTATATATATATAAATATAATATCTCTAATTTGTTCAACCTTTAAAATATACAATATACCGCGAAATTCGTCATCATTGTAAATTTGACGATAACATCCACGAATTTTCGTATTTGAAAATTTATTTTGTAAACTTTAAACTGTAAATATCGAGGAAATGATATTCATAATTCATTAGATCCGAATCCAAGGCCGATAAAACGGTCAATGAAAATGTCTTGTTTTTATTTGTTTATGCAAATTGTCAACATAAAATATTTACCAGTTTTTTTTTATTGGTGTAACTAGAACACATGTCATTTTTGATATAAATGACCTGCTTAAGGTGTGATTATTTTAGCACTAAGAGATTATTTAGTGCCTTGATTTCTTCACTATGCATATCCACTTATGTTTTATTGATTCTGAGACAGCCAAAACTTTATTTTAAAATGGGTAAGCGAAGGTACGATATAAAATAGTATTAAAAATAATTAATTAATAGGAATTCGTAATAGCGGAAGTCGCATTACATTAAACAAAATTGTATAAAAGTTATTAAAGCAACTATAAATGTTTAAATTACTGTTTAATATGATTATAACATCGACACAAGAATGTAAATAGTTTTTAATATAGAATAATTTAAATTTTATACTTTTTCTTGAAAATTTTAAATATAAAAGTGAGTTAAAAATAAGATAAAAATTTTTCTTTCTATAGTTGGTGCAAAACAAAATTTTATTCACGTCAATAATTTTGTCTTAATTGCCAAGCATGGTTTCCAACTTTCAAATTAAATACTTAAATTTGTTTACATAAAGTTGGTAGCCGTGATTGACAAGTCGCGTCGTTGCCTTTGTCACCGATTGGTATTTTTAGTTTTGTATTTGTCATTTTGTTTATGGTTTTTGTGTTATTCTTTCTTGTTGTTATTTTGAAATATAAAAAACTGTTCTTTTAAGAACAAAAACAGTGTAATAAATGAAAAAATGCCAAAACAACTAAATAGTAGGTGCAAAGAACTGGTAGCTTTTTTGATACATGTTTTTGAAATAGGACGAGACAATGGTGGCCCTTTCATATTTGTTGCTGCTGTTCGAGAGGTTAGTAAAAAGTTTTAAACAGTATATTAGACAAAATATTATTTAAGTTAAATAAAAATACAAATGTTTTCACGATATCGACAGTATCCACAGCTAATTTAACTTAGTTATGGATATCCATCAAGTAACAGCCAATTCAATCAAAAATATTTTATTTTAGCGTGTGGCCAGACCCCTCTTCCCCACTGGGCACTCTAGGCAAGTGCCCAGGGCCCCGTGATCGATAGGGGCCCCTTCGTCCCTGCTAGATCACTAAACGATAACCGATTTTTATTGCCCAAAAATTTTTTTGATTCGAATACAACGAACCTAAATTACTGACTACAATACCAATTTGCTTAATAAAAATAAATCTAGAAGCTTGCTTATCTACTTTCTTTGTTTATTCTAACAAAATAGTGTTCTGTCAAAGTCATAGGGGCCCCATTATACTAATATGCCCAGAGCCTCCAATAAGTTAAAGACGGCTGAACTTAAACTCAGTATGGCTACAGTTTCCAGTATTTCAAAAACTGTGAAAGACCATGGAATATTAAAGTCGTCTTCAAAGAAACGTTGGTATGAAAAAAGAGTAACTAATACCGATGTATTAAATACAAGTGGAATTCGAAATGTAATCTTCAACATGTATGAAAAAAGTAAGCCTTTTTCCTCTGAACACAGCTATTTAAATTCTTTTTAACTGTAAGACCAGAAAAAATAATATTATTTTGATGTTTTTAGGAGAGGATGTAAGTTTAAATTCTTTACTTGCTGAATTAAAAGTAAGGCACTTATTTGAAGGTTCTCGAAAGTCATTATCAAATTTATTAAAGGAAATTGATTTCAAATGGAAAAAAGATTAACCAAGACGGGAGCTCATGGAGCTTCCTGATATTACTGTAAAACGGGTTAGATTTTTAAGGAACTACATTAAAGAAAAAGAAGCAGGTCTATATAAATTTGTTATTATTGATGCAACATGGATATTTCAAAATGGTAGCATAAACCGTTCATGACAAAATAATGATAAAAGAAGTGTCAAAACGACTAAAGTTGATGGTAAAAAGAAAACTCTCCGGTTATTTTAGTATAATTAATAGTATATGTTTCTGTACCTATTTACATGGTAATAATCTACAAATAAAAGCAAATATTATACTCTTTATTTTATTAAACCCATATACCCAAAAGGAAAAAAATATAATAATTATGTTGGTAGGTACTTTTTTTGATGTCACTTCAAATAAGTTGTTTTGGATAGTTTTATTCGAATCGATCTTTAAATCTTGTGAACTTTTAAAAGTCCGGCAACACTGTCTATACGTGTATACGGTTATCTTTACTACATTTTTTCACGTAACGTCTAGTGAAAAAATATGGCATAATTTATTTAACATCGGTGGTAATTCGCATGCAGTACAAGCCTCCACAGTACGTGCTTCGCAAAATGTGCACCTCTTCCTGATTATACATATACATCTCTATAAAAATTAATTTTGTACCGCAATTACTTTTTTTTTAATACTCATTATCTATACCAGATCTTGAATACGTTCATCTATATACAGAAACACCTACTCGACAAACCAAAAATAGATCAAAAGAGCAAAAATGACAAAGCGGTTTTCCGCGCGTGTTGACTTTTACATAAAAATACGAAAAGATGCCAAATTGTGAAATCGGTTCATTGCCTTCGATATTGTTACATGAATCGCACCCAAATTTAATTTACTGCTACATTAACTGCATTTGTTTTAGTTGTGTGACGTATTTTTGACATGTTTTATCTAATACAAAATTTATTATCAATGTATTACGAGAATTTTACAGTTAAATATGATGACTACAACATCAAAAGATAAACAAATACTGAAAATAAATTTTAAATACAAGGTGCAGTCGATATTAAAAATGTAATTCAATGTCCGTTGGGCATATAGCCCAGGAAGTAGTTGTTTTTTCATAGAAAACAATTTTCAATCCAATACCATAAAATCTATTAATAAGCCAAGAAGTGAGTAAATATTTTTGACAAGATTCTAGCAGAGTATAAAATTTATTAGGTAGTATAATTCTTATATATTTTTGGACAAATATTGTTTATCAACTTGTTACAAACAATGAAAAAACCCAAAATAAATGTGGCAGAATTTGTTATTAAAATTTTTATTAAAAACCACGTTCTGTTTTCCATAATTTTTCATGTGACGCGAAAGTAATTTCGTCGAGACGTATAGAAATGTTGGGAGGTAATTAAAATACGAACAAAATTAGAGGTCCAGCGAATTCATGGAATAATTGGAAATCGAGAAAATTAGGAAAAACCGGTAAAGTAATAGCAAAAGCCTAGCTACTGTTACTTTTCTCTTAATTGCAATTTAAATTTCGTTTTATAAAAAATTTGACCCTAAGCACATAAGTTAGTGTCCATTTTTATGATACAAGTCATAGAAGACGAAAAAATTAGTTTTTTGGGTTTTTAGCCCCTCTCTTTCATTTTTAATGGTATAGTGTATTTCTAAAACGATTTTGTGGTGTTTTTCTATCTAAAACTTTAAGGTAACAACTTGTGGTTTAAAATTTAACATGTAGGTATAGTAAAATACCATGACCAACATAATAAAAAAGACATTCTGTAAAGAGCAAACGTGGAAAGTCATTTTTAGTACGAAATATGACTGAAAATTGAAATTTTTTGCTATGTTGATAATTTTGTACAATGGAAGACTATATTAAAAACCATTTAACGGCAAATAGATTTTTTTTATGTCAAATCTGTACAATTCTACAGGGTGTTATTACCGCGACGAAATTATTAAGAAAACGTAATTATTTCTTGAATCACCTTGTATAACACTACAAAAATGTAATAATATACAGGATGTTCCATTTAAAAGATAAGTTTGGTCCACCCTGTCACAATGGGTGGCCCTGTATATTTGAAAATAATTTTAAATTGTGGTCCTATACATCCCCCTACTTTTATCTAAATAACTTTTTTTCGTATATCTTACCAAAAATGAGTAATTGGACTTCCTCGCACTAATGCCGCACCCTGTATATAGCATATTTTTATTTTACTGTTAATTTTAATTTAATTTAAATTATGCTCTAAAAAAACTTCGTTTCTTTGGTCATGGGATCTATTTAGCAACCTGTTGTGACAATATTATCTAGGGTTTCTATTGTGTTTGGGTATGTACCACCCTTGCTTGGGCTTCGAAGGATTTAATTCATGTAATTAAATAATTTTATGAAAAACTGAATATTTACCTTGGCCATTGTTGATTGGCGAATATATTCCACCACGAGGGTCTCTTTTGTCTCATTTCTCCCGGTGATCCATCGGGAGATTCTCCCCCCGTAACGCCCTTTCGTCTTTTCCGTTCGAATTTTATGGCATGCCAAGATTTCCTTCGACCTTTCTTGTCCAACACAGTCGGAATGTCTTCGTCGATCTTCGGCCACGAACCGTCGTGTTCACGAAGAGTTATCGTCGTCTCTTCGACCCACGGATCTTTTTCGTGAACCACCTGGACGAATTTGCCATCAAAAAATACCCCTATACATATTTGGTATAATTGCGGACTGAACGTTAAAAATACTAAAAAATGAATTTTTCCAAGGTTGCCCATATTTCTATTAAAAATAAACAAAATTTACGAAAAAAAATGACATTGTACAGAAGAATTTTTATTTATTCGGTTTTGGAACCCGGTCACTATTAAAATCCGATAAAAATCCTTGTCTATTGCCCTCCCCGTATATACTATACTACTATTTAAGTAATAAACAATTGGTTAACAACTTTCTTTTTTCGGATCCGTTCTAAATTGGCGCCCAACGTGGAGCCCGAAGCCACGATCCTGAAATTAAGAGTCTCATGCAATAATCATTAAAAATTGAACCAAAAAGTCTCAAATCCGACCATTAACATTAAACTATTAATAAACCTTAATTTTTGAATAAAAATAATGAAAATTCATTCAAAATATATGTCCCGCGCAAAAACTTTTAAACACCCACTATGTCGTATAATATCTAGACAAAGACATTAGTCGTGGAAATTATTTTTAAGTGCACTTGTCGCAAAGGAATTTATGCTAATTTTCGAGCAGTATTCTGTTTATAGCTAAAGACAAATTTATTACACTATATAAATGCATTTTTAGAAAGATTTATGATTGCTACGTGGTCGTATTTGTATAAATCATCAATCTATGGAGTTTTAAACTATTTTTGTTCAATAGACAGTTTTTTCTAACCTAAAAATTTCTGGAAAATCCGGCTCGAAGGACCACTTGTTACCAAAATTAAGTATATTCCAATTTATACAAAAGAAAAGAAATACGAAGACGTACAGTATAACATAATGATGGTAACAGACGAAAAACAACCGAGACCTGCTAAATTTGAGTATACAATGAACAATTTACAATTGTTCTTGACAAATATCTTATGATGGACCTCGACAAACAACTTGATGAACATCTTTGCCACTAACTCAATCCAGACAATTTATTTCTTATGGATTTTTACAAAAAGGATTTGATAAAAATAATTTCTTCAATTTAAATGGGTAAAACTTGATGAAACGTGACTAAATTTACGAATATTTCCAATTTACAATTTACCGTACACTAGTCCACTATCACTTTCGTCCTCATTTTAAAAAAGTGACGGTCTAACTGTAAAATTACTGTTTCTTTAAGTCTTCCGCAAGCGACGGATAGTTAGTCATCGATATTTATCGTTTTCAGTTTATTCACTTGCATAAATAATTAACAAAGGTCGATAAACAAAAAGCAAAAACAATATCTGAAAAACAACATAATGTGGATATCACAGCAGTGAAAAAATACGAAGGTTGCCTTTTATATTTCGGGATTTGGCAACCCTGGTTATGCAATCTGACAACTGACAGCTCTATCGTAAAGTTCGACATTTTTGAGGTTATACGTTCTCAAAACGTTTTGACATACAGTAACTTAAAAGAATTAAATCGTGATCCACGTTACTTTTGATATTACCAAAAAAAAAGCATTGATAGATAAGCATTGAGGCACATCTTGCCTGAATGCTGAACGTCTATTTGAGACAGTCTATCCAGAAAACATTGAAACAACCATAGAAATCATCATGGGTAACCGTAGGGTGAATTTGCAAAAAGCTGTTATCAAAAGGTAGTGTTTACACCATAATAACCAAACATTTGGGTATGGAAAAACTAATTTCCAAATGATTGCCGTGTTTACTCCAATCATTGCAAAAGCAAGCTTCGTTGGACTAAAAAAAAGACTCAATAAAAACTGCACATTCTATGCTCCTTCAAGTTTTTTTTAATATACTAACAATATCTGTCTGCAGGAAACTTCTTTGACCAATATAAAAAAGATCGAAAATCCTGGTTGAAGCCACCATGCTAATGGCAAATACAAGTCAGAACAAGAGAACCAGAGACCAAAAAGTATTTCAGAAACCAGCTACAGCTAAAATACAACTGAAATATGAAAACTAGTCAAGCAAAAAAGGCTATTAGTTTTCAGTTGGACACACTTAATTATCAAAGTTAAAAATTAGAACCCAAGCAATGGACTAGTTAAGTAGGATCATATTAATCAAAATGATAGCAATATATATTTAGGATAAGATACCTACTTACTTATATTGGTATTCATTTTGCAAGTAATTTTTCTCATTTCGTAAAATTTAGCGATAAATAATTAGTAATTTTTAAACGTAGCGCCAACTAACAACCAATAATGAAGTGTGTTTAAAAGTCAACGTTGTCACAGTTTAGCTACGTTCGTTTCAAGTATTCTCAAAGAACTGGCGGCACAAAACACCGTGTTCTGTGACTAACTGATTGTACCAGTTGACAAAATATATGACAGGATAGAAAATCGTGTTTATCTGTAATAAACAAACAAGACCCCTATTCTTGACGGTGATAGAATAGAACAGCCAATAGAAAGTGGGCGTGGTTCTATTGAAAATGCCAAAACCGTATTCTTGAAATTCGTTCTCTCACTGTACCGATAGGGTTGCTCCCCGAGAGAACAATTACTTCTATTGGTTATTTTTGAAGGAATCGCTATAACACCAAGAGAAGGTGTTAGGGATTTTTATTTTCGAACCAAAAATAGTATAGAAGTATATTCTTTCATAAACCAAACAACAAATTAAACTAACGAAAATGACAGAATATTTTGTTTAGTGTTTTACTCCTTATTTGATAAAGTGTCAATCAGAGAACAAAAATATCGATATATTTATCTCTTTTTAATGACAACAAATAAGAGAGAGAGATAAGTTTCTCGGTTAATATCAAAGCATATCGACAACATCGCAAATTTTCTACCAATCTTATTGAAATACGTCACTTACCACTTATGACGTATGTAACCATTAAATTATTAATTAAAACCATAAAGACCTCCGTGATAGCGTTCACCCTCAGAAGGAACCTTGACTTGAGGGAACTTCGTATGTGGGGCCAAACGCTAAAGTTTAAAGGGGAAGTCAAATACCTAGGGGTAATCCTAGATAGCAAACTAACCCTTTCCAACCACATTAGAAACACAACAGATAAAGGCCTAAGAGCTCTCTGGGCATGCAGAAGAGCTGTGGGCAATACGTGGGGGCTTAAACCCAGTATGATGCACTGGCTTTATACGAGGGTGGTGGCACCCATCATAACCTATTGTTCTGTTGTGTGGTGGCATAAAGCGAGGTGCTCAGTAGCATCTAGACAGCTAGGCAGGGTACAAAGAGTAGCCTGTCTAGCCATAACCGGGGCGATGCGAACAATGCCCACGGCGGCCCTGGAAGCTATGCTGGGACTACCTCCACTACATCTTATTGTGGAAAGGGAAGCACTGGCAGCTGCTTACAGGCTGAAAATAAACAACGAATGGGGCAGGGCGATCCCTAGGTACCATTCCACAATCTCGAAAGAGATTGAACATAATCAATTACTGAGCATGCCCTCAGATAGAATACCTATCTGCTACGACCTTTCCAAACCATATACGGTTCATATTCCGGATAGGGACGAAGCTCGTACCAAGACTAGGAAACAACATGAATCCGTTTGGTACACAGACGGATCCAAAACAAGCACCAGCACTGGGATTGGAATCTACAATGAAAATACAGGGAAGACGTATAGTCTCAACCTGGGTTCAGTAGAGACTATCCTGCAAGCTGAAGTGGTTGCCATCAACACATGCTCGGAGATCATCCTGAACGAGACAGTCCCTAACAGGACTGTCAGGATCAGAAGTGATAGCCAAGCAGCTCTCAAAGCAATAGAGAGCGTACACACTGCGTCACGAACAGTGAAGCACTGCCAAGGAACTGTAGCTGAACTGGCACCTTGAATGGGTACCAGGACACACAGGGATTCTTGGAAATGAAAAAGCTGACCTCCTAGCCAGGGAAGCTTCAGAAGGAACCCTGATCGGACCTCTTCCCACATGTGGGGTCTCATACCAACATGTAAGGGAAACAATAGAGGAACGACTAAGGGAACAACATAAGAAACTCTGGATGGAACTGCCTGGACTCAGGCAATCCAGATTATTCATAACAGGTCCATCCAGGAAGAAAACTACAGAACTACTCAGCCTAAGTAGAACCCAATTGAGAAAGGCAGTGGGACTGCTTACAGGACACTGCCATCTCCGAAAACACATGAACACAATAGGACTCGCTGAGGACCCATTGTGCAGAAAATGTGGTGAGGAAGACGAAACTCCTCTTCACGTAATATGTCACTGTCCGAGCCTTAAGTGGCTTAGACAGAGACACTTTGGCATTCAGTTTCCTGAGCCAGAGGAAATCGTGAAAGCGAATATCAGGGACATTCTAGAATACATGAAGGAAACGAACCTGGTATGATTACTTCAGGGGGGTACAATGAGCCTAGAGCTCCAGTACATGCATGAAACGCACCCCAGAAGAATAGAATAGAATAGAACCATTAAATTTAAATTTCAAAAGCCGATTATGGCTAGAGGATTAATTTTATAAAAATTTTGTTTGTACATTTGAACCACTAAAAACCTATTTTATAAGATGCAAATATAAAAAAAAATTACTAAACTAGTCCATTGGGTTTCAAAAAAATAGCAACCTCTTTCTCAATGCCTCCCTTTGTTAAATTTATACAAAATTTTTCTAAATCAATAATAATTAAATGAAGATAAATCAAAATCAATGTTACTAAAGCTAATAGTTTCGGCCTATATATCGACCATCATCATTTATGCTATTCTAAAACGTTCAGTCGACAAATATACCAACAAAGTGCCGATTTATCGCCAAAATATTTTCAAAAACACCTACCTGAAGTACTTCCTGACTCATCATAGTTCTTTATTTCGTTTTAAATTACCGATAACTTCACATTTAGGTCGTAATGGCGTCGGCTAGAGATGAACAGTGACCCATTTCAAATTTTCCGTATCCCAACACTAGAAATAACACAATTTTCGAAGCGAATTTTACACCAAGATCGACGAAAAACAAAGCTTTGCACCAAATGAAATTTAAATAATTTATAAATATATATATGTGTCTTTCTTTAAAATTCTTCAAATATTTAACGGTTAAACAAAATATTAAGCAACGTTATAAATAACAAATGTTAATTTGTGATGATAATTCTCGTTGAGTAACCCACATTCAAGACGGTATCTGTTTATTCTTTGATAACAATTCTTTGTTCGTTATTAGTCTGATGTATTTTTAAGTTATTTTCATGTTGATAATGTCAGTGGTTTGATGTTGACGAACTTCAATTTCTTCAAGTCGCTTTTTATTTTCAAGAAAATATTTAAAACATTTCCACGGAAGACTGTAACATTATCGTCATGTCACCGTGCACTATTATCGACCGTAAACGATACCGCTATTATTACCGTTAAAACCGACCCCGATTCACTGTTAATGCTACTGTACACGAGACACCCCTTATAGACGCTAACTATTTATCGGTTTGACCGAGGCCAATCAAAGAACGCGTCCCTCGCTTGCAATTGAATAACGAACGCATTTCTTCTGACAAATGACACAAAACACAATTTCCGTTTTTGGCAAGACTATTTAAAGTCTTAAGGGTGTAGCGTGGTCGGTCTTTATTTCAAGTAGCTTCTTTATTTGTTGTTTAATTAAAGTAATTACAAGGTGTTTCTATCTTTCTCACCTTAGTTTTTGTGTAGTTTGTTTGCTTAATCGATAGCGTTCAAAAGATAGTGGCGCCCTTATTACTTATACATCCCAATCCTTCCTATGGTGAGCTTTAACTCAGCCGGGATCTCTTTTAGAGAGTTTTTAGTTACAAATTGGCGCCTTTGAGGAAGTAATATTGTTACAAGACTGTAACAACGAAATTTACTCAAAAGAATCTAGTGATTAACGCAGTCATATGCCTTGGCAAAATCGCAAAATATAGAATATTGTTCGGAAATCACTTTTGCTTTGTTTTACAGATATACAGTGCGGTCCATATGTATGGAATAAATTCATTTGTAGCGTTATTATGTACTATATGAAAAAAACCTGAAACAGGTCGATTTTTATTCTTAAATTGACAATTTACAGTATGAAAATATTATCCCCCTCCAGCACCCCTTCGGAATTACCTATAAGCACCCCCTCGAAAATTTTAAATTACAAAGGGGGTCGTGTGCCACCTCGTTGGAAAGGGATTTTAGTCCTCTGTTCAGCAATATAAAGTTTTTTAAGTTTGGTGCAATCATAACTGAGAAAATTGATTTTTAAGATGTAAAATTTTGATAATGTCTCTAACACAAAACTTTACGTAGAATGAAGATTGATTAGAATGTGTTTTTCAACGTATTTGACACTTAAATTAAATGTTCAAAATGACCACCATTCACTTCTTGACAATAACCGAGGCGATATTGTTAATTGTTTGGTCTATTAAAATAATTTTAGAAATAATCAGGTATTTTCGTATCTGTTCTGCTAAATATTAGGAAAAAACTTTGAAGATATTAAAATAATAGTCAAAATACTAAATAAACAATTGATATAAATCTAGTAGGCTGCTGTCATTTAGCTATTTAAAGTTACTAAAAGACGTCAGTATAATATTTGTGCGCGTATTAAATTTAATTATGGCTCATTTGTCCGAGACTCAAATAGACATTTTAATTATGATTGGTTGTGGTAATAAAACCAGAACTCAAAAGGAGGTTTGTGAAATTTTTAATAATAAACACCCTGGTCAACACGTTTCGCAGTCTACAGTTAGCAAAATTGAAAAAAAATTTCGTGAAACTGGACATGTAAAAAATATTGAAAAACCAGGTAGAAATGTTCAATTTACTGATGAAAAAAAGTTAGATGTACTTCTAGAGGTTGAGGAAAATCCGCATAAGACAACTCGAGAACTTGCCGCCGACAATGATGTAAGTAAATCATCTATTTTGAGAGTTCTGCATAAAGAAAAATACCACCCTTACAAAGTTCAGTTGGTTCAGGAGTTAAATGAAGATGATCCTGATAGAAGGCAAGAATTCTGTGAATTGATGATGGATAGAATGAACGCAGATTTGCAGTTCATAAACAAAATAGTTTTTTCTGATGAAGCGACGTTTCATTTAAACGGAACGGTTAACAAACAGAACTGTAGATATTGGAGCAGAGAAAATCCTCACTGGATGTGTGAGGCTCACACTCAATATCCTAAAAAAGTTAACGTTTGGGCTGGTATCATTAACAATAAAATTATTGGCCCCTATTTTTTTGAGGGCACAGTTACTGGTGAGTGCCTAATGTAGTGCCTACATTACAAAGAGTTTTTCCTGATGTTAATCATCCAAATGAGATAGATCGATCTATTTACTACCAACAAGACAGGAGCTCCACTGCATTTTGCACGTACTGTTAGAAATTATTTAAACGAGGTTTTTCCCAATAGGTGGATTGGAAGACGTGGGGCGATCGAATGGCCGGCTATATCCCCCGATTTGACTCCTCTCGATTTCTTCTTATGGGGTTATTTAAAATCAAAAGTATATTTTAATAGACCAAACAATATTGCTGATTTAAAAGTTAGGATAACGGAAGAAATTAACAAAATAACCCCCGAGGTCATACAAAATGTTGTACGAGAATTCCAATATCGCCTCGGTTATTGTCAAGAAGTGAATGGTGGTCATTTTGAACATTTAATTTAAGTGTCAAATACATTGAAAAACACATTCTAATCATTATGTGACATTATTATCTTCATTCTACGTAAAGTTTTGTGTTAGAGACATTATCAAAATTTTACATCTTAAAAATCAATTTTCTCAGTTATGATTGCACCAAACTTAAAAAACTTTATATTGCTGAACAGAGGACTAAAATCCCTTTCCAACGAGGTGGCACACGACCCCCTTTGTAATTTAAAATTTTCGAGGGGGTGCTTATAATTCCGAAGGGGTGCTGGAGGGGGATAATATTTTCATACTGTAAATTGTCAATTTAAGAATAAAAATCAACCTGTTTCAGGTTTTTTTCATATAGTACATAATAACGCTACAAATGAATTTATTCCATACATATGGACCGCACTGTAGAAGCTGTTCTCTAAGTTATACTGACAAAAGCAAATATTCAAGAACACAGTTTAAACTACTACTACGACATCACACATTTTTTAACCGGCTAACGTTTCGACCAACATATATTCTTCAGAGACATTTGGTCAAAACACGAATTGGACGGTTCCAGATTCTGCACATTAACAGCATCGTTCCGGACCAAAAAAAAATCTGGAAACCTACTGTTGGGTTAGGACGAAGTTTGAATATAGATGTTGATGTGACAACAACATTTTCACCTAAAGAATAAGCAAGTAAGTAAGTTTTAGCTCAGTTGTATAGATGTTGTGGGGTTGTAAGAAAAGGAGGAAGAATGTTGCTATGTTTAAATCCATAGTAAGAAAAATAGAAGACATTTGACTGCAGATAAAACGGGGAAGATTGCAAAAAATTGCTATCCTCTATAAAAAAAGATCAGTAGGAATTTAGACATACTGAAAACATGCAGATTATTTCCATACAAAAGAAGAATGTTACTGGATATGCCCTAAATAATTATGTAAGATGATGGTAACCATAGCAAAAATTTGGCCGTGGAATTTTAAAAATGATAATACAGCTTTATGTTTTAATTGTGGCTGGGCTCATTTGGCATTGTTGCAGGAACGCTACGGATGTTCTGTAACAACAAGCTAGTGTTGAGACTACAAGGTTGCTAGTAGCAACTATGAAGATGAAACTGCGTTTGACATAGCGGACTTGCAACCTCAGAGATTAAAGAAATGTATTTGGACCTACAAAGAATGCTCTTACTGAACGTAAAAATATCAAAATGCGCTAGTGACAATGTCACCAAGTTTTAGGTATGAAAATACACCAATATTTTAAACTTTTTCTTCCAATCCAATCGATATTTCCGATACTAATTCCATATTTTATGTACCTACGACACGTGAAAAAGTGAAATGACCTTACTATCGAATAATATTTACAATTTACCATAACCTTGAGTGACCTTTAAGTTGAATATCTATATATATATTATTGTGTCGAATCATAATTTATGATATTTTTTTAATACATCTAATAATATTTACGTGTCAAGTAATAATGCAAAGAAAATTATATTACAACATATTAACTTATTGGAATAATTAAAGAATTGGGAATTAAGGAATTAGGAAATTTTACTCGTCTACTGTATCTATTTTCGTACAATTAGGATGGAATTGTATGCATTATAAGTGAAAAATAGAAAATTGTTTCCCTCTGCACCCAGGGTAAAGAATCTTAACAGTTTCTATACCATGCTTGACCGTTTTCTATGGAAAAACAACTACTTCCTGGGCTATATGCATTAAAAGAACCAAGTTATGCGATACAATTGATGGATGGATTCATATTTGGAGTTCTGGTGACGTTAATTAAATTTATACAGTTACCCAACCATGAATAACGTCGAAAAGATATGCTAAGCTCCAAAGTTTTAAGAATGTTTCCAAATTTATTCGATGTTTGAGTATTTTAAGACCTTGATCTATATAATATAATTCACATTCTCTAAAGAACTGGATCAGATTATATATAAATTCCTATTCACACCTCGATCTTCGCTAGAGCCATTACGGTAGTTTTTTTTATTCTACAGGATCTTGTTCAAGTTAAAATTTTCTAATTTACTCATAAAACTTCCAGCGCGAATTTTTCTTCATCTATTTTCAGAAATTTCTGTCTTCAATTTTTAAATTAGTTTATAGATTTCATAATTTATAATATAAACCATATTTTCTTCAAAGTATACGTATAGCCGAGCGGTAGCGGAAGTTCCGGAAGTTAAATCACGACCTATTACAATTAATTATCAAATTTTTAAAACCACAATATTTCTATTGATAAATAATATCGTAAGGTATACGCCAGATTGCGTTTCCGTCTTTAATTTTATTGCTCTAGAATCTATAAAACCTATTTGTTCGATAAAATTATAGATCAAGATTGAATAGGGACTAAAAAAAATAATAATAGTTTATCCAATTTTTTTTTCATATATCTACAGCACCCGTAAATTAACGATAAGTGTTTTGTCAATATTTTAAACTGGATGAATCTCATCTAGGTACTTCGTGAATTCCTGGAAACTGCATACAGTAGTAAATTAAGCTTATCTCGAAACATCTTAAATATATACAGTATCAATAATAATAAATCAATATCACAACAATGTAAATATCTTACAAGATAAGAGAATTGTTTTTTCGGGAAAATATTTATAGAAAAATATTAGGATCGATATTTATATTCCTTATATTGTTTAATAAGACATTAAATTGGCTTTGATTAAAAATTTTAAATTAAATTTTGGAGAAAAAAGAAGATAGTTCACTAATTTTTAGGTTATGTTAGGTTAGGTTCTGTCTAAGTATTCGTTGAACGATCTTTCTGCCGTCGCATGTTGGCATTACTGTAGTAAAACAATTTCAAAGTATATCAAAAAATTTTAAGACCGTCATAATTTTTAGATGGAAAATGTTAATTTTCCAAGTTGTCTCATATCTTTTCTTATGTAATTTCTTATAAAATCGGGTTAATAATTCTAGACTATGGTTTAATGAAATTTATTCTAGCAACTGTTACTCTGGTTTAACCAAGAATATTTGAAGAATTGAATATCCAAATATATTAATATTTGTATGTATGAATTAGGGATGTGACTATAGGATCTATTGTGTCCCCCTTACTTGCCAAGTTCTGATGTTTTCTCAGACCTATAGCAGCTCTTCGAGTCGTATTTTCCTGAGGAAGTTTAGGACATCGTCGGGCTTCAAATCAGTTATATAGATCCCTCTCTTCTATTTCATGTGCTCCTAGGTATCTGGCCCTAGAATTTTGCAAGGCAGGGCATTCTGAGAGTATGTGTATTGAGGTTTCATCCTCTTCCTCACAGAATCTGCACTTTGCTTCATCTGCTAACCCTAGTTTCTTCATGCTGCTTTTTAACCGGCAATGCCCGATTAGTATTGCCGTTAAAATTCTGAGCCTTTTTTTTCTGAGATTGAGGCTGCTAAGAGATCTCTTCTGGTCATAGTTCCCCAGTAGTATCTTAGATTGCCTTAGTCCTTTCAGCTGATTCCAGTACTTGGATTTTTCCTTCTCCATTTCTTCCCTTAGTTTTCCTAAGATTACTCTACTGCTGATCCCACAAGATGGTTCTGGTCCCAAGTGTGGGGTTTCAGCTCCTTTTTTTGCCATCTTGTCTGCTGTTTCGTTCCTCTCTATTCCTATGTGTCCCGGGACCCATAGGAGGGTGACAGTGTTCTTCTGGCCTAGTTCATTTAGTTTGCCTAGGCATTCCCTAACCACCTTCAAACTGGTTATATTTGAGCTCGGCGCTTTGATGGCTGCTTGACTATGCGACATAATCACAATCTCTTGTCTGCGGTAGTTTCTTCCAATATTGAATTCCACACATCTTTCGATGGCGCGGACTTCTGCTTGTAATATGCTCGGGTATGTGCCCAAGCTTTCTGAGTATTTGGCTCTTGGTCCAAAAACTCCTATCGCAGTTCCTTCGTCTAGCTTGGAACCGCCCGTATACCACTTTATTGCATTCTGGTTTAAATTCTGTATCTTCATCCCATTCAGATTTATTACTCAACTTTGTGATGAATTTCTTTGGCATATCATCTTGGGGCATTTCCCAAATTTGATCAAAATGAATTGATCGAGGTTTTTCCCTGCTAATTCCTTCTTTGATCATTCTAAATATCGTTTTCTTCCTTACACTTTCTAACAGAATGTACAGTGGGGTCAAGTTTAAAATCATCTCCATTGCAGCATTGGGGCAAGTTCCCATTGCTCCAGTGATACATGAGCAGTCTAGTCTTTGAATCTTCGAGAGATTTTTCCTCGTCGTACTCAGATTAGCCCTTGCGCCCCAAGCCACTGCCCCATATGTGATTATTGGTCTCACTATTGCTGTGTACACCAATTGCAGAATACGTGGGTTGCATCCCCAGTTCTTTCCTGCAATGTTCCTGCACACCATGAGGGCCTTGGTTGCTTTGTGTATTACTTCGTCTTCGTGTTTATTCCAGAGTAACCTGCTATCTAGGATTAGCCCTAGATATTTTACCTCTGTTTTCCACTCGACGATGTTCTCCCCTATTTTTATGATTTTTAGATTAGGTTTCTTTTTCCTTGTAAAGGCTAATAGTGTGGTTTTGGTGGGGTTGATGCTGAGTCCCACCGAGTCACACCATTGTTTCGCAATGTTCAGTCCTCTTTGAACAATATCACAGAGGACATTTTCATACTTCCCTTTTGCCAGGATAACCATGTCGTCGGAATACCCTTGACATATGTTAATATAAGATTAAGAACTTTTTAATGTACGTGGATAAATAGATATAAAAAAACACTTTCTACTTTTCTTTGGCACTAATTAAATGACCAATACACACATTAATATTTCAATTCTTCAACTTTAAACATTCTGTAAATTTTTCTATTCAGAATTTATCAAATCTGCTAATGTGCAACTTTATCGAATTTAAAAATAGAAATGAAATATTAAATAAATATAATTGTCATGTTAGACGCACTTTAGATAAAAATTGCAAAAAAATTTACATGAAAGATAAAACCGAATTTGAGTGACAATTTGGAAAAGTCAAGTATTTACAAATGTTCTAAATATTTCAAATAAAACGATTTCAACAAATATTGTGATACGTAGAAAAATCAAATGAGAAGATTTGCGATAAAGATAGTCATTAAGTGTAATAATAGCAAAGATAAATTTGTATTCTACATATTAACATATTTTTTAAAAATTACGCAAGATTACAAAATTTATAAAATTATAAATAAGATTCAAATTATATCAAATGAATATGAATAATAATTTACTTTTCTTATGGAGGTGTTAGTAAACAAGGACAATTTAATCTAGTTGTCAGATCCTACAGGATAATAAGGAATGAGGATGCTGACATTCTTTTGGTACTTGATTCCTAAAAAAAAGATGTCACGTTTGTTTTTTAATATAATTAATCCTGCTGTATGTTTAGAAAGACACTAGTATTACGTATTTTATAAGAACACAACAAAAATAAACTTTGTTACTAGATATTGTGCAATGAAATTATTTAAATAAACGTGGACAAATCAGAGAAAGATTATTATTTAATTAATTTTATAATGACTGGCGAAAAATGTATTTGACCTTGTGGGGGCATCCCTGAAAATCCTCGTTACGTTACATCAATCGTTAAAAATTTTGATGATACTAAATAGGACAGAACAATCAATTTAAAAGGCACTAATCCCAAACATTTTTCCTTCGCAAAAGTGGAAATCAAATTTCTAAAATTTTTAAACGTATCTCTTAAGGACAAAACAACTACTATTCGGGCTATATATAGCTATTTAACATTTGGACAACTATCGATCAAGTTATAATGTCGTCATGTGTGTGTTTTTTTTTGCTGAGAACTATATTGACTTTTTTAAATAAAAATATTATATAAAATATGATTAAAAGTTAAAAAAAAAAATTTCGTAGTAATACAGATCAAACTATTTATTATGGTGAAGAAGTCTGGGAATCGTGGCATGATTTATGAAACCGGACATTGTAAAAACAACTGTCCATGATGTCAGAACGTAAAAATCGAAGAAATATTTAATATTTTAGAACAAATTTTTAGAATTTTTCAAATTTTAATACCGAGAAATGCATATTGTAAAAAATAAATCAAAGCTTAAGAAAAATGAAATTGAATGTGCTCCAAAAAATTTAAAAGTTGTTTGTTAATGAGACAAAATGGTTTTGCAAAATTTTGATGATTTTAATTCCGAGAAGAGTCGGTAACGAATAAAAAATGCATAAAGTAGGCCAACTACTTTTTGTAAAAAAGTAGTAAAACTAACAAAAAATGACATTAAAAAATATGTTTTTAATAAAAATTATATAAAAACACTTTACTTAAATCCTATTTTTGAAATTACTTATAATTAAAAAGGCTAAACTTGTTCTTACAATCACTACTGGGTATCTTTAATTTAAAAAAAATCTGACATTATCATATAAACTTGATAAAAAATAAATTTCCATATTTATGAGGATTTTTTTACAGAAAAATCCAAAAATTTATAAAAAAAATAACAAAATAATAAAATCTGACATTATGACGAAAAATCCATAAAATCAAACAGAAATATAAAAATTAATACTACCAACTACTAAATAATTACCAATAAATCTTTACAAACAAATATTAAATTTACCTAAAATATCCTAAAACATAATTTGTTAAAAAAAAATTTTTTCAATTATATTATTGAAATAACTCAAATGACAGTTCTTATTGTGACGAACACTAAAAATCGTATTTTTTGAATAAAATCAGACATTAACGTAAAAATTTAACAAAAAATAAATTTACAGGCATTTTTAAACCAATATATCCATAAAATCAAAGAAAAATAAAGAAATTATGCTAAAAATATCAGAATAATAAAAAAATATTTGAAAAAAAGGAGTAAATTTACCGAAAATGTCCTAGAATATAATTTTTAATATAAATAATCCAAAAAATTAATTTTACAGGCATTTTCAGATTAATAAATAGTTAAAATCAAAGAAAAATGTAGAAATTATGCTGAATATATCAAAATAATAAAAAAAACCTTTGAAGAAAAGAAGGAAATTTACCTAAAATATAATTTTTATTAGAAATAATATATAAAATTAATTTTACACGCAATTTTAAATTAATAAATAGTTAAAATCAACAAAAAATAAAGAAATTATGCTAAACATATCAGAATAATAAAGAGAGCTTTGAAAAAAAGAAGTAAATTTACCGAAAAAATGTTAGAATATAATTTTTATTAGAAATAATACAAAAAATTAATTTTACATGCATTTTTAAATTAATAAATCCTTGAAATCAAAGAAAAATAAAGAAATTATGCTAAAAATATCAGAATAATAAGAAATATTTGAAAAAAAGAAGTAAATTTACCGAAAAAAATGCTAGAATATAATTTTTATTAGAAATAATACAAAAAATTAATTTTACAGGTATTTTTAAATTAATAAATAGTTAAAATAAAATAAAAATAATGGAATTATGCTAAACACATCAGAATAATAAGAAATATTTGAAAAAAAGAAGTAAATTTACCGAAAACATCCTAGAATATAATTTTTAATAGAAATAATACAAAAAATTAATTTTACAGGCAATTTTAAATTAATAAATAGTTAAAATCAAAGAAAAATAAAGAAATTATGCTAAATATATCAGAATAATAAGAAATATTTGAAAAAGTAAGTAAATTTACCGAAAAAATGCTAAAATATAATTTTTATTAGAAATAATACAAAAAATTAATTTTACAGGCATTTTTAAATTAATAAATAGTTAAAATCAAAGAAAAATAATGAAATTATGCTAAACATATCAGAATAATAAAAAATATTTAAAAAAAAAGAAGTAAATTTACCGAAAAAATGATATAATATAATTTTTATTAGAAATAATACAAAAAATTAATTTTACAGGCATTTTTAAATTAATAAATACTTAAAATCAAAGAAAAATGTAGAAATTATGCTAAATATATCAAAATAATAAAAAAACCTTTCAAGGGAAGAAGGAAATTAACCGAAAATATCCTAGAATATAATTTTTAATAGAAATAAAACACCAAAATACTCAAACTGTGTTAAAACATAGAAAAATGGATTTCCAAACAAATATCTTCAAATTTTTTTTATTATTTTCGTTCAATAGAATGGGGTTTCAACCACAACAAATATATCCAAAAAATAGTATAAAATTTACCAAAAACATCCAAATTTGATTACAAAAAACTCGATAATTTTTATACCAAAAAATCTATCAAATAAAAAACCAATTACAATTACAACATTAGAAAAATTGTGCAAAGCTTTGCTTCGTTTCGCGTCGAAAATTCAAACAAAATTACCTGGTAACAGTAATCGGCACAAGACCGACAAATTCCTCTAAACCACCAGAACAGAACGAGGAGAAAAATCCGATCCAACACCCGCACAATCCGCAGTACTTTCTCACACAAAGAAGTACATAAAAGAAAAACAACAATCTTCAGTACTTATATTTCACCAACAACAAAACAGAAATCTTCGACAACACTATACAAGACACCAATGACGAATTAATACTGAACACTGTCGATGAACAGATGTCTACTGCTAAGTAGTGCTGTATGTCTCTGTGCCAACTAGATTGATATAGATAATATTATGTATCCACACGTCGTCGTCGTATACATACCACGATATCGTAGTGCACTAACCCGCTGGTGTATACACTACCGAGTAGGAGCGTTTCGTTTTGTATTTTACCCACCAAGTATGAAGTCGTGGTTCCTCTTCATCGACAAAGACAAGGCGGTGCGGTGCTTAGAACAACATCATGGTCACTTTCACAACCACTAAACTCTATCTACAGGGTCATTCCGATACACACACATCAATATATTTAACTAATTTTTACTTTAAGGGTTTTTAAACATTTTATTCTAACAAAAACATTGTTCGTGACTGGTTTAATTTAAATAATTACTGGAATAACAGAGGAGCAAATGTGTTGAGGGCTGTAGGGATGCTACAAGATGGTGCTTCTCAAACTGCTGTGTTAGAATCCATAGATATAAGTCAAAGTGTTATTTGTAGATTTTTGTAAAGATATCGTAATACTGATAGTGTTCGTGAACAGCGTTTGGGCCTGCAAATGGGTGCACAATGTCTAAATACAAATGACCAGGTGGGAACCAATCAAGAAAAACGATATCGGTTCTGATTCCTATACTTATTCCATTATTATAGGTAAAAGTACGGAAACAAGTCGATTTACGAAGGTAAATTTTCGGTTAGGATAAAATTGTTTGGAGTTACTAAAGAAAATTGAAATTTTCAGGGTTTGTAGGAGATTTTCTTGGCTTTTTAACGGTGCCAAGTAAAAATAGCTGCAATTTTTTGTTTCTGAGTTATGCGTCAAAATCTGAGACCATGTCATAACGCTCGATTCACTAGACGCTACAAGGCAAGATAAATTTTTTAGAATTTTTCTAATGGCAGATTCGTTTTCAGGAGGGTCAAATTAGTCTTAATACAGATTTTTAGCTCATTCGGTGAGATTTCGAAAATTTTCATTTTTTCGAAGGAAGGTATAGGTATGGAAAAAAGTTAATTTTACGAAGGTCAACTTTCGGTTAGCATAAAATTGGTAAAAGTTATTATAGAAAATTGAAATTTTCAGGGTTTGTAGGAAATTTTCTTGGCTTTTTAAAGGTGCAAACAAAAAATGGCTACAATTTTTTGTTTCTGAGTTATGCGTCAAAATCTGAGACCATGTCATAACGCTCGATTCACTAGATGCTACAAGGCAAAATAAATTTTTTAGAATTTTTCTAATCGCAGATTCGTTTTCAGGAGGGTCAAATTAGTCTAAATCCATATTTTTAGCTCATTTGGTAAGATTTCGAAAATTTTCATTTTTTCGAAGGAAGGTATAGGTATGGAAAAAAGTTAATTTTACGAAGGTCAACTTTGGGTTAGCATAAAATTGGTAAAAGTTAATATAGAAAATTGAAATTTTCAGGGTTTGTAGGATGTTTTCTTGGCTTTTTAACGGTGCCAACTAAAAATGGCTACAATTTTTTGTTTCTGAGTTATGCGTCAAAATCTGAGACCATGTCATAACGCTCGATTCACTAGACGCTACAAGGCAAAATAAATTTTTTAAAATTTTTCTAATGGCAGATTCGTTTTTAGGAGGGTCAAATTAGTCTAAATCCAGATTTTTAGCTCCATCGGTGAGATTTCGAAAATTTTCATTTTTTCGAAGGAAGGTATAGGTATGGAAAAAAGTTAATTTTACGAAGGTCAACTTTCGGTTAGCATAAAATTGGTAAAAGTTATTATAGAAAATTGAAATTTTCAGGGTTTGTAGGAAATTTTCTTGGCTTTTTAACGGTGCCAAGTAAAAATGGCTACAATTTTTTGTTTCTGAGTTATGCGTCAAAATCTGAGACCATGTCATAACGCTCGATTCACTAGACGCTACAAGGCAAAATAAATTTTTTAAAATTTTTCTAATGGCAGATTCGTTTTTAGGAGGGTCAAATTAGTCTAAATCCAGATTTTTAGCTCCATCGGTGAGATTTCGAAAATTTTCATTTTTTCGAAGGAAGGTATAGGTATGGAAAAAAGTTAATTTTACGAAGGTCAACTTTCGGTTAGCATAAAATTGGTAAAAGTTATTATAAAAAATTGAAATTTTTAGGGTTTGTAGGAAATTTTCTTGGCTTTTCAACAGTGCTAACTAAAAATGGTTACTTTTTTTTGTTTCCGAGTTATGCGTTAAAATCTGAGACCATGTCATAACGCTCGATTCACTAGACGCTACAAGGCAAAATAAATTTTTTAGAATTTTTCTGATGGCAGATTCGTTTTCAGGAGGGTCAAATTAGTCTAAATCCAGATTTTTAGCTCATTTGGTGAGATTTCGAAAATTTTCATTTTTTCGAAGGAAGGTATAGGTATGGAAAAAAGTTAATTTTACGAAGGTCAACTTTCGGTTAGCATAAAATTGGTAAAAGTTATTATAGAAAATTGAAATTTTTAGGGTTTGTAGGAAATTTTCTTGGCTTTTTAACGGTGCCAGGTAAAAATGGCTACAATTTTTTGTTTCTGAGTTATGCGTCAAAATCTGAGACCATGTCATAACGCTCGATTCACTAGACGCTACAAGGCAAAATAAATTTTTTAGAATTTTTCTGATGGCAGATTCGTTTTCAGGAGGGTCAAATTAGTCTAAATCCAGATTTTTAGCTCATTTGGTGAGATTTCGAAAATTTTCATTTTTTCGAAGGAAGGTATAGGTATGGAAAAAAGTTAATTTTACGAAGGTCAACTTTCGGTTAGCATAAAATTGGTAAAAGTTATTATAGAAAATTGAAATTTTTAGGGTTTGTAGGAAATTTTCTTGGCTTTTTAACGGTGCCAAGTAAAAATGGCTACAATTTTTTGTTTCTGAGTTATGCGTCAAAATCTGAGACCATGTCATAACGCTCGATTCACTAGTCGCTACAAGGCAAGATAAATTTTTTAGAATTTTTCTGATGGCAGATATTTTGATAGGATTTAAAAAAAATATCAATAATAAAGAAATTAAATGTTTAACAGATAATTTGCACACTTAATATCATCAACAATTCACATTATTTTAAAATTAGTAAATAACTGTCTTTTTTACATTTACATAAGCCATATGATTCTTACAGCTGTGATTGTATCATCTAACTCTTTTGGGTTTTCATAATCTTAGAAAAAAATCACTTACCTCACCGTTTACACTTTGATAAATTTGAAAATGTTCCGGATACTTACCTGAAATAAATAAAAATATATATCATTAAAAACAGCCACTATTACATAGGTCAGTTTACTTTGGACAGCAAAAAAACTCATCCTATTACAAGAATCTTTGAAAATAAGCACTGATCCAAATAAAAATGATTAATCTGATAGGAATTCTTACAGAACAATTTTTAATGATATTAACAATTCAGTCACAGAAACGTGTACACATTGACCTTTTTTTTGGAATTTGAATAGAACAATAGATACAGTATTAGCAATTGCGATTGTAACATTACACACTAAATGAAGCTGCAAAATTTGAAACCGTTACAATTATTTGATCCATAAAATAACGGAAATTGTGCGCTACTGAAGCGTAATGCAAATGATTTCGCAAATAACGTTAGATAAAAAAACAGTAATCTGAAGCAAAAGGAGCTAATCATCTCATATTGCTGCCTGAACATCTACAGGGTGTACCAACATTACGACAAAGTTTGGTATACAAGTTGTTTTAGAATATATCAAAAAATGTTATTAACAAAAATAGTAGATTTCTTTAGGGTCCCTATTTATAAATTACGGTAAATTATACAGAGTGTTGTATAACTCCGTTACAAACCAAACATATGATTTTTCGAACTGCTTACATTTTTTTGAAGCTTTTGATTTAAAAACGCTTTAAAATACATATAAACAAGAGTTTTTAAAAAACCATAGGCGTAGATATATTATTTCTAAATATTCAAAACTTTTGGACATAATACGTGCATTCTTTCAGTGTAAATAAATTTAAAACAAGATATTTACGTTGAAGGTTCTCGACACAAAAGTGATTTATCTTTTTGACATGAAACCTTACGAAAATGAACGATGAATCAACAAAATAATGTAATTCGCATTGTCGCAGCACTGATCGATGATTTCTGTAACTTTTTGCACCCAGTTAAACTGGATGGATTTCAACTTTTACCAGCCGAAAGACAAATTTAATCCCAAGTTATATACTGTTAACCTTGAAGTTTCGAAGAAAAAAAAATCTTATATCAGTATAATAATGTATCAAATATTTGAACTACTGATCAATTATTTGTACAACTCGGGTTCAAGTGCAAATATCTCAAAGTTATTTTCTTAATAATACAATTTTTTATTGTTTCGAATAGATTTTAGATTCGGAGTATAAATATAGTTATCAAGCTAAATTAAAACACAAAAGTCGTGTATAAAGTATAAAAATTTACTTTGTTTCAAGCTATAACTATTGATTTTCAAATAAATTGAGATATACAGTGTGGAATCAACAATCCTAGTTTGATCCAGATCTTCCATAGCCTGGCGAATTTCGTTAGAGGCACCTCTCAGATTCGTATATTACGTGAGATTGTCCTCTTCTTGCAGACATTCTAAGTATGGCTTGAATGGCGGAGTCGATACTAAGACTGTGTGCAATTTCTAGGTGGATTGCTCTAACAGTCAAGCACGTGAATAATACACCCCATCTCTTTTAGGTCTGTGGTGGGATCCTGACAAGGACGAATTTTCCTTCAGATTGACAACAAACAACTTTATGGCAGAACAACCTACAACTCGTCAAGACAGATATGGCCAGAGCTTAATCTGCGACGCACCAAAGGTATTCTATCTCTCTCCAGGAAATCCAGGAAATTGGACACTGGCTTGGAGGGTGCCATGCTACACGCATGGGAATTCCACAAAGGAATGACTTTTGCAGAAGTTGTCAAGTTGTCTTTGCCTATCCAGGCAAAGATTTTCTGCTCTGGGACAGCCCTATTTTGACAACTTATCCGATCTTCAGTCGGTTGGTATCAAAAGCATCATGCTGTTCATTGACAGCAGCTACTGGTTCTCACGATAGTGGTGGAGGTGGCAACCACCCCATACGGCATCACAATGGGCCTCTGGGTTCCATGTTTGGCGAGCAGGAATCGATTGGGACAATTTGTTATCTGAAGAACTACTTTTGATCTGGAGCAAGCAGCAGCAGCAGCAGCAGCAGCAAGCTATCTTCGTGTAATCGCATCAAAAACCAGAGTGTCCCCTCTGAAACCACTTTCTATTCCCAGACTGGAACTTTAAGCAGCTGTGATGGCTAGTGGACTCTCTTAAGCAGTACGAAATGAGCTGGAGATACCCATCGATGGAACATTTTTTTTTTGATAGTTAGTTTTTTTTTCTGTCAAACGAAAATAAAAAGTTAATTCCTACTAAAAAGTAACTTTTATTTGAACAATTTGAGTTTGATAATTGAGAAAATAACAGTAGGGTTTATTATGAATTGTACAGAGTGAAATTTGGAATCTTTAAACTATCAAACATTATTTGACTAAAAAAAAAATTAAGAATGATAAGAAAATATGTCAAAAATTGAGAATGATTTTACCATAAAATTCCTCCAACAGCGAAAATAAGTATGCGGACTGCAATATAATTATTAATTATTTTTACAAATTAGTTACATAATAAAAAATAATTATCAAGTTTAAAATAGAATATTTTTTAAACGACATAAAATAAACTATTATTTTAATTATTTTTATATATTTTAATAAATATATCTATTCAAAAAAAACTGGTTTGTATTTATTTATTATTTGTATTTATTTAGCAATAAAATTTAATGCATTTTTTAAAGCAAAAATAAACTTGTACAAAAGCTTTATCGACTATCTAATATAAATAAACCTAGGAAGGCAACCATACCGATAATTGTTGCATCTGTGTGAAACAAAATTAAAAACGTAATTCATGGTAAATATATAATTAATATGTATAATAATATATAACGTAAAATTGTCATGGTAATCTTTCCTTGATTTGAGATTTTTTCCCAATAATAATTTGGCATTTTAAATTCTAAATGAAGAAATTTTGCAGTGTTCATTAATCATCATCATCTACTCTCTTCATACTGCAAAAGTTTAAAATTCAAATTTCAATGCCAACCAAGATACGTGCAGAGGTAAGAGAAACGAAAAAGTCAAAGGAAGTTGACAGTAGGACTCTTCTTCTCTTTTTTTTTATTCGTAATCAATATAACACCCTCTGTAAGACGACCCGCTGTTACCCCTTCTATTGTATAACCTGTGCACTAGATAGTGTTAATAGTTGTCGTGAGCACCGTAAAAATACAGTTATAATTCGAATAAATTTTTATTTTTTTAACTATTTTCATAATTATATTAAGAGAAAATTGCCAAATAATTTGAAGTTTACCTGAAGTTTTAAATTCACACACAACGATGTTAGTATTTCCTTTTCCAGATGGTGGCTGCAAACCTAACGACAAACCTTCCACGAATGCCTGCTTTCCGCTTTTAATGTTTCCATCTTGCCAAGATTTGGAAACTGTATATCCAGCATTTATCCATGTTTCGTCTAAGTAGAAGATTTTCAAATTTTGTTCTCTGGCATGTCGAATGCTTCTTAAATAGTCTCTTCTCCAAAAAAATATTTCCGGTTTATCTATCAAGAGAGATTTTCTATTTTGTTTTGTATATCTGAAACCCACATCTTTCAAAAGTTTGCATATCATTCTGGAGAATTTTGTATAGTCCGTATCTTCTTGCACTGATGTCATAATTTTGTCAAGTGTTAGAATTTCCTTTCGTAAGTAAAATCCATGGACTTTACGCCTTAGTCTTTGTTTTAATGACTCATCGATCTCAATTGGTTTTCGGCCTGAAGGAGTTTTAGGGGGTTGAAGAGTTCCATTCTTGCTTTCTTTTAGTAATCTATAAATTATTGATTTAGCAACACACAACATAGCAGCCGTTAATTCCTCAATATCATCAAAACTTGCACTTGGATCCTTGTTTTTCAATGATATATAACAATACAATATCAGAGTTTTTTCATTTAAAGATAATGGACCTGTTTTTGGTCGTTTAGATGGTCCTTGGCTTATCGACATTGTTTGGTACTTGCACAATTCACATTCAACAAATGTTTTAAATATATTCCAACTGTTTACAATATTATGAAAACCATACAACTTCCATACAACTTTACTCAAAGAACTAATACCAAGTACTGATTTAATGTACCTACTTTCTTTTAAAATAATATTCCCGATAATGTTTCTAAGAAAACTGGGTTGAATAATCCGTAAATAGATGTAATCGTATTAAGCCGATTACAGTAGGCCACTTGCCATTTAAAATTTCTGAGAAAAATTCCCCAAACACTACATATAGGAGTAATACAAATAAAAAATATTCATTTTGCTTCTTTGAATTTAATAAAAATTGTAACGAAATCTTGCTATCTTGACTTTAATTAATTTTTTAAAAATATATTTCATTGCAATTTATTTGTGACAATATTCAAAGTTTGAATTAATCTTCTTACAAAAAGTACAAAAATATATAAAATAATTATTGTTACAGATTGGTTTGTTTTCTATTATGAATAAACTGTGTTGCCTTTCTTTATCAAACTTACAAAAATTTATGTACCTCTATCACTTTTTTTTATTAAAATTAGTACATCCCGTTACCTCTGACCTAAATCGTATATTCTTTAGCATAGCTGCAACTCATTCATTCAATACAAAATGTATCTTACGGTATACCCTCTTAAAATATATTTTGGTACGTCTATGAAATCTACTTAAGTGAATGATTTATTACTCCTTGTCCTTCCTATATAGACTATAAAGTACCTACGTATTTAAAATAAAAAAAAATAAATGTTTTTATAGTTATTTATAAACAAGAAAATTGATCGTTTAATATTGTTATTGAATTTTTGACAGTTCTACGAATTTTTCGATGATAATAGTAAAACGACTCATGATTTTATCAATATAAAAATGAATGATTGGCTAGCATTTAGCATAAAACATTTGAAAAATGAGCGTTTTCATTGGACGATATCACGAAACTGTGATATTTTGTCAGCTGAAAAGAATAATCACTATAAATGATAATGATGATGATCTCATAAAATCTCAGACGTGTATTAATCCAATACAATAATCAATTTTATCAAAAATATAATGCTACTTCGCGCACGGTGTCATAGTAACAAAGAAAAATGAACTTCGCATATTCTTGCCAATGCTCGAACCTTGTCATTTTTTGACGTTTGTAGAAAAAGGTATATTACTTACCACCGTTTATACCAAAATTTTTAAACAGCAATTTTGAGAAATAGTTTAGCCATGAGTAGATAATACTTTTGCTGCTATCAGTATAAAGAAATCATCGGTACAAGATTTTATTTCGGTTACTAAATTCCAAGTTTTGTATAATTAATGATGATTGTAATTCTTTTTCTTTTTCAAATGGACTATACTAGATCCAAATCTAGCATAAATCTCGAACTAGGGATTTCTACCTTTGTACATCAATGGAACGTCAAATTATATTTACTTTGAAACCTCATCACATATTTTCCGGTTTGTTGAAAAGCGTGAATGTGCATAGTGCATATATATCATTAAACCATCTACATCCTAAACAAATGAGCACATATTTAAATTTTAAATTATCTATGCATAATAAAAGGACGCGGTTTTATTTGTTTATTAGACTGTTTTCGGTGTCACGAGATATTTTCTATCGAATGCAGTAAACGAAAGTTGCACGAAGAAATTAACAGATGAGGTAGAGAAATGGTAAATTTTTTTTGAAACTCTATTATCCAAGTATCTGATTTACTGTCAAATTACATAACACTGTGCGAATTTTTCACCGTAAAACGGCAAATATTTGTTCAAACATTATCAAGAGAATAAGAAGATACGTATGTCAACATTTGACTTTTGATTTAGAACGGATTATGTTCAAACAAAATCCTTATTTCGCAAAAAACACAAGTTATTTGTAGTGTCAGTAGCGATAGATAAACTATGTAAATAACCAGTGTTGACACATTTTTGGCACGTAATATATATATTTTTTTTTTTCGAGAAAATTTAAAATTAATAAGACCAACAAACCAACATTTTCCAGGGAATTTAATAATGAATCATAGTTCAGAGAAATTAAGGGGACGAAATACGATCATATGACTCCCAAATACAATGTGTCCATCTATAAACTGACACATTTTAACTGCTTATAAGTCGAGAACGAAAAATGACAACAATGTGCGGTTTTCACAGAACTTCATCAATATCTTTAAAGTTTTTTTTGACAGTGTTGCCAAGTTTCAAAATTTACCTGAAATAGGAGAGAAAAAATTGATGATTTTCAAAGGCCGATTTCTCAAAAATTTTAAATGTAACACCCTGTACGTTTTAATTGCACATGAAAGCCTGTTAAATCCCCTTTCCGAAAATGTATAAATTGTCTTAGTAAATGACACCTTTTTGAAAATTTTTGAGAAATCGGCCTTTGAAAATCATCAATTTTTTCTCTCCTATTTCAGGTAAATTTTGAAACTTGGCAACACTGTCAAAAAAAACTTTAAAGATATTGATGAAGTTCTGTGAAAACCGCACATTGTTGTCATTTTTCGTTCTCGACTTATAAGCAGTTAAAATGTGTCAGTTTATAGATGGACACCCTGTATAAAATCTAAAAAGTTTTTCCACGTCGAAATTCGTCCAAGGGAAATATTTATTAGGAAATGTAACAGGAGAATATTTTACTAGATGTATGGATAATTATAATACATTTGTTTGGAGTTGGCAGCTAAGGAAAGTCATTAAATCGTAAAATAATCTCTAGACTGGCAGTTGTACAGCGCAAAAACAAGTGGGCTACGCACGACACTTATTGACGGCTTTTAATGGTCCGCTGTATTCTGTTGCGTGCAGGGATCTGGGGTTATTTTTTTGCGGCAGTTTTTATACAACTCATAAAGTCGGTGTCTAGTGCGGTGACGGAGAGTCCAGCTTTTTATTTGGGGCAGTTAAGTATTAACTTTAGATATATCTTTGTTTCGGTAATTCATTTTTAATAATTGCTTTACGTATTGTAATTTTTGCCCATATTAATTGATAACATTAAATTAGTAACATATATTATGGCAGAGCGTTTTGGAGACCTTTTGAATCAGAAAATGGAAATCCAGATCAAAATTAAAATTCAGAAGATATGATATCGCCAACAGGTGAGGTTAGTAGCGAATTTTGCAATAAAATTTTGCACATTCAGTGTCAGAGGGTTATTTTAAACATGCATCAGTGTTTGAAAAATGAAGATAATAAAAAATCAGATGCTGTTATAATAAAGCGAATTAATACCTTAATTAAAATTTCTATTTACACTATTTCTCGGGTTATTAAGCGCGGTTAACGATGCTACAAAAGATGTTATAAAGCTAACGGTTTATATTGTGATCTATATTTTTATTATTTTACTCCAAGAACGTAGTGAAAATGGCGTCAAGTTCGAGTTTTGTTCCAGTACAAGTGGCTTATTTAAAACAAAGTGCGTTTTCTCAAAGAGAAAAAACTATTGTTTTAAATGTTAATCAATAATATTTAACAATATTCGAGCTATTGGAATTTAAAAAGAAATCTTGCAAATTAAAAGACACGCAAACAACGCAACACCCAGATACATGAAGTTTTGATCCGTAGCTATTGTTGCGGAAGTTCAAGAGGTGTGTGTGTGTGTGTCACTATCGGAATTTTAACAAAGTAATTTCGTATACTTTCAACAACAAAAAAATATGTAAACAAATGAATCATTGCAAGTTGGTGTTAGTCTAAAATACAGACATCCCAAAAGCCTAAAAGTATTTTTTTTAAAATAAAACATTTAACTTTGGAAGAGAAGAATACCTAAGGCCGTAGGCCTTCTTCATAATGGCTTGCAACAAACTGATTTAGGTAAAGTGTTTTCGCGAAACTGATAGTCCAAGTATTCAATAATTTTTAATCAATAAGATGCCTCATCTTCCAGTTCATATTTTCTACATAACCTGTTCAGATGTTTTCGTAGGTGACATTGTCCAATAAGGATGCCTGTCACCAAACGCAGGCCCTTTCTGGTCATGTCCACATATTTCTTGTCTGCTCTGCTACTCGAACACTTCTTTGGATAGCGAGCAATCTTATTATTCGTCCCATCTGCCCTTGGATTTGTCAAGGAAGCGTTTATTTAGTAGGTCAACCATCGCTAATGCTGATGAAACTGTCAGGTCTCAAAATCCTTTGAACGGCAAATTTCCTAGCATCTGAAACACCCTGGAGTAATCACGTTGTTGTTGAAGGCTACGGTAAGGGCCATGTGACATTCTAATACTACACCTGATGGCTATGTTTGATTTATTTTGGAGATGCATTAGAATATCTTATATCACACTATATTCTAGAATCTTCACTAAAACCAGCTATAAACAATATTTTACGCCATCTACATCATATTTTTTTAGTATGGCCAAATTGTCGGTTGGTGATTAAGCAGCTTACGGCTGCAAAGTAGATTCTTCAGCAGTTTCTCAAGAGCTGGATGTTTTACAGAAAGACCGGTAAATCCTTCAGCACTGTTTTAAAGCTAGATTCTGTGAAAAGGCTCCAAAAGTTTTAGTATTTCAAATTGTCACAGAATTCTTCAGCCACATTCATCATTCAGCGATTGTCTAAAAGACAGTTGCTGTGCAAAAAGACAAGAAAACTTGCAGCAAATGTTTTAGCGCGACCAAATCATCAGTGGATCCTTCAGAAGTTGCCTAAAAGCCAGCTGTGTTACAGAAATACTTATTGTACTCCAACAAAGTAAGAAGCACAGAAAAACTTACTCCACTAGGGCTCTGAAGATCCTTCAATAACGTTATAAATGCCAGAGGCAATATTACAAGAGACATCAAACGAAAATTTAGAAAATAATATCGGGATGAATAATTAATATTGAAAAAGTGCAAACGTAATGCTTTTTATAATGAATGACGATTGTAATGCCCAGATCAGTAGGTGTTACCAGGTGTACCACCTACATGAAGCAAAAAGCACCATGCCTACACAAAATTAAAAATTCCGGTTCAAGTTATTGACACTTTTAGCTCAGCCAAGGCTACACAAACGTAAAAAATTCCGAAGAATGATATCAATATATATTTTGATTGAAATGATTCAAGTGTTAGATATCATTTGCGTTTGCAATAAATAACTATGTATAACTTGAATAAATATTAACGTGTTGTTCCAAAAATGTTAAGAGTTAACTATTTACTGTATTTTTATAAGTTTGAAGTTAACTTCCACAGCTCTTTTCATAAAAATTATTACAAAAAGCTTAAATCCATTCATGTATCTATTAAAAGATCATTTTTTCCATGGAAAACGTATAGTTCATTTGTTTGGAGTTGGCGGCAAAGTCTAAGCAAGTTTTTTTAAAGCATTACAATTATTAAGGTATAGGAACATCTAAATGCTACACTGCAAGTGCAAATGACTGACGATCACGTATGTGAATGAGAGAGGTGTGGGACAAGGATTTGATTTTTGAGTGAAATTGTTCGAAAAATTTAGCAACAACAAAAGTAGCAGCAAACGTAGTGTTATATTTAAAAATTAAAAATATAACGACATAATTGGACGCACTCTATATAAATATTTTTGATTACTAACGTCTGCTTTAGTTAATCGATCAAAAAATGTACTAATATATTTTTTGATCGATATCTTTCATCACGCAGATGTTTTTTATTTATAGCTTTGATGAGGTTTTTAGGCAATTACAACGCGACCTTCCTGGACAGATAAATTATTTTCAGTGTGGGTGACAAAGAGCAATGATCGTCCATTTAGGAATCGTAATTTCGCTTGAATTAAAGATATTGAAATTTTCACTTCGTAGAAGTGACATAAAAACCCAGTTTATCCAGTTTAAATGATTTTATTTGCACCACCACCTTGAGTGGTCACTCTGGGATCAGGTATGGAACAGTATTGTCTTTGGTGACGAGGAGAACATCGACCACCTGATCAAAAGAACACATCGGGGTGAATCCACACATTATAAAAGATAAAAGGGCTTTAGCTGGTTTTAGTGAAGATTCTAGAATATAGTGTGGCATTAAGATATTCTAATAGATCTCCAAAATAAATCAAACAGTCATCAGGTGTATTTTTAGAATGTCACATGGCTTTTACCGAAGCCGTCAACAACAACGTGATTACTCTAGTGTGCTTCAGAGGCTAGGAAAGAAGGATAAAAAGTGAATACATCACTTGGTGCCTTTAAACTAGACCATTATGTCAATCATAATTTGATTAAAACAACAAAAAGATTGGTAGATGTAAAAACTATAGTGGAATAGGACAAGTGGACAAGTGATGTAAAAAAAGGGTTCTAGCAGTAAATCCTCTAAAAAACATGGTTACCTACAAAGAAAAGACGTCACCGTAAAATAAGAACACCAGAAATCAATGATGAGGAAATTCATTATGTCCAGCAGTTATTTTGAACAACAGTATGCTTGGAACAGACATCTAGGGAACATTCCATTCTGCTATATTTGAACCCATTTGGATTTTAACTTTATTTTGATTTGCAATTTCATTCCCAATCCAGATTTGTGTAGAGTCCATTATTGGTATTCTTTTTATTTTTAATATTGGGTTTTATATTTTTAACTAAATCATACACATTTCTAATGTAGTATCTTCTGAGTGCATTATTTATATTCTTCCAAATTTCATCTGCAAAATCATTAATATATTTGAATAATTAATGTGTCAACTATCAATGTCATTTGTGTAAATTTACCACACTTGATATTTTGGTGCCAGTAATAAAATTCTTCGACATTTCTGAAGTAAAAAATAAACAAGTTTACAGCATGTTTTTGCACATTAAATTTACCACATTTAACGCGTAATTTTTAACCCATTTTTCGACAGTTAGTAACTTAATTAATCAAACTGGCTTTTTTTTCGACTTTGATGTTATTTCGCGCCTACAATTTCAAATATTCGATGTGTTTATTCTAAAACGATTGGGCAATATTTCATTTCGTCCAAAGAAAACATCAATCAAACGAAAAAAACTTTTTTATACAAGAACAAACAACCCTGAGAGAGAGAGGAATTTTTTTGATGGAAAAATAAAACAGAAAACAATTTCAGATTATTTATTTAGTATATTTACGACCGAGAACTGTTGGTATGCTACACATCCTGCAAAGTATCGCATCACAATCACAAACATGATAATTTCGCAAAGAATATTCTCCAGTTCACTTATTTATAGACCTGTTGAGCAGACAAAAAAAAAGAAATCAAGAAATTGACGTACAAAAAATGTAACTGCAACTGTAGTTGCCGTGATGTACTGTAGTCAAGTGCGAAAGGTTCTGGATTCAATCCTCTGCACCGGTGAAAAATACAGTGTGGAAACTACTTATGCGATAAAATTATTTGTCGGGTTAGTTTAGAAGATTATAAAAAAAATGTGATACAGGAAATATGGATTTGTCATATTTGACTTAATTATCATTAGTTGATATATTAATGGTACTGGTCCACGGAAAATCCTCACTGGATGAAAGAAGAACACACTTAATACCCTCAAAAGGTTAATGTTTGGGCAGGGATTGTAGGGAACAATATCATTGGTCCCTTTTTTATTGAGGGCAACTTGAATGGCAACAATTATTTGGCACTACTTCAAAATGATGTCATTCCAACGTTGGCAAATTTATATCCTGATCCAGGTAACCCTCCAGTTCCAGCGAATACGATATGGTTTCAGCAGGATGGAGCACCACCACATTACCAACTTAATGTCCGGCATTACCTCGATACAATATTTCCCAATCGGTGGATAGGGAGGCGAGGATCGATTGAATGGCCAGCGCGATCACCTGTTCTTACATTATTAGATTTCTTTTTATGGGGATATGTGAAGAGCCATGTGTACAAAACTAAACCTTCTGATTTAAATGACTTAAAAGAACGAATAACGCTTGCGATTAGGTCGATCACGCCTGATATGTTAAATAATGTTAGAAGACAGTTTTATTTGAGATTAGGATGTTGCCAAGACGTTCGCGGAGAACATTTTGAAAATCTACTTCATTAACATTCATAGTTCTTTTTCGTGTTCTACATTTTATTACGTTTTGAATTACATTTTAGTTTTTGATTGTATTGTAGCGAATTTCGGTATAAACATGATATTAATTTTTTTTATGTTAATTTTTGCATTAAATTTAAAAACAATAACATTTTTGAATAGAGAATGAAGAGACCTTTCAAATGATACTTATATCACAAGCCTATACTTCCCATTTAAAAAAATGGGGATTGTACCTGTCATTCTAAGGGGGTTGAAGGTAGGGGTTGCATTTTCACGTTGAAGAATGTCAAGTTATAATTTAAATTTGACGTGTTTCGGGATTTTTTTAAAATATGTAGGTACAGTAACCGAAATAATGAATTTATTCCATTTGGCTTTTGTATGTTTTAGGATATAAACAATTTATAGACTAATAACGTACCTGTTTTATAACTATACACATATTGACGACCACAATTATTCTCGTTAAAATCTAAAAACAAAGTATTCCAAATATCGTATTATGACTAGGTACTTAACCATTAACTTTTTACTGTAAAACATGTTTGTACATATTTGTTGAAAGTTTATATTTCTTTTGATTTGTAGCATATGAACAAGTAAATAACGATTTAATGCTTCTAAAATTGTTTTATGCTAATTCTCGAGGGTAAAATACAATTTGAATAATTAATTTTAATACTTTGTATAGAGGAATACAAGAGCGTGGACGTTTCTATATACATACTTGCATATTCTAAATTCTCAACGCCAGGGAGTGTCATTTATATTAATTTTTGAGGGTGGTTTTCCTCGCATGAATAGTAATCGTTTTATACAGTGGTGTTTTGCCAAAAAGAAGTAATTTAAAATCTATCTTTCTAACTCAATTATTTTTAAAATCTATATTAATAGTTTAGATTGTTTTGAAAACCTTTTTTTCAACTCAATTAATTTAAAATCTGTATTTCAACAGAGGACTAGGTAAATGTGGGTTTTAGGACAGCTTTAAGTACTTATTGTGTACAGAATAACAACAGCTCTTTCATATGTATCTATATAAAACTTTTGCAAAGTTTTTATGTCCGGTCACCCCCCTACAAAACTTGAACTATTCCACGTATAGCAGTGGGCAATCTGATGTAAATTAACTTCATGAAATGATCGACTAAATTCGCAACTTTTACAACATCCTCTTAATCTACGTATTTATAATTCAAAATTCCTCCATATTGCATATTTCAAGCCAAAAAAATATAGTTTATTTTCCCGAGTGTGTTGTGTATTTGTTTTAATTACAAGCTAGAAAATAAATTAAAAATTTTATTAGATCTTGCATCTATAAAATCGGAAACGTAAGTAAATTCAGATGGTAAATTCATCGGTCGATGAATCGTTTTGATATCAAATATAAACTTTTCATTTAAGTAAATATACTTTGGCAGAAAAACGAGCAAGATCGTGATACCATAAAGTCTTTTTATATTACCATATTGAAAGAGTTATAGGTCCCGTTTGGGAATTACCCAATAAAATTCGAATTTTATTTTCCATCAAACATGGAATTTTTATTAAGAGCTGAACTAACATGTTGTTTCTTATAAATAGTTGTTGAACAACTGTCAAAAGTAAAAAATAAGATATATAAAGAATAAGACGTAACGGCAAAAGATTGTTGAACAAAATAATCAAGTTTTTCTATGGTACATTTGAAAAAACGAGATAATAGTAATCCCTTATTAAAATCTGTACGAGTTAGTCTTAATAATACTGTGAACTTGGGTTTTTTAGATCTGTAATGGTTTTTTAACAAAAATTTGTTAATTTTGTGGCAATATGATGAGATTTTCAAACAGTTAAGGTTGATCACATAAATTCCATTGTAATTTTGATCTTCTACAGTTTTTATCCTTTCCAAATGTTGTCCCCATTTTGTCTCAATACAGTTTTTTATCATCCCGTTTCTCGAATTTGATATGTGCAACATCTAAGTTTAAATGTATATAATTTTAGACCTTGTCTCTTCGTAAATACGTCATCATTATTTAAAAGCAGGCATTCTTCGGGATGTTGTTTTACTATAAACCGAAAAAAAAACACACCTCAGCCATAACATAACCTAAAATTCGCTTAGAATGTCACGTTCTACGTCATTCGAGACGTATTTCCATGTATGGATTCTCGCAGCAGTCATTACAATGTACCTATATTTTTTTTATAGTTCAGTGAAGCAAGAAAAATATTTAATTATTGAATTCGTGCATTTAAAAATTATCAAAAATAAAAGACTAAGAGATAAAGTCTAAGATTATATAGGTATAGAACATATGTTTGTTCTATTAGCATCAAAAACCTTTGCTTAAAACTAATTGTGAAAAATATTTTATATTCTTTGCCGTAGTTCGGCAATATTCGCCGGCGGATTTTCCGAATGAAATATTTTTTCCTTCATTATGCCCCAAATGTATGCGTCAGGTGGCGTCAGATCAGGTGAATGAGAAGGATATTCGAAGTCTGTTCCCCGAGAAATTATTCTATTATCGAAATGCTGACGGAGTAAGTTTAAGGTGCGCACAGCTGTATGGCTCGTTGCACCATCTTGTTGGAACCATTGTAGATTTCGTGCACGGCAAAAATTATTTAGATCTCTCACAAAAGGTATAATAATTTTCTCTCTATAACGTTCTTGGTTGACAGTAAGTGGATTCTGATTATCATCTTCAACGAAATAAGGACCAATCATTCCATTACCAGATACCGCGCACCAAACGGTAACTCGAAGACTGTGGAGTGGTTTCTCTACAATGACATCAGGACGTTCAAATCCAAGGAATCTGGTTGTTTGTCGATTAATATAGCCGCTAAGATGAACGTGACTCTCGTCTGAAAACCACATGTTTTTCAAAAATTCGGGATCTTCGTAAATTAAACTCAACATGCGACCACAGTAAATTTCTCTTGCAAGTTTGTCCGCAGCATTTAGTCGTTGTCCAACTTGAATACGGTATGGATAACCACCAATTGATTTGAACATGCGACGTAAAGACGTTTCACTAATGTTGCAGTTCTTAAAAGACTTCTTTGAGGTGATTGCACAACTTGATTAAAAACACGTCCTTCATTTTCGTTAGTGCATATTGTTTTTCGACGACCTTAAGAACGTTTACGTTGACACTATACACTACCAGTGCGACGAAATTTTTCAACAACAGCTAACATTACACTTTTACTAGGAGCTGCTTTATTAAATTTTTGTTGATATTTTATTGACACCTATTCTAAGCTTGGACCATCATTACGACCTTTTCCGTATGAACGAAAATAATGCTGTACCAAAAACACCTTTTCTTCCCTAGTTAAAACCATTTTTAAATCAAATTTAACTGCAGCGTACTATTAATATATCAACTAATGACAATTAAGTCAAATATGACAAATCCATATTACATAAACAACTCCACAGCCCTCTCTGTTTCGATACTGTTTATTTTGGCGGATACCGTACTTTTTAAAACTTGATTGTTGGTGCATTCACTATAAAATTATAAAAATTATCCAATCCAATTATGATTTTTCCTTATTAATTACTCCAAATTATACAAGTCGAGTTTAACTGACGTTTTTGACGATTTAAAAAAATTTCAAGCTTATACAAACAATTTAATTGAAATGCCGCCAACACTGATTACATTTTCCGGACAGAATCGAAATTCTGGCTATTGAAACATACAGCCGGGACGTAAAAAATTACAGTGTCTCTCTCTATTGTTTGGCGACGACAAAAATATTCTAACGAACCTTCAGTCATATGAAGGGCAAGGTCGTTTATTTTCATATTTCGGTCATAGACTGTTTTTGATACTCTCCTTATAAATTGTCCTAACCCTTACTTTTTGGAAGTCCATCTTACAAAGAATAGTAAAAAACTCTTCGTTTTACCGCAACTTCCAAGTTTAATTGAAAAAAATTGGGTTTTAAATTAAGAAACGGCCGTTATTGTGATTATTGTTTTAACAGCAATTTCTACCTCGAAATTTAGATGGGTAACCATTTAAATATTTTTTTTTTTATTTAAATTGCCGATTCTATAATTTTTTTAAAAATTAAAACACAAAACGAAAGTGTTTTTTAAAACTTTCTATGTTTTTTTTTATCGTAAAAACCCTTCTCGTGGTATTTTTAAATAATTTAATAATTTTTTAACGCTGATATCTACAATGTAACCGAATATTGACACAAAAGGAGTTGTCTGAATGCTCGATAGAAGAGTGATGATGAAAGAAGAAAGAAATGTTTGAAGAGAGAATGGGAAATGTAGGGCAAGGGCTTCGAAGGTTGAGTTCCCGCAGATCGATTTCGACCTTAATGGCTGGTGGAAACGATGTTCTGATAATGAAAGGGTGGATTTGTCGGAAAATCTTTTCTTCTTACATTGAAATTCTTATATACGATGCGTATCAGTAAACGTACGAGGGTTGTGTGAAATGTTTCCGACCTAACAAAGATACTAGACATTTTTTCTTCAAATTAATTTTTATTTTCAAACCGTCCAAATAGTATTCGGTGTCTTTCTCTGCAAAATAGTTGTTTACGAAGGTGATGGCCTCCTCATTCGACGAAAATCTCTGTCCTCCGAGCGCAACTTTTAGCTTAGGGAACAAAAAAAAAGTCGCTTGGGGCTAGATCTGGTGAATAAGGAAGGTGGTCAAGCAGTTCAAATCGTGGATTTTCGCCATGGCAACCGCTGAGGTGTGAGACGGCACATTGTCTTGGTGAAACAAAATTCTTTTTTTCTGCAAATGTGGCCGTTTTTCCGCAATTTCTGCCTTCAGCTTGTCAAGTAATGATACGTAGTATGCTCCTGTAATGTTTTTTTTTCTTTTTGAAGATAATCGATTAAGATAACTCCATGACTATCCCAGAGAACAGTTGCCATCACTTTCCCAGTCGAAGGAACAACCTTTGCTTTTTTGGAGCCGATTCCTCCTTCGCAGTCCATTGTTTTGACTGTGATTTTATTTCTGGAGTATTATGGTGTATACAAGTTTCATCTACAGTAATTAATCGGTGCCAAAACTCTGATTTATTGCGTCTAAACTGCGCCAACAGAGAGTTGGAAATGTTCATTCGAACACGTTTTTGGTCCAAAGTGAGCAATCGTGGCACTCAACGCGCGTACAGCTTCCTCATGCCTAAATCTTGATTAAATATGTGACAAACACGTTCTTTGGACATGTTTATAGCCTCTGCTATCTCTCTAATTTTAATTCGACGGTTGTCTAGCACCATTTGGTGAACTTGAACGATATTATCGTCAGAGGTTGCAGTTTTTGGACGTCCCGAACGTTCATCGTCACCCAAGCTGATACGGTCATGTTTAAATTCAGCAGCCCAAAATTTCACGGTGGTAAATGATGGTGCAGAGTCCCCGTACATAGCGTCCAACTCGTCTTTGATTTGCGTAGGCGTGTTGCCTTTCAAAAACTAATATTTAATGACAGCTCCATACTCTATTTTTTCCATTTTCATAAAAACACTCACATCAACTCAAATGATTGCCAAACAACAACTGCGCGTCCAAAATGGCTGAAATTTTAGTGCATACCTTTCAAAGCATGCGCAAACACATACCCCAACTTTTGTTTACGAGTGCTGCCATCTTCATGTTGAGGTCGGAAACTTTTCAGACAACCATAGTAACAAAAAAATAATTTCGTATCTAATTAGAACAACCGGACTAAATTAACGATATTAAAATTTAAATAAAAGTTGTTTTAATTGGCCGTTTCCCGCGACACAAGCCGGAAAAATGATTTCCCAATCTCTCGCTAATGAACGTCTTGTTTTTTTAACTTGGGTTATTATCAAATTAACTTTAATTTGCGATGGACGTAGTTGATGAAAACGAATTTCCCTTGGGATGGTTTAACGCACAATCTTGCGTCAACGGACAGGATATAACATCGGGATGATGGATCACTTCCACGAGAAGACATGTCGGAGTAGATGATGTCACCGAGACCATTAATTGAGCCGTAAATTAACAGATATCTTATTTTATTCTTGGAATCCTTTGAAAAGTATGGACACTATCTAAGATTAACACTCTCACCGCCAGGTGTAACATTAATGTACACCGGCTCTTTGATACCCTAGGCCAAAATTTTTTTTTTCAATTTTTTGATATAATATGTTATGTTTTGGTATAAGAAGGTAATATTTGGTGTTTTTTTTCTATTTTTTAGTTTGTTTTCATAGTGTGTACAAAAATGTTACACTGGCTTGCGAAGGAAATTGCTATTCTGTGCCAAATGTAACATTTTTGTACACCAATAGAAAACAATCTAAATGAGGTTTCTCTTGTTTTAGATTTGAATAAATATTTTTCAGACCAGCGGCGGCCTTAGGGAGTGGCGAACAGGGCAATCGCCCGGGGCCTCGCTCTTGCAGGGGCCTCGCGCAACAAACCAAGCAAATTTTAAAAAACATAGATTTTTTTAACTATATTTTTTTGATTTAAAACTTTCGATTTTGATGCTTAATTACTTATTAAGGTTATAACATAACAGTAAATTAAAAGTAAGTTAGTTAACTAATTCATTCATTCAAAACATAATTGAAAAATTCATTATGTAGTACTTGAATATCGCGCCTGGAAACACTTGAAGATCGGTTTTTTAATCGCATAGCAGAAAATACAACAGATTGTTAGTTAGTCAGTGAATGCCATTCTATAGAAAAGGAAATAACTACCTACGAATTTGTAGTTTCACTTGTCACATGGTATGACATTCTTACAAGGATAAATGTTATAAGTAAAACGTGGCAAAGCGAAAACATTCATTTAGATGTGGCTATACAACACCTAGGCACATTCACAAATTGGCTCGATACTTATCGAGAAAATAGTTTTCAGTCAAAGAAGTCAGAAGACGACGTAAAAAAAGCATTTTGATTATGAAGGGGAAGATGAAGCTCATGAATTGAATGCGGAAGAAATTTTCAAAATAAACTATGTTTATGTCATTGTCGACAATGTGCGTGCAAGCTGCCATCCTATGTTTGAGGCTCTTAAACATCATAAGAGCACCTTTGGTTTCATGTATAATATAAAAAGATTAAAGGAAATTAGTGATTGTGAACTTTTGAAGCAATGCAGCGACTTGCAAATATCAATGTGATATTGATGGACATTCATTGTACGAAGAATTGGATATGTTCATCCGTGTGTATGAAGGAAACGACGACATTATCTCGGTGCTGAAATACATAATAGAAAAAAATTAATTGAAGTTTACCCCACTATCGAAATAGTCCTGAGAATTATTGCTACCACACCTGTTACAGTTGCGTCTGCTGAAAGGAGTTTTTCGAGGCTTAAAATTATTAAAACATATTTGAGGAATTCGATGACACAAGATCGGCTTTCAGCCCTTGCTATTCTTTCAATCGAAAATGACGTAGCTCATTCGTTAGATTATTGTGCTTTAATTAAAGACTTTAGTCTTCAGAAAAGCCGCAAACATCAATTTTAAAATTTATCATCTCTGTATTTGTTAATTTTGTAAATCTTTCAATGTAAAATATTTTAAAACTGAAATTTTATTTATTTGTATAACTTTAGTATTTCTCCTCAAACATGACAAATACCTAAACCAAACAACCAGACCTACTTTCGCATTACATACTTTTCACGAAGGACAAAGGGCCTCGCAAATACCTGCCGCCCAGAGCCTCGCAATGGGTAAGGCCGCCTCTGTTTCAGACATTTATGAATATTTATCATAATTAAGCAGTTACTGTTTGTGAACATTTAGAAGTTGATCAAAAAATAAATGAAAACATGGCTAAATAACTGTTTTTATCATATTCCTATATATTTCATCCAGATCCTAAACTATTAAGAATCGTCAGATTGTTTCGCACAGAATGGTTCCAACAAGAACCTTAGACTTATAGACTTACTCCGTCAGCATTTCGATAATAGAATAATTTCTCGGGGAACAGACTTTGAATATCCTTCTCATTCACCTGATCTGACCCCACCTGACGCATACATTTGGGGCATAATAAAGGAAAAAATATTTCATTCGGAAAATCCGCCGGGAAATAATACAAAATATTTTTCGGCAGTTTCATCAACCACTTTTTATAAATAAGTTTATTGACTTACAAAATCGATATGAAGCTTGTTTGCGTCGAAATGGTGAACATTTTGTACACTTACATTACAGAAATTAAAAGTTAATTTTTATTTTTATTTTCGGTATTGTTTATTTTGGCGGATACTGCATTTAGTTTATTATTTTTGCACTCTAAATACCCAAAATGTGTCATTAGACAAGTATTTCACCCAACATTTTACTCGTCACCGGAGACATAATGTAAAATTCTTTGGGGAGTGGTATTGAAGTCTTCCAGGGAATTCCGGCATTAAGGGTAGCTAAATCGGTATCCGGGACGTTCATTTCCCCGTTAGATATGCGGGTCACAATGTGAAATGCTCCAACCATTATAGATGTTTGCGCTAAACTCGTTATCACAGTCGCAGCAAATATCTCTGTAATGAAAATTACAGAGAGCTTTACATCACATTTTCTGCTTTCTGAAAAAAGTTTTTTAATCCAATAGAGGAAAATTTGAAAGAAAAGCTTGAAATTAAGTAGAATTAAAAGTTAATTACTACGCTTTTTGAGTTTTAAATGAGTTAATCCACAAATTTGACTCAAAAATTTATTAAAAATGAGCCAGGGATCCATAAAAACTATACCGTATGATGCAAATGTATGGAATCGAGATTTTAACCATGATTGGTTATGGAGATAGAGTGAAGACTCAAGCAGAAGTTCGTAATTTATTTAATGCTAAATACCCTAATCGCGATCCGATTACTCAATCAACAGTAAGTAAAATTGAAAAAAAATTTAGAGAAACGGGCCATGTTAAAGATCTTCCCAGAAGTGGTAGAACATCAATATCCGAAGCCAAAAAACTGGACGTTGTACTGGCGTTTCAAGAAAATCCTCATACCAGTTCTAGGCAGGTCGCACTAGATAATAATGTCCACCAATCAACTGTTATAACAGGTCGGCTGAAAAATCCCCGATCTGACCTATAGATGACGACACTAGAATTAAATCCATTTCATTTTTAGATAGTATCAACCTTCAAAAGATTCGTGTAAAAATTTGACAGCTGTCGGACTATTAGTTTGTGAGATATTGCATTTTTAGTGAAGCAACTTTTGTTATTTTCAAAAAGATGGGAAAAAAAAGAATTTCGTGTGCTTATTAAATATTGTTGTTATTTGAAAGGAAAAAATACAGTTGAAGCAAAAGCTTGGCTTGATAATGAGTTTCCGGACTCTGCGCCAGGAAAATCAACAATCATTGACTGGTACGCAAAATTCAAGCGTGGTGAAACGAGCACCGAAGACGGTGAACGCAGTGGACGCCCAAAAGAGGTGGTTACCGACGAAAATATCAAAAAAATCCACAAAATGATTTTGAGTGACCGTAAAGTGAATATGATCGAGATAGCTGACACTCTAAAGATATCTAAGGAACGTGTTGGACATATCGTTTACGAATATTTGGGTATGCGGAAGCTCTGTGCAAAATTGGTGCCGCGCGTGCTCACAATCAACCAAAAACAGCAAACGAATTGATGATTCTGAGCAGTGTTTGCAGCTGTTAAGTCGTAATAAACCCGATTTTTTTCGTCGATATGTGACTATGGATGAAACTTGGCTCCATCACTACACGCCTGAGTCCAATCGACAGTCAGCTGAGTGGACTGCGGCCGGTGAACCGCCACCAAAGCGTGGAAAGACTCAACAGTCAGCTGGCAAAGTTATTGCCTCAGTTTTTTGGGATACACACGGTATATTGTTCATCGACTATTTGGAAAAGGGAAAAACAATCAACAGCGACTATTACTGTCCATTATTGGAGCGATTGAAGACCGAAATCGCGAAAAAACGGCCCCCTATGAAGAAGAAAAAAGTGTTGTTTCATCAAGACAATGCACCGTGTCACAAATCATCGAAAACGACGGCAAAATTGCATGAATTGGGCTTCGAATTGCTTCCTCACCCACCGTATTCTCCAGATCTAGCCCCCAGCGACTTTTTCCTTTTCTCTGAACTGAAGAGAATGCTCGCGGGAAAAAAAATTTGGGTCTGATACTGAGGTAATCGCCGAAACTGAAGCCTATTTTGAGGACAAACCGAAGGAGTACTACAAAAATGGTATCGAAAAGTTGGAAGGTCGCTATAATCGCTGTATCGCCCTTGAAGGCAACTATGTTGAATAAAAAAAATGAATTTTGTCAAAATACTGTGTTTTACTATGGTAGACCGGGGACTTTTCAGCCGACCTGTTAAGAGTGCTAAAAAAGGAGAAATGGCATCCATACAAAGTACATCTGGTCCAAAAAGATATTAGAAGACGACTTTGATAGAAGAATCGAATTCTGCGAAATCGTTATGGAACAATGTAACAGAGATCCGGGATTCATACAAAAGGTACTTTTTTCAAATGAAGCGTCTTTTATGCTGAACGGTCACGTAAATTGCCAGACATGTCGATATTGGGCAAGTAAAAATCCACATTGGATGGAAGAGTATAGGACACAATATCCCGAGAAGGTGAATTTTCGGCCCGGCATTATAAACAATCAAATTATAGGGCTATATTTTTTTGAAGAATAAAACCTAACTGCTGCTAGTTATCTGGAATTTCTTTAAAATTATCTGTTGCCACAGCTGAATCAGCTATTTCCAAATAGAAATGATTTATGGTACCAAAAGGATGGGACTCCCCCACACTATGGCGTTGAGGTACCAAATTACCTTAATAACGTTTTCCCAGGAAGGTTGATAGGTAGAAGATGGCCTATCGAATGGCCACCAAGGCCTCCAGATTTGACTTCGTTAGACTAGATATTTAAAGAGCAGAGTATATCAAAATCGACCGAATAATGTAGAAGAGTTGAAGGTGTGAATCCGAACGGAAATTGCACAAATAACACTTGAAGTCTTCGAAAACGTTAGGAAAGAATTTACTGCTTACCTTTCTCATTGTATCATTACTGAAGGTCGGCAATTTGAACATTTGTGATAAATGATTACATTGTTGCAAAGGCAGTAAAATATTTTGACGAATGCCTTGTTTCGGAGCAAATTTTTTCGATTTTTATGTATATATTTTGGCACATTAATTTGTTGCACTCGTATTACAAGTACCTTTATCTGTTTTTGTGCAAAAAATAATTTTTTACCTTGAACTTGGTTATTTTTAAATAACATAAAGGCGAAACAATAATTGATGTCCACCAATTTCAAGTGTTTTTTTCTTAATGGAAACCTACGTGAAATTATCCTATCATAAAATAAAATTTCAAGTATGTTTGTTTAAATTTTTACAAAAAAAAAAATGCACTATCGGAGAGAGATTGTGGCAAAACAAAACTGGAATTTACCACTAAAATAATTTTACATTGATTTTTGCAACCAGATTAAAAATTAAGATTAAATTAAGGTTAGATTTGTATATATATATATCTACATCATTATGTTGTCAATTCCAAACAAATGAATGACACTATTTGTCTAATTAATTATCCTAATATTTGAAGGTATCGAATCTCATTGATATATTTTTAGGATTAGATTACTATAATCAAAATTATAATCTTATAATCCCCGATAATTTCTTATGTAATCTAACAATAATGAAAGAAGTTTAGGTACCTGACTCATGACACGTAGGCATATATGCAGCAGTATTAAATGTAGTAGAAAGTTTAAAGGATGATATTTATAATTTTATTATCAAAATAAATGAATTCATTTATGAAATTTTCAGCTATTAATTGTAATTCTTTTGGAAAATTGACCGATTTATATTTAAGAATACAAAAATGTATACTGCCCATCAATAATTGAAGTATATATTACAAAAATCTGTCATTTTCTTTTGTCATTTTTTATGAAAAAAAAAAATTTAAATCATTTATTCCGCAGGTCATAAAGACTTTTCACGAATATCATTATAATAAATCATTCACTTAAGTAGAATTCATAGACGTACCAAAATATATTTTAAGAGGGTATACCGTAAGGTACATTTTGTATTGAACGAATGAGTTGCAGCTATGCTAAAGAATATACGATTTAGGTCAGAGGTAACGGGATGTACTAATTTTAATAAAAAAAAGTGATAGAGGTACATAAATTTTAGTAAGTTTGATAAAGAAAGGCAACACAGTTTATTCATAATAGAAAACAAACCAATCTGTAACAATAATTATTTTATATATATTTTTGTTCTTTTTGTAAGAAGATTAATTCAAACTTTGAATATTGTCACAAATAAATTACAATGAAATATACTTTTAAAAAATTAATTAAAGTCAAGATAGCAAGATATCGTTACAATTTTTATTAAATTCAAAGAAGCAAAATGAATATTTTTTATTTGTATTACTCCTATATGTAGTGTTTGGGGAATTTTTCTCAGAAATTTTAAATGGCAAGTGGCCTACTGTAATCGGCTTAGTACGATTACAACTATTTACAGATTATTCGATTATTGAGAGGGATTTTCCAAACAACCCAGTTTTCTTAGAAACATTATTGGGAATATTATTTTAAAAGAAAGTAGGCACATTAAATCAGTACTTAGTATTAGTTCTTTGAGTAAAGTTGTATGGTTTTCATAATATTGTAAACAGTTGGAATATATTTAAAACATTTTTGTTGAATGTTAATTGTGCAAGTACCAAATAATGTCGATAAGCCAAGGACCATCTAAACGACTAAAAACAGGTCCATTATCTTTAAATGAAAAAACTCTGATATTGAATTGTTATATATCATTGAAGAACAAGGATCCAAGTGCAAGTGTTGATGATATTGTGGAATTAACGGCTGCTATGTTGTGTGTTGCTAAATCAACAATTTATAGATTACTAAAAGAAAGCAAGAATGGAACTCTTCAACCCCCTAAAACTCCTTCAGGCCGAAAACCAATTGAGATCGATGAGTCATTAAAACAAAGACTAAGGCGTAAAGTCCATGGATTTTACTTACGAAAGGAAATTCCAACACTTGACAAAATTATGACATCAGTGCAAGAAGATACGGACTATACAAAATTCTCCAGAATGACATTATGCAAACTTTTGAAAGATGTGGGCTTCAGATGTACAAAACATAATAGAAAATCTCTCTTGATAGATAAACCGCAAATAGGTTTTTGGAGAAGAGACTATTTAAGAAGCATTCGACATGCCAGAGAATAAAATTTGAAAATCTTCTACTTAGACGAAACATGGATAAATGCTGGATATACAGTTTCCAAATCTTGGAAAGATGAAAACATTAAAAGCGGAAGGCAGGCATTCGTGGAAGGTTTGTCGTTAGGTTTGCAGCCACCATTTGGAAAAGGAAAAAGACTTATCATTGTCCATGTTGGAAGTTCTGAAGGTTTTGTTGATGGTGGATTATTAACTTTTATTTCAAAACGCACGGGGGACTATCACGAAGATATGAATGGGGATGTCTTCGAGGAATGGTTTGTTCAAATGTTGAATCTGATTCCAAAAGGGGCTGTTATTGTTATGGACAACGCAAGTTACCATTCACGGTTACGAGAAGCATTGCCCACAAGTCGTTGGCGTAAAGCAGAGCTTTTGGAGCGGCTTATTTCGAAATATATTAAGTTTCCAAAAGATCCACTAAGGAAAGAACTTTACACAATTGCACAAATGAACAAGAATAAATACAAAACCTACATTGTAGAAGAAATGGCTTCTTCTCGTGGTATATCAGTTCTTCGACTTCCCCCTTATCATTGTGAACTTAATCCCATAGAATTAATACGGGCTCAGGTAAAGGGGGAAGTTGGAAAAAAAATACTACTTTTAAAAGAAACGATGTTGTGAAATTGTTTGAGAGTGCTGTAAGTCATGTTAGTCCATCATCAGTCCCTTTTTATTGTAGGCACTATATTGTTGACCACACTATACTTTTCCATCTTTACACAGTAATTTGCTAGTATCGATTTGAAAAGCCTCGTTTAATGCGTACAGTTCGACAGACTAAAACGAATTTCATTGTCTATCTCAACAGAAATTGGGTTATTCGTAATTTATCTTGCTAGCGAATTACTTGCCGTTCTGGTTTTGCAGTATAGATAATAATCAACTGAAAGGAAAATTTTCGATCGATTTCAAAGTTGTGCTCGGTCGTGTATTTCATCCTCCAACACGAGTTTTGTAAATGTTTCATTTTTAATTAGTAAACTGACGAACGAACGAACAAGATGGGAAGCAAAATTAATTTCCAACCGAAAAAAAAGGAAAAGCTACAAATTTTTGGATGAAAGCTATTTAGGTTTTAAGTTAGAGGTAAATATTAGGGCGTGTCATTTTGTTTTAACTGGAAAACAGGATAAAACTTTTAAGGAATATTAATGTTAAGACGTGTCTGATCCTAAATTTTCATTTTTCGTTTAAATTACGTGAGAAAACTGGGTTTTCTTATTTTTGTAGCTTGACATTTGAGCATTAATTACAATTACAATTATTATGGGCACTCCTAAAAGGTGAGGAGGCAAGAAACAATACAGTTCACCGGACTCTTTCTGACATGACAGCTACCAACATTTTAAAAAGCCTTAGAACAGTGTACTAACTCACAGGACTCTTCCTGACATTCCCGTACTTGTTAAGCCACCACTTATCGTCATTCTATTACTAATTAATTAAATTTTAATATCATAAATTATTTATCTAATCCTTCAACAACTTTATTTTTTTATATTTGGAATTCTAATATCTGCAAATATTTTAGTTTCATATAAAAATGAGAACAAAGAACGTCAAAATATTAACTTTTTTTGGTTTGTTTGGTTTGCCGTTATCTCTGGCACCATTTTCAAACTGATCATTGATAAATCAAAGGAAACTGAGACAAGATCTTTTAAAGAATCAACCAACAGTTTTTTTTGTCGGTTAAGGGGTCTACTTAATTTGAATGACAAGTAAGACGACTGAATATTGTCCATACTTGTCAAGTTTGTCTATTGATTCTGTACTAAATGAAATCCATAGTATATTGATATGATTTAATTAGCTTTGTATTTAATATTTGATTTGCTTGGTTTATTTTATCAATAGCCCTCGTAGGTTCTATCAATTTATAATGATTTACTTAGTTTGATTATTATAATTTATAAATTTGTTTTTGTTTTATGGTTTTTATAATATTATCCACAATTCTTATGTGTTTTGTCTAATGTTTTAATTGAGTTTTATGATTAAATATTATTTAGTTTTATATAAAGTTTACTTGTTCTTCTGTAATTCTATGGTTGGGCGCCTTATCAAAATTTTAACTAGCTCAGACTATTTGTTTTGAAATTTAAATTTAAAATCTGACTCTTATCAGGGTAGGATTCAAATTAAAATATTATTTAATAATTAACACACAATAAATTTTATGTCAAATATTTCAAAGAAATTTTACAAAAAACTGTTAATTGGTTTTCATATGTTTAGTACAAATAAATAAATGAATAGCCTTATATAAAAAGAATGGAGATGATACATACAAATAAAATTAATTTACAGTCACAAAATAACAAATACACAAATACTAAATCTTAACTATGACACGTTCCTTTTATTATAAAGTTCGTTCACTAAAAATTGCTATTGTCTAAATGGAACAGCACAAAACTCGGATCGGCTTCTCCTCGTCCCCTGTCAGAAATGCAATACCAACAATATGGCGGCTAAGGACCAGTTACAGAAAGAATGCTCAAATTTAATCTTTCAAATTCTCTTGGAATCAGTCTCTGATTTAACAAATTTATTACTTTGGTAAGTAATTTAATAATGGTTGATTATTTTACTGCATGTATTTTTAATATTACATGTATTACTTTAACATAAACAGCTTTTAATTAATGCAAAAAATTTTCTTCTAGTTAGTAATCAATTAATACATACGATGTTAATTGCTCTGCTACCAAAATCAAAAGAGAGTTGAATCATCAATTTTCCGGCCTTTTTATAGGCTTCCAGGAAAAATGACAAGTATGACATCGAAAAACGAAATTCCATTGTTTAAATGCAAAATTCTAACCAAAATTCTTGAATATGAAGGTAATGAAATTACAAAACTAATAGTATCTTTGTTAACTTACAGTGAAATCTTATCCTTATATTTACTAAAATTTTGTTTGTATAATTTTCTAAGTGACTTTTCCTAAGAAAATTTTAGATTCAAAATGCACAACTTTCTTGAGCTGTCAACTTATTTTAGACCTTCAAAATTTGAAATAAAACCATCATTTGTATTAAAATTACTATGAATCTGTTAAACTAATAATATTTTAGCTAATAACTACTATTTTAAACTCTAACAACTAAAATTTAAACTTTTAGAAGATTCTGTTATTTGTAGGTATCACTTATGCATTATATAAGATAAGATTCTCTGAGTTACAAAAGACTCACAACTTAAAATTTATATAAAACATTTACTTAACTATCCTACATACATTTTGTTACATAAAATGTCTTTGTTAGTGTTTGTACATTAAGTTTTTCAATATTTATTTCACTATGCACTATTTAATTGTTATAAAATAGCAAAATATGGATTCCATTCAATATAAAATGCCCATTACATTCTTTGTTTATATTAAATGTATGTCTTGTGAAAATTATGAACTTGGAAACTTTAGATGTACAAAAGAAAAAGTAAATGCTGATTCTATAAAACTTAATAATATATCCTTTTATTGTAAATTATAAGGTAAGTTCTACTTATTAAATTTTTAACTATTAGATATCTATCTCAATATATTATTTCTAAATATTCCAAACTTTTGGACATATGTGTAGGTATATATCTCTATATACAGGTATTACCCTGTATACAATCATAAATCAATGACGTCTTTCAGTTACCGTATCGATTATTTTTAGAGCTATTAATATAATGCATGTCAATATTACTGAAACTATTATGTTTAAGCCTCAACACTACACATAAATGAAGTTCAAAGCACTATATATAGATGTATATATATATGTATTAAAATGATCTACATTTCCTTTGGATGTCATGTTATTATTTATTCTTCTCTCTTCTAATTTAAATCCAGCGAAAAAATGGATTGTATATCGAGTCTGCTTTTAATTAAAATGTTAATGGAAATTTACGTAATTTAAATAATGGTGCATTGATTGGATCAATAAACGTTTTATACAAAGAGAGTGAGTTATTTGGAGTAAATTACTCTGTATCTGAAAAGACCGGGTTTCTACTTCCCATAGATATAGCTTTCTTTAATTCTCAGCGTAGGTATCCAATCTCAAAGTTGCTTTTATTGAGTTCGACTACTGGTAAGGTTAGGTTAGGTTAGGTTAGGTTAGGTTAGTTTAGGTTAGGTCTGCATATCTGGCGTTACAAAAAACAGTCCCAGATAGTTATAGCCATTCTAATGCTTCTTGTTTAGCAAATAATGAATTTTCTCAGGTTGTAATAGCCATGTCTTTTGTTCTTTTAACCCAGCCAAAGTCAGCTGACCTAACCTAACCATTAACCCCATTGTGCTATAACCTCTAGCAATCAGCCACATTCGTTTTAAAATAGTTTTTCAGTATTCTTTGCAGGTCAGATAACACATTCACGTATTATTTTAAGCGGGCTAGATATATTTTAACATTTTTGGTAAAAAGCATAGTTTTTGCAGTATATCTTTAAAAAATGAAATAAATTTCAAGGTTTTTTTTCTAAAATAAAGTTAATTTTGTAAAAAATCTTATCTGGATCCCTATGAATGTTGGTTGTGATCATGTAAAACCAGAAAAAGCGTATACACCTTTTATTCCGCGGTACAATAACCTTGACTAACGATTTAAATTGATCAAACAGAGGTTAAAACAGATGGATACGTGATGTAGAGTAAATACCTTCTTAAAAAAAAATTCTAACGTAATTCTTCAAACAATAACACCGTTTACACAGAAAGGCTACACGTAAATCTGGGTCAATGTAAAATTTTTTATCTTCCAAGTAAACCGTTCAAATTACACTCGTATTAATTTAGGAACATCCTGTATATCAACAAACACGAGTCACGGACCATCAATGTATATAAATATATATAATAAGTGAATATAGCGATAAATATTTTTTTGTAAATTGATATGATTGGTTAAAATTAATAAATAAATAAATAAAATGACTCACTGCCAATTGATGCCATCTCTTAGTAAGGCGTGTAAACCTCGAAACGATAGTCTGGTTCCGACTGAATTAGATCGTTGTTGTCGACATTCGCCGCCAGAGTTCGCTGACATGTTCTACGCGCGCAACACTTACTCAACACACAATCGCGACAAAAAAACAAACAAAAATCTGAAAATAGAAGAAAAAAAATATGCAAAATAAAATAAAATAAAATAAAAACTCAACAGAAATAAATTAGAGTATAAATTAAAATAAAACATATAAAAAAAACAAAGACGTGTTTTAATTCACTTAAAAATAGACTAATTTTAGAAAGATTATTTTTTACAATAAATAAACGATCATTGTAATCCTTTAATATGTTATATTTGATAATAAAACCAGTACAAAATTAATTTTATATTATTTGTATAATGGAATATTTCGGTTACTGTACATATTTATAAAAAATCCCGAAACACGTCAAATTTAAATTATAACTTGACATTCTTTAACGTGAAAATGCAACCCCTACCTTCAACCCACTTAGAATAACAGGTACAACCCCCAATTTTTTAAATGGGAAGTATATAGGTTTGTGATATATCATTTGAAAGGTCTCTTCATTCTCTATTCAAAAATGTTATTGTTTTTAAATTTGATGCAAAAATTAACATAAAAAAAATTAATATCATGTTGTTACCCAAATTCACTACAATACAATCAAAAACTAAAATTTAATAAAAAACGTAATAAAATGTAGAACACGAAAAAGAACTATGAATGTTAATCAAGTAGATGTTCAAAATGTTCTCCGCGAACGTCTTGGCAACATCCTAATCTCAAATAAAACTGTCTTCTAACATTATTTAACATATCAGGCGTGATCGACCTAATCGCAAGCGTTATTCGATCTTTTAAGTTATTTAAATCAGAAGGTTTAGTTTTGTACACATGGCTCTTCACATATCCCCATAAAAAGAAATCTAATAATGTAAGATCAGGTGATCGCGCTGGCCATTCAATCGATCCTCGCCTCCCTATCCACCGATTGGGAAATATTGTATCGAGGTACTGCCGGACATTAAGTTGGTAATGTGGTGGTGCTCCATCCTGCTGAAACCATATCGTATTCGCTGGAACTTGAGGGTTACCTGGACCAGGATATAAATTTGCCAACATTGGAATGACATCATTTTGAACTAGTGCCAAATAATTGTTGCCATTCAAGTTGCCCTCAATAAAAAAGGGACCAATGATATTGTTCCCTACAATCCCTGCCCAAACATTAACCTTTTGAGGGTATTGAGTGTGTTCTTCTCTCATCCACTGAGGATTTTCCGTGGACCAGTAGCAGTAGCAGTAGCAGTAGATCGGCAATTTTGCCGATTAGCATGACCGTTAAGTAAAAAAGTACACTCATCAGAAAACATAACGTCTTCTAATTGGATAATATTGTTATCCAACATGTTCATCATTTGCTCACAAAAAAAAATTCTCCTATCAAAATCGTCTTCCATGAGCTCCTGAGTAGGTATCATCTTATACGGATGCAATTTATTTTCTTTTAATATGTTTGCTATCGATGTATGGCTAGCATTGAATGTAGTGGATGCCTGTCTACTCGATGTATGTGGGTTTTCCTGAAACTCCAGCAACACATCTAATTTGAGTTCATCACTCAGTGCATTGGCAACTGCTTTTTTTATCTGCCTGCCTTACATGACCAAACTCGCGAAACTGCTTTTCTATTTTACTTATTGTTCCTTGAGATATAGGCGGTAAATTAGGAAATTTCTCATGAAATAGGCGAGTTACTTCCTGTTGTGTTCGGATGTTATCTCCGTAACCAATCATTTGTAAAACTGTTATTTTATGCATTTTCGTTAATCTAACCATTTTTCAGAATTAAATTGTTCAAACTTTATACTCAAATTACAACAATGACAACTTAAATAAAACAATTTACTACTGCTTGTTAAAATAGCCTTGACACGGAAATTCTTTAAAGTTTTTTAATGGTTACCATCTAAAAACCACATTGCTATGGTTTTTGTTCACTTTCTCATTATCAAGACCTAAACGGGAAATAAGTTTTAAGTATATTGTAATAAGTTTCGAGTATATTGGAGGATACGTGTACTCAGCTAGTAGTTGAGACTAACCAGACAAAAACACGTCTCCCTGAAAGCTCTTTTGGTGGGTTATAAACAAGGAAAATGTCTGTCTCAAAGAGCTGGTATACATACTGTTGGCGGAGCACTTTAAAAAATAGCTGAGTTCTTAGAACTAACCAACCAGAAAAGTATACAGGTCATTGTTCCAGGAGGACATCTTCAACGTTGTTAGCCAATGCTGGAGCTGATCTTAAAGTTCTAAAACAGCACGGTGGATGGACGAGTTCTTCAGTTGCAGAAAAGTATATAGAAGAATCGATTGAAGGCAAAAACAAGATTGCAAGAATGATCCAAAGGGGTGAAACTTTTGCTGAAGTGCTACATCACAGCCACACGTCTTCCGCGATTACAGAAAACACTGTAAATCCATCAACAACTCCATTAATACATATTGCTGGCAACAGCAGTTGTACAATTAATGTCACTCTTCAAAAACTAGAATAAAAGCTTAGTTTATGTTGATTCATTTATTATTTCAAACAACATTGGGAGAATTGAAGAGTACTGTAAAGTACAAGTGTACTCGTTTGAGTCCGGGAAATGGCACTTTCCGTACAGTATGAATTTTTAGAATGTTTTTCTTTCTATTTTTATAAAAAACCCTATGTTCTCTATGGTTAATACTTACTGAGGTTTCAAAACAACATATATAGACATTATCAACAAACCGATACTTCCCCAAAAATTATTGATCCCCTCTTTTGGAGGAGGGCATTGTTTTTTCCTACGACTATAATGAAATAGTTCACTTGTAAATCTCTCACTGATCAGTAAAACATGTAGTATATTGTACAGTAGTTTCTATTTCTCATTAGTTACTATAGAAACTAGTGCACAATATGTCCATTATGCACTAACAAATACAACAACAATTTGGTGCTGTAAACCTCGCGATTAAAGTAACACTTTTCTGTTTTTTGTTCTGAAATAGTTCTCGGATTTAAAGTTTCCATTTTAACGTTTACCTAGAATTTGAAAACAAGCATAGAGATAACTCTTACAAATTTTGCTTCTACCTGGAATATGAAACGACGAGGAAATTCCGAAATACAATTTCCTGGAAATCCTTTTTATTATCGTACATCGATTCTGGCTATGCCTGCCTTGCTAATATTTGCTGGGAATTGATAAACCGTTCACAAGAAGCATCCCAACAACAACAAAAGATTGAATATATATTTCTAGCGAAGAGGAAAAACTGTTGACATTTATTTGGAAAACGTTTATTAATGAAATGGATATTATACATTGATAAAATTTATTATTATATCTCAATCGCAATGTCAATGAGATTTGCTCGAGATGATATAGCGTCACCAATTAAAATGTGGGCATATAAAATCGTTAGATCTTTTTATTATTAGAAACATTCATATTTTCATTGGTATTTATTGACGGCATCATTTTAATTGGTAGAGTATTTAACGCATATAAATGTTCGAATACAGAGTGTCAACTAGAACCATTGTATACGAACACCCTGGTACATTTTAAAACAAAATACTCATACTTTATTTCAAGTAGCTTCTTTATTTGTTGTTTAATTAAAGTAATTACAAGGTGTTTCTATCTTTCTCACCTTAGTTTTTGTGTAGTTTGTTTGCTTAATCGATAGCGTTCAAAAGATAGTGGCGCCCTTATTACGTATACATCCCAATCCTTCCTATAGTGTACATTAACTTAGAGTCGAACCACCCCCTGGATAATACCAAAATACACCAACAGAATATTTTCAGAAAGCGAATTTGTTGCTATTTAATTAACGATATTAATCTTCGTGAAAGGACTTTATGACCTGCGCAGTAAATTTTTATTTGTTCTGTTTTATTGTAACTGTTCTTTTTTCGTGAAAAATTTGTTTATTTTATTTTTTTGGGTATGTTGCAACATGAAAGAATAAAGATTGAATAAAAAAACCAAATTGGTAATAACTACAGGGTGTTTCTTAAGTAATCTAAAATATTATATGGGGCGCTTCGTTACTCAATTTTAAGACGAAAAGTTCATATAAACATGTGTGATAGGTGTTGTCGTTTATGAGATACAGGGTGTTGTACGTGAAATTAATTTTTCTTGGTGACGCTACTGATTTATATTTTTTTATTATTTTATTACAAGTAACATATGTGTTAAACATAAAGAAAAAATAATACATTTCAGAGCACATGTTCAAAATGTCCACCTCCAGCTTAAATGCAAGAATCCGCTCGATGTCTAATGGATTGTCGAATACGTTCGAAGATACCAGGATTGTTACGAATAACATTACAGCTGTCTATGATACGATTTTGAAGATCTTGTACGTTTAATATCACTGTTGTGTAAACAAGCGATTTCAAATATCCCCACACACAAAAATCCAGAGGATTGTGTCCAGGTGATCTAGGGGCCACGGGTGTGGAGATCCTCGTCCGATCCAATGGCCTGGAAAAACATTATTTAAAAACTCGCGTACAATCACTGAAAAATGTGGAGGAGCTCCGTCATGCATGAAGCACATGCGCCTTCTAATAATAATAGGTACATCTTCCAAAAGAAGTGGAAGTTCATTTTCTAGAAAATGTTGGTATGTCTCACCGGTTAACCGTACAGGAAGGAAAAATGGTCCAATTAAATAATCATCGATGATGCCAAGCCAAACATTGACCGAAAATGTTTGTTGAAATCGTTTTACACTTATGGTAAGTGGATTTACATCTGCCCATATGTGGTCATTATGAAAATTCATAATCCCATGTCTAGAAAAGTTGGCTTCATCCGTAAATAGAATATTGGCCACAAAATTCGGATTGTTCGCGATTTCACGTAAAATCCATTGACAATACTGTATGCGTAATGGATAGTCAGTAGGTAACACATGTTGAACACGTTGAACGTGATATGGATACAATAAATTATCTTTTAGAATATTCCAAACAGTTTTGTTACTAACATTTACTTCATCTGCAACTATTCTTGTACTCGTTTCTGGATGTTGGTCAATAATTTGAAGAATCTGGTTTTCCAATTGGGGATTTCTCACAGTTCTGGGTCGTCCAATAATATTCTTCGATTTAGCAAAAGTTCCAGTTTCTTGTAAACGAATATGTAACTTAGTAAACGTATCTGAACATGGTAAACGATTATTTGGATAACGCTGGGCATACGTGCGTCTAGCTTCTAAGGCATTACCATTCGCTAATCCGTACAAAAAATGCATATTAGCCATTTCAACATTAGTAAACACTGGCACTGGCATAGTTATTAACTAAACACAGAGTCAATCAAATAAAAATGTACGATTTTTGCGTTGGTTTTCAAATTTGACACTTGTCAACATTATTTCAAAGACCACTTAGAATAAGCATGTTTTTGCGTATTACTTCTAAAAACCAGTAGCGTCACCGGGAAAAATTAATTTCACGTACAATCAGAACTGACTTATTACAATAAATTCAACACCCTGTATCTCATAAACGACAACACCTATCACACATGTTTATATGAACTTTTCGTCTTAAAATTGAGTAACGAAGCGCGTCATATAATATTTTTGATTACTTAAGAAACACCCTGTATAAATTAGTTTAGATTGATTTGGTGCTGCGGACCTCGCTTCGCGAGCAAGCATTTAGTCGAAAGTAGATCTGGATTATAAGACGTTGGGTGTGTTTCCAAGAAACCACGTTAAGCATTTGTAGCTTTTGAAACTCTACTTATGCACTGCGCAAATTTTGCCATTCATCTAGAATCTATAAGATGAATCCCTTGAAAAAATGTAAGGTTCTTGGCATTGGAAGAGAACCACAATAATAAACCTGAAAAGCTCGCACTGGAATAGGCTTAAAGTACTTGAAAATGTAGAAAAGTCTTGTTATATTTAGCAAATTTATAAAACAACACTCTATGTTTTTTCAGCGTCAATAAAAAATAAAATTTAAAACCTTAGACTAGGAAAGAGAGAGGACAGCGCATGGCAATGAAAACCTTATGCGTGAGAGTGAAGCCAATTTTGAAACGTTTGGTGGCAAACAAATTTGGAACATCGAATTGTATTTTTTTAGTTTTTTATTAATATTCACCTTTTTTAATAAACTGAATAGACATTTTAAAATGGTTAATTGTGTAGCTTATAAGTGCAATAGTCAGAGTGCTAAAAAAGAGCAAGGAAACTATTTCCTTGAAATTTATTTTTATTAATATTACAGTTTTCAGGTAATAGATGTTTAACTAAATCACATATGTTATGTACGATAACTTAAATTAATTGTACATACATTTTGAACATTGTTTTCATTCAGTTTTAAAGATTATTTTTCAATTAATTGTTATTATTTTCTCATAGATGTAATAGTTTTGCAGTGGCGTGGAACAAAAACATATATTTAAAATAGATAAAATAGATTAAAATTGTAATATTTATTAAATAAATATGTTTTAAAATGATTGTTCTTTTTTTTTGGAGCAGTATAAATTCAAAGACTTTTTTAAATTAGATTTGTAATACGAAATAATGAAAATGATTATTATTTCCATTGATAAATATTTAATATTAATTAATCAATAAAAATTCAAATCACATTAATAAATATAAATAAAAGTAAAAATAAAAATAAACGAAATAGTGATTTCAAGTGCCTTCCTGTTCATAAAAGAGAACATATGCTTCACCACTCACTAGTGATTCGTATGAAATTGGTAAGAAAAATCGTATGATACGCCTATGTCAATATTGACCGCCATTAGTTTGGTGGTAAATGGGTTACACAAATTGATTCGAATGCGCAGTCCTCTCTCTTTCCTTGTCTAAGTTTAAAACTGACCTAGTAATATTTTTGTTTGTTTTTTTTTACTGCAAGAAACATGACGTTGGCAAAAAAATGACACCTGTAAAATAAACGTTTGGGTTAGGTTAGGTTAGGTTAGGACGATAATACGCGCCCGCACTGTCCGAGAATATTGAATATCACGGTTTTATAAGAATGAACTGGCCACCATATTCACCCGATATGAGCATGTCTGAGTCGAAAGGTCTAGACAATTAAACAGCTCCCCCATAACCATAGAACAGCTCGCCAATGCCTTGCAGAGAATATGGGAAAACATACCTCAGAAATTTTTTAATAATTTATTAAGGATCATGCCAAATAGAGTGACAGGACTAAGACAAGCTAGGGATGGACCCACACGATATTAATTTTCCTGAAAGGACTTTACCGAAGTGTTGAGCAGTGTAAATTCTATAAAATCATTCTTTTTCAAAACCTTTTTATGTTTAAATTACGGTGAGTAAAAAATTACCTTCAAACAACAGCTATAACACAAAAAAATACCGACAAGATGAAAATATTTACGCACACGACATAGTAACAGTAGCCATTTTCGACCCCGATTCATTTCCTGAGGTGTGACGTCAGAGTAAGGGTCAATATTTTCGACTATATAACAGGTCGGCTGAAAAGTCCCCGGTCTACCATAGTAAAACACAATATTTTGACAAAATTCATTTTTTTTTATCCAACATAGTTGCCTTCAAGGGCGATACAGCGATTATAGCGACCTTCCAACTTTTCGATACCATTTTTGTAGTACTCCTTCGGTTTGTCCTCAAAATAGGCTTCAGTTTTGGCGATTACCTCAGTATCAGAGCCAAATTTTTTTCCCGCGAGCATTCTCTTCAGGTCAGAGAAAAGGAAAAAGTCGCTGGGGGCTAGATCTGTAGAATACGGTGGGTGAGGAAGCAATTCGAAGCCCAATTCATGCAATTTTGCCATCGTTTTCATTGATTTGTGACACGGTGGATTGTCTTGATGAAACAACACTTTTTTCTTCTTCATATGGGGCCGTTTTTTTGCGATTTCGGTCTTCAATCGCTCCAATAATGCACAGTAATAGTCGCTGTTGATTGTTTTTCCCTTTTCCAAATAGTCGATGAACAATATACCGTGTGTATCCCAAAAAACTGAGGCCATAACTTTGCCAGCTGACTGTTGAGTCTTTCCACGAGTTGGTGGCGGATCACCGGCCGCAGTCCACTCAGCTAACTGTCGATTGGACTCAGGCGTGTAGTGATGGAGCCAAGTTTCATCCATAGTCACATATCGACGCAAAAAATCGGGTTTATTACGACTTAACAGCTGCAAACACTGCTCAGAATCATCAATTCGTTGCTGTTTTTGGTCGATTGTGAGCACGCGCGGCACCCATTTCGCACAGAGCTTCCGCATACCCAAATATTCGTGAACGATATATCCAACACGTTCCTTAAATATCTTTAGAGTGTCAGCTCTCGATCATATTCACTTTACGGTCACTCAAAATCATTTTGTGGATTTTTTTGATATTTTCGTCGGTAACCACCTCTTTTGGGCGTCCACTGCGTTCACCGTCTTCGGTGCTCATTTCACCACGCTTGAATTTTGCGTACCAGTCAATGATTGTTGATTTTCCTGGCGCAGATTCCGGAAACTCATTATCAAGCCAAGCTTTTGCTTCAACTGTATTTTTTCCTTTCAAATAACAATATTTAATAAGCACACGAAATTCTTTTTTTTCCATCTTTTTGAAAATAACAAAAGTTGCTTCACCAAAAATGCAATATCTCACAAACTAATAGTCCGACAGCTGTCAAATTTTTACACGAATCTTTTGAAGGTTGATACTATCTAAAAATGAAACGGATTTAATTCTAGTGTCGTCATCTATAGGTCAGACCGGGGACTTTTCAGTCGACCTGTTATTTTCAAGTTTGCGGAAATGACAATAAAACGTAGGTACATAAATATATAACAAAAAATTCGCAGAGTTTGTTGAAATGACAACTAAAAACAAACTCAAGGTCAACGATATAAAAATTTCATTACGTCGACGTGTACTTCTTTTGTTGTGAAATGTTCGCGTGATTGCACAGCGACAATAAAAAATGACAATGTAAAGATATAAAAATCATTTTTATTTTACAAATAGCATCGTTCAAACTTACCCCAATAAAGCTTGACACAAAGTATTCAACTCTACTTTTAAAAACATTTAATTGGGCGTTAAATTTCATACCTAATTTCAAGGATTGCTGGTTGATTATCGGGAATATGACATCTGGAAAGATAAGTGCTTTAAAATGTTTCCTTTTTTTTGCTTTTTGTGAAAGATATTCTGTTTCTTCTAAGAAATATACCGGGTAAATTTTACGTGCAAAGCAATATGGTGGCCACTGTTTTAGGAGATCGGCAGCCACTGTATTAGTTGGTGCAGGAGGTGATATATGCTATCAGTAAATCGACTAGGTGCGGCTGGCAATCTTCTACAGTTGCGGAATAATTTAAAAGACAACGCTTCACGAATATCGGAAGCGATTACCGAAATAGTTGTTTACGAAGGTAATGGCCTCCTCATTCGACAAAAATATCTGTCTTCCGAGCGCAACTTTTAGCTTAGAGAACAAAAAACAGTCGCTTGGGGCTAGATCTGGTGAGTAAGGAGGGTGGTCAAGCAGTTCAAACCGTAATTCGAGGATTTTCGCCATGGCAACCGCTGAGGTGTGAGACGGCGCATTGTCTTGGTGAAACAAAATTCTCTTTTTCTGCAAATGTGGCAGATTTTCCGCAATTTCTGCCTTCAGCTTGTCAAGTAATGATGCGTGGTATGCTCTTGTAATGGTTTTTCCTTTTTGAAGATAATCGATTAAGATAACTCCATGACTATCCAAGAAAACAGTTGCCATCACTTTCCCAGCCGAAGGAACAACCTTTGTTTCTTTTTGAAGACGATTCCCCCTTCGCAGTCCATTGTTTTGACTGTGTTTTTGTTTCTGGAGTATAATGGTGTATCCAAGTTTCATCTACAGTAATTAATCGGCGCCAAAACTCTGATTTATTGCGCCTAAACTGCGCCAACAGAGAGTTGGAAATGTTCATTCGAACACGTTTTTGGTCCAAAGTGAGCAAACGCGGCACCCAACGCGCGGACAGCTTTCTCATGTCTAAATCTTGATTTAATATGTGAAAAACACGTTCTTTGGACATGTTTATAGCTTCTGCTATCTCTCTAATTTTAATTCGACGGTTGTCTAGCACCATTTGGTGAACTTGAGCGATATTATCGCCAGTGGTTGCAGTTTTTGGACGTCCCGAACGTTCATCGTCACCCAAGCTGATACGGCCAAGTTTAAATTCAGCAGCCCAAAATTTCACGGTGGTAAATGATGGTACAGAGTCCCCGTACACAGCGTCCAACTCATCTTAGATTTGCGTAGGCGTATTGCCTTTCAAAAACAAATATTTAATGACAGCTCGATACTCCATTTTTTCCATTTTCACATCGACTCACTCAAATGATTGTCAAACAACAACTGCGCGTCCAAAATGGCTGAAATTTTAGTGGATACCTTTCAAAGCATGCGCAAACACGTTCCCCAACTTTTGTTTACGAGTGCTGCCATCTTCATGTTGAGGTCGGAAACTTTTCAGACAAACCTCGTACATTAATTGTTCTGCAATTTTTGAATGGACTACTAGATGTAGAGATACGAGGTGGGTCGTGCTAACTTTACGTCAAGTTAGCAAAACCGTAAATAATAAAAAAAAAACTAAAAGAGCTGCAATTTTTCGCTTGGCACTGCAAAAAACTGCAAAAAAGCTGCGATTACTACAAAGATAAATTTTATATTTTGACAAAAGGATTGTGCTAACTTTATGCGCGTGTATATGACCGAACGTGGGCCGAATACGTAGAAAATTTAACAACAAAAGTTTGAAGAATTATTTACAAAATAATGAACCTAATTCTTTTCGGAGATAACACTACTTAAACATTCCATATTTTACTTTATAATCAGTAAAAAATGTCAACTTATATCAAAGAGAATCAATATTTATTTTAGGTACATCGATATTTCATTTAGAGACAAAAACATAGATAGTAAATTCAAATAAACCTTATCGAAATTAGTCTAAGGTACTTAAGATGTTGGCCTATATAAAGCGATTAGGGTGTGATCGAGGGTGTGATGGAATTCATACTTTTCTACAATTTTTTAAACTTAAACTTAACAACCGACTGTTGGCTCAAGGTTAAGACTACATGGCAAAAACTACGGAATTTGATATTATATATAAACCAGTTAAAAAAAAACAATTAGCGGTATCTTCCCATGCATAAAAAATATCGATTAAAACAAAAATCCATCATAAATGTGGAAACATTATTCCTATCTTCCAATATTAAAAGCAAATTGTAGTTTTTTTCCAACTTTTACGGAAAATTATTTTCGAAAAACAAGGCAATTAACATAAAGGATTAATATAATTAAAACCCAGGAAATTCGAGGGAAAGTTTGAACTGCATGCGCGCATCGAAAAGTGCATTCTTCCAAATCCTCATATATCTCCAAAAATGAGTTTGGCATTCCTATACTTAGTTTGCTTATAATCCAGGGCAGAAAACAGAAAAATGCCTCGCTAGGGGTAAGTAAGTGCATTAGCTCTGAAGGACTGTACACTATCAATCCCTTGAGGAAGTTAGTATGGACGCCACTGATATCTTTTTATACTTAATGAAGCTGCGTAGTTAATTTTCTATGTTTTTTTTGTTAGGTCTAAATATTCTTTCAAGAGGGCATAATGGTATTACAACTCGCAATTATTAATGAGAGTTAAATTTTGATTTCTTTTTTAACTGCCATAATAACAGTAAAAAAACACTTTGTAGCTTGCAATTTACACTTTTTTTTAAACATTTGTGACTACAGAAACATTTTTTTAAATCCATTCAAAATTCTCCCGGTTGTTTCCGTTGGAAATAAGTCTTCAACGATCAACAACACTGTTCTAGACTCTTCTACATGATTGATATCCTCAGAATGAAAGAAAATGTTGTGTAAAAACCATTCGCAGAAAGTTTAGGTTGTCGGAATTGATTACAGCGACCCAGTTTCGTATACACCTCCAAGGTTATTTCAATCTATTGATCGATTGTCTCACGTTAAAAAATTGATACATCTGGATCCGCGTCTTGGAAAAGCGGTCAGGCCGACCGCTTAAATGGAAAACAAGTTTTGAGTTTTGAAACAATAATAAAAAGGTACGTTTTTAAAAATATTTACGTAAATCTAGACCTGGCAATGAAGAATCAGAAGTAACTTATAACAACTAATATAAATACATCCGATATATCTTCCAAAATCCAAGTTCCGGCCATAAGAAAATATGTTTGAACAGTTCTGAAGTTGCTAATATCCTTTACTAGCATATTTTCTACTATTTTTACAACTGAAATGTCTTTAAATCAACTCCAGAAATTCTGTGAACCAGAGTTGTTGATACTCTCAGTCAGATCGAGTGTCCAACTCAACTCCTAGTTTAGATCAAATGTCATCAAGTTCTTGCCTTTCCAATACCACTTATAACGACATTATTTTTTAAATTTCACATATTACCACGAATATGTAAAAGTACTAGGGTCTTAACTTGATAGAAGGCTTTCCAAAATCAACACCAAGTACCCTATACCCGAAACAGGAGTGCCTCAAGACGAAGAACAGCAAATATAATGAGGATACAGCAGGAGAACAACAAGAACAAGCAAAGCCATACTTTGTTAGAAGAAATCAGCACCAGAAGTGATTAGTGACTTCCCTGGAGTCCCACAAAGAACCCTTGGCAAAAGTCTTACTTCCAGACGGTGGTAGTAAAAGCAAAACTGCCAGGTCTCATCTCTGGAGTGAAACTTATTATTTATAAGATGAAGAAATGGTTTGCAAAACTTGAAGATCATCCAATGCAGAAATCAGAGCTCTGCTGATATGCTGTATGTTTTGGACAAACCAAGAGGAAGAGGTAGAACGAAAGAAGATAAGGCAGAGTTAATCGGAAAACTATAAGAAGGCGAAGAAAACCTACCATAGATACAGAAGAAATAAATATTTTAATATGAGTGTATGGTATTCTTTAGATAGATGGGAATCAACCAATCCAGCGTTTCTAGAGTCTTAAGAAGGTTTAGAGAAACTGGCAGTTATAATAGAAGACCAGTCCCAGGTGTACTAATCCTGCAGATGACGGATTCCAATCATTGGAGAGAATTTTATTCTAATGCACGATAATGCTCGCCCGCACGTTGCCAGAATCACTAGGGATCACCTTCAAGAGGTTAGTATCCAAGATTTAGATTGGCCAGCAGTTAGTCCAGACCTACACCCAATTGAACATGATTGGGACTGGGGATTAAAAAGAAATTAAAATATTATATGTAAAATATATGATTTTAGTTCTTATACATAGGGTATATTTTTAATAAATGTCAAAATTACATGCAACGTCAGCACTTTCGACAAATAAATAATTTTTTATGATTGCATCCTTAAGTAATTTTTTGTACTTACTAAGAAAATACCCTGTATAACTTGTTTTTACTTAGTAAGGAAATACTTTTGTCTATTTTTTTGTTTGTTGTTTTTCTTTGTTTAAATTAAAATTAGTCGTAGATGAAACTGTTGAATTGCTCTGTGCAATCCCGCAAAATCACGCGCAATCCCGCGAAATCACGCGCAATCCTGCGAAATCAAGCGCAATCATACGAAATCGCTAAATATTACGCGAAATCCCAAGTTTTCCGCAATACTGTCACATTTTCCCCTGAGTGATTTACCCCTCGAAAATAATGGTACTTTTCTCTTGAGGTATATTTTCATGTTTTCTTAATTTGGCAACACCCTGTAGATCCAATCCAAGATTTTTCAGCGTTATTCTCATTTTTAAAAAAAGGAGAATTTTTTATAAAGAATGACTTTTTGTCGTAAAATGAATATTAAAATTTTTTCTCCTATAAGCAACCCCATACGTGGACACACTGTATATAGAACACTTTTATAACCATCCACGTATTCTAAGATGATGTCATCGGTATCGCATTGCGAAAACATTCGTTTATTAAAGCAATGTTTTTATTTTATATGTTGTTAATGGTTATTAAATCTATTTACCAAAAAAAAAATATTTAAACTGTAATTTGAGCTCGGGAGTAAATTTTTCACGCCGATAACAATGAACAAAACACACATTTAAAAACATTAATTTATTATTAGCAAATACGCATCGGTCGGTTGAAGAAACAACAAATTAGAAACATATGCATCGTCAGTGAAAATTTTTATATAGTTAGTTGTTTTCAAGTTCAACGATAGCATAGCGGCAATTATTTTATTGTCAAGTGACTGGAATAATCCTTTCTAAATCGTTTTTCATCAAGCACAAATCTCGCAAAAATAAAGTCTTGATTAGACTTTACTAATTAATTATTGTTAGAAGGTTAAATTAATTGACATAATAAAAAACGAGGGCGTCAGGTGTTGTAGAAAATCCAATGTTTCCAAAATAAATAAATTAATAAAGTAAGAATGTTAATAATGGCATTATGTTTAGAACTAAAACAAATCTGTTAGCAATTTGCTGGACTGAATTAAACAGATTAGAATGCATTTCTAGGGGTTGAAACAGTGGGTATTGATGTCACATAATGAAGGTTACTAATACCCGATTAGGGTATCCGCCCTCCCCCTTCGATGGCCTTGACCTCCACAGCTGTGCATACAATTTTATGTTCACCTTAGTAACTTAACGTAGGTAACAAAACCTATAATAAAAGTTAAGTACTTGACGTGCGATAATGTTGGTTAAACAATGATTAATTTTTTGTAAAGTAAAACATTATCTAAACATTCTTCAAGAATGTTCCACTCTGATATAATATACCTACGTAACACAAACGTTTAGATATGTAAATACAAAATTACTTACATTGTAGACGTTTCTATGAATTCTTTTAAGTAAAACTGTTCACTGCCATTACCCAGCACAATTATTATCAAGAAGATTTATTTATTTAGTTTAATATTCACACAAACACAACGGATGTTCAAAACAATAAACCACCAACAAAAACAAGCATTGTTAATGCATAAATGCCGACTATTACAAAAACAGGTTAGGTTTTTTATGACAACTCGTTTTACATGCTCTGTCTCGCTTGAAATTGTATTAGAAAACTGGATAATTGTTTTTCGATGTTGTTTTGGCCGAAAAAACACGGTGATTGAGTCAAAAAATAATCAATATTTAATAGGAATACACGAGCTTTCGCGGACGTACACAACTTCTGTTTGATTTTGACAGTGACAGTAAACTTCCAGTTCCATCTCCAGGATATGGGCGTGCGCAAACGCTTCATCGATTAATCTTTTAGTATCCTTGATTTCCGTGGAATTTATACGAGGTGCTTCTTCTAAATTATACATTTTTCCGCGGTCTATATCACCCGAGACCGTGACCTAATACTAAATATTTTACGGGTTATTGAATAAAGTTTTTTCAGCGATCGACTTTTGAATGATTCATTCGTTTTGTCTCTTTATGAAATGGTAAATATTTTAACTATCTACACGTAAACCGCAAAAACATTATTGGGGAAATTTCGCTTCCACTTTAGCACTTTTAGAGGTGGGCAGTTGGTTTGTGATTACCAATGGAATTTTTTCAGGATCCTTAGATGACCAACCAAATTCACCAAAGTTTTTAAAAGGAGGGGTAGATATTCGGTTGGAATATTTGGCTCTGTCAGAAATGGATATCTCCGTTAGATATGGTAACATACCTTCGCAAGGACATCTCTGTGACACTCCAGATATTCCTCTGCCCTCTGAAGCTTTCTTCTTTTTGTGCTTACTCCTTTAGAACTTTCGTTTTTTACGCCAGAGTCCGTGTTGTTAACTAAGGGAGTGAAATTACCTAATATTTTGTTTGCTGCAATGAAAAAGTTACCAAGCAAAATAATAGTGCAGTCGAATTACCTTTTTTTCATGACTTAAGTCCGAATTGAGGTAGCTAAGTGGAAAGGGGTAGGTTTGATAATTACAAATCGAAAGGCGACCATCCAAGATCTTAGATGCGTGCGAGGGGTGCGTGGTAGGGGTGGAAAGGGGGTGAAAACGGTTTTTTGCAATTTGCAGGGTAAATACGCATTTTATTAAAAAAAGTTAAAAGGAAAAGTTGTAGATAATAAAAAAATCGACAACTTTTGTCTGAAACATTTTTTCATATAACCTAAAAATAAAGGCTAAAAAAGCGAAAAACCATCATTTTCGTTTTTTATTTTTTACTCAGCGAAAAATCAATATTTTATTATGAAATTCAGTACAGTGATAGCTTTTTGTATCCCAAAAAAGTAGAATTTTTTTTATTACGATAACTCAATTTTTTTTCGACATATTAACGATTTTCGAAAAAAAGACCTCATTTTGTAACGGCCCCCAAGGTCCGAATTTTTTTTTTACACATCTCTTGAAGGTCTCATTTTTTTCGTAATGACTTTAATTTTCATATACAATAATAAAAAAATACTACTCCTAGCAAAAAAAATCGTTTAAAATCGAAAAAACTGAAAAATTCATAATTTTTCACGCGTATCTTTTTCCTACCCTTCTACACGTTATATTACTCTCAAAAATATTTCATGTAAATGCATTTAATTTATCACACCTTATTGCAGTTTCTAGGATTAAAATAAAGGAAATTATGGACGTCTAAATTGATTAAAAAAATAAAAAAAAATTATTTTATACGTGCATACGATGGAATTATACAAAGAAAGTACAATTTTACTGTTTCTTATTTTTAATTATATCTCGCCCTTTTGACTTGCGAATTACATTCTTCTTCCTCTTGTACTTCTACTTCATCGTCATCTTCATCATTTTCGTCTTCATTTTCATCATCTCCGTCTTCATCTTTATCATGTTCGTCTTCATCTTTATTATCATTTTCTGATTCTTCTTCGTCAGATTCGACATTTTCTTCCCCTTCTAGCATGCGATTCTCATCTTCAAATGCATCGTTTTGGTCAACGTGTTCTGAAGGATGTTACATCGGCAATTTCTGTGATTGATTGCTCGATATTAGTACAATCATTAACGCCGTAGCAATTCGAGCATAAATTCGTACACTTTAAACCGTATTTTCGACAACTGCATCTTGAAGAACTGCAACCTTTTTTGCAACTGCAGGAAATTTTTTTTAGCAGACTGTCTGGAATTAACTGTCCTTCAGTGAAGATGACGATGAAGTAGAAGTACAAGAGGAAGAAGAATGTAATTCGCAAGTCAAAAGGGTGAGATATAATTAAAAATAAGAAACAGTAAAATTGTACTTTCTTTGTATAATTCAATTCAAACTAATTCAAAATTCAATACAAACTGCAATAAGGTGTGATAAGTTAAATGCATGTACATGAAATATTTTTGAGAGTAATATAACGTGTAGAAGGGTAGGAAAGAGATACGCGTGAAAAATTATGAATTTTTCAGTTTTTTCGATTTTAAACGATTTTTTTTGCTAGGAGTAGTATTTTTTTATTATTGTATATGAAAATTAAAGTCATTACGAAAAAAATGAGACCTTCAAGAGATGTCTAAAAAAAAATTCGGACCTTGGGGGCCGTTACAAAATGAGGTCTTTTTTTCGAAAATCGTTAATATGTCGGAAAAAAATTGAGTTATCGTAATAAAAAAAATTCTACTTTTTTGGGATACAAAAAGCTATCACTGTACTGAATTTCATAATAAAATATTGATTTTTCGCTGAGTAAAAAATACAAAAAGAAAATTATGGTTTTTCGCTTTTTTAGCCTTTATTTTTAGGTTATGTGAAAAAATGTTTCAGACAAAAATTGTCGATTTTTTTATTATCTACAACTTTTACATTTAATTTTTTCAATAAAATGCGTATTTACCCTGCAAATTGCAAAAAACCGTTTTCACCCCCTTTCCACCCCTACCACGCACCTCTCACACGCATCTAAGATCTTGGATGGTCGCCTTTCGATTTGTAATTATCAAACCTACCCCTTTCCACTTAGCTACCTCAATTCGGACTTAAGTCATAAATTGGTCACTTTTTCAAGTAATTCGACTGCACTATAAAGATAAAACATAATATGTTCTCTTGTAAAGATCTACTCCCTTAGTAAAAAAAAGACTACAAGTTGGAGTATTCATAAATCTATTTATTGTAACAATAATAATAATGTTTTTATTGCTCTTGTAATTTGTCCAATAGGTCATATACTATGTCGAGGACCACAATAATTTTTATGTATATGATAACTATAATTTATTGTTTACATCATTTATGTTTCATATAAAACATTTTTTGTATTTTTCAATAAAGCATGTTTTTTTTAGTTTTGTATTTAATTTTTAATGAAATAAATAAGAAAATAAACGAAAAAGGGTTTGCCCGCACTTTTTTAAATTTCCCGAGAAGCGCGAGCGCCATCTCAACTCACCTTCCGGTTCTGGTGGACCAATTCATTACTGAAGAACAAAAATTTAACATATACTTGGGCGTCTCTTGGTTGTATCTAGTAGGGGAGTACAATTTGCTCAAATATAACCAAATATTGATCCATTTCAGCAAATTTTGGTGATAAAGAAAAGAAAAAACATAAACAAGACTTAAAAAAATCCCTTTTATTCAGTGTCACGTTTTGGATTGTACATAAACAACAAAGTAGGAGTTGAATAGGTTTTTATTCACACACAATACTTTTTATGGTAAACTTTAATACCTTTCCTATAAATTTAAGTATTTTCAAAAATACAATTGCAAAAAAAAGAAAATTTACAAACAAAACCCAACGCGTTGTTCCTTTCTTTACTTAACCTACGTGTTATTCACTATCGTCGTGTCTCTTGGACTTCTTTTTCCTGTGAGACCTATGACTGGGACTTCTTGAACGCGACCTATGTCTCCTTGGTCTACTTCTCGATCTTTCCCTCCTGTGAGACCTGAAAATCATACAAATCAAAACAATTTTTTTAAATGATTTAATAGTAACCAACCGTTCACGATCTCTATCCCTATCTTTGGGTTTTTCCGATCGACTTCTCGATTCTCTATCGCGATCTCTGTCTTTGTGAGGACTGTTATCACGGCGCGTTGGAGATCTTACTCCCATTCCAGGTGGTGGGCCCATGTGCATGGGAGGAGGTCCCATTGGAGGGGGTCCTGTTAAGGTTTTCAACTCTGAAGGAGCCCAACCAGGAGGTGGTTCATTACCCCATTGTGAATCTTGAGTCGGCTCGTAACCACCGCCGTAAAACGGTTCTGGTTCAGGATTAAATCCGTATTCTGGCTGGAATGCTTCAAAGTTTCCAGGCGGAGGTACAGTCAAGTCAGGAAAACCCGGTTTCCTACTATATTCCCTCCTATCAGCAGTCATAACCTAACAAAAGTAAAACTTTAAAGAAAACAACAAAGTTTATATAAATATTCTAACACTTACTTGAATTGTGTTAACCTTTGGTACTTGATCTGGTTTATTTAAAGGTTGTTGCATTCTTGGATTTGTTCCTACAATTTTATCACCTAATTAGACTTAAATATGTAATAAAATATTGTACGAACCTAAGAAATTTCCAGTGTATTTACTGTTATCATTCATAATAGGAACTGGTCCTCTTGGTATTGTCCCCATCATATTCATTGAAATGATACCAACTCCTGATTCATTCACTCTCATTCTATACAGAAAAAAAAACACACTTACTATTGCAAACCTAAATAAACAGTAAAAACTAACCTTTTTTGTCTTTCACAATAAGCTCTCCATGTATCTTCATTAAACCCATAATTGAAGTAATCTGTAATATCAGCACCGGGTTTTTTCCAAGGTTTATCTTCTAAGCTGTCCAAATTAAACTCCGAAGTGATAACTCCATTGATTGTACCGATCTGCTCGAATTCTTCTACTGTGAATTTTCCAGACTGTTGTTGTGGTTGTTGAATTTGTTTGGTTTTGTCGCCTACTGAAGTAAGTAAACCTCCTCTTTTAATATTCAGTGGAGTATATGTAGGTGCTGTTGCTTTAATATCTCCTATAACTACATTAACATCATCGTCACTTTCATCGTCTTCTAGATCTTCTTTTTCACTTTCCTCTCCGTTTTGTTGTACTTCACCATCTTCCATACCATCCTGACTAGGTTCTTCATTGTCTCTTTCTTCATTTTCTCTTTCCTCAACTTCGGTATTGTCCACTTCTTCATCGACTCCCGGTGGATTGTCTGTTTGAGGCTACAAAAAAATATAGGTTAGGTATGTGTCAAATTTTATTTAAAGAAATATACTTCTTGCTGTTCGGAATCTTGTTGTTCCTGTTGTTTTTCATTATCTTCGGGTTCAGCGGCTTCGGTAGTTGGTGTTTCGGACGCTTTATCAGTATTTAAATCTGGCGTTTCTCCATATAACCACTGATCATCTTCTAATTCGTCCGCCATTTTCGCACAAACATTTGACTTGACGTATGTTTATATTTATACAGACTGACAACTGTTACTGAAATTGCCCTAAGAGTATTGTGAAAATATTTGTTTTTTATTTTCGATAAATATTAAGATAATTCAAAACTGTATGAAATTACTTATGGTATTATTAACTACAATTTAATACATGAAAATGAAGTTTTTCTTGAATCCAATAAAACATTTGTGAAGTTGCATTTAATCACGAATTAACAGTTGGCTGTACTGATTCTGGATGTCCGGAAACTCTTTAAAATATGACTTGACGGTTGACGTACTGTGTTGATAACTTCCTTCTAGTCTTTTAGTTTATTCGTTCAGAATGGGTAAGTACAGTGAAACATTTTCATTTAAATCTTGGGCCATCGTAGTAAGTTACACATTTATTTTATTATAACCTATCAATTAAAATATTACTCTATAAGTTCTCAAGTAAAGTTTTCATATATTCTTAATTTTTTACTAAATAAAAATAAGATTTCAAAAACATAACCAAAGTTTTTCAAGTCGTGTAAACATATTTTTATCCATGATGATAACCCTATATATTTTTGTCCGATGTGTTGTGCTGACGACTCAAACCATCCCACAGCGATCTGATTAATTAACGAATACAATATTTTTAAACTGTTTTCAAGAACATTGTATAATTTGATGTCATATTTTAGGTATTAGCCGAGATCATTGGCATAAACGAAGGGCCACCGGAGGTAAAAGGAAGCCCCTCCGTAAGAAGAGGAAGTTCGAATTAGGTCGCCCAGCTGCCAATACAAAGTTAGGACCTCGCAGAATCCACTATGTCCGTACCCGAGGAGGTAACTTGAAATATCGTGCCCTAAGAATAGATACTGGTAATTTTGCATGGGGCAGCGAAGGTACTGCTCGCAAAACCCGTATTATAGATGTTGTTTACAATGCTAGTAACAATGAATTGGTACGTACCAAGACTTTGGTAAAAAATGCAATTGTAGTAATTGATGCCACACCATTCAGGCAATGGTATGAAAGTCACTACATTCTACCTTTGGGACGTAAGAAGGGAGCAAAATTGGTGAGTAATTAAAACTACTATCATGGAATTTGTTGTTTAATATGATGAATTTAATGCGTGTCATATGATTAACAGTGATCAAAAGTGTTTTGCATAAAACTGATTTTGTTAAATGTAATTTTCAAAAGGACTGTTTGTGTTATTGTTTAAATGAATTTGTTTTTAGACTGCTGAAGAGGAGGGTATTTTTAGTAAGAAACGTAGCAAAAAAGTACAGAAAAAGTATGAAACTAGACAAAAAACAGCTAAAGTGGAACCTGCTCTAGAAGAACAATTTCAGACTGGTAGATTGTTAGGTAAGTGCTTTTAAATATTTTTTCAATTAAGTAAATATGCCTTATTTTATTTTTTCCAAATTCTATGGTTTTTAAGGTGATTTTAAGCTAGAAAAAGTTAATCCAAAGGAATTTCTTAGTTTTATGAACATATCATTTATTGTGAATTGTTTTTTGTAGGAAAATATACCTAGTCTGTCATATTATTAAGTCAGTTTAAATTTTAGTGGCTGGGTATTGAAATTTTCTTAATTTTAAAAATGACAACACATTTTCCAATTTTTTAGAATAGATTTTCATATTTTTTTAGGTTCTTAGAACAAACTCTTGTACTTTTTGGTTTTTTGTGCCAAATTATTAAACATTCTTGGATTTTTAATAACAATTTACCCACATTCTACCTTTTCCCCATATGTTTGATTATTTGATTTAGATTTTTTTAATTTTTGATAGTTTTAAAAGATGTTCAGTCATTTTTTGGAACTTTATTAGTTTTACAAAAGACTACTGTTGTACTAAATAAATCGATGGTTCTTCAAGTTGGATATATTCATTTTTTCTTAAAAATTTTATGTATTTTCTTGTTTTTTGAGTATTATTGGGGATTGTTTACATATTTTCTGATCAGGTTTTCAAATTCTCTGTACTTCCATTCCTTTTTTGTTATAAAGTGTGAATTTGTCATTAGTTTTTGGAAAAAAATATCCAGATTTACATTCAAATTCCAAGAAAATTTTTAAGATTGCTGTTTTATTTTAATATTTAATTTGACTTTGGTCATTTTGCAATTTTTACCAAATTTTTTTATTGTTCAGTTATCAATAGTTATGCCTGTTTGTGTATAAAAGTTATACAATTAGCAGAATTTTTATTTGGGGCATTATTAAAGTAAATAAAGAAATCAGTGGTCCTTCAAGCCATATTTTCTGCCCATTCAAGACAAATTTTCATATTTTGTTTTGGTTTTATTCAAGATATTTCATGTTGTTGGTTTTTCTATGATAATATTGAATTATATTTTGTTGTCTTTCAAGTTGTTGATTATTATTCAGACCATTTCCAAATCTATGTTCTAAAAATCAATTTTTGGTCCTTTGAGTTGAATTTTAATTCTTCTTTTTTATAAATTATGGCAATAATTTTGTTCTTTCAAGTTGTTGATTATTATTCAGACTATTTCTACCCTTTTGGAATAAATTTTTTAACTTCATTGGATTTATAAATTAATTTGCAAGGTTTTTGTCCTAAAAATAAATTTTTGGTCCTTTGAGCCGGATTTTAATCTTCTTTTTTATAAATGATGTCAATAATTTACACAATGTCTTGTTCTGTTCAGTTAGGGTTTCCTAATATCATCTTTTCAGTTTATATTTATTGGCTTTATAAAATAAATTTCACATATTTTATATTTTTGAAATTATTGCTGTCTTTTGGTTCTTGAAGCCGGATTTTTTAAAATCTTTTCGAACGTTTTTGATAATCTACAAGTTTTAAGTGAGATTTTTCTATTTTATGTTAATTTGCCCCGAATAATGGGATTTTAATGTATTTTATTTTCATGATGATAAAACTTAGCGAGTTTCACATTACGTGGTTATATTCGTTTTGAATTTACCCAGTGAACGATGATTAGCTTGTCATAGTTACTCTGATTAATGAAAATTATTTAAATAATTTCATAATAAACCGTTGAACATTACGTTTATGAAAATTGTATTTTTTTTTCTTTAGCGTGTTTGGCATCAAGACCCGGCCAATGTGGTAGAGCTGATGGTTATGTATTAGAAGGAAAAGAACTTGAATTCTACATTCGTAAAATTAAGTCTAAGAAAGCTAAATAAATGTTTTTATAAGTGTTGCAATAAAAGTTGAAACACATTTTTGTATTTGTTTTATTTTTTGAAATTTCAGGTAAAAGGATTAAATTAATAAACATGGGTAGTAGTTCTATAAAGTTTATTTGTATAAATAAAAAATATACAAGACACGTATCAAAACAAATTCGTAAACACTAAAAAAGATCACAATGTTTTCTTGTCCTGAACCATTCACAACTATCGAAATTTTTTTTTATTAAAATAGATCAATATCATTTAAAAAATTATAAAATTTAATACTAAATATAATAAAAATTGGATAATTTGCGATAAAATCTAAAGACGTTAAATGAAACTCAACGTTGGATTTTTTAAAATCGTTATCAAAGAATTAAAAGAGAAGCACTAAGAGAAAATTTAATTTACGTTTATAATAAACAGAACGAATGGGTTTTGTTTACAGAAAACTCACGTATTTTATGGTCCTTCGAGCCGGATAATAAAATTCTTGGTTTTTTGATCTTGTAGTTTTTCCGAACATTAATGCTCTTATTCGCATTTCCCTAAGCCTAGCTCTTAAACTTGACAGCAGAGCTTTGTTGAAAAATCTAAAAAACTGAAAATGCACATCAAATATTCTAAATAAACTGAAAGATATATGAAAATAGAATAATTAGGGGGCGAGTAAATAATTTATTCAAAAGTTTCAAAGATTTTGTGAATCTTAATCTTTCTTGGTTTTATATTGCCAGTTTACCTAGTTTTTCACCAGATTTTCATGTTTTCTTTTTACGTAAATTTTGTACCCAAGACTCGGGGTTTAAAAAAAGTCATTTTCTTTAAATTTTCCGAAGCTATGATTAATATCTATGAATATATTAATTTTAAGAGTATAATTTGAGCAGATCTATTTATTATTTAACGACTACCGTATTTTTATTCTATTAATGGTCCTTCATGCCGGATTTTTTTAATTTTCTTGACAAGTGACACATTTTTTGAAAACATTTGTATTTTTTGATGATTTTACAAAAAATCGTCTTTGGAGTTCATTCGAACAGGATTATAAAATATTTAATGACAATTTACCAATTTCTTATTCTTTCCAACCTAATTTTTTTAACTTTTTAAAAAAAAAATTTGTTTTCTCACCCATATCGATTAAAAAATAAAAGGCTAAACTTTCATAATTCTATAACCAAATTCTAGAACAGCCTAGAACCTGTTTTTCAATAAACAAAAATGGTCCTTCAAGCCGGATTTTTTTTTAATTTTCTTGATAAATGACACATTTTTTGAAAACATTTGTATTTTTTGATGATTTTATGAAAAATTGTCTTTGAGCTCCTTCGAATAGGATTATAAAATATTTAATAACAATTTATCAATTTCTTATCCTTTCCAACCTAATTTTTTACCTTTTTTTAAGAAAATTTGCATTCTCACCTGTATCGATTAAAAAATAAAAAAAGGCTAAAATTTCACAATCCTGTAATAAAATTCTAGAACAAGCAAGAACCTGTTCGTCAATAAACAAAAAATGGTCCTTCAAGCCGGATAATTTTATTTTCTGACGTTTTTGACAATAAATTACACATTTTTAAAAAAATGTTCATTTTTTATTATTTCAGTCAAATTTAAGGATATTGGTTAAATTTTGTTTTGAAATACCTCAAGTTTTAACAATATTAAATTTTCAAAAAAAATTAGTTTTACTCAGTACCTCTCTTTCTCAATCTTAACGATTTTCAACTAAACTCGATTTAAAAACAATAAACTTCAAATTTTCATAAATAAATTCCAAGCAACGATATCAAATTTTAATCATACGAAGAAATTAAAAACAGCAATCACCGTAAAATCCTGATAGGAGAAAATTTTAATCACCGACAGCTTTTTAATAACCAGAAAAACCAGTTGCAATAAATCTAGGGTAAAAAAAATACGTTACCTCCAACTCGCGGTAATTTTTTCTAAACCAAAATAAAAATTAATACTGCATCTTCAGTACAGCCAGCAGCGCGATATAACAACGTCTACTGCATATTATAGGGAGGCGGTTGATGATACGGATTTTGATTCATCTGTTGTTGCCGCTGTAAATGAGCTACCAGTGCCGGTGATGGTTGATTTCCTTGCGGACCGGCTTGTTGTTGCTGCTGTTGTTGCATGGCCATCAATCGCATTCGCTGTTGTTGGAATTGATTTTGATTTTGGACGTTCGGTTGCATCGCTTGAGCTCCCGTCCTCGAATATGGAGGAGCAGCGACTCCTTGACCCGCCATTCCGCTCATCGAGCCCATGTTGGTGTTCATCGTTACGTTGGGGGCTTGTTGCATGTAAGGAGCTCGCGGGTTCTGGCCCATTTGACGGTAGTCCGGCTGAGCCGGTCTAGGTTGTCCGAAACCTATAAAAAATGGCAAAGGAAATATCTTTGAATGGTCTAGAACCACTAAATCGATCACGTAGGATACGAAAATTACGTCAAAATTGCAAAATTCCTAATAATTCCCAACAATATTGGCCTCATTTGTATTTAGCGTCCTAAAAAACCCCATTTTCCATAATTTCAAGCATTTTTAAGAATAAAAATTGTTCACTTAAAAAATCGATCACGTAGGACACGAAAATAACGACAAAATTGCAAAATTCTTAATAATTCCCAACAATATTGGCCTCATTTGCACCAGTCGATTTAGCGTCCTAAAAAACCCCATTTTCCATAATTTCAAGCATTTTTAAGAATAAAAATTGTTCACTTAAAAAATTGATCACGTAGGACACGAAAATAACAACAAAATTGCAAAATTCTCAATAATTCCCAACAATATTGGCCTCATTTGCACCAGTCGATTTAGCGTCCTAAAGAAACCCATTTTCCATAATTTCAAATATTTGTAAGAATAAAAATGTTTCACTTAAAAAAATGGCAAAGGATATACCTTTGACTTTGGCTCAAAATCTAAATTGTGTTATTTTTGATAAAAATAGTCTAGAACCACGTAAAACACGAAAATAACCTCAAAATTGCTTAAATTTCATATGTATCCATTAATAGATGAGGTAAATACCTTGCTGTTGTCCTGCGAACATGGTGTTCTGTGCTCCCTGCATTATTTGCTGATTTCCTTGCATGTTGCTCTGCATCATCGACTGTGGATTTGCGCCATAATTACCGTATTGTTGTCCCATGCCGCTTTGCATATTGCTGTATTGTTGCGGGAACATGTTCTGAAAATTATCGAATAACACACATGTATTATTATCAATAAAAGGAGCTGCCGTTGGAAAATGGGACTTCAGCTACTCTGACTAGAAACAAATTTGCTTAACTTTTGGTGTGAATCTGAAATTTTTTTCTAGAACCATAGAAAGCTCTTATAGAAACCCAGGAAAATTTTGCTCCTGCTGAAACTTGTACAACTGTTACTTCTGCAAGAAGCTGTTCACGTTTTAAAGAAACATGAATCTTTAGCTCCTGCAAAAACACAGATCACTTTAACTCAAAGAAACCCATCAGGACCTTGCTCCTGCAGAAACACAAGAAGATTTTATTCCTGCAGAAACACAGGAAAATGATGCTCCTGGGTTCCTGCTCTTGCAGGAACCCAGGAAAATGTTGCTCCTGCTAAAACATGTACAGCTATTACTTCTGTAAGAAGCTGTTGACGCTGTAAAAAACATGAATCTTTAGCTCCTGCAGAAACACAGACGACTGTAACTCAGAGAAACACATCAGGATCTTTTTCCTGCAGAAAATAAATGCTTAAGAAACACAAGCAGATTTTATTCCTGCAGAAACACAAGAAACTGGTGGCCTTTAAGAAAAGCAGGAAAATGATGCCCCAGCAACACAGAATAAAGCTTTTGCTCTTACAGGAACTCAGGAAAATGTTGCTCCTGCTGAAACATGTACAGCTATTACTTGTGTAAGAAGCTGTTGACGTTGTAAAAAACATGAATCTTTAGCTCCTGCAGAAAAAATGTATTTGCTCTTACAGAAACATAATTAGGTGTTATTCCTGCAGAAACACAGACGACTGTATCTCAGAGAAACACATCAGGATCTTGCTCCTGCAGAAAATAAATGCCTAAGAAACACAAGCAGATTTTATTCCTGCAGAAACACAAGAAACTGGTGGGCTTACAGAAAAGCAGGAAAATGATGCCCCTGAATCACAGAATAAAGCTTTTGCTCTTACAGAAACCCAGAAAGATGTTGCTCCTGCTGAAACATGTACAGCTATTACAGGAACACCAAACAGCAAAGATCAAAAGAAGAGTTAGAGATCAATGGAAAGATAGATGCTGCACATAAGACTAGTGGATAAGAGAGAAAATAAAAGTAAGGGATGTTAGACAAGAAGTTGCAAAATTGAAATGGAGATTTGCCGGACACAATATAAGACAAAGAGAAGACAGATGGATCAAAATCCTTATAAATTGGAGACCGTGGGAATATAAACCAAGTATAGGAAGATCCCCAATGAGATGGACAGATGACATCAAGAAGCAAGTGGGATCTAGATGAATGAAGGTAACAGACAGAAAGAGAAGAATGGAAAAAATTTGGGGAGGTCTATGTCCAAAGATGGACCAAACAAGGCTAAACAGACAGATAGATAAGTTCTGTAAGAAGATGTTGCTTTGTAGCTCCTGCAGAAAATAAGTACTTGCTTTGAGGTTAGTGTTAACCTTAAAAGAATAATTTTGAATGAAAGAATTACAAAGATGGCCTAAAAGAATTTATTAAGATAGGACGTCTGGCTCTGTCAGTTCTTCACGTCAAGAATTTCTTCCAAACTGGACTTAGGAAGGAACAAAATAGAAAGCAAATAAAAAAAAATAGGAAGCTATTTCTTCCATCTGAAAACAAGAAGAAGACACAAATGGTTGATCTGAAAAAACCCCAGGTACTAAAATAAGAAGCTGTTGCTGTTGCTCCTGAAACAAATCTTGATCTTGCACATACACCAGAAGCTGAAGGTGCCGCAGCTCTACTAAACAATATCCAAATTGGCCTCAAAGGTATATTAAACACTTTTTTCGCTTACCTGGTTAGGTTGCATGGCACCGGGATGAGGCTGCCGCATCGGTTGCCTCGGGAAACCCCTTTGCATCTGACTGTAATTCCCGGGTTGTTGAGCTGCCGCTGGATTGCTCTGCATACCGGGAATGTACGAGGTGTTGATCGGATGCCTCGATCGTAACATATTCGACAAAGCCTGTTTCGATTGATTGATCGGTTGCGGAGGTCTCTCGAACCTGTTAACCGGCATCGGTGGATACCCGTATCCTTGTTGCGGATTCTGCCCGAACCAATTCTGCTGTCCGGCGTTGCCGACGTATTGTTGACTTTGCGGTTGCATACCCGGCGCTTGTCCGTATCCACCCATGTTGTGTCCCATTTGGGGATTGTTGTTTTGCACCTGCATCGGCATACCGGGCTGGCCTTGACCCAAGGGAGACTGTCCCATAGTTATGGGATTCACGTGTACCGGTCCGGGAACGGGTTTGGGCTTGCGGGGTTTTCTTTGACCTTTTCCGCGACCTTTTCCGATGGCTCCGGCTGGACTTTGATCCACCGATGTTGGCGTATCGGCAGGTTTGTCCGGTATCGGTTCCAAATCTTCTGGAGGTAGTGGAGGCGGGTCTAGATAATGGGATGCCGGTTTTTGTAGGTTGTGCGTGTGGAATTTGAGCAGTCTAAAGGTATCTTCGCAAGCTAGGGATTTTCTTTCCAGTCTCACGGCTCCGAACCACGCCCATGATAGTGGAGCCGGGTTTTTCATGCCCTCCAGAATGTCCCAATTGCTCACGCGTTGTTTGTCAGTTACCTGGAACGTTGAGTCTGATCAAAATAAGAAAAATGGAAATGGGTGTTAAGTTGAAGATGGAATTTGGATAAAAGAAGAAGTGGGTTAAGGTTTTATACTCTGTAATAACCTCCATAAAGCGCATCTAAAGAAGGTAATTAAAGTACCGACACACATTTTTAACTGCCTGACGCGCGTTTCGATAACCAAGTTATCTTCTTCAGAGACCGAAGGTAAACTGGAGGGTAAACTTGAGTTTGATGATGGTCTGACGAGGTCTGTTATTGAGAATTTTGAAAACACATAAATTCTGGGTTTTTTAACAGGTCGGCTGAAAAGTCCCCGGTCTGACCTATAGATGACGACACTAGAATTAAATCCATTTCATTTTTAGATAGTATCAACCTTCAAATGATTCGTGTAAAAATTTGACAGCTGTCGGACTATTAGTTTGCGAGATATTGCATTTTTAGTGAAGCAACTTTTGTTATTTTCAAAAAGATGGAAAAAAAAAGAATTTCGTGTACTTATTAAATATTGTTATTTGAAAGGAAAAGATACGGTTGAAGCAAAAGCTTGGCTTGATAATGAGTTTCCGGACTCTGCGCCAGGAAAATCAACAATCATTGACTGGTACGCAAAATTCAAGCGTGGTGAAATGAGCAACGAAGACGGTGAACGCAGTGGACGCCCAAAAGAGGTGGTTACCGACGAAAATATCAAAAAAATCCACAAAATGAATTTGAGTGACCGTAAAGTGAATATGATCGAGATAGCTGACACTCTAAAGATATCTAAGGAACGTGTTGGACATATCGTTCACGAATATTTGGGTATGCGGAAGCTCTGTGCGAAATGGGTGCCGCGCGTGCTCACAATCGACCAAAAACAGCAACGAATTGATGGCTCTGAGCAGTGTTTGCAGCTGTTAAGTCGTAATAAACCCGTTTTTTTGCGTCGATATGTGACTATGGATGAAACTTGGCTCCATCACTACACGCCTGAGTTCAATCGACAGTCAGCTGATTGGACTGCGGCTGGTGAACCGCCACCAAAGCGTGGAAAGACTCAACAGTCAGCTGGCAAAGTTATGGCCTCAGTTTTTTGGGATACACACGGTATATTGTTCATCGACTATTTGGAAAAGGGAAAAACAATCAACAGCGACTATTACTGTGCATTATTGGAGCGATTGAAGACCGAAATCGCGAAAAAACGGCCCCATATGAAGAAGAAAAAAGTGTTGTTTCATCAAGACAATGCACCGTGTCACAAATCATCGAAAACGATGGCAAAATTGCATGAATTGGGCTTCGAATTGCTTCCTCACCCACCGTATTCTCCAGATCTAGCCCCCAGCGACTTTTTCCTATTCTCTGACCTGAAGAGAATGCTCGCGGGAAAAAAATTTGGCTCTGATACTGAGGTAATCGCCGAAACTGAAGCCTATTTTGAGGACAAATCGAAGGAGTACTACAAAAATGGTATCGAAAAGTTGGAAGGTCGCTATAATCGCTGTATCGCCCTTGAAGGCAACTATGTTGAATAAAAAAAATGAATTTTGTCAAAATATTGTGTTTTACTATGGTAGACCGGGGACTTTTCAGCCGACCTGTTACATCTTTGCAAAATTATACTGTTTTAAGGAATTATATTCCGGGTTATCTCTTAGGCATAATAATATCTATGATGTTATTTAGTCGTGTCTTATTACTTCAATATTTGGTCTATTCTTAAAACTACCCAATCAATATGTCAATGGTGCTGCGAACCTCGCTTCGCTCGGCACGCAGTTAGAGAATTGTAATAATACCAAATACAAAAATAATTTTAAATTAGTTAAATTAATTTGGTGCTGCGAACCTTGATTGAAATTAATGGCAACGAAAGATTTAAGATGACTGAAAATTGAATTTGTCTTCTGTTCAGGTCAAATGATGATTTAAGCCCCAAAAAAGATTTAGGAATATAAAAAAAAAGATACCAATGTAAATTTAGGAAGTTATTGTTATTGGACAATAACCAGGAAGCTAATTATTTATACCAAAACTCCTGTAGGACAGAAAGAAATTGTTTTACTTGCAAAAATACAGGAAAATGTCGTTTCTGTAGAAACAAAGAAATCTGCAGCTATTGTATACAAATAAACCACAGCTATATCTCTTGTAGAAACATAGGAAGCTGTTGCTACTACAGAAAATCTAATTTAAAATGATTTTTAGCTATAAAGGAGTGTAGACAGAGTTTCAAAATTAAAACCGTGTGATATTTGAAACCGTCTTCTATTCAGGTTAAAAAAAATCTTAATACCATCTTCGAGGCCGAATATGATGCATAATGAATATTTTAAGCCAATATAGTGATTACGAGATACTATAATTTTATCTGTTTAATTATAATTATTTTTATAAAATTCACTATTTTCACAGTTTTTCTGTCTGAGATTGATCTTTATCATAACATCTTATTTATAATTAAAAACGAATAAATTAAACTTGGAAATTAACAATAAAAAGATTTTAGTGGCGTCCAAGTACTAATTTCCTAAAGTACTGGAACATTAATAGTTCCCAAAAAGGCAGGGAACTAATTCGTAACTATATACTCTCCAAAAAGTGCCGGTTATGAGACTGTCTCAAGGATTGGTTCGACTCCAAGTTAATGCTTACTATAGAAAAGATTGGTGGTATATAAGGGTTAAGGGCGCCACTATCTTTTTATACGTTCACGATTAAACAACTGAAACAACACAAAAAAATAAGGTGCAAAAGTTAGACATGTAGTAGTAGTACTACGTATCTAAAGGGTGTGTTTTGTCAATTTATAATTCAATCCTAAAAAAAAATTATAGAATGATGTTACTGACCTGTAGATCGTGTTTCTTGTCGACGCTATCGAAAGTCATCTTGTTTCCCTTGCTGGACCCAGCCGGTTCGACGGCGATCACTTCCGTTTGCAGTCTAGGTAGAGGAAGTAATTGCCTGATGTGTTGCAGCGAAGCGTTCTGTTTCTCGCCGACTTCTTTCTTCAATTTCTTCAACAAATTGGGATACATCTTTCTACTGTCGTCCTATAAACAATTCCGATTAGCAATCTTCCATATTTCAAATGAATTGGTACTACCTGACTATCGGTTGCTTTGGCCGAATGAACCAAAGTAGCCAACATGTCGATAACGATGGTGAACAGATCGCTGTGCGTGTGCAGATCGATGAGTCCGTGCGTCACCAACTGCACGAGTAACAGAGCCCAATCGGTCGTAGCCGAAGCGTTCCTCTGGAACGCTTCAAAAACACCACCCACCAGAGCGAAACGCAACTGGAGACCGTCCAAAGTTCTTTCGGTGCCCGTAACGTCTTGTAGGTTCCCTTCTTTCGCCTGTTGAACAAGCTAGAACATCATCGACGTCCGTTAGAATTGAACGCGATCCGCATCGCCACTTACCTGTGACAACTGCTGGTGCAACGACGACAGCAACCCCTCGCGCAGCCCCTCTTCTTGTCCTTTCAGGCACGTCAACACCAATTGCAAGAACGGTTGGTGCGTCAGCAAACTCTGACTCTCGCCACCGCAGGTTTTCAGCTTGTTTTTCTGCTCCTTGCACCAGCCGCCGCTCTCCAACACTTGTCCGGCTACTTTAAGCACCCGACCTTGAACGGCCGAAGGTAGTTTGGAAATTAACGGAGCCACCAGCCAAATGGACACCTGCTGCTTCTTCTCGTTCTTCTTCTCTTCGGCGAGAATTTCGTACGGCACGTTCAATTGGAAGACGTCGATAGCGGCTTTGGCCACCGTGTCCAACCATTGAGAAAGTTCCGGGGAATTGGCGTTGAACTGCTCGAACATCAGTTGGAGATCCAGGATGGACATTCGCAGCGTCCACTGTTCTAAATTCTAACCAAAAAAATGTTTCCAGTTGAATAAATATTTTCCAAGAAAACTTTTCGATCGTATACCTCTAATATTCGAGTTATCATCGATTTCTGATCCAAGGAATCGATGCTGGCACCAGCGTCTGGATAACAGATCATGTGCAGCAGTCTTTGAGCTTGAGAATGTGACAACAAAGGGTCTAATAAGTTATCTACATGACAGAGTTCGTCCGAAGACAAACATCGCTCCAATACCCATTGTTGGGAGCAGATTTCTCTTAGGACGTGGCAAGCGAATGCCGAAAGGGACGCCGTACTTTCTGCGTTGCCAGTACTAGATTGTCTAAAGGAAGAATCATTCATGTTAATGGTTTAGGTCAGTTGGCGACTCTATTCCTTTAAAGTCACTATTTATTAATGGATAATTTGAGGTTAAAACAATTTTAGTATTCGGTAAAATGCATTCGAAAGAATAACGGCAAGTTTTCGCCACAATTTTGTACGAAAAATTGCTTTAATATTTAAAATCACACAAGTAGTAGAATCTTGCACTTTGTGGAAAATTAAATGCCCTATTAAATGGTTTTTTAATCTTACGTTTTGATAAAGCAAGCTGAATTTTTGAAGAGACACACTCATTCCAGAGCCCCTGTACTAGTTTGCACAGGTACAGTCGGCTTTAGAATAGCATATAAATGTTAAATGTGAATTTCCTTTACCTACCGAAGTTATAAAAACACCCTGCTTCAACAAGATAGGAGTGGCAATTTTTAAAACGCCTACAATTACTTACTTTGACTGATTTCAAATTTATTATTATTTAAACCGCGATTGGTTATACACAAGAAATAGGCCATCCTTAAAAGGAATTGAATGCAAGCCATTTGAGTTTGAAAACGTGTATAATATGCTATTCTGTGTAACAGTACCTGTTAACATTTTAAGCACCTGGTATCCTAAATATTAAATTCAATTAGTACCGCTAGCTCCATCTATCATAAAACATTTTTAATAATAAAATAATGAATACTGTCATATACAGGTATGTTTTTTTCCAATTTTATAATTCCTTTTTGTTTAGATATTTATAAAATATCGAAAGTTATATTATATTTTATTAATTCAGATGAGAATTTCAACATATTTCATTATTATTCAAAGAATCTTTTTATGGTAATTAAAAGTATTAATGATAATTTTTTATAAAAGGCGGGTAAAAGTACATTTCTGGAATTTTGATTAGTGTGTAAGATTATTAAAAAGTAAATTTAATGTAAAAATGTATCTTTTGTAATCTATTAAAATACGTTAGCATCTAACTGTAGATTTCGGACTATGCTGATTTGTACTTTTTGTGCCAGAAAAGTAAATGTAACACGTGTTTGACACTGGTAATTTTCAGAAAGTTGGAATATAATACAGTAAACTAGAGGCAACTCTTTAATTTGAAGATTCTGTAAACTAGAGGCAACTTTTTAATTGAAGATTCTGTAAACCAGAAGCATCTCTTGAATTTGGAGATTCCGTAAACTTGAACAGCTTGTAAACTTTAAGCTCTCGTATGTACATTCTTAACTGGATTATCTCTATAACTGGGGCAGATCATCCCTCCACTAGTGATCTTCCATAATCATTTGGAACCACCTAGACAGTGCCGTAGCGACCCCAAGGTGCGGCGAAGGATCGTCCACTATTGTAACAGATAAGTTTATTGTGATCTATCAAGTTTACTGTTCCAATATTTTTTCTCTTTTATTTCCGTGTATATCTATCTATATCGTCAACTGTATTAGAATAAGTATTTTTAAAGAACTGTTTGCGGATTATTTTGTTGTAACGTATTCTCTACCTCATTAATTTCAGCACCAAGGAAATCTTATTATCTTTTATATGTTTGTACATTTTCAAATAATTTTTTTATCTTCATAGACAGTTTTTTCTGACATCTTTCTGTCATCTTATGATACTTATTTAAATAACTCAGCTTAAAACAACTTTCTTCAGTAGTATCATAAAAAATAAAAAGATTTCAGTGGCGCCCTTATAATTTCTTAAAGAAACAAATATTGTACAATAGTCAGAGCTAATGAACTTACTCACCCCTAGCCGAGGTATTTAACTATCATAATTTTTGTGTGATAAACATTTATAAATTCTGTTAATTATTGAAGTATCTTTTACAACTAATTAAAGACGAAATTAAGCTTAATGTTTGTTTTATTGTAAATTACATTTTTTCTTTTGGCATATTGTTATTTTTTCAAAAAAGTAAACTAAATATTTTTATAAATTCACTATCAACAGGTAACCAATATTACAAATTGTCGCTCAACGCACAAATAATATTACATCTGAAGCCGATAGTACATATCCTTGTAAGGTCACTGTTTTAGCTTCTTTCCCATAGGATCCTAGATACGGTTGAAGGGATTTCTTGAGTTGGAAATGTTTCGTAAGTTTCAAAAAAGGAATTGTAGGGTTGAGATCAGGTTTATTTATGAGATGAATAAGTTTTGGGTGGTCAAAATATTAAATATTGAGGAAATGTCCCAAATTTGATGGGAATAAGCCTTGCAAAAGATGCAGGAAACTCGTTGCATCATCTGGAAACCCAAACGATAAAGAAGGATACGAAATAGAGTAATAAATTAAACTTTCATGAATATCCAGAAGAGATGATGTAAGAGCCAATGAACCCAAGATGGTAAGTTTTGAGGTTAGGATAACCAAGGTTCTGAAGAATGAAGAAAGCAGCTGTCTCTTAAATATTAGAGTAAAATTCCAATTTGGTGTCTTTTTGGGCTTGGGAAAGACATTCGTGTGCATCTTATTCCATAATCTGGACACCCAAGGGATATAGAAGATGGTGAAATGATCACTCTAAAAGAGATACATAACCCAAGAGAGTTTAGCAGTTTGGGAGTGAAAGTTAGTCCTATGGATCGAAGACAGAAACAATTTTTTGGATAGATATGGTTTTGAAGAATGAAAGAAGTCACTGCATCTCCAATATAAGAGCAGTATCACGAATTTATTGGCATTTGGACTCGGCAAAGACATTTGCGGTCAACTCGTTCCTTAACCTGGGGACACTCAAAAGACATTTTATGAAACTTCAAAGGATTTATTGATAATAAAACTAGTTCATTGATGGCAAGTTTGGAGGTGAGACAATTAGCCTCGTTCTTTTGGAGAACTATTGTTTTGGAGAATAGAACAAGAACAATATCCTAAATTTGGTGACACTTGGTTTTAGGAAAGACATTCTTGGGCAGCTCAATCCGTAATTTGGGAAATTAAAGGGATAAAGAAACTATGGAACTAGAGGTACAAGGATCAGCTCAGTGCTGGTTATGTTTGGAGGTTTATCTATGTGGGAAATAGCCTTGATTGGTATAGTCAAAGTTCTGAAGAAAGAAAAAAGTGTCTGCTTCTTAAATAGAAGAACAATGTCCCAAATTTGGTGGCACTTAGGACCTATTTACAAGAAAGGAAGGGATAATAATATTTTCTGGGACGATAACGTATAAAAATGTTTGGGGTACAAGGACAAAACATAGGAAGAAGGAATTTGCTAACACATAACTATGCAAAAATTCGACTTGCTTAATCAAATCGCAAAAATAGTGGACTATGTACATGTTTGGATAATTAAGAGCGAAGTTATTTAACACCTTTGTTTAAAAATTGCAAACAACTACCACTACGCGAACTGTTACATATAAATATAAATAAAATTGTAATTATCCGGATAATTAATTTACTAACATAAAATCTGTTAGAAAATAAATAATAATTAGAAAAAATATAAATACATAACAGTTCGTTAATTTTATCGGAGACATAAAAAACTTTCAAGTGTGAAAAATATTATTTACGACTATCTATTTACAAAAGTGAAGGATGGAAGTGTATTATTTTTAATCACTATTATTAATAAACAATAAGTAAGTTATAAGTACCGTCAAGATTGAAGAGTGCGCAAGAAGTTTCCTAGTATGATTTGCAAATAAAATATTCAGAGTAAAAATTTTGAATCTTCAAATGAAAAAAAAAGATTTGAACAAAAATTGCAAAAATCTACAAGTAATTAGTCAATCAAACAATATTTTGTGGACCTACTACAATCCAAAGTTTTATGATGACCATTCCAGCATCCTGGAACTCTGTATTAACATTTACTGAGATTTTTGCCAAATAAACTACATTTAAATGATCAGGATCCCTTAAAAGTTGCTTTCTTCAGAACCAGCCTCTCTTCTGGTTATGGACCAAACTTAGAGCATAGACGAGGAGTTATTCAATCTAAAGCTACTCCATGACCAAATAACACCAAAATAAGAACTAGAAGTACCGAGTGCTGAAACTGCTCAGAATTTTGGATTTTTTTAAGAAGAATTAGAAATGTCATAACCTACAAAACAGAAGAACTACACATAAACCACTCAGACTACAAGACAGAAAAGGGGTTACTCAACTTGAAGCCACTCAGGATTTTAAATTTGCATGAAGAAATCACACCAAAATAAGAACTAGAAGTACCGAGAGCTGAGACTACTCAGAATTCTGAATTTCCTTATAAGAATAACACTAAAAGAAGAGATAGGAGAATCTTTGAACAATAATAGGAATGATTCAGCTTAAAGCTACTCAGCATTTTGATTTTCTTTAAGAGCGCAATGCCATACGAGGAGCTAAAATTGCTGAGAGGCTACAATACAGAAAAGGGGTTACTCAACCTGAAGCCACTCAGCGTCTTGAGAAAAAGCTATTTAACTTAGTATCTTGAATTTCTTTAAGAGTAAAGGAGGATCCAAAAGCAGTAAGAAGAAGACCAACAGTTTTAAAATCTTATTATACAAATAAGAACTCTTTGAGCAATTCGACCTTCAATTTTGACGGTCTTATTTGTAACTTAGCCGACTTAGGTGGATGGAAACCCAGTTTGTTTAACAAGACAACACAATAATCGATATGGTGTATATATATATAGTGAGTTGACAAGCTCTGCAATCAGGATACAGACACACAAATAGAACTGCGTAATGTACAGATAAAAAATACAACCACGTGTCAAGAATTTATGACAACGCGATTGGGATTGAAAAGCACCCAAGGTAAGGAAACTTAACAGTTTCTATACCAAGCTCGACCGTTTTCTATGAAAAAACAACTACTCTCAACGTTGGGGCATATAGCCCAGGAAGTAGTTGTTTTTTTTATAAAAAACGGTACTTTTTCAGTTTTTTTTTTATTGACAGCACCTTATCGAAATTATTTCATGTATTGTTTACATTGGGATCGTCGACGCGGTGTATATTTTTTATAAGTACATCGATATTGAAGTATTTCGGCAGTTCATCGAGAGAAATAGGACGGTGCAAGCGTAGGGTGACACAAACAAATGCAAAGCGATGATTTTTAATTATTTATCGATTTGACAAACCTATGTGTCGTCCTCGATCCGCACACATCCACGTTCATCCTAACAAAAAAAGGAAATTGAAACAACAAAAATACAAAATAATAAAATCAAATAAAAAAAATACGTGTCGTAATGATAAACATTTTTTAGAATAAAGCAGATTACAGTGAAAATGTTTAAAGCTAAAAATGTTTAACGTTAATCTTTAGTTTTGGTGTGTTGATGGACAAACACTTTCCCGTAATCTACTTATATAAACTTAAAATGGGTTATTAGTTTCGATGGAATGGTTTTACTTACGGCAAATCTAAATTTGGTCCATCGACGCCACTATGGAGGTCACTTGTGCCTAAGATATTACTTAAACTCAGTTCTGTTCCTTCTTTGGCAGTTGCATCGCCAACTATTAATACAGCTTTTAAGACAGCCAGCACAGGACCAACGTGGATGTTTCTAAATGAAAAAATAAAACCCATAATTAGTCCAGGCGTGCTGTACCAAAAAAAATAAAAAATACGGAATATCTGATACCTGGAATGTAACAGTTGGAGGTGGTAAAGGGGCTTATAACACATGAAAAAAAATACATTAACTATTTCAATTATGATCATAAACTTTTTAGGGGTGAAAAAGGGATAAAAAACTGAAATATTGCTGTTTGCGGCTAAAATTGACGTCAAAATAAAAAGTGTCCAATAAAAAAGTTGTAGATCATGTAAAAATCTAAAACTTTTCTCTGGGTAATTTTCTCACATAACTTTTTCGAGGAAAATGGAAAAAAACGATTTTTCGTTTTTAATTTTTAATTTTCCAACGGATTCGTCAATCTTGATGAAAACTTACCTTTTTATGTCGAAAATAACCTCGAATTTTCTCAACCTTGTAACATAATAATTTTCCGAGAAATTTGATTTTTCTGGAAAAATCTCTTTTTTTTCAACTGTAAAGTTTGCTCGGAAAATATTATTGGAAAAGATTTTCCTGGGGCTCATTTTTTTTCGTTTTTACGTCTACTTCTACATGAAATAAAAAAAATACACCTCTCATTTAAAAATGTGCTCAAAAATGAAAAAAAAGCAAAAAATGAATTTTGCAACAGCTAAATTTGCAATAATTGTTAAATTTTTGTTATAAAATTTTAAAAAATGCAAAAGCCGACTCTTGCATTACATTCTACGGGAAAAATTACAAAAGTAAATATTTTTTATTATTTAGTCGGATTTTTAGTTCATTTGCAATATTATTATAAACACTCAAGTCTATTAATGAAGTTAATAATCCGAGCGGGGATTTCATGGTATTTACTATTGTTGTATGCTGATTTGTTTATATTATAAGGTTTTTTATGGGATAAATCAATTTGTTGATAATTACAAGGCCCAAATACCCTTCCATCAGAACCCTATAGCCCAATTTTCATCAAAATTTCAATTTTCTTTGACTTTTTAGATTAATTTGTTTTTTTTTTTAATATAATAATCGTTCGGTTTTAAGTAATTCGTAATTGTAATTAAAAAATATATCGAAAAGACAATATTTTGTTTGTTAGGAATGATAGTATATTTTGTATACTGAAATGTTGCAAGGTCAAAGAGAAAACAAAAGGCCTAGGCCCCTAGGCTAGTTAGAGTTGTCATGTCTACACTTTGTCACTTATGAAAGGTGGCTATAGGGCTCTGATGGAAGGGTATTTGGGCCTTGTAATATCAACAAATCGATTTATCTCATGAAAAACCTTATAATATAAACAAATCAGCATACAACAATAGTAAAAACCATGAAATTCCCGCTCGGATTATTAACTTCATTAATAGACTTGAGTGTTTATAACAATATTGCAAATGAAATAAAAATCCGACTAAATAATGAAATACATTTTCTTTTGTAATTTTTCCCGTAGAATGTAATGCAAGAATCGGCTTTTGCATTTTTTAATATTTTATAACAAAAATTTAACAATTATTGCAAAAGTAAGTTGTTGCAAAATTCATTTTTTGCTTTTTTTTCATTTTTGAGCACATTTTTAAATGAGAGGTGAATTTTTTTTATTTCATGTGAAAGTAAACGTAAAAACGAAAAAAATGAGACCCAAGAAAATTTTTTCCAATAATATTTTCCGAGCAAACTTTACAATTGAAAAAAAAAGAGAGATTTTTCCAGAAAAATCAAATTTCTCGGAAAATTATTATGTTACAAGGTTGAGAAAATTCGAGGTTATTTTGGACATAAAAAGGTAAGTTTTCACCAAGTTTCACCAAGATTGACGAATCCGTTGGAAAATTAAAAATTAAAAACGAAAAATCGTTTTTTTTCCATTTTCCTCGAAAAATTGAGGTTATGTGAGAAAATTACCCAGAGAAAAGTTTTAGATTTTTACATGATCAACAACTTTTTTATTGGGCACTTTTTATTTTGACGTCAATTTTAGCCGCAAACAGCAATATTTCAGTTTTTTATCCCTTTTTCACCCCTAAAAAGTTTATGATCATAATTGAAATAGTTAATGTATTTTTTTTTCATGTGTTATAAGCCCCTTTACCACCTCCAACTGTTACATTCCAGGTATCAGAATTTCCTTCTAAAAGTATAGCACGCCTGGACTAAATCGAAAATACACGATACAAGAAATATTTTGTGACAGAATTAGCTGGCCCAGCAATGCCTTGCTAATTTGAAAATGATACAGTCTATAATACAGAGGACGCTCATCCCAGCGGAGGTTGATTCAAACCTGGTCTGAAGACATAGTACAACATCGATGGATGTTCAAATCAATCATTATCAAATCAAAATCATTGGTTATAATTAATTTGGTGCTGCGAACCTCGCTTCGCTCGGCAGGCAGTGATTCACTTATAATAACTCAAACATGTTTAAATTTTATAATATTCTAAATGAATCACTGCGTGCCGAGCGAAGCGAGGTTCGCAGCACCAAATCAATCGAAGCTAATTTAAAAATCATTAGTTATAATTAACTATAATTATTTTTACCTACGACCACCCCTCTAAACCGTCAATAACACACAATCTACAACCTATGTATTACGCGCGGTAAAATAAACGCACGGCTTCCCTAGCAACCACTTAGCAACTGTCAATAGACGTCGCTATTTTATTCAAAATTTCCCATTTACATAATATTTGAAGGTGAATTTTATACTACATATATTAGATATAAGATTGCATTTAGTATATATATTTAGAGTTATTTGAAAATATATATTTGATTCGTTTCCATTAACCCTACTTTCTGTCTTTATAAATGGATCATAATATAAATGTACTTAATTACGTTTCCCAGATTAATTTACGTTATTTTTATGTAATTAAGTTAATTATTTTAACATTTATAAAATTATTATTACCGAATTACTTTTTAAAAATACTTACAAAGCTGTTTCAACTTGTGGATACAATCGTAACATATAAAAGACACTTTTTACTCGTTTCGTACTATAATTTCACTTTAGTTACTATACGAAACCGTTTTAAATATTAAGAATGCAGTAAATGTTAATATTACGCGAGACACCGATCAGTAACACTAAATTAAACACTCAAAAATGACGAAAATGAATTGCGCAACTATTCCATTCGTGCGTAAAATGCTATTTACCACACAAGTTACGTAATATACTATTAAATTAGTTTAGATTGATTTGGTGCTGCGAACCTCGCTTCGCTCGGCACGCAGTGATTCACTCTCAGCACATTTGTCTAATACTCTTTTGAAGTAGATAAATTTAAATAAACGTCAAAAAAAAAATGATGCGGAAACCAACAAACACTTTTTAAATGCAGATTTTATTTAGCGACTTCTTACAATTCAAATTTATAATGGATAGATCACATTGATTTTAAAGGGTTGTTTCCATTTAAGTAAAATTTTTTTTAAATATTTAAAATTTACAATTATCTCGACACTAATTTGTGCACAATATCATTTTGCTAACAAAAAAATTTGATGGTTTTCCCACCTTGTCACATCTCCTTTATTTTACGGGTACATTTAAAATTTTATTAAAATCGGTTTAGCAGTTTTGAAATTTATTGACAAAGTGTCATTTTTTTAGTAAATTATGAAAATGCACAACTTTGAAGGTTATGTCATAATGTTTTTGTATGTAAAACATATGAATGAACACTTAACATTGAACTAACAACAATTAACTCCCGAAAATCAAGAAAATACAATAAAATAGTCAAGGACACACCATCAACAAGCGTTGTTTGGAAACATTTGCTTTGACCTGACGTCACTAGTGACCCAATCTATAAAGAGACGGTTTTACGTACCTGTGAGCGGCAGCCAGTAGATGACGGTCACAGCTAAGTCTAACACCCAACGGTGATCTTGGAGCAGTCAAAGGTGGAGATCCGACGGAATAAAGACCCGGTTGGGGACCTTCGGCCGTTCTAAACAACCGTAGTAATAAGTGACAAGTTAGACGCATACCTCCTTCGGCTCTTCCTTCTCCATTGTCCAACGATTTAACCTGGATTTTTTTTTAAATATTCATTGCGACGCAAAACTTTTCAAAGATTTATTATTATTTCATGAATTAGATAATATCTGATAGATAGGAAGAGCAATTACTTTTTTGCAGCCGTTAAAGATCAAAGTTTGTTAAGATATATATACACTCGTCATAAAAAGTATATCATAATTCCAAAAATTTAATTAAATCGCCTCTTTGTTGAAAAACTAATCCTGCAGATGACCGTTATTTAAGAATTCAGACTTTGCGAACTCGTCATGTTACAGAAGAGCATAGTTGTGTTATGATAACATCACGTTCAATGTCATAGCGTGTCTTTAACTAAGGTCCGGTGAATAAAACAAGTAAACATATGCAATGGTCCACGGATATAAATAGATAGACGTTATTCGCGTCCAAGTTCAATATATGTTCGCTATGTTGCTGACTAAGCATATTTAAAGTTTTTTTATAGCAATGAAGTGTTGGATGAATCAAGATTTTCACTTTTTGGATATCCTACTAGTCAACTTTATAATGAAAAAAATTCTTTCAGTAAGATCTTTATATATTTTGAGTGTTTGTTCATACAGGCACATGAAAAATTCATTTAGTGTACATGTAAATCATTCCTACTTTACCAGGAACAATGTTAATAACAATTTTCAAATCCCTAACAGTTTTACAAATTTAAATCTCAAATCAATTGACTATCTTGGTGCCATAATTATTAATTGTTCATTATTTATGCCCATTATGTTTTTGAGCTAAACGCAGAGGAGGAGAATCTACATATTTTTATTCTAGCCGTAGTATTTTAGTTGCAGTTATCGTTTCTCGTTTGACCCCGATTGTTAGAGGGCTTTTATATCATTTTGCGGGCAGTCGTAGAACTTTAAATATTGACGTTGAAATATTTACGTTGTATCTGTTGTGTGTCTGAACAATAATAAACATTTGTAAAAAATCACATAAAATCAAAGGAGAACTGTGTCAAGATTTTTAGTTGTTCTGATTGTCACCAGGCGGCGTAGCGCTTATTTTGATTCGTCTATATTTAAGTCCGCCATTCACTATTAATATAGCTGTCAACTGTCATTGTCGTATATCGGCTATCAGTCGATTAGCCATTTTTTCTGTTATAATTATTATCGTTTTGCTAGAAATAAAACGTATAAAAAGATTCTTTTGACGCGAGAAATTAATTTATTTTTTAGGCTTTTAGCAAATAAGAAAGTTCTAAAAAAGTTTCCAAATTTTATACGAACAACTACTTGTATTCTGTTTGTTTCTGAAGGTGGAGAATCCCTTCGTTTTTAATGAAATAAAAAATAAAAACGTTCTTCCTAAATAACTTATTCAATACTTTTTGTGTCGAGTGCATATAAAAGTGAGAATACGAAAAAATCTACTACGCAAGTAAGATCTTTTATCACGATATCGAGATCAGTTTCAAATAAAAGTAAAGAAAAAAAAAACATCGAAAAAAATACATTCACTACTAACGTTTGAGATAAACATCTTGAAATCCGGATGATAATCATTTTGCAGCTAAAAATCATTTAATACTACTTAGTTTATTTGAAAAACAAAAACAACGTAAAATTAATTCGATTCTGGTAATATCTTACCTTCAATAAACTGGGTAGAGCTACTCTTCTTACGAAATCTTCAAGAGAAAAACAATGTCTAGCTATTAAAATACAAGTAAACACAGCCAGGGCGTTGTGTATGCTCACATCCTGCAACAAGACGTTCCCCTCTCAAAATCTGAGCACAAAAATACGCTAGGAACTATGATTGTTTCCTCAAAGATAAATATTTACTCTCTACAGATGCATTATGGGCAATAAAATGTCCAAAATGTACCTGAAAAGTAGAATGACCAATAATTCCAGTCGAAACTACCCCGTTTTCAATTTTGTTTAAACCTCCAACAGAGACGCCCAAGTACATGAGAAGAATTCTTTGTCTGATCCATTGGAACTACATAAATACATCTTTGTTTAATAAATTAGAAGGTGAAAGCAGGTGGCGGTAGTAGCGCTGAAAATCAATTTGCTGTTCTATGCATTGAAATTCCGTGTTGACATTTGCTGTCTGTTAGGCGTTTTGTCATATTTGTTTAAATTTGATTTGAATAGAGGACTTCTGCTAAGAAATCAATGTTGCCAATTACGAATAAATCTCTAAAGAAATACTGACGCTTTTTTTCCACAATTTCCAATTATTCAAATGTGCTTTACGCTTCGAAATACCCTGAACAATAAACAAAATAGTGAATAAATGAAAGATATTGCATAAAAACAAATTTATAGGGACATTCATTTTTTTGGGGACTTTTCTGTCAGCTTTGGCGCCAAATTCAAATATCAAGCAAATGTTCTTTGTGATAATATATGAAATAATATAAATTCTATAAGAAACAACACCAAATGGCACAAACAACGAATAATGCATAATACATTACATTTTTTTGAACAGCTGTGTGTAGTTCGCGCTCTTTTTTAAACAATTCCCATATCCAGGTACCTTTCTTACCTCTGTATCACCATGCGCGCCATCTACCCACACTTTTCATTGCAATGGACCAGTTAAGTATTGCGATCTAAAATTTTGCATGTAGTTGGACGTCTCTTGGGATTGTCTCTGCCTCCTAGTCATTAGGACCGAAGGGTAAAGATTACCCAGCTTGGATTCTCTATTTCTCCTCTTTCTGCTTCGTCAAACTACTCCAATCATCTTTTTTGGAAACCAGCGAAATGTTGACGGTCAAAGAAAGACAAAATTTACTTCTTCCTTCATCCCTTTCCATCTTGTGTTCTTCATAGACTTCCAAAGTATCACTATCCCTTCTTTCTTCATCCCTTTCCATCTTGTGTTCTTTATAGACTTCCTTCATCCCTTTTCATCTTGTGTTCTTTATAGACTTCCTTCATCCCTTTCCATCTTGTGTTCTTTATAGACTTCCTTCATCCCTTTCCATCTTGTGTTCTTTATAGACTCTCAAAGCATCACTACCCCTTCTTCCTTCATCCATTTCCATCTTGTCTTCTTTATAGACTTCCTTCATCCCTTTTCATCTTGTGTTCTTTATAGACTTCCTTCATCCCTTTCCATCTTGTGTTCTTTATAGACCTCCTTCATCCCTTTCCATCTTGTGTTCTTTATAGACCTCCTTCATCCCTTTTCATCTTGTGTTCTTTATAGACTTCCTTCATCCCTTTCCATCTTGTGTTCTTTATAGACTTCCTTCATCCCTTTCCATCTTGTGTTCTTTATAGACTCTCAAAGCATCACTATCCCTTCTTCCTTCATCCATTTCCATCTTGTCTTCTTTATAGACTTCCTTCATCCCTTTCCATCTTGTGTTCTTTATAGACCTCCTTCATCCCTTTGCATCTTGTGTTCTTTATAGACTTCCTTCATCCCTTTCCATCGTGTTCTTTATAGACTTTCTTCATCCCTTTTCATCTTGTGTTCTTTATAGACTTCCTTCATCCCTTTCCATCTTGTGTTCTTTATAGACTTCCTTTATCCCTTTCCATCTTGTATTCTTTATAGACTTCCTCCATCCCTTTTCATCTTGTGTTCTTTATAGACTTCTAAAGTATCACTATCCCTTCTTTCTTCATCCATTTCTATCTTGTGTTCTTTATAGACTTCCAAAATAACAGGAATCCTCCTTCCTTGTCCAAGAATTAACCATTTATCAACTTTTCTTGGACACCAACAAGCGACCAATCAATTTAATTTGTTCAAAGATTTCTACAGTACTACCAAGTTTAAGCATTTGAGGATATTGCTGTGAACGGAAGATTGAATTGGCCACTTGACTGTGATAATATTAATTAAAAATAATTATTAATTTAATATTTATAGCTAAAAACTAACAGGATTCACTTCTCAGTATTATTAAATATAAAAAGATTCCAGTGGTGCCCATGTACTAATATCCTAAGAAAATCATAATGAATTTAATATTTAGAACTAAAAACTAATAAGATTCACTTCGCAGGATTATTAAAAAAAAGATTCCAGTAGTGCCAATTTACTAATCTCCTAAGGAAATAATTATTAATGTAAAGAAAAGCATTACACTAGCGTTGTCGCTTTTCTTTAATTATAATTTTATTCATTGTTTTAAATTTACCTTGATCAATATCACGTTTGACAGCGACTCCTTTAGAACTGTCACTGTCAGTTAAATGTAAATGTGAAGTTAATTATTGAGATCATTGATAATGTTTTAAATATCATTTCATGTAAAAGAAATATCAGTAAAGGCTTTAAATGTTGTTTTTTTGTCTTTGCAGGTGAGGTAGTTATTTGTTTATAAGTAATTCAGGTGGAAATATATGTAAATAACTTTGTTAATGAAAATAAAATTTTGTCTTTATAGAAAAACGCAATTTCGTCTTTATTTCACCCAGCAGAGTGTGATGTTATTATATTAATTAAATTTTTATAGCTAAAAACTAATAAGATTCACTTCGCAATATTATTAAATATAAAAAGATTCCAGTGGTGTCAATTTACTAATCTCCTAAGGAAATAATAATTATTAATTTAATATTTTAAAACTAAAAACTAATCAGATTCACTTCGCAATATTATTAAATATAAAAAGATTCCAGTGGTGCCAATTTACTAATCTCCTAAGGAAATAATTATTAATTTAATATTTATAGCTAAAAACTTCGCAATATTATTAAATATAAAAAGATTCCAGTGGTGCCAATTTACTAATCTCCTAAGGAAATAATAATAATAGGAGTATTATTACATATAAAAAGATTCCAGTGGTGCCCATTTACTAATCTAATTATCGATTGAAAAAATAACTTTACCTGTATGTCGAGCACACTCAGCACTTCGGAATAGTACCCGGGATGCGATAAGGGACAACAGAGCGTTAGAATAACACCCAACCATTCGGAAGCCAAAGAATTACAACAAGCTGTCATTTCGGCACACAAAATCGCCAGATCGTTCAATCTCTCGTTTTCCATTTCTCTACAAACTTGAATCACCGCGTTACTAACGAACGAATATCTAAACAAAAAAAAACGAACCAATATCAAAATGTTTCCAATATTTCGATGATAGAATTTTTACCTGTTGTTTCCGTTTTCGTTCAACTGTTTAGCCAAGACGCTATCGATTCTTCCGGCTCTTCTAGGATTAATGAACAGTTCTTGCATGTACTGAGCGTTGTAGACGTAGATGTTGCTGGGCGTCGGTTGAGGGGACGTGTACAGGGCTTGCTTGATCTTCGGGTAAGCGTTACCGAACGGTTCTACCGCGTGGGGCTTCGATTTTAACAAACTACAAGAGGAGTATAGGTCGTATAAATGTGCCAAGATGCATCTTTCGGCCGAGCTACAGTCGCCAGGATTGGAAACGTGTTTTACGACTTTGCATAATCCTTCGAATACGGATGAGGTTTGTTCCGGTGAAACTGAAATTAAAAATCTATTACGTCCGAAATTATACCCCAAAACGATAGTAGTTTACACCCAGAGGTAGCCCTCAAAAAGGGCTAACAAAGTGGAGCAGCAATGAAAGGTTCAGTTGCTCACACCAAGGTCTTGGCTAAGGAGATTTACTTTAAATGTGAAGTAGCAAACGCAAGAATTTCCAAAGACATTAAAAGAGAAGAAATTGGTTCAGTATTGAAGGAACAAAGAAATAGAAAAACCCCTTTTCAACATGGCCGTCGGAAGCTTGAGGCATGGAACGACAAAATGTCCTATGGTTTTGTCGTACGTCCTCCATCCTGTCTTACATCATGTGTCATCTAACATTTTGACATACGTCATACTGTCATTGTAATGCACTACAGAACAAAAAAGTGTTCTATGGTCACATCATCAATCATCACTTTGTTGTTTCGTGGCGCATGATACTGACAGATTACAGTATGATTGATGATGTGACCATAGAACAATTTTTTGTTCTGTAGCGTATGCTAATGACAGTATGATTGATGATGTGACCATAAAACACTTTTTTGTTCTGTAGCGCATGACAATGACAGTTTACAGTATGACATATGATGTAACCATAGAACACTTTTTTGTTCTGTAGCGCATGACAATGACATCTTACAGTATGATTGATGATGTGACCAAAGGACAAATTTTTATTCTTTAGCGCATGACAATGACATCTTACAGTATGATTAATGATGTGACCATAGAACACTTTATTGTTGCGCATGACAATGACAGCTTACAGTATGACATATGATTGATAATGTGACCATAGAACACTTTTTTGTTCTGTAGCGCATGACAATGATATCTTACAGTATGATTGATGGCCACATCATCAAGCTTGAGGCATGGAACAACAAAATGTCCTATGGTTTTGTCGTACGTCCTCCATTCTGTCTTACATCATGTGTCATCTACCATTTTGACATACGTCATACTGTCATTAAAATGCGCTACAGAACAAAAATTTGTTCTATGTTCACATCATCAATCATCACTTTGTTGTTTCGTGGCGCATGACAATGACAGATGGCAGTATGATTGATCATGTGACCATAGAACACTTGTTTGCTCTGTAGCGTATGCTAATGACAGTATGATTGATGATGTGACCATAGAACACTTTTTTGTTCTGTAGCGCATGACAATGACAGCTTACAGTATGAAATATGATTGATGATGTGACCATAGAACACTTTTTTGTTATGTAGCGCATGACAATGACATCTTACAGTATGATTAATGATGTGACCATAGAACACTTTATTGTTGTGTAGCGCATGACAATGACAGCTTACAGTATGACATATGATTGATGATGTGACCATACAACACTTTTTTTGTTCTGTAGCGCATGACAATGACAGCTTACAGTATGATTGATGATGTGACCATAGAACACTTTTTTGTTGACAATGACAGCTTACAGTATGACATATGATTGATGATGTGACCATAGAACACTAACCCCCCATATTAAATATTACAGATAAATGGAGAAATACATTCAAGTCAAAATACAATGAAAGAGACGTTAAAAAGTATGGAAATTGTAGAAAAATCAATTTGGAGAAACCTAGAGTGGGAAAAGTATGTTTCCCCACATGTTGCACACTATATTTTTTCTACAACTGCAATAATCTGAAAGTTGTGACACCTATTAAAAGGTTGTCACATAAAAAATACTTTATAATATCAGAATAAATACTTTTACTTGCATCACATGAATTGTACTTACGTAGTAAACAGCAATGGTACCTCCTCAACACCCCGACGACGTACAAACTCAAAGAAGTCGTGTAATTCCTGCTCAAAGCCAAGTTTTTGTTGTACAATTGCGTTTCCACTTCGGGTAATTCTTTCAGAATCTGTATACAAACTTCGATCAGACCGTAAATGTTCAAAGCCAGTTCCATCAGATCGAACAGGAAGGCGACGTGTTCTTGAACGGGTAGATAATTCGAGTTCCCCGTTCCGAAGGAATTCAACATTTCTATGACGGTAACGCTGCATTGCCACGTCACTAGATGTTGATCGAAGTAACTGAGACTCTGGCACTTCTGCGTCGTCGCTTCGAAATTAAACTCGTTGCGTTGCTTCTTCACTTTACCGCCCTCCACGACGTCTATGCTGAATTTTTTCGAAAACAGTTTGCAGATTTCCTTCGACATTTTCTTCACCGTGTGTCGAGCCTCGTCTCGGATCTTCCCGACGCCGTACAGTAGGACGTGCCGTTGGTTCGAATCGTGCTGGGAAAAAGGATCGTCTTGACTTAGAGGAAAATGCGTCGTGTACAGTAAATGCCTGGAGGGTTTCACTTTGTGATCGTTGTGATCGGTTTCCATCGGAACGTGACCCATGGACGTGGGAACGTGCGAATGGTGGCCGTGGTCGTGTTCTTTGGGACTGTCCGGAAAATCCATCGAGTTCTGTTGGTCTTCTTTGATATTTTGCAGGATCTTGTCAATGTCGTGATCGATGTTGTCATCGCAATCCATCGGCTGGATAAAAATATAAGTATCACCGTAAGAAACGATTATAAGACCTGAAAAAATTGAAACTAACCTCCATTTTGGTATGATGGTGATTCAAAGTGCTGTCCGAATTTTCTTCGGGTCCTAATAAATCTCCACGAGAGATTAACGTGCACATGTAAGCGTCGTGGGAAAATACGTCGCGACGGATCAGTTCCGAGAAAAGGTGAACCAGATTGGAAAAAGCAGTTTTCTTCTAAAATCAAAATCAACCTTAAACGATCTCCTTAGACACTTTCAAAGCAAAATTAATAGACGACCAGAAAAACTTCGAAACTTTCTGTAATGTTTCTATTTTTATCAAGTCGCGGATGCAGATTTTAGGTGACCAGCCGTGATACATGCAGATACTGAACGGACTAAAGGTATAGTGGAAGATACACCCTGTGGTGTGAACACCCCGTATATTTTGTATACTTAATTAAATCGTTTATTAGAAAATACCGATGGCCTATACCACAGTAGTTTTTTTTATAGTATGGCACGTTCAATGCCACATCGTGTCTTTAACAAAGGTTGAATAAACAAAAGATAGAAATAAATACACAGCAATGCATAGACGACGAGTTCAATGTATTATATTCACGATCAATTTCACTGTGTTGCTGATACAGCATTAATTTAATTTGTTTATAGTAATTAAATGTTGTACTCTAATTCATTCATAGAAAATATAGTTTAATGTTTTTAGCGTGAAAAGTTTTTTTTCCATAGAACCCCGAATATTAAATATTAGAACCAGAAAAGGAAAGGAAAATGTTTCGATTGGAGTAAATATTTTTGGAAGGAGGCATAAAATATTTTCTTTTTCAACAGTGTCTTTGAAATTTCTTTTTTTATGTTCATTGTCATCACTATCACTTATTTAGATTTTTGTATCTTCCATCAGAATTTGTATCTGATAATACATTTTTTTCAATTGATCTGAGGACATATTTCTATATTTGGATCATAATTATCGTCTTGTTTTAATCATGCTGTCATAGAATAAAAATTGAGTTGAAGAAAATGATTTTTAAATGAGGAAAAGAAAGAGGAAATGTTGCATGAGAAACAAGAAAAATGGCAATGGTGGCGATGGAAATCTAAGAGAAGATGCCCAATGAGGCATTTTGTGTTTGAGATAGCAAAAAGAGGCCAGATGGGAATCTGAGGTAAGATGTATGTAAAGCAATATAGACCATGGGGAGATGGGAATGACGCAATATGTGCATAAGACAGCAAAAAGAGATCATAGGGAGATGGGAATCTGAGAGAAGATGCATGTGAGGCAGCAAAAACTGCAAAGGGGAGATGGGAATCCGAGGGAAAGTGTTTGAGGCAGCAAATTAGGTCATGGGTAGATGGGAATGAGGCAATATATGCATGAGACAGTAAAAAGATGCCATGGGGAGATGGGAATCTGAGGTAAGATGTATGTAAAGCAATATAGACCATGGGGAGATGGGAATGACGCAATATGTGCATAAGACAGCAAAAAGAGATCATAGGGAGATGGGAATCTGAAAGAAGATGCATGTGAGGCAGCAAAAATTGCAAAGGGGAGATGGGAATCTGAGGGAAAGTGTCTGAGGCAGCAAAATTGAGTAAAAGGGAATGAGGCAATATATGCAGGACACAATAAAAAGAGGCCATGGGGAGATGGGAATCTGAAGTAAGATGTTTGTGAGGCAGTAAGGGCCATGGGGAGATGGGAATGAGGCAATATGTGCATAAGACAGCAAAAAGAAGTCATAGGGAGATGGTAATCTGAGAGAAGGTTAGGCAGCAAAAAATGCAAAGGGGAGATGGGAATCTGTGGCAGCTATAAAGGACATGAATAGAAAGGAATGAGGCAATATGTGAATGAGATACCAAATAGAGGCCATGGGGAGATGGGAATCTAAGGGAAGGTGTATCTGAGGCAGCAATAAAGGCCATGGGTAAAAGGGAATGAGGCAATATATGCAGCACACAGTAAAAAAATACCATGGGGAGATGGGAATGAGGCAATATGTGCATAAGACAGCAAAAAGAGGTCATAGGGAGATGGAAATCTGAGAGAAGATGCATGTGAGGCAGCAAAAACTGCAAAGGGGAGATGGGAATCCGAGGGAAAGTGTTTGAGGCAGCAAATTAGGTCATGGGTAGATGGGAATGAGGCAATATATGCAGGACACAATAAAAAGATGCCATGGGAAGATGGGAATCTGAGGTAAGATGTATGTGAAGCAATATAGACCAAGGGTAGATGGGAATGAGGCAATATATGCATGAGACAGCAAAGATAGGCCATGGGGAGATAGGAATATGAGAGTAGATGCATGTGAGGCAGCAAAAAATGCAAAGGGGAGATGGGAATGAGGCAATATGTGCATAAGACAGCAAAAAGGGGCCATGGGGAGATGGAAAGTTGAGAGAAGATGCATGTGAGACAGCAAAAAATGCAAAGGGGAGATGGGAATCTAAGGGAAGATGGGAAATAAGGTCATGGGAAGATGGGAATTCGGCAATATATGCATGAGACGGCAAAAAGAGGTCATGGGGAGTGGGACCCCGAGGAAAGATATATGTGAGACAGCAAAAAAAGCCATGGGTAGATGGGAATGAGGCAATATTTCCCTCATCTCCCCATGGCCTCTATCTGCTATCTCATGCAGAAATCGCCTGATACCCATTTTGCATTCCATTTTTTGCTGTCTCATGCACATATTCCCTTCTACCCATGGCCTTTTTTGCTGCCTTCCCTCAGATTCCCATCTCCCCATGGTCTCTTTTTGCTGTCTCACATATATCTTTCCTCAGGGTCCCATCTCCCCATGATGTGAGGCAGCAAAAATTCCAAAGGGGAGATGGGAGTTTGAGGGAAGATGCATGTGAAGCAGCAAAAAAAAGCCATGGGTAGAAGGAAGTCAGGCAATATGTGCATGAAACAGCAAAAAATGTAATGGGGAGATGGAAATCAGGCAATTTGTGCTTGAGATAGCAAGTAGAGGCCATGGGGAGATGGTAATGAGGCAATATTTCCCTCATCTCCCCATGGCATTTGCTATCTCATGCAGAAATTTCCAGATACCCATCTTGCATTGCATTTTTTGCTGTCTCATGCACATATTGCCTGATTCCCTTCTACCCATGGCCTTTTTTGCTTCCCTCAGATTTCCATCTCCCCACGGCCTCTTTTTGCTGTCTCACATATATCTTTCCTCAGGGTCCCATCTCCCCATAATGTGAGGCAGCAAAAAATGCAAAGGGGAGATGGGAATCTGAGGGAATGTGTATATGAGGCAGCTATAAAGGCTATGGGTAGAAGGGAATGAGGGAATATGAGCATGAAACAGCAAAAAATGCAATGGGGAGATATGAATCTGAGAGAAGATGCGAGGCAGCAAAAAAGGCCATGGGTAGAAGGAAATCAGGCAATATGTGCATGAAACAGCAAAAAATGTAATGGGGAGATGGAAATCAGGCAATTTGTGCTTGAGATAGCAAATAGAGGCCATGGGGAGATGGGAATCTGAGAGAAAATGCTTGTGAGGCAGCAAAAAAGATTTGTCTTGAGAGACAGGAAGAGAGGATTTATTTATTTTTGCATATTAGGATGCTTCTCTAAAGTGACCCTGACTTGTAGTGCCATGTAAGTAAAGTAGAAATAGACACCTATGATAGTTTTCTTAGAATAATTTTAACAAAAAATACATTGCAGAAAGCTAGATATAGAAAGTTAGTAAACAGTTAAAAATTGTGGAGTATAAATAGAAAAATAACTGAAATATCGATATAAATTAAAGGGTGTGTAAATAAACTTACCATCGAACAATCATCCGGCGCAGGTATGGGAGCGTCGACGTCCAAAAACTTCATCAACAGCGATTGAAACATCGGAGGACCACCCGGAACGCTACTAACAGAGTCTTTATCGTCACCTGGAGTTGTTTCCTGATCGCCCGAACTGTTCGTATCCGATTGCCTTCTATCTAACAAGGCTGCGACTGCCAGAGCTCGATGTTCTCCAGTCCTTTCCGGAGATACCGCCCATTCGCACAACAATTTAACCACGGCATCTTCTTGTTCGTTAGATCCACTGAATATCTGAAAAATTAACAACGATTCTTTCTAATCCTCTTCTGAAAACATGAAGAAATCCGACTTACTTTCGCGTATAGAGTATCCAGTGAATTGGTAGAGTCCATTTTATCGAACCTGTGACGATCCAGAGCGTCCAGAGCCGCCAGCACCCTCGTTGTTACTGTACCTAAAAGTGTACCAACAGGAATCGAAGACCAAATAAATGCAAACAAAATCTAAACGTTTAAAACCCTTCAGCTACCTATTTTACCGAAAAAAAAATCAATCCGGGGGTTAGAAACATTCATATTTTTGTTAGCCGTCGGTTTTTTTCTTACCTGCAGGCGACACTTGCCATTTTTCCGTACACCATCGCCCCTCGGCTTTCTTACTGCGTTCCCTGATGCAACTTTCGGCGAATACAATTTGTTTTCTAAACGTATTCATGTCGCAACGAGGCGGTACCGGTAGCATAGAAGGTAAAACCGGTAAATTATCCAAGGGAGAACCGTGCCAGATAGTCCCGACACCAGTACTACACCATACTAGAGCAGTCGGGCATTCCAATACTATCGTTTGGATGATGGTGCTTAGTTGTAACACTGTATACACAAAAATAAAAGAGAAATTACGAAAAGGCAGCAGCCAAACACCTAAAGATTGACGTATATAGTTAGGTTAGGGTAGGTTAGGTTAAAAAAAATCACTTTATATCAAAAATAAGCAAGTATTGCACAACTTTTTAAAGTTATTCTAAAAAAAAATTCTTATCATTGTAAAATTTGTATTTGTAGATATAAACAGAAAGTTTTAAATCATGTTTTGATAAAAAACTCACCAATATCTCGATGATGGGGACAATTTTGATATTCAACCATTGTACTCTGTAGTGGATTTGCTGGAGCAGTTTCCTTCTTGTCTTTATCAGTTTCTTTCTGTTCAGTCTTACTTTCGCTTGTTGGTGATGTCATAACTATTGGTTCTGCAACATTAGTAAGCATGCTTCCCAATTTTTTAGCACAAAAATGTGCCAATCTTCTACACAGCAGTTCTGATTGCACAAATTCATCCATGTATTGGAGTGTAATTGGTAAAAATAACCTTAATATACCATCATCGTTTGGTGTTTGTGATTTTTGCTTTTCTAAAAGGTCTATTATCCAATTTAAGACTTCTTGTCTATCCATAAGGCCTAAAATAATAATAATATCAAATAATAGTCAATACAGGTAATAGATACTTTACCTTCCTCATACATATACTTCAATAACCTTGTACAGTAATTCCAATGCCTCATTGCAAGCTTTTGTTCAGTCTCATTTGTATGAACTGCATTCAACATTGTGTTAATGGGTTTTTCAGTCTGGGAATACAGCTCCTGCAACTTTGGTATCTGATCTTTAAGGAACTTTAAAGTTGTACCAGTCCATTCTAAAAATTAAATAAATAACAAGAAAATGGAAAAAACTTAGAGAGAAACAATTTTTCTTACCAGTAGTTGGATCAGGCATTTGCCTCTTTTTAATTTTAGCCTCAGAAACAGCAACAGTATAAGCAGAACTCAACTTAATAAACCAAGCTGCTCTAAGCATTGGGACTTGATATTCAGTCAACATTATAAATATTTCCTCTTTTTTATTAAAATTCGGAGCTCTTTTTGATAAATTCATTAGAGGTTTATTGCCTGATAAATCCTTAAACCATGCTTCTATGTGGTTTTTGGTACGATTTGTTACTGGCCAGAAATTATCTTTTGGATTTATCTGTTGTCGCTTTTTACCAGAATCTGGTAACATAGACAATTCCTCTTTTCGCGAAATAATTGCATTGAAATATGCCCCAACCTTAAAGTAACATTACTACTTACTACACATCTAAATAAAACAACAGCTTATATATAGAATTATATAAACAAACTAACTTCCACGAATACTTACCTTGTTTGCAGTAACATTACAATTTCTGGCAGTTCCAAACTCATCACTGAGATGGGTCATCGTAGGAAATCCATGTTTTACATTCATGCTAGTCAACTCATCTTCCTTTTGCTTCGGTTCTTGGGGATATACATCAGGAGGACCGATTCGCTGTTTCTTTAGGGGTCTTTTCTCATATAAGAAATTCGTACTCAACATTTTGACTTAATTAATTTAATCTAGATACGTAATGAATATTTTATCAATTAAAAACTATACATAAATTATAAACTATAAGCTATTTATGAATTAAATAATAACAATTTAAATTGTATTCATTATGCCAACAATCTCGACCCCATTTTGAATAAAATAAACTGTCAGAAACGTCAATGTCACGATGACAGATGTCTTAGGTGGTTTTTGGTGAAAAACATTTAAAACGAAAATTAATTATTATTAATTTATTTTTATTATTTATTTTAATTATATACACAACTTGTACTTTCTATAAAAACTATAAGTAATAATATCTTAAAATTTTGTTTATCTCATTTTTGATATTTTTATCGTTTCGGTTGGTAGTATAACTGTCATTGAACACAAGTTCCATGTTCCATAGGCAAGTTTTCTCTTTTTGATTTTGCCAGTTCGCCGAATGTAAAAGGAATATTTATTTCTTGACAACAGATTTAAATCCATTTATTTATAGAAATTGCAGAAGATGGCTGATGCGAGTGGTGAAAAATTATCTAAAAAGTAAGTGTATTAACCGGGAGACCACTCAATCTGTTCAATACTTACTCTAACCTAAAACCATGATGCAAAGTATTCAATATATGAGCAAACGACTGTTTTCTATTAATTATGGATTATTACAAAAAAGTAAAAGGTAAATCTGATGTACCTTTTGACCTAAACTAACTTCAATTCAATTTTTTCCAGCGAATTAAAGCGACGACTTAAAAATGAACAGAAAGCCAAAGAAAAAGCGGAGAAAGCTTCTCAACAACCCCCTCAACCTCAAAAACAAAAAGAATTAAAGGTTAAAGAAGAAGACGTTAATCCTAACGAATATTACAAGCTCAGAACGACAGCTATAAGTAAACTTAAAGAATTAGGAGGTGAACAATCTCCTTACCCACACAAGTTTCACGTATCATCGTCACTGGAAAGTTTTATTGAAAAATATTCATATCTTAAAGACGGCGAAGTACTAGAAAACGACCGCCTTAGTGTAGCTGGACGAATTCATGCTATTAGAGAATCTGGACCCAAACTAGTGTTTTATGATTTGAGAGGTGAAGGAACCAAACTACAAGTTATGGCTAATGCCAGGCTTTATGATGATGAGGAGAAGTTTATAGATGATACAGGTAAGTTGAGATTTATCTGAGATTAATAATTTTGTATGATTTTAATTTTTTTAAATTGTATCATGAATTTTATTTAAAACATTTTACTTATATTAATATTAAATGTGTTGGTAAATAAAAGGACTAATATATTATAGATTGTTTTAAAACTTTACACAGTTATATATATTGTTAAATCTTCAAAATATTAGAGGTATCTTACAAGAGGAAAAAGTCGATTTTAGGAAGGTCAACTTTCGGTTAGGATAAAATTGGTAGAAGTTACTATAGAAAATTGAAAGGTCTGAGTTGTCCATAATGTTGCTTTTGTGGCCTTTTGCCACTATATCCTTACCTTCTAAGATTCTGGAATGCAATGATGAATGCATGTCATGTATTCACAATGTGAATGCATTGAAATCAAAAATCATCTCACTATTTTTATATCATACCAAAACTATTTTGTTTCTGAGTTATGCGTCAAAATCTCAGACCATGTCATAACGCTCGATTCACTAGTCGCTACAAGGCAAGATAAATTTTTTAGAATTTTTCTGATGGCAGATTCGTTTTTACGAGGTTAAAATTAGTCTGAATCCGAATTTTCAGCTCATTCCGAGAGATTTCGAAAATTTTCATTTTTTCGAAGGAAGGTATAGGTATGGAAAAAAGTCAATTTTAGGAAGGTCAACTTTCGGTTAGGATAAAATTGGTAGAAGTTACTATAGAAAATTGAAAATTTCAGGGTTTGTAGGAAATTTTCTTGGCTTTTCAACGGTGCAATCTAAAAATAGCTACAATTTTTTGTTTCTGAGTTATGCGTCAAAATCTCAGACCATGTCATAACTCTCGATTCACTAGTCGCTACAAGGCAAGATACATTTTTTAGAATTTTTCTGATGGCAGATTCGTTTTTACGAGGTTAAAATTAGTCTGAATCCGAATTTTCAGCTCATTCCGAGAGATTTCGAAAATTTTCATTTTTTCGAAGGAAGGTATAGGTATGGAAAAAAGTCGATTTTAGGAAGGTCAACTTTCGGTTAGCATAAAATTGGTAGAAGTTACTATAGAAAATTGAAAATTTCAGGGTTTGTAGGAAATTTTCTTGGCTTTTCAACGGTGCAAACTAAAAATGGCTACATTATTTTGTTTCTGAGTTATGCGTCAAAATTTCAGACCATGTCATAACGCTCGATTCACTAGTCCCTACAAGGCAAGATATATTTTTTAGAATTTTTCTGATGGCAGATTCGTTTTTACGAGGTTTAAATTCAGGGCTCTGGAAAATTGATCCTAGATGGCTTTTGACTCGTTAGTTTCAACTAGTGGGAATCACTCCAGTTGGTTTGGTTCTCAGGGCCGTATTCCTTGATCTAGATTTATAAAGTTAAAATATTCTTAGACAAACTAAGAAGAGGAGATATAATTGGAGTTGAAGGAGTCCCTAGTAGAACCAAGAAGGGAGAACTTTCAATTTTGCCAAAGAAAATAAAGTTATTGTCTCCTTGCTTGCACATGTTGCCTCATTTGCATTATGGATTGAAAGACAAGGAAACTAGATTTAGACAGAGGTACCTGGATCTATTATTAAATAACAGAGTGCGTAAAATATTTGAAGTGAGGGCGAAGATAATTGCGTACGTAAGGAGATTTTTGGATGAAATGGGTTTTTTGGAGATTGAAACTCCCATGATGAACATGCAACCGGGAGGAGCTATAGCTAAACCTTTCATTACCCATCACAACGAATTAGGTATGGATTTATATATGAGAATCGCACCGGAACTGTACCACAAGACTTTGGTCGTTGGAGGTTTGGATAGAGTTTATGAAATCGGCAGACAGGTGAGTTAGGTAAATATCTAAGTGGTAGCAAGCAGGAAACTGACTTTGGTTTGATATTGTTTAGTTTAGGAATGAAGGTATAGATCTAACTCACAACCCAGAGTTTACAACCTGTGAATTTTACATGGCTTACGCTGATTACAATGATCTTATGGCGATTACTGAAGAGATGGTGTCAGGTATGGTGAAAAGTATACATGGCAGTTATAAAATAACGTATCACCCTAACGGACCTGACGAAGAAGCTGTGGAGATTGATTTTACTCCTCCGTTTAAGAGAATTTCGATAATATCGACCTTGGAAAAAGAGTTGAACGTTAAATTTCCTTCGGATTTAACTTCCAGTGAAGCTCAGCAGTTCTTAAACGACCTCTGCATTAAGCACAACGTGGAATGTACTCCTCCTAGAACTTCTAATAGGTTGCTGGATAAATTAATTGGTGATTTCATTGAGGAAAAATCGATTAATCCTACTTTTATCATCGAACATCCTCAGGTGATGAGTCCATTGGCTAAATGGCACAGGTCGATTCCTGGTTTAACTGAAAGGTTGGTAGCAACGAGATTTTACTTGTGGTACAGCGGGATGAACGTTTTTATTTATAGGTTCGAATTATTTGTCATGAAAAAGGAAATTTGTAATGCTTACACTGAATTAAACGATCCCGTGGTGCAAAGAGAGAGATTTGAACAACAAGCAGCTTTAAAAGCCGAAGGAGATGATGAGGTTCCTTTGCTGGATGAAGATTTTTGTAAAGCTTTGGAATTTGGTCTGCCTCCCACTGCTGGCTGGGGCATGGGAATCGACAGAGTCACCATGTTCTTGACAGACAACAACAACATTAAGGTTTTTATTGATTTATTTTGTTTTTAAATATTTTGATCTTCCAAACGTTGTATTTTTAGGAAGTTTTGCTCTTCCCTGCAATGAAACCGGACGATCCTAATAAGAATAAAGAAGCAGCAGAAGATAAAGTGGAAGATGGTGCTAAATAAGACCTTATATTTATAAGAGTAAACATTTTGATTTGAAATAAAAAATTTCATTTACAAATCTTGTTTTATTCCGTTAACACTTTTCAGTCCCTTTCCTGGCTCGAAGGACCAATTTTTGTTGGACCTTTTTCAGGAAAAGAGAATCCTTCAAGGACCATATCGCGAGATTAAGTTCTTGGAATAAGAATGCGATTTCCACGTGGATTATCAAAATATACTGAACCCACTTACTTGTAAAGTGGTTTTTTGGGGAAAAAATATTTATCAATTGCTGCTCTTTTCCAGTACTTTATTTATACGAGGGTTGTCTGGAAAGTTTCCGACCTAGCAACTTTTAGCTTAGGGAACAAAAAAAGTCGCTTGGGGCTAGATCTGGTGAGTAAGGAGGGTGGTCAAGCAGTTCAAACCGTAATTCGTGGATTTTCGCCATGGCAACCGCTGAGGTGTGAGACGGCACATTGTCTTGGTGAAACAAAATTCTTTTTTTTTTGCAAATGTGGTCGTTTTCTCAAAATTTCTGCCTTCAGCTTGTCAGGTAATGATGCGTAGTATGCTCCTGTAAAGGTTTTTCCTTTTTGAAGATAATCGATTAAGATAACTCCATAACTATTCCAGAAAATAGTTGCCATCACTTTCCCAGCCGAAGGAACAACTTTTGCTTTTTTTGGAGCCGATTCCCCCTTCGCAGTCCATTGATTTGACTGTGTTTTTGTTTCTGGAGTATAATGGTGTATCCAAGTTTCATCTACAATCATTAATCAGCGCCAAAACTCTGATTTATTGCGCCTAAACTGCGCCAACAGAGAGTTGGAAATGTTCATTCGAACACGTTTTTAGCCAAAAGTGAACAAACTCGGCACCCAACTCGCGAACAGATTTCTCATGCCTAAATCTTGATTCAATAGGTGACAAACACGTTCTTTGGACATGTTTATAGCCTCTGCTATCTAGCACCTTTTGATGAACTTGAGCGATATTATCGTCAGTGGGTGCAGTTTTTGGACGTCCCGAACATTCATCGTCACCCAAAATCTCTGAAGATTGATTATCAAAACCTGTATTAGGTTATTAAAACGTGGAAGGATGTAGTTGTGGAGACAAGTATAAAACCAAGTGGATTAATAAAACAATAACACTATATAATAAACTGGCTTTTCTATCAAATAAATTACACATTGAAAATTTCAAGTTTACATGATAGAATTTATTATAGTACACTGTAGACAAATTCTTCCACCAGATTCGCAAATTGTCATGTCTTCCTGTTAAATTTTCTAATCAGAACGACTGGCAGTAATTTTCATACATCGTCGTCCGTATCAATTGGTATAGTCGAGTTGTAATGTTCTCCTAATCGATACAAATATCTGTGATAGGTTAATATTAATTGCGGAGCTTTAAATTGTTCGCCCTGTAAAGTAGGAGGTCCGGTGGCTTGGATTACTTTGATAGGACACGTTAAAATGTTGGATAAAGCCCTTAACTCTAGTTGTCCACCCCATAATTTAGTCGTAGCGACGTCCTTACAATAATTTTCGAATTGTTCTTCACTAACTACTTCGGATTCGTCTAGTTCATTGCACATAAAAGGTAAGAAATCGTCTTTGTTTTTTCTCATAAATTCTGCAGTTAATTTCCTTAAATCGCTAACGGATTTTGTGGGTCTGCCAGTGACTTGAAGTTGATGATTGACAGCTAGGTAAAGGCAATTCCCATCTGCGGGAATGTTGTGAAGTTTCAGATTCATAGGTTTGAGGACTTGCTTGATTGCATTGATTTCTAAATGTCTAGGACCTTCTTTGTTTTTCTCTGCTTGTTCTAAAATCCGTTTTTCTCTTTCCTTCGCTTCAAATTCTTTTTTATTCCTTCGTTTTTGAGCTCTTGATACGCGAGTATTATTAGTTACGGTTTCTATTTCTTGATCTTCGAGGATTTCCTTTTCTTCTTCATTTTCTATACTACTATTCAACGATTCTGAGCAAAAGTTATTTTCTTCAAGTTCTTTAGTTTGTTTTTCCTCTAATTCTAATTCTAGCTTTGCTATTTCTTCAGTTATTTCCTTCTTCTTTTTCTTATCACCTTTCGGAATACTCTTTTTTAACGATTGTACCTTCGACTGAAGCTCCTTTTTTTCTAATTTGTGTTTTTTCAATAACTCCTCCTCGGAAATAGCATCTCCGGAATTCATAGTGATTTTTTCTTTAATAGTTAAATGTTGATACTTAAATTATACTCAACTTTCCGCATTTAGGGATGTAGTAAGGTAATACAAATACATTTAATTTTGGGTTAGGAAATAAGGACATCTGTCAGTGTCAGTGAGTGTCAGTGCAACACTGTTGCCATCTGAATTTTCACTATACCAAAACCTTAGAACATAAAATAGTATTTTATGTTCTAAGACCAAAACCAAACATTGCATGCTTTAATTTTTAAAAATATAAAATACACCATAGAGAAAGAAACTCGGGTCCGTTGTATTTTTCGACCCACGGAATTTCATGACGATTTTTTTTATTGGAGAGCCCTATTGCTATAGAGCATTTGAAGAGAAAAACATTCTTGGAATTAACATGAAATTCCGTGGATCGCAAAGTACAACGAAACTAGAAAATCATTTCCAATTTTTCTATGGATTACACTTAGTAGTCTACATTGTGGACGTTCGCGAAAATATGTTCAATAATTCATTCGCTAAAACATGCCTCTACTATAATGGAATGTCAAAATGTCACGTATATGTCAGTCAGTTTGTCAATTTAATTTTTTATTATATGTGGTTTTTAGGTTAAGCGATTGCTAAAGTTCATATTTTAGGGTCAAAGTCCAATTTTATGTAAAGTTAGAGGACTCGGGAAGGTTTAAAAATCAACGGTTGATTAGGATTTTTTCGAGATGTCTTCCATACGTTTTTTGGGGGCTCTGTGTAGATCGTCGAAAAATTACCCTCATATTTATAGCATTTGTAAGTACGTTTGATATTATTGTCTGTGTATTTCTAGGTGTATTTTTGTAGATCAAACGAGATGTATGTCTTCGGCAGAACTGAAACATTTCAAATTAAAAGTGGTCGACAATGTCGGCGTGTTAACGATAGATTCTCCCGGAGCGAAAGTAAGTAATATTTGTATGTTTATATTTGTTTATGACCTCAGTTTTTTGTATTGTTTGCGATCTTGTTGTCCATGAATATCCAAATTTGGAAATGGCAGATGTCAGTTTTCTTTTATTTCATTTTAATAATAACATATTAATATGAGTGTTCTAAGTGTTGGTTGTACAATTAATATAAAAAGAAGTGATGGAAGGGTACAAAAGGCTGTGATATCGTCTATAAATCACGAACAGAATTGTGTAAAAGTTGAGTGGTTCGAAAATGGAGAAACCAAAGGAAAGGAAGTACATTTTGCTAATCTTATTCCACTTAATAATGGTATTCAGATCATTAGATCCGTTCTAAAAAAGGAGAATTTTCTTAAGGATCGTAGTCAAATATTGGATGATAGTGTGTTAAACAACAAACATAAACGACGACTATCGGCTTCTAGTAAAGATCACCGAGTTCATTCTGCTAAACCTAGGTTAATACAAGACGATGTCACTGTGAGTATAAACGAAAGTAGCGAAATAGCTGTAGATGGTATTAAAAAGAAACCAAACAATAAATCGATACGATCAGCAGTCGAGTATAACGGCAAAATCAAAGAAAGTGCAACCCTAAAAAAATTAAGCAAATTAGAAAAAGATCGTATGGAGAGAAGAAAAAAACACGCGGAAGTGAAAGCAGAAAAGGAAGAAATCGTCAAGAAAAATCAAAACAATCCTCACTGGGAACTTTTGAACATGATAGCCGCTTATCAGAATACGATCGAGTTCAAACCGCTTTCATCTAAAGAAGACACCATCGAAAATCATCTAATAACAGTAGCCGTTAGAAAACGGCCGTTGAACAGCATCGATTTGTTTAAAAAAGAAATCGACATCATCACAATCCCAAACAAGAATCAACTTATAGTTCACGAACCCAAATACAAAGTAGACCTAACCAAATACCTCGACAATCATACGTTCACCTTCGATTACGCCTTCAACGAAAACTGCACCAACTTCATGGTTTACAAATACACGGCTCAGCCTCTAGTGAACACAGTCTTCGAAGGTGGTTTCGCCACCTGCTTCGCATACGGTCAAACCGGATCCGGGAAAACTTACACCATGAGCGGAAACTTCAACGACGGCAAAGAAAAAGGCATCTACGCTCTAACAGCGGCGGATATCTTTAAAGAAATACGTTCGCCGAAATATAGGAGTTTAGCTTTGACGGTATCTTGCAGTTTTTTCGAAATCTACGTTAAGAAAGTCTCGGATTTATTAAACAACAAAAAACCGTTGAAGATACTTGAAGATGGTAAACAACAAGTTCAAATCGTAGGATTAACGGAGCGTAGTGTATCCTCAGTCCAAGAAGTGCTGCAATTAATCAACTTAGGTAACGAAGAAAGAGCTTCCGGACAAACATCGGCGAACGCTAATTCTTCAAGGTCACACGCTATATTCCAAATCTATTTAAGAAGCAACACGAACATGAAGAAAATCCACGGTAAATTTTCGCTGATAGATCTAGCCGGTAATGAAAGAGGCGCTGATACGTTTTCCTCTTCCAAACTCACCAGATTAGAAGGTTCTGAAATCAACCAATCGCTACTCTCTCTTAAAGAATGCATCAGAGCTTTGGGTAAAAAAGGGGCGCATTTACCATTCAGAGCGTCGAAACTCACCCAAGTATTGAGAGATTCCTTTGTGGGGGTCAATTCCAAAACGTGCATGATCGCTATGGTATCCCCCGGGGTTAGTTCTTGCGAAAATACTTTGAATACTCTAAGGTACGCCGATCGAGTCAAAGAACTAGGTGGAGGAGATGTCGTTATTAATTTTACAGAAACGAACGATCACAATTCGAATTGTTACGATGTGGAGACTCAAAATATGGCGACGATACAAGAAAGCGTACCCGATGTTCCCAATAAAGTTAAAATCGAAAAGAAAATGATTCATCTGCATAGGGAGGCGATTCAAAAACTGTACAAGAGCATGGAGGATTCGGTGCAGATGATTAATTCTTTGGACGACGATTCCGACGAGTACGGCAAGATTTGGAACGAACTTATCGATGATCTCGTCGAGTACTTGACGAATGCCAGGATGTGATTTTTTTTTTTTATATACGATTTATTTTTTTTACAAGATATTTACTTGATTTATAATTAAAAAGTAATTATTTAACGAGTTAAAATTATTTGATTAAAACGCAAGAGAAAAAAAATTATACAGGGTGCTTCAAAAAAAGGTAACACCGTCTCTAGGATAGGTAAAAAACTGAAAAATAATTGGGGTTTGCTTAGTAAAATTTTTTTCTAACGCCATCCGTTTTCAAGATAAAGGGCGTTGAAGAAAATAAAAAATTACACATTTCTTACGATTTTGCCGAAACTACTGGCACCATTGCAATGAAATTTTATACGAATATGTTTTGGAGGCTGATATATCCCATGAATTTGTTTTTATAACTAACTCTCATAGAGGGCGCTAGTTACACAATTCATACAACGTATTATTCAACATAACTTTTTTTAGGGTAGAATTATTAATCAAAACTCCAAGTGAACATAAACATCGTTTAATTCTACACCAAAAAGGTACTCTTGGTAAAACTCGATATTATGTACCGTTTTCGGAATATTTTGATTTGAAAATTATGAAGTAATAATCGCTCCTGGTATAAACTCTAAGTTTGCCATGTAAAATTGACATTTATTGATTGTTATGACAATAAGTCAACAAAATAAGGAATATTGTAACCTAAATATTTTTGACACATATATTGCAACGTTGTATTATTGGGTGGTAGGCTACAAAAATTCAAACCTATAGGGTGATCTGACCTGAGTTTGTAAGATGACAAAATCGACAAATCCAAAAAAAAACCATGACCGATTTTGCTCCTCTTTTTGGCATACACAAAATCTCAATTTACTTGTCATTTAAAGTTGATATACATTTTTTTGTGTATCGTATTTTCCTTATTACATAAAGTGAGACTTTTACATAATATATGCATCATTTATTCCTATATGAATCATTCAATACACCGACATTACCATAAACGTTTCTTGTGACTCAGTTTTAGAATGGAATTGAATTTTATACGAGGTCGTCATCTTGTTTAGGCGGTTTAAATAAGCTACAATTTTTTTTCTAAATCTGCTGTTTTTGGTTACGTAAATTGAAATTATTTCTTCTAGCAGTCCTAATTTTAAATTAAAACAAAATATGCATCAGAACTGTTTGAACAAATGGTTAAAAAAAGTGGTACATTTAATACAACCTTTTTAACAAACCCTGGACATCTTTATAGATAGACATTCTCAGATGTCTTTCTTAGTCCTAGATTTTACAGCCTCCGATCATGAATGGAGTAACCCTTTCTTTCTCAGAAGAGGTTAAGTACCTAGGAGTCATCCTTGATAGGAAACTTACGTGGAATGCACACCTCACTCATATTACCACAAAAGCAATAAGGGCTTTCTGGATGTGCCGTAGGCTTTTTGGGAAAACCTGGGGTCTGAAGCCAAAAATGATCTACTGGTCATATTTAACGGTTGTCAGACCCATTATCACTTATGCTGCGATGGTTTGGTGGACCAAAACAAAGCAGCAAAAGGCAATAAACGAGTTGCAGAAAGTGCAACGACTTGCCTGTATTGGGATCACGGGTGCTATGAGATCGTGTCCTACCGCAGCCTTAGAGGCAATGCTAGACCTTCCTCCACTACATTTACATGTACAGAGGATCGCTCTGAAAAATGCCTATAGGCTGACAAAGACCAAATCTCTGAAACCCGGTGACTTAACAGGACATCTTGAGGTATTAAGGGCTGTAACAACCCAAATCATGAAGATGCCTGCAAAACAAGATTTTGAACTCGCGTTAGATGTTATTATTAACGACCGCGAGTTGACAGAAAATGAAATCGCTCAAATCACAAAAGGTGCCCTCACTTATTATACTGATGGGTCAAAAACAAACGAAGGAGTAGGAATAGGGATCACAGGTCCTAATATTAGGATATCCGCAGCTCTTGGAAATGCTCCAACAATATTTCAAGCAGAACTATTAGCAAGAGAATTCTGTGTCCAAGAGTGCCTAAGAAAAGGCCTCAACACAGCAAGAATATTTATTGCATCTGATAGTCAGGCAGCTTTGAAGGCTCTGAAGTCCACAACCTATGAGTCAAAAATAGCCTGGAATTGTAAACAATCCCTTAAACAACTGGCTAGTCGCAACAAATTAAAGTTGCTATGGGTGCCAGGGCATAAAGGAATTGTCGGAAATGAGATTGCCGATAGTCTCGCAAAGGAAGGAGCTTGTGCTCCTTTTATCGGACCTGAACCATTTTGTGGCATATCAAAAAGCCGCATAATGGAAGAAGTTCGAAAATATGAAAAGGAACTCAGTGCAGCCTACTGGAAAAATGTTCCAGGCCAAAGACAGGCAAAAAGGTTATTACGACCCTCTGCCCGCTACGCGAAATTACTCTTAGAGCTTCAGAAATCTGATCTCAGAGTAATCACAGGAATTCTCACTGGACACTGCTCACTCAGATACCATCTCTGCAAAATGGGCATATTGGACAGTGGGACATGCAGATTCTGCGATGAGGCAGATGAGACGTCAGAACATATTATCTGCAATTGCAGAGTAATTTTTCGGCAACGCCATAAATATCTGGAACAGGTATTCCTTGATCCTGATCAGATTACAAACCTAGCTCCAAAACGGATAATGGACTTTCTTAGAAGCCTAGACCTTTTGGACTAAAATATAGATGTAGGGTATACATAAAAGATCTTATAGGTCGCAGTGTAGTAAGGTCAACTGGGCCAATCGACCCCTTCTGCAATCTACAATCTAGTCCTAGATTTTTACTAGTGGTATTGGTCCTGTCTTCTTAGTAGTGACTTTTTCTTGAACACTCGTTCAACTTTCAACGTTTAGTATTGCAGTTTCCATTCTGAGTACGTATAACCTCAAAAGGCAACCCTCGTAACCTCCACTGTTATTCATTACTGTTCTACGTCTGTTAAGCAAACTCGTGATCACATCGTCAATGTCTTGCTTCCGTATTCTGTTCCAGTCCATTAAAAGCCCCTTAAACAGTTGCTGTCTTTTATTGAACTCAATATTTTGTCTGCGTCTATCCAATATGTCCCATGCTCAATGGGGTTTAAATCCGGCGATTGTACAGACCAGGGTTAAAACCTCAATTACAAGAACTTCATGCCTCTTTGCTATATACAAACCTTTTGGTTGAACTTGTGGGTAAACTTCTCGATGCATCGTGGTATTTGGATAACAAAGAATGTTGCCAGAGTTGCCAAATCCAGAAATGTAAAAGGCAACATTCGTAACAAACTAAGGGACGAGGGTTGTCTGATAAGTTTCCGACCTAACAAGATACTAGACATTTTTTTTTTCAAATTAATTTTTATTTTTCTACGTAGTCTCCTTGTAAATCTATACACTTCTCCCAGCAATGCGCTGCTATCTCTTCAACCTGTCCAAATGGTACTCGGTGTCTTTCTCTGCAAAATAGTTGTTTACGAAGGTGGTGGCCTCCTCATTCGACGAAAATCTCTGTCCTCCGAGCGCAACTTTTAGCTTAGGGAACAATAAAAAGGGCGCTTGGGGCTAGATCTGGTGAGTAAGGAGGGTGGTCAAGCAGTTCAAACCGTAATTAGTGGATTTTCGCCATGGCAACCGCTGAGGTGTGAGACGGCGCATTGTCTTGGTAAAACAAAATCTTTTTTTCTGCAAATGTGGCCGTTTTTCCGCAATTTCTGCCTTAAGCTTGTCAAGTAATAATGCGTAGTATGTTCCTCTAATGGTTTTTCCTTTTTGAAGATAATCGATTAAGATAACTCCATGACCTATCCCAGAAAACAGTTGCCATCACTTTCCCAGCCGAAGGAACAACCTTTGCTTTTTCTAGAGCCGATTCCCCCTTCGCAGTCCATTGTTTTGACTGTGTTTTTGTTTCTGGAGTATAATGGTGTATCCAAGTTTCATCTACAGTAATTAATCGGCGCCAAAAGTTGCCAAAAGAGAGTTGGAAATGTTCATTCGAACACGTTTTTGGTCCAAAGTGAGCAAACGCGGCACCTAACGCGCGGACAGCTTTCTCACGCCTAAATCTTGATTCAATATGTGACAAACACGTTCTTTGGACATGTTTATAGCCTCTGCTATCTCTCTAATTTTAATTCGACGGTTGTCTAGCACCATTTGGTGAACTTGAGCGATATTATCGTCAGTGGTTGCAGTTTTTGGACGTCCCGAACGTTCATCGTCACCCATGCTGGTACGGCCACGTTTAAATTCAGCAGCCCAAAATTTCACGGTGGTAAATGATGGTGCAGAGTCCCCGTACACCGCGTCCAACTCTTCTTTGATTTACGTAGGCGTGTTGCCTTTCAAAAACAAATATTTAATGACAGCTCGATACTCGATTTTTTCCATTTTCATAAAAACACTCACTCAAATGATTGTCAAACAACAACTGCCCGTCCAAAATGGCTGAAATTTTAGTGGGTACCCTTCAAAGCATGCGCAAACACATTCCCCAACTTTTGTTTACCATCTGTCATCTTCATGTTGAGGTCGGAAACTTTTCAGACAACCCTCGTTTAAACTGAAAACGATTTTTGTTAGGTGAACTCCTTCAACGAAGAAGTCATGAATGAGATGAAGGTCCTGCTTCCCAAAGTACTGAACGATCCGCAAATACAATCCTGCGTCCTAATATCCGGTAAACCGGGTTGTTTCATAGCAGGCGCGGATGTCAACATGTTGGAATCTTGGAAAACCGTGGAAGAAGGTATCGAAAAATGCACCGAAGGTCACAAGATTTTAAAGGAAGTTGAAGACAGTCAAAAACCTTTCGTTTCGGCGATACAAGGATCTTGCTTTGGACTTGGGACCGAGATAGCGTTAGCATCGCATTACAGAATCGCCGTTAAAGATAAGAAGACCGCTTTGGGTTTACCGGAAGTGATGTTGGGACTTTTGCCAGGTAAGCGAGACACATTTTGTTCGTCTAACAAACTTTTAATCCGTCGTTTTAAGGTGGTGGGGGTACGCAAAGATTACCCAGGTTTACTTCGTTACCAAATGCGTTAGATCTCATATTAACCGGTAAAAGTCTTCGAGCGGACAAAGCGAAAAAAATGGGCGTTGTAGATCTATTGGTAGATCCTTTGGGTCCTGGTTTAGAATCGGCCGAAACAAACACTCTAAAGTATCTGGAAGAGATAGCAATTAGTACGGCCAAAGATTTAGCTTCCGGTAAACTGAAACCTAAACGAGAAAAAAATCTAACGGATAAAGTACTGTCGTATGCCTTACAGTTCGATTTTGCCAAAGATTTCATCTTCAATAAAGCCAAGAAGCAAGTTATGAAGATGTCTCAAGGACTTTACCCCGCACCCTTAAGGGTAAGTTATATAAAATAAGTAAATAAGTAAATAGGTATATTATTTAGTAATTTTTGTTGGTTTAGATCTTAGAGGTTCTTCGTACTAGTTTAGATAAAGGAGAGACTGTAGGTTTTAAAGAAGAAGCTCGAGCTTTTGGAGAATTAGCAGTTACCCCCGAATGTAAAGGCTTGATCAGTTTGTTCAAAGGACAAACTCAATGCAAGAAAAACCGTTTCGGCAAACCAAGCAAGCAAGTTGAAACCGTAGCCGTGTTGGGGGCAGGTTTGATGGGTGCTGGTATCGCTCACGTTACCGTAGACAAAGGTTATAACGTTGTATTGAAAGATTCAACCCCAGTCGGTTTAAGTAGGGGAGTTGGACAGGTTTATTCGGGTCTCGATCGTGCTGTTAAGCGAAAGAAATTATCTGGGTAAGTTTTTTCTTAAATCAAACAACAGTGAATACAAACGATTCTATTTTAAATTTATTTAGCTTGGAAAGAGATAGATTTATGTCGAACTTGAATGCAACGTTAAGTTATGACGCTTTTAAAAAGGCAGACATCGTAATCGAAGCGGTTTTCGAAGATTTGAACATCAAACACAAAGTACTGAAAGAAGTAGAAGCCGTCGTTAAACCTGACTGTGTCTTTGCTACCAACACCAGCGCTTTACCCATTAATCAGATCGCTGCTGCCTCCAAAAGACCCGAAAACGTTATCGGTAAGTTTGAATCGATTTTATAGGTTAGTTTGCTTTTATATTATCATCCCTTTATCGATTTGCAAAGAGAAAGACAATTCATTTTGCGAAATAATTTTATAAATTATTAGATACATCAATGTTTTTCGTGACAAAAGTGGACATAAAACTGTGCCTTGTGGAATACCTTTAGTTTTTAAAACTTGTGATAATTATTTTCTTTTAATCAATCTTTGGTAGCTGAATGAATTACTTCTTTACAATCAACTGTATCTATAGTGGGAATTGCTTTTATTATCTCATAAATATTGCCTAAATGTGAAGAGAAAAGGATACCAAAACTCTAAAGAACATTTGGACTGTCAAGATCGAATATTTGGTATGTTTAATCTTGGACCGATTGATTGTCTAGATAGTTTTGGGTGCCAGATTTTCAAGGACCTCGTGAACTTGACAAAACTTCAACTACAGATTCTTTGCCGAAGAATCTAGACCAGTTCAACTCTAAGGAGCCTCAAGAATAGTAAAATCCATAGATGTACTATGCATGTATGGGTGATAAGTATACTGCGACCTATAGCATCTATTGTGTCCCCCCTTACTTGCCAAGTTCTGATATTTTCTCAGATTTATAGCAGCCCCATTTTCCTAAGGACATAGTCGGACTTCAAATCAGGTAGATCCCCCCTTCTATTTCATGTGATCCTAGGTATCTGGCCCTAGAATTCTGCAAGGCAGTACATTCCGAGAGTATGTGTATTGAAGTTTCATCCTCTTCCTCACAGAATCTGCACTTTGCTTCATCTGCTAACCCTAGTTTCTTCATGTGGCTTCTTAACCGCCAATTCCTGGTTAATATTGCCGTTAGAATTCGTTGCCTTTTTTACTAAGATTGCCTCAGTCCTTCCAGCTGATCCCAGTACTTGGAGTACTGCTGATCCCACAGGTGGTTCTGGTCCCAAGTGTGGGGTTTCAGCTCCTTTTTTTGCCAGCTTGTCTGCTGTTTCGTTCCCCTCTATTCCTATGTGTCCCGGGATCCATAGGAAGGTGCTAGTGTTCTTCTGGCCTAGTTCATTTAGTTTGCCTAGGCATTCCCAAACCATCTTCAAACTGATTATATTTGAACTCAGTGCTTTGATGGCTGCTTGACTATCCGACATGATCACAATCTCTTGTCTGCGGTAGTTTCTTCCAATATTGAATTCCATACATCTTTCGATGGCGCGGACTTCTGCTTGTAAGATGCTCGGGTATGTGTCCAAGCTTTCTGAGTATTTGGCTCTTGGTCCAAAAACTCCTATCCCAGTTCCCTCGTCTAGCTTGGAACCATCCGTATACCACTTTTTGGCATTCTGGTTTAAATTCTGTATGGTGTCTTCATCCCATTCAGATTTATTACTCAACTTTGTGATGAATTTTCTCACAAAGTTGAATTTCTTTGGCATATAATCTTGGGGCATTTCCCAAGTTTGATCAAAATGAAGTGATCGAGGTTTTTCCCTGATAATTCCTTCTTTGATCATTCTATATATTGTTTTCTTCCTTACACTTTCTAGCAGAATGTGCAGTGGGGTCAAGTTTAAAATCACCTCCATTGCAGCAGTGGGGCAAGTTCCCATTGCTCCAGTGATACATGAACAGGCTAGTCTCTGAATCTTCGAGAGATTTTTCCTCGTCGTACTCAGATTAGCCCCAAGCCACTGCCCCATGTGTGATTAATGGTCTCACTATTGCTGTGTACATCAATTGCCGAATACGTGGGTTACATCCCCAGTTCTTCCCTGCAATGTTCCTGCACACCATGAGGGCCTTGGTTGCTTTGTGTATTACTTCGTCTTCGTGTTTATTCCAGAGTAACCTGCTATCTAGGATTAGCCCTAGATATTTTACCTCTGTTTTCCACTCGACAATGTTCTCCCCTATTTTTATGATTTTTAGATTGGGTTTCTTTTTTCTTGTAAAGGCTACTAGTGTGATTCTGGTGGGATTGATGCTGAGTCCCACCGAGTCACACCATTGTTTCACACATATCACAGAGGACATTTTCATACTTCCCTTTTGCCAGAATAACCATGTCGTCGGAATACCCTTGACATGGTATGCCTTCCCTAATCAATTGACAGAGTAGACTGTCCACAGTGAGACTCCACATAAGTGGGGATGCAACTCCCCCCTGTGGACAACCTCTGGTCACATTAATAAAGATAGTGTCTTGTTCTGCCTCCATTTCTGCGATTCTTGTAGATAGCGGTTGCGACATCCAGATGGAAGTCGTTCTATCTACTCCTTTCTCAATCAGTGCTCTTTTGACTGGCTCATGTGGCGTATTATCAAAGGCCCCTTCTATGTCTAGAAAGGCACATACCACGGCCTCTTTTTTATTCAGAGCGTCTTGGATTTCGTCAGTCAATTGTGTTAAAGCGGTTTGCGTGGACTTTCCCGCTTGGTACGCATGTTGACGGGGGTGCAATGACACCTGTTCCAAGATGTCTGTTCTAATGTAGTTGTCTACAGCGTTTTCCATCGTTTTGAGAACAAACGATGTGAGACTGATCGGTCTAAGGGATTTGGGGTGATTTTGGCCCTTCTCCACGCTTCTGGTATGTATCCCAGTTCAAGTCTGCTGCGACTAACTCGGATCAAGTGTGGAATTATCGCCTTTTGGCTCTGTTGGAGTAGGGCAGGAAATATTCCATTCGTACCAGGGGTTTTGAACGACTGGAAAGTGTGCCGATTGATTCTGTAGATAGTTTTGGGTGCTAGACTTTCAAGAACCTCATGAACTTGACAAAACTTTAACTACAGACTCTGTGTCAAAGAACCTAGACCAATTTAACTCTTAGGAGCCTTAAAAATAGCAAAACCCATAGAAGACGTACTAATATGGGTGCCTGACCGTAAAAAACTAGCCAAAAAAGGATTGGTCAGGATACTTAAGGGTTAGAACTATTTTTAGAAGCACCTAGATTCAAAGGCAGCTATTGGCAAGGTAGTCTTGGTGTCAACAAAGGTAAAATAATAGAAATACTGGTACTGCAGACTGTGATAAAGAGTCTTATATACCTTGTGAGGCACTTTACTACTAACGCGACCCAATCATTGGGTTTCCACACTGTATATATATTTGTTTGTGGTTTCAGGTATGCACTACTTTTCGCCAGTGGACAAGATGCAACTGTTGGAAATAATCACAACAGACAAAACCAGCAAAGAAACAACAGCGATAGCTGTAGACGTGGGTTTGAAACAAGGGAAAGTTGTGATAACCGTTGGCGACGGTCCCGGTTTCTACACGACGAGAATTTTATCAGCCATGATGGCCGAGAGTATAAGACTGTTACAAGAAGGAGTCGATCCTAAAGAATTAGATTCCCTGACTAAGAAATTCGGTTTTCCAGTCGGTGCTGCTACTCTAGCCGACGAAGTTGGATTGGACGTAGCTGCTCACATTGGTCCTAATTTAGCAAAGGTGCGATTAGTTTATTTTAATGGTTTCGTTTTGTTTATTTTTATTTTTTAGGCGTTTGGTGAACGATTTGCCGGAGGAGATTTGGGCGTTTTAAGAGACATAGTTCAAGCTGGTTTCTTGGGCAGAAAATCCGGAAAAGGAATCTACGTATACGAACAAGGTAGTAAAAACCGCGAAGTGAATTTCGAAGCCTTGGAAGTACTGAAGAAATATTCCGTTGAGCCGAAAGGTACTTTCGAAGATGAAGATAAGACTCTGAGGATGGTTTCAAGGTGAGTTAACTTGGGAATAAGGAATAATGTTATTTTTTTTTAACTTAAATCAATTTAAATTAATTTAAAGGTCATTAGTTGTAATTAATTTGGTGCTGCGAACCTCGCTTCGCTCGGCACGCAGTGATTCACTTATAATATTTAATATTATCAAATTTAAACATAGTTATTATGAGTGAATCACTGCGTGCCGCGCGAAGCGAGGTTCGCAGCACCAAATTATGTATAATTGCTTCGCTCGGGAGGCAGTACAAAATTAATTATAATAGCTTAGATTGATTGGGTGCTGCGAACCTCGCTTCGCTCGGCACGCAGTGATTCACTTATAATAACTATGTTTAAATTTGATAATATTGAATATTATAAGTGAATCACTGCGTGCCGAGCGAAGCGAGGTTCGCAGCACCAAATCAATCTAAGCTATTATAATTAATTTTGTACTGCCTGCCGAGCGAATTTATTATAATTAATTTGGTGCTGCGAACCTCGCTTCGCTCGGCACGCAGTGATTCACTCATAATAACTATGTTTAAATTTGATAATATTCAATATTATACGTGAATCACTGCGTGCCGAGCGAAGCGAGGTTCGCAGCACCAAATTAATTATAATAGCTTCGCTCGGCAGGCAGTACAAAATTAATTATAATAGCTTAGATTGATTTGGTGCTGCGAACCTCGCTTCGCGCGGGACGCAGTGATTGACTTAAAATAACTATGTTTAAATTTTATAATATTTAATATTATATGTGAATCACTGCGTGCCGAGCGAAGCGAGGTTCGCAGCACCAAATCAATCTAAGCTATTATAATTAATTTTGTACTGCCCGCCGAGCGAATTTATTACAATTAATTTGGTGCTGCGAACCTCGCTTCGCTCGGCACGCAGTGATACAATCATTATAACTAGGTTTAAATTTGATGATATTAAATATTAGAAGTGAATCACAGCGTGCCGAGAGAAGCGAGGTTAGCAGCACCAAAGTAATTATAATAGCTTCGCTCGGCAGGCAGTACAAAATTAATTATAATAGCTTAGATTGATTTGGTGCTGCAAACCTCGCTTCGCTCGGCACGCAGTGATTCACTTATAATAACTATGTTTAAATTTGATAATATTGAATATTATAAGTGAATCACTGCGTGCCGAGCGAAGCGAGGTTCGCAGCACCAAATTAATTATAATAGCTTCGCTCGGCAGGCAGTACAAAATTAATTATAATAGCTTAGATTGATTTGGTGCTGCGAACCTCGCTTCGCTCGGCACGCAGTGATTCACTTATAATAACTATGTTTAAATTTGATAATATTAAATATTATAAGTGAATCACTGCGTGCCGAGCGAAGCGAGGTTCGCAGCACCAAATTAATTATAATAAATTCGCTCGGCAGGCAGTACAAAATTAATTATAATAGCTTAGATTGATTTGGTGCTGCGAACCTCGCTTCGCTCGGCACGCAGTGATTCACTTATAATAACTATGTTTAAATTTGATAATATTGAATATTATAAGTGAATCACTGCGTGCCGAGCGAAGCGAGGTTCGCAGCACCAAATCAATCTAAGCTATTATAATTAATTTTGTACTGCCTGCCGAGCGAATTTATTACAATTAATTTGGTGCTGCGAACCTCGCTTCGCTCGGCACGCAGTGATTCACTCATAATAACTATGTTTAAATTTGATAATATTAAATATTATAAGTGAATCACTGCGTGCCGAGCGAAGCGAGGTTCGCACCACCAAATTAATTATAATAGCTTCGCTCGGCAGGCAGCACAAAATTAATTATAATAGCTTAGATTGATTTGGTGCTGCGAACCTCGCTTCGCTCGGCACGCAGTGATTCACTTATAATAACTATGTTTAAATTTGATAATATTGAATATTATAAGTGAATCACTGCGTGCCGAGCGAAGCGAGGTTCGCAGCACCAAATTAATTATAATAGTTCGCTCGGCAGGCAGTACAAAATTAATTATAATAGTTTAAATTGATTTGGGGCTGCGAACCTCGCTTCTCTCGGCACGCAGTCATTCACTTATAATAATACCAAATATAAACATAACTGAGTTATTATAAGTGAATCACTGCGTGCCGAGCGAAGCGAGGTTCGCAGCACCAAATCAATCTAAGCTATTATAATTAATTTTGTACTGCCTGCCGAGCGAATTTATTATAATTAATTTGGTGCTGCGAACCTCGCTTCGCTCGGCACGCAGCCAAATTAATGATTGATTTGGACTGATTTATTGTGTTTTTACAGATTCGTCAACGAAGCTATTCTATGCTTGGAGGAAAAGATCCTGGCGAATCCTTTGGAAGGTGATATCGGTGCAGTGTTCGGTCTGGGATTCCCCCCATTCACAGGAGGTCCTTTCAGATGGGTGGATCAATACGGAGCGGCTAAATTGGTGTCGAAAATGGAAAAATTCCAAGATTCCTACGGTTTACCTTTCAAACCAGCTCAAACGCTTATCGATATGGCCAAAGACCCCAACAAGAAGTTCCATCCAAAGTGAAAAAAAAAATTGTATTACTTTATAGATCGTGCCTTGTTTTATCCTACGATTTACGTGATTAAGGAGCATTTGTTATACTGTAAAATTAAGATTATCATATTTTTATTATTATTATGTAGGTTCTAAGAACTGTAAATATATTTTTACAACGTTTTGCCGTGTTTTATTTCAATGAATTAAATATAATTTCCCATTTTCTTCCTTTTTTCTTTTTATTTTTTGGTTTGTGAAATGTTTGGAAAAGTTATTTGATTCTCACAGTAAAAATTACCAAGTCAAAGTTACTCTTATGGAAGACTCGTGGCCATTTAGACTGCTCTGCACTTTGACCCACTTTGATTAAGGTAGGCACAAAAATGCTTGAACTATAGTACGCCAAATCTTCCAGCGAAGTTAAACAGCTTTCTAGATACCAAATGAAAAACCCAAAGTCTATGTCACAGAATTTTATTCTTGACGGAAAAACAATTATAGATACTAGTTTCGGCGTAATATTGAGGCCATCGTCAGCTTTTTAGAGGGCAAATTTCTAATTTGATGCGGAGCCAGCTTTCTCAGAAATGACAATGATTTGGTGCTGTGAACCTCGCTTCGCTCGGCACGCAGTGATTCACTTATAATATTCAATATTATCAAATTTAAACATAGTTATTATAAGTGAATCACTGCGTGCCGAGCGAAGCGAGGTTCGCAGCACCAAATTAATTTTAATAAATTCGCTCGGCAGGCAGTACAAAATTAATTATAATAGCTTAGATTGATTTGGTGCTGCGAACCTCGCTTCGCTCGGCACGCAGTGATTCATTTAATGTAACCCCTTCGGAATTACCTATAAGCACCCCCTCGAAAATTTTAAATTACAAAGGGGGTCGTGTAGCACCTCGTTGGAAAGGGATTTTAGTCCTCTGTTCAGCAATATAAAGTTTTTTAAGTTTGGTGCAATCATAACTGAGAAAATTGATTTTTAAGATGTAAAATTTTGATAATGTCTCTAACACAAAACTTTACGTAGAATGAAGGTAATAATGTCACATAATGATTAGAATGTGTTTTTCAATGTATTTGACACTTAAATTAAATGTTCAAAATGACCAACATTCACTTCTTGACAATAACCGAGGCGATATTGGAATTCTCGTACAACATTTTGTATGACGTCGGCGTCGGGGGTTATTTTGTTAATTTCTTCCGTTATCCTAACTTTTAAATCAGCAATATTGTTTGGTCTATTAAAATATACTTTAGATTTTAAATAACCCCATAAGAAGTAATCGAGAGGAGTCAAATCGGGGGATCTAGCCGGCCATTCGATCGCCCCACGTCTTCCAATCCACCTATTGGGAAAAACCTCGTTTAAATAATTTCTAACAGTACGTGCAAAATGCGGTGGAGCTCCGTCTTGTTGGTAGTAAATAGATCGATCTATCTCATTTGGATGGTTAACATCAGGAAAAACTCTTTGTAATGTAGGCACTAAAAAGTTAATCAAAAAATCTAGATAAACCTCACCAGTAACTGTGCCCTCAAAAAAATAAGGGCCAATAATTTTATTGTTAATGATACCAGCCCAAACGTTAACTTTTTTAGGATATTGAGTGTGAGCCTCACACATCCAGTGAGGATTTTCTCTGCTCCAATATCTACAGTTCTGTTTGTTAACCGTTCCGTTTAAATGAAACGTCGCTTCATCAGAAAACTATTTTGTTTATGAACTGCAAATCTGCGTTCATTCTATCCATCATCAATTCACAGAATTCTTGCCTTCTATCAGGATCATCTTCATTTAACTCCTGAACCAACTGAACTTTGTAAGGGTGGTATTTTTCTTTATGCAGAACTCTCAAAATAGATGATTTACTTACATCATTGTCGGCGGCAAGTTCTCGAGTTGTCTTATGCGGATTTTCCTCAATCTCTAGAAGTACATCTAACTTTTTTTCATCAGTAAATTGAACATTTCTACCTGGTTTTTCAATATTTTTTACATGTTTAGTTTCACGAAACTTTTTTTCAATTTTGCTAACTGTAGACTGCGAAACGTGTTGACCAGGGTATTTATTATTAAAAATTTCACAAACCTCCTTTTGAGTTCTGGTTTTATTACCACAACCAATCATAATTAAAATGTCTATTCTTTGAGTCTCGGACAAATGAGCCATAATTAAATTTAATACGCGCACAAATATTATACTGACGTCTTTTAGTAACTTTAAATACCTAAATGACAGCAGCCTACTAGATTTATATCAATTGTTTATTTAGTTTTTTGACTATTATTTTAATATCTTCAAAGTTTTTTCCCAATATTTAGCAGAACAGATACGAAAATACCTGATTATTTTTAAAGTTATTTTAATAGACCAAACAATATCGCCTCGGTTATTGTCAAGAAGTGAATGGTGGTCATTTTGAACATTTAATTTAAGTGTCAAATACATTGAAAAACACATTCTAATCATTAAGTGACATTATTATCTTCATTCTACGTAAAGTTTTGTGTTAGAGACATTATCAAAATTTTACATCTTAAAAATCAATTTTCTCAGTTATGATTTGCACCAAACTTAAAAAACTTTATATTGCTGAACAGAGGACTAAAATCCATTTCCAACGAGGTGCCACATGACCCCTTTTGTAATTTAAAATTTTCGAGAGGGTGCTTATAATTCCGAAGGGGTGCAGGAGGGGGATAATATTTTCATACTGTAAATTGTCAATTTAAGAATAAAAATCGACCTGTTTCATGTTTTTTTCTTATAGTACATAATAACGCTACAAATGAATTTATTCCATACATATGGACCGCATTGTATGTAATATATTACAACTATAACTATAACTGTTTTAAAAAAATTTTCTGGACATTTTAATGTTAAAAATAAGTGTTTTTCTACAAGCTTATTCATTCTTCTTTTATTTTATTCAAGTTTTAATTTTACTAGTGACTAAGTGTTTGCGATTATTTCGCTTGGAATTATCCGACCAAATTCCCGCGACGCCCGCCGCTGGCCTACAACTAGGCTACAGCGACGCAAGCGTCGTCGCGCTCGCGAGGCGTCACGACGTCCGCTCAGCTGGGCCCGGGAGTCAGTACGGCCGCGTCGACCAATCGGTTATCGCGAAATGACGAAATCATCGTCACCGACGAGCTGATAGGGACAACCTCTCGAGAACTTGAAAAAAAAATCCGAAAAAAAAATAGAAAAATTTGAAAAAGTTACGATTAGAAAACCACACGTTGAAACGAGACGATGTTAATGTTCGCGAAGCCCGATACCGTAGTGCTGTGAAATGCAAACGCAACAACCCACCGAAAATGGGGCCACTTCGACGGGGGCCACGGGGACGGCAACCACCAGGAGTCACGTGAACGGCGGTAGATTCGATTTCGACGATGGCGGGACATACTGCGGAGGCTGGGAGGAAGGTAAAGCTCATGGGCATGGGGTATGCACCGGACCAAAGGGACAAGGAGCCTATTCGGGATCTTGGCATTACGGATTCGAAGTGTCGGGAGTCTATACTTGGCCAAGGTAATTTTATATCATTTTATATCATGAAAAAAATGTCGGGAATGTGCGAATTTGTAGGTCAAGTTGAACAGCCGCACGCTAGCCAATCGTGGGTTCTGTTTTTAAAACAATAACCATCAGAATTTATAACAATTTTGTCGAGTACATCTCGAAAGAAATACTAATGAACAAGTACTTTTGTTTTTCATAATAGTTACCAACAGGTTGCAGATAAATCTATAATTTTTATTTTAACTGGAACACTGATACCTACCAAGAAACATTTTTAACTGAATTTCTTTTTATTTATATCAACAGTACCAGAATTACGTTTCCACGATGGAATAGATTGTTTTTAAAAAATAACTTTGCTTACATTTATTAGTGCAGTCGAATTACGTGAAAAAGTGACCAATTTATGACTTAAGTCCGAATTGAGGTAGCTAAGTGGAAAGGGGTAGGTTTGATAATTACAAATCGAAAGGCGACCATCCAAGATCTTAGATGCGTGCGAGGGGTGCGTGGTAGGGGTGGAAAGGGGGTGAAAACGGTTTTTTGCAATTTGCAGGGTAAATACGCATTTTATTGAAGAAAGTTAAATAAAAGTTGTAGATAATAAAAAAATCGACAACTTTTGTCTGAAACATTTTTTCACATAACCTAAAAATAAAGGCTAAAAAAGCGAAAAACCATAATTTTCGTTTTTTATTTTTTACTCAGCGAAAAATCAATATTTTGTTATGAAATTCAGTACAGTGATAGATTTTTGTATCCCAAAAAAGTAGAATTTTTTTTATTACGATAACTCAATTTTTTTTTCGACATATTAACGATTTTCGAAAATAAGACCTCATTTTGTAACGGCCCCCAAGGTCCGAATTTTTATTTTAAACACCTCTTGAAGGTCTTATTTTTTTCGTAATGACTTTAATTTTCATATACAATAATAAAAAAATACTACTTCTAGCAAAAAAAATCGTTTAAAATCGAAAAAACTGAAAAATTTATAATTTTTCACGCGTATCTTTTTCCTACCCTTCTACACGTTATATTACTCTCAAAAATATTTCATGTACATGCATTTAATTTATCACACCTTATTGCAATTTGTAGGATTAAAATAAAGGAAATTATGGTCTATATTGATTAAAAAAATAAAAAAAAAATTATTTTATACGTGCATACTATGGAATTATACAAAGACAATACAATTTTACTGTTTCTTATTTTTAATTATATCTCGCCCTTTTGATGTGCGAATTACATTCTTCTTCCTCTTGTACTTCTACTTCATCGTCATCTTCACTGAAGGACAGTTAATTCCAGACAGTCTGCTAAAAAAAATTTCCTGCAGTTGCAAAAAAGGTTGCAGTTCTTCAAGATGCAGTTGTCGAAAACACGGTTTAAAGTGTACGAATTTATGCTCGAATTGCTACGGCGTTAATGATTGTACTAATATCGAGCAATCAATCACAGAAATTGCCGATGTACATCCTTCAGAACACGTTGACCAAAACGATGCATTTGAAGAATCAGAAAATGATAATGAAGATGAAGACGAACATGATAAAGATGATGAAGAAAATGAGATGATGAAAATGAAGACGAAAATGATGAAGATGACGATGAAGTAGAAGTACAAGAGGAAGAAGAATGTAATTCGCAAGTCAAAAGGGCGAGATATAATTAAAAATAAGAAACAGTAAAATTGTATTTTCTTTGTATAATTCCATCGTATGCACGTATAAAATAATTTTTTTTATTTTTTTAATCAATATAGACGTCCATAATTTCCTTTATTTTAATCCTACAAATTGCAATAAGGTGTGATAAATTAAATGCATGTACATGAAATATTTTTGAGAGTAATATAACGTGTAGAAGGGTAGGAAAAAGATACGCGTGAAAAATTATGAATTTTTCAGTTTTTTCGATTTTAAACGATTTTTTTTGCTAGGAGTAGTATTTTTTTATTATTGTATATGAAAATTAAAGTCATTACGAAAAAAAAGAGACCTTCAAGAGGCGTCTAAAATAAAAATTCGGACCTTGGGAGCCGTTACAAAATAAGGTCTTTTTTTCGAAAATCGTTAATATGTCGAAAAAAAATTGAGTTATCGTAATAAAAAAAATTCTACTTTTTTGGGATACAAAAATCTATCACTGTACTGAATTTCATAACAAAATATTGATTTTTCGCTGAGTAAAAAATAAAAAACGAAAATTATGGTTTTTCGCTTTTTTAGCCTTTATTTTTAGGTTATGTGAAAAAATGTTTCAGACAAAAGTTGTCGATTTTTTTATTATCTACAACTTTTACATTTAACTTTTTTCAATAAAATGCGTATTTACCCTGCAAATTGCAAAAAACCGTTTTCACCCCCTTTCCACCCCTACCACGCACCCCTCGCACGCATCTAAGATCTTGGATGGTCGCCTTTCGATTTGTAATTATCAAACCTACCCCTTTCCACTTAGCGACCTCAATTCGGACTTAAGTCATGAAAAAAAGGTAATTCGACTGCACTACATCTATTCTGACTTTTAAATATAATATACAGGGTTGGGATAAAGTGTAATAAAACATCTCTTGCATATATTAATTTTTCTATTGTAATAGCAAGTTCTTTAATATTAGTTTTAATACGAAAATCTATGTCTGATTTATTAAACAAATGTTTTAAATTCTTATAACTATTTTTACACTTAGCTAAAGTTTCTAATAACTTACGATTTGTAACACTTTCATCTGTCCTTCTTTCAGTATTGTTTTTTATTAAATTCTTATGAAACACTTTTAGTTCTTCAGCAAAATTTTGGATCTAATTAATGCAATAGAAAATAATTTAACAGAAAGATTACAGTTTTTGCAGCATATTGAGCAAACTGTACAGGGTAATAGTGTATCAAATTTAGATTGTTCAATTAATAAAATGACGGAAAAATTCGATTTAAAAACAGCGGCAAGTCTGCTACCGGTTATGGACGGTTCTGAAACTGTAACCAATCAACTTATTGATGCAATTGAATTGTATGATTCTATGCTTGATGCAAATGGTACAATATTATTAACTACTTATATTTTAAAGAAAAGTTTAAGTGATAATGCAAAAATTAGATTAAGTAAAACTTACACTGATAATGGGGCTCTAGTAAATGATTTAAAGAAATATTTTATAACCAAAAAATCTGAAACATCCTTAGCTAGTCAATTACACAATGCTAAACAAGGGTCAAAGACTATTGATCAGTTTGGAAAAACGTTAGAAAAGTTATTAGCAGAGCTAACACTTTCTCAAGCTGGCGATAATTTAAGTCATAGTAATATTTTAAATCAAGTTAACGAAAATATTGCAATCAATACTTTTGCAAATGGGCTAAGAAATAATAATTTATAAATAATTGTTAAAGCACGAAATTATACAAATTTAAGTCAAGCAATTCAAGGTGCAAAAGAGATGTTTTATTACAAAAGTATGGAACCAAGTAAATATCTTTTAAACGAAAAGAACGATATTTATGAAAATTTGCAGGTAAGTGCAATGGAACAAAACGCATCTGATGTACATTTTTTTGATAATAATATACTTTCGGTTTAACCGGAAATGCCATCAACTTCTTTAATTTAAATGGGACACCCTATATATTTTTACAGATTTTGAAAGAGCTTGTTATTTTGAATTCATACAAACTGAGTTTAGTGTAAAAAAATTTGTAAAAACGAGGAATATAGCACTTTAACCAACCTCCTTTGAGTTTTTTTGCATTAGAGCAAAAAACTATTTAGATAAACTAATTGATGTTGTTTGTATGCATAATAATAAATAAACAAGTACTGTATAGTACGTCTTTTGTTCTTCAAGTGTCAAATTCTAATTGACGGAAATAAATTGCGCAATTTAGAATGGTTCAATTAATTGAAATTTTAATGATGATCGGTTATGGTGATCGTGTTAGAACTCATGAAGAAGTGTGTCATATTTTTAATAATTTGCATTCGGAGAGAAATCCTATATCACGCTCAACAGTAACTAAAACATAACAACGTTTTAATACTACTGGGATGGTAAAAAATTTGCTAAAACCTGGAAGACCGCGGACTGCAACCATGGTATCAGTCGTCGTTCTGTAGGAAAGATATTAAAAAGTGAAAAGTATCATCCGTATAAGGTACAGTTGGTTCAAGAATTGTCATACGATGATTTTGACCGACGGCTGGAATTTTGCAAACGGCTAATGGACATCTGTAATGTCGACGAAAATTTTGCTTCTAGCATAGTTTTTTCCGATGAGGCAACTTTTTGTTTAAATTGAACAGTTAATCGTCATAACTCAAGGTATTGGTCAAATGAGAATCCTCATTGGATTCATGAAGCATATAGCCAGCATCCACAGAAATTAAATGTTTGGATGGGAATTATCGAAAATAAGCTTATAGGCCCATTTTTTATCGACGGAAACTTGAATGGTGACAAGTATTTGGATCTACTAAATAACGAAATTATTCCTGCACTTCAACAGAATGGGCAATTACCACAAAATATTTGGTTTCAACAAGATGGAGCACCTCCCCACTATGATAGACGGGTTAGGGATTTTCTGGATGCGAATTTTCCAAATCGATGGATTGGACGTAGAGGATTCATAGAGTGGCCTGCTCGTTCTCCGGATCTTAGCCCGTTAGATTTTATTCTTTGGGGTTATCTAAAATCACGTGTTTACGTTAGACGACCATCAAACTCACAGGCATTAAAACAAAGAATTATTGATGAATGTGAACTAATACGTGGAAAATTCTTGGAAAGAGTGACTCAAGAATTTGTTAATAGGATGGCATATTGTCAGCAAGTAAACGGCGAGCATTTTGAACATTTGAAGTAATTTTGTTTCTCATTATTCTAAAATAATGAAATGTACATATATTGTACTACTAACAGTGAGTTATTCCTCGTTTTTACAAATTTTTTTACACTAAACTCAGTATGTATGAATTCAAAATAACAAGCTGTTTCAAATTCTGTAAAAATATATAGGGTGTCCCATTTAAATTAAAGAAGTTGGTGGCATTTCCGATGAAACCGGAAGTATATTATTATCAAAAAAATGTACATCAGATGCGTTTTGTTCCATTGCACTTACCTGCAAATTTTCATAAATATCGTTCTTTTCGTTTAAAAGATATTTACTTGGTTCCATACTTTATCCCAACCCCGTATAATTCTTATAAAAATTCTAACATTTCCTTATTTATACAATATACTTATCTACATTATGCCAAAAACTTAAATTATTAATTATTTCCCAACGATCTTTTAATTATTAACTAAAACAAAAACTCATTTAAAAAAATTATAATACAAAATAAATAACAAACTAAAATATAATATTCCATCCATGTACCTAACTCCAGTTTTGGTTGAATCAGATTTACAAATTTAATAAATAGGTGCTGCGGATTATACGAAATGACATTGACACTAAACGAAAGTGTGAAACTTAGACTAGAAAATAGAAATATTTGACCAGCCATTAAAACTAGAACAAGTGTGGAAATATAAATAAAAAAAATCTTCGTATGATAAAATATCGAAAAATTTTGATTGTTAGTTAAATAAGTTACAAAAAATATTAGTTTAAAATGAAAGTTTTGCTTATTCTTACTATAAATAATGTCAAAAAATTTTACTAGAACTATTTAAAACGTATTTAGTGTTGAAGAAAAAATATTTTTTGATTCAATTATCAACTGCCAATATTATCCATCGGTTAGGTATCCGTCAGATAAAACTAACTAGTAGATAGAGTTGCAGTTTGTTCGGAAGCTTTTTTATCCTCTAGTTAGTTAACTGGTCGGTTGTTACAAGAACAAGGTCATATCACATTATTTGAGATGTCTGAAGAGTGAAGGTGACCAGGATTTAGGATGACAACAGAGACTGTTCTGTCAATATTAGAACACATTGAGGATTCACTGAGTTTTGTGTTGATAGGTATAGTGTGTTCAACAATATAATGCCTACAGTAAAAGTTGACTAGAAAATAGACTCTGTAGACTCTAATAATAATATTGATAGTGTTTATTTTGAGGAAAAATGAATAATAAGCCTGAAAATCGGGAAGAGAAGAAAATTTTTAAACCTAACCCAATACTTACATTTTGATGTGAAAATAGTGAATTTTCCAATATTACAAATTTGAAAGAAAATCGCTATTTTGTGCACTAATTGTTACTAGTCACAATATATTTGAATATACAGGGTGTACCAACCTTACGACAAAGTTAGATATATGGATTGTTTTAGAAGATATCAAAAAATGTTATTAACAAAAATAGTAGATGTTGTTAGGGTCCATATTTTGAAATTACCTTCAACTATACAGAGTGTTGTATAACTCCGTTACAAACCAAACATATAATTTTTTAAATGGGAACCCCTGTATATTATACCGAATTCGGACTGCTCACATGTTTTTGAAGATTTTAATATAAGGTTTTGAGACGTTATACAGAGTCCTTCAGAAGTTATGGACACGTATGTGTGAAAATCGTAGGTAAATCAACGCTCTGTATCTTATTGTACGTTGAAGAAAAAAAAGTATTTTGCCTAATAGAGTTTCATAATATGATACACCCTGTATGTATACTATATAAGGGGTCTACTATTCATTTACATGGTAAGTCACTCTGCGAAAAAATGGGCAAATTTGCAAACATTATATTTGTATAATTTGGGTTGAGTTTTATCCCTTGATATTCATCAGAAGCTTGTCCAAAGGGGTTGGGCTTTTACTCCTGCTGTAAGAGAAACCAGCGATTTGACAGGGATACCGAGATCATCAGTGAGAGTTCACATTTCGAGGCCAATTCATCCGAGACGAAAACGAAAAGATAAAGATTTGATAAGAAGAACTATATACTCTATGTACGAAGAAAACTTGGTACCTACTATCAGATCATTGCAAACAAGACTAAGGAGCTCCACTGAGATAGGGATATCAATCGGAAACCTATGGACACTTTTATCCAAACTAGGTTTCAAATACTGCAAAATTAACAAAAGGCAAGTTATTAAGGAATACCAACGGATTAGGCAATGGCGTTTTGAATATTTGACTGCCATAAGTGATTACAGGTTTTTACAAAGACCAATAATCTATTTGGATGAGACCTGGTATGATAATACCCACGATACGCCGCAAAAGGATGGACTGATGGAACAGTGCGATGCCAATCAAAAGCTCCATCGAAGAAAGGAAAACGGATCATGATTATTCAAGCTGGATCAGAAGAAGGTTGGATCCCAAACAGTTTGGGACTTTCGGCGAAGCACATTCAAGATTCGTCGTTGGATTACCACCAAGATACTACAGCAGAATTGTTCGAAGATTGTTTGAAAACACTTCCCCAGCATAGTGCCATAGTTATGGACAATGCCAGTTACCATAGTCGCCAATTAAAGAAGGTTCCTGGCTCTTCAAATACAAAAGCGGAAATCCAGGAATTTATGCTCCAAAACAACATGTACTTTGAAGAAGGATATGAAAAACGTAGCTTTTAGAGGTTCTAAGGACATTTAACATACAGAAGACATATGTATGACACAATTGCAGCATCCAAAGGACATACAGTTCTTCGTCTTCCTCCTTACTACTGCGTATTCAACCCCATTGAGTATATGTGGAGAAAACTCCTTTTATTGTAGGCACTATATTGTTCAACACACTATAGGTGATTTTCGATTTTTAGGTTGCCCCATCCGTTTTCTGATTCTCGATGACATCTTTATGTTTATTTGCAATCTTTAAAAACAAATTTCCATCATCTAGTACTTTCCATTTTTCACTTTGATCAAACCCAAGTAAATTAGACACACCAAAAAACTTCGAAATCACAACAAACCAACTTTTCTGTAAAAAGTGAGGTTATATAATAGACCTTAACCTCCAGATATCGACCTAACCGCCAGTTTAAAGTTACAGATAAATATTTGACATTTTAGCTGTTGGCTAAAGTTAAACTGCTATTGATAAACCGGCCCTAAGAAATCATAAACTCAAGTTAGTTGAAAATTTAAAGAAGTTTTGCCATTTTATCAGCTAAGATTATAGTAAGTCTTTTAATTTTCTATCAATAAAAAGTAAAATTTATGCAGTTTACGTTTAATTAAATAATAAATATCAATTGGATTAATTAATAGGAATATTTATACACCTGTTGAAGAACCCACAAAACTTTCATTCTCGAATTAAGAAAATCGATCGAAAAAGTTTTAACTAAACCAAAATTTGCCCCACTTTGATACACTACATATTGTAACAATAAAATTACCTAAATATCAAGTGCTATCACCATAACATTTGGTATCTGATAGATAAATGTAATAACATACATCAATCGGTTTTATCTATATACTTTTTTAAAAGCAGATAGTCGATTTTGGTGACGTAGTTTTATTTTAAGGGTTGAAAATCAGTTAAATTTTGTAATAGATTCCATATTATAAAGTATTAATGAAAATATTAAAATATCAAGTGAAGGTCACGTATTTAACAAGTTTTGCTTTTGTTTTGTTTACTAAAAAAAGCTGATAATTCATTTTTTATGTGAATAGGACGTAAATATTTGTTTGCTAAATTTTTATATGCAATTTCCGTGTTTTGTGTTTGTAATTCAACACAATAAAATTGCGAAATAACAGTTTGATTCTGTTAAAATACCGAATTTTAACCGCAAATATATCGGAACTTAAAAACCATAGAAATATATGCTGTTTTCGAGGAAAAATTTCTTTTTATATAAAATTTTTTTCAGTATTCATGTTTAATTAGTAAAATCTTATACAGGGTGTTTTAAAATAAAAGGTATTTCTTAAATGCAAATATCGTCGAGTTTTTTAAGGGCACACCCTATATATTTTTATTCTATCTAAAAGACGAACTCTTTCCCTTTGAATTATAATTGGAGAGGCTTTTTGCGACCTTTGTGCTAAGCCAATTGTATACATATCCTTTCTTAGCCTGCAGTATCCAGTCAGCATTCCCACCATCATCCTCATCCTTTCTCGACTTTGAGATGGTAGGTCTCGGGACATTTTGACCAAAAGCCTGTCAAGAAACAGTTTAACTTGCCTTGGTCCTGGGTTTTCATGCCACCAGCACAATGCCTGGTTGTTTATCCATTGCTGGATGCTCTCCTTAACATTTGGCGATGCCACAGGAACCTTCTGGCTCTATCATGACCTCAGTCTCTCCCTGCATCAGCTTTTTAATTGCTTTTTTATCCTGTATGTACTAGCACCCAAACTAAGGTATCTCTGTTATGACTGCCTAGTATGTTTAGGACCTTCAGCCACTCCTACACCAGACTTGAAAGACAGTGGCATATCTTCCAAGGCTCAGGGTCTGATTTAGAGCCATTGGTGTACAAGTTAAGATATGCAAATATCGTCGACTTTTTTAAGAGGACACCCTATATATTTGTATTCTATCTGAAAGACGAACTCTTTCCCTTTGAGGAATACAATGAATTATAATTGGAGAGGCTTTTTGCGACCTTTGTGCTAAGCCAATTGTATACATATCCTTTCTTAGCCTGCAGTATCCAGTCAGCATTCCCACCATCATCCTCATCCTTTCTCGACTTTGAGATAGTAGGTCTCGGGACATTTTGATCAAAAGCCTGTCAACGAACAGTTTAACTTGCCTTGGTCCTGGGTTTTCATGCCACCAGCACAATGCCTGGTTGTTTATCCATTGCTGGATGCTCTCCTTAACATTTGGCGATGCCACAGGATTCTTCTGGCTCTATCATGACCTCAGTCTCTCCCTGCATCAGCTTTTTAATTGCTTTTTTATCCTGTATGTACTAGCACCCAAACTAAGGTATCTCTGTTATGACTGCCTAGTATGTTTAGGACCTTGAGCCACTCCTACACCAGACTTGAAAGACAGTGGCATATCTTCCAAGGCTCAGGGTCTGATTTAGAGCCATCGGTGTACAAGTTAAGATATGCAAATATCGTCGAGTTTTTTAAGGGGACACCCTATATATTTTTATTCTATCTGAAAGACGAACTCTTTCCCTTTGAGGAATACAATGAATTATAATTGGAGAGGCTTTTTGCGACCTTTGTGCTAAGCCAATTGTGTACATATCCTTTCTTAGCCTGTAGTATCCAGTCAGCATTCCCACCATCATCCTCATCCTTTCTCGACTTTGAGATGGTAGGTCTCGGGACATTTTGACCAAAAGCCTGTCAAGAAACAGTTTAACTTGCCTTGGTCCTGGGTTTTCATGCCACCAGCACAATGCCTGGTTGTTTATCCATTGCTGGATGCTCTCCTTAACATTTGGCGATGCCACAGGAACCTTCTGGCTCTATCATGACCTCAGTCTCTCCCTGCATCAGCTTTTTAATTGCTTTTTTATCCTGTATGTACTAGCACCCAAACTAAGGTCTCTCTGTTATGACTGCCTGGTATGTTTAGGACCTTGTGACACTCCCACACCAGACTTGAAAGACAGTGGCATATCTTCCAAGGCTCAGGGTCTGATTTAGAGCGATTGGTGTACAAGTTAAGATATGCAAATATCGTCGAGTTTTTTAAGGGGATACCCTATATATTTTTATACTATCTGAAAGACGAACTCTTTCCCTTTGAATTATAATTGGAGAGGCTTTTTGCGACCTTTGTGCTAAGCCAATTGTGTACATATCCTTTCTTAGCCTGCAGTATCCAGTCAGCATTCCCACCATCATCCTCATCCTTTCTCGACTTTGAGATGGTAGGTCTCGGGACATTTTGACCAAAAGCCTGTCAAGAAACAGTTTAACTTGCCTTGGTCCTGGGTTTTGATGCCACCAGCACAATGCCTGGTTGTTTATCCATTGCTGGATGCTCTCCTTAACATTTTGCGATGCTTCTGGCTCTATCATGACCTCAGTCTCTTCCTGGATCAGCTTTTTCATTGCCTTTTTATCCTGTATGTCCTGGCACCCAGACTAAGGTCTCTCTGTTATGACTGCCTAGTATGTTTAGGGCCTTGAGCCACTCCTACACCAGACTTGAAAGACAGTGGCATATCTTCCAAGGCTCAGGATCTGATTTAGAGCCATCGGTGTACAAGTTAAGATACGCTGTTTATATAATGACATTGATCTTTTGGTCTCACAATTTTTCGCTAATTATTGTACTCTTATACTCTTTCTAAAGTTCTCGAAAAAATTGTATACAATCAAATGAAGATATTTACTATCCACAACAGGATTTCTTCCTGGTTACATCTGCTCTACTGTCCTTGAAATTTTTATCATTTTTTTATAATGTTCAGTAAGTTGTTATACAAAATTAGTATATATTATGAAACAATGCACTGTAAGTGCTTTGATCACATTACGAAAAATTTAAAAATAGTTCAACACTGGCAAGTCAAGCCTGGGATGTTAGTTACTATCCGCTGTTGCCGATTTGGTCACATTTTTTTTGTTTCTATACTAACAATGCAGAAAGAATCCGTTTCCGCAGAATCTTTATGATGAATAAAATGTTAATTCCTAAAAATACCCACGTGCATGCTGCTAAATATTCACCAGGTCGCCGTAACGTCAAAATATTATACACAAAACGTTTATCAGGTAGTTTATTGACATATTTCTATTATAAATACGTCATGCAGATCGTAATTAATAATGTTTTAATACAGTTTTGATGGCCAATAAAAAATACCTTGAAAAATATGTGTTTGGAATTTTACCTTCTGTTTAATAAGATATTATGAATAGTTAGGCGTTTGTTAGCTAACAGTTTTCTCATAATCTAAACTGGTATTTTTTGAATTGATTGTACTAACCCTTACTTTGAGGAAGTCCATCTTATTAAGAATAATAAAAAACTCTAATACTAGGATTAATTGGGAATATTAAAAATCCAAGACGAACTCGAGAATTCATTGAAATTCAGAATTGTTTTTAAGTATTGCAGAGATGATTCAAAATGGTTACTCTGGTTTGGTTGATCCTCTCGAAATAATTTTAACAATTCTATGCTCAAAGGTCTCATTAAGATTTAACTTTTGCAAAAAATATGTTTTTTAAGGTCAGGAATCATCTACTGACAATTCAGTCTAATTGGAATATTCTGGAACACAAAAGATATACAAATTTTTTTCTTTAAAATGCTTGAAATTATGGTAAATGGGGTTTTTTTAAGACGCTGAATCGATTGGTGCAATCAGTTGTTCGATAGTATGTGTAGAACATGGATAAATCTGGGTGGGAAAGTATCTGGGGTGAAATGGGGCAGTAAAACTCAAACGAGGTCAATATTGTTGGGAATTATTATGAATTTTGCAATTTTGTCGTTATTTTCGAGTTCTACGTAGTGACTTTAGAGGTTCTAAACTATTTTTATCAAAAATAACACGATTTAGATTGTGAGCAAAATTTGAAGGCAGTAATTCAAAAGTATATCCTTTGCTATTTTTTAAGAGAAAAATTTTTATTCTTAAAAATGCTTGAAATTATGGAAAATGGGGTTTTTTAAGACGCTAAATCGACTGGTGTATTCAGTTATTCGATAGGATGTGTAGAACATGGATAAATCTGGGTGGGAAAGTATCGTGGGTGAAATAGGGCAGTAAAACTCAAATGAGGTCAATATTGTTGGGAATTTTGCAATTTTTTTTTCGTCGAAATTATGCAGAAGGCTAAGAGAGCCCTGATGATATACAGTCAGCTAGCAAGAAGCAGATGGTGACCAAAACCCAAAAATCCTCTGGAGCTACACAGTCATCATAAGACAGAAGGCGTCTTAAGCCTCGATTAGGTTCCAGGGCTCGATGGACTAGCAAGAAAAGTTGCTAGGAAACCCTTTTGGATCGAAAACATACTGTTGAGTACTTAAGAGATTACCCCAGCTTACCCTAAATAAGTACAGCAATAATGCAGTCAACTATCGACAAACATTGGTCCAAGAACCTCATAAGCCTTCAGTAAATATGCTACTGCAGAGGCTTTAAACCTAAGTAACAGTGACTGAGTGATATAGAAAAACACCCAGGTGATTAAAGCAAAAAAAAGTCAGAAAAGGAGTATTGTGGTACCAGAGTCCTTGGTATAATATATAGAACAAAGAAATTGACTTGGGATGCACTGAGAATAGTTCTTTCCAAGACTTCCTTGGCTTTACATAATTAAGAAGTACTTAATCTGATCGGACGATGAATGAAATAGTTACCTATAAATGAATTTAACGTGGCCCGAATGCAGTTAAAATTCTCGGACTTTCATATAGCAACAGATAATCTCATATGCGTTAAATTATAAATTAAATCAATTATTGTTATCCCTCTTACCGATATTATACACATTTATCACAATTACAAACTTAATTAAACCGGAACATCAGTTTCCCTAATAATGCAAACACGATTAATATCAATAGTTAGTGATAATCGTTTTATTTGAACTTGCACAATACTCTTTATTTTTTCGTATCGTGTTTTAAACACACGTAACAATGTTATCAAATTCGTATGTGCTAATTAACCCACATTTCCAATAATTTTATTTATAACAAAAGTGCATTATCGGTGAATCATTTTAGATTGTAAGCAAAAAAGAAAATATCGGTTAATTCAGCAAGGGAGTGATATTTAGGTACAAAGTATTGGATGAATTTTTAAAAAATGCTGAAATGATTATTGCAACGGAAAAGTAGATTGGGGAAAAATAAAGAATCTATTTTTTCGGTAACCTTCTGGAGAAGTACAGTCGAACCTAATTTAAAAATCATTAGTTATAATTGATTTGGTGTTGCGAACTCAATTATGTTTAAGTTTAATATTATTATAAATGAATCACTGCGTGCCGAGCGAAGCGAGGTTCGCAGCACCAAATCACTAATTTAAAAATCATTAGTTATATATAACTATTTAGACCACTGTGCTACTGCTATAGTCTATATAGAAAGGACAAGGAGTAATAAATCATTCATTTAAGTAGATTTCATAGACGTACCAAAATATATTTTAAGAGGGTATACCGTAAGGTACATTTTGTATTGAACGAATGAGTTGCAGCTATGCTAAAGAATATACGATTTAGGTCAGAGGTAACGGGATGTACTAATTTTAATAAAATAATGTGATAGAGGTACATAAATTTTAGTAAGTTTGATAAAGAAAGGCAACACAGTTTATTCATAATAGAAAACAATCTGGAATAATTATTTTATATATTTTTGTTCTTTTTGTAAGAATGTTAATTCAAGATTAACAAATATTGTCGATAAATAAATTACAATCTAAACATACCAAAAAATTAATTGAAGTCAAGATAACAAGATATCGTTACAATTTTTATTAAATTCAAAGAAGCAAAATGAATATTGATTATTTGTATTAACGGCTATATGTAGTGTTTGGGAAATCAACAATTTCTCAGAAATTACAAATGGCAAGTGGCCTACTGTAATCGGCTTAATATATTTTACAGATTATTCGATTATTGAGAGGGATTTTCCAAACAACTCAGTTTTCTTAGAAACATTATCGGGAATATTATTTTAAAAGAAAGTAGGTACATTAAATCAGTACTTAGTATTAGTTCTTTGAGTAAAGTTGTATGAATTTGTAAGATGTGGGTTTCAGATATATAAAACATAATAGAAAATCTCTCTTGATAGATAAACCGGAAATAGTTTTTTGGAGAAGAGACAATTTAAGAAGCATTCGACATGCCAGAGAACAAAATTTAAAAATCTTCTACTTAGACGAAACATGGATAAATGCTGGATATACAGTTTCCAAATCTTGGCCAAATGAAAACATTAAAAGCGGAAGGCAGGCAATCGTGGAAGGTTTGTCGTTAGGTTTGCAGCCACCATCTGGAAAAGGAAAAAGACTTATCATTGTCCATGTTGGAAGTTCTGAAGGTTTTGTTGATGGTGGATTATTAACTTTTATTTCCAAACGCACGGGGGACTATCACGAAGATATGAATGGGGATGTCTTCGAGGAATGGTTTGTTCAAATGTTGGATCTGATTCCAAAAGGGGCTGTTATTGTTATGGACAACTCAAGTTACCATTCACGGTTACGAGAAGCATTGCCCACAAGTCGTTGGCGTAAAGCAGAGCTTTTGGAGTGGCTTATTTCGAAAAATATTAACTTTCCAAAAGATCCACTAAGGAAAGAACTTTACAGAATTGCAAAAATGAACAAGAATAAATACAAAACCTACATTGTAGAAGAAATGGCTTCTTCTCGTGGTACATCAGTTCTACGACTTCCCCCTTATCATTGTGAACTTAATCCCATAGAATTAATATGAGCTCAGGTAAAGGGGGAAGTTGGAAAAAAATACTACTTTTAAAATAAACGATGTTGTGAAATTGTTTGAGAGTGCTGTAAGTCATGTTAGTAAGAAAAATTGGACAAACTGTATCGAGCATGTTATCGAAGTAGAGGCAAATATGTGGAAAATTGACAATATTTGTGATGATTTAATCGACCCTATTATTATTAATGTCAACAACGATTCTTCCTCTTCCGAGTCGGATATAGAATAAAATATAAGTAATAAATGTATTCCAATAATTATTTCTTTTTATTTTTTATTATATTATAATTTAAAACGTATTTTTTTCCCAAAATACACACCACTGCATTGCGTTATTGCTTACATACTAATCCTTTAACAATGAAGAAACCCTAAACTTTGCTACAACTGAAACAAATACGGGGTCGATCTACCTGGTTTTTAGATTTACGGAAGAAATGTAATTTAAAGTGAGAGATTTATCAAAAATTTCATGGTGCTCCCTGTAAAGGTTTTGCATACTTAATTAGGGTTTATTACTCCTCGTACTTTTTGTACATACTATACCTCCTCTACCCAACACTGCTTTTCTTTTGCCCTTCTCTTATAATGTGGTCAATATTTCCTAATTTATCCACTTTTGTTCGCTTCTAACTATTTTACAAGCATTATTCCTTTGTGTCACATATTCATTCTTTCACTTTACTGATCCATCCTCCTATTGCTAACAAACGATAATAAAATACGACTGTATATCATCCAAAAGAATGTTTATTGAATTCGATTAACCTTGTAGATAAAATTCCTCACAATCTGGAAACAATCAAACCATGTCACCATGTCAAATGCGGAAGCAGCCGAAGAAAGATAAACATTTTATAAATATTATATAAAGGAATGTGTACCAATTATTCCAAGTCACAATCCAAAATGTGTTGTTATAAAATACTGCTATTATCGTGGTTATTTACGAGACTAAATGTAGCTGTGATTTCTTCACCAATAGCTCAATATCAAGAGCACAGATATCCATCAGAAAATTCGTATTCCATATCTCAGTTGAAAGGAATTGATTATGTTGGTGCTAGCGAAGACAATATTTTCCACGAAGATAATGATGCTGATAGTATTAAAGAAGACAAAAATGAATTAACGGAACAAGATGGTGGTGAAGTAACTGAAGAATATAGTGAGGAAATCAGATCGTTATATCCGCTATCGACATTAACCAAACATGCAGTGGCAGATGCATTAAAAGGGCGAATTACTAAATATCATACATATAATACAAAACCAGTGCAAACATTTAACCTACCTGTTTCAAAGTTAGCTACGCCTGATTTTGCTATAAACTTAGGCGGAATAAATAAACTTTCCAAAAGTGAAGATAAAATCGATGCTGACGCAACTATTGCGTTCGTGAAAACATTTGCATCGCCAGAAGAAATCGAAGAGAAAGAAATTCCCAGTTGGCCCAACCCCAACGTACAGACTGTATTTGACAAAAGCTCAGGAAATGAGAAGCAATCTTGTGAAACAACGAATATTTTTGACAGTAGAACTAACCCAAATAGTGAAAATAAAATAGCATCAATAATTATTTTATCATCTAAAGATGATTTGAATCTGTTGCCAACTATAAATGACAATTCACAAGTATCTACAGAAAGAAATGATGACGAATTAACGTCCCAGCCAGGTTCTAATAACCCAACTGATGAATGTAAAGGTACTGATTCGGTAATAGGTACTGTAAGTACTATTATTAATAAATCTTTATATGGTACAACGTCTGCTAATACTGCAAGTAAAGATGTTACAACAAATTATTTAAATCAAAATTCTACATCTGCTAGTGACACAGGAAGTATTACAACAATTAACACAGGTGGTCAAATAGGTACTGATGATGGTAGTGTAAAAAATCATGAAGAAGGAGACTCGAATAGTGGCTCAATTTCTTATGGTACTTCTCAGTCAGGGTACCAAGCATCATACCAATACAGTGGAAATGAATATACTACCAACAATGAAGGCAATAATGGTATTACAGTAACTAACGGATCCAATGAAACAGAAGCATCAGGTGGAACAGCATCAGATGGTACCATCACTAAATATTCCTTGGATAATGATCAGAACGAAGATTGCATATCTGCAATTGACACAGAATTAAATACAACAAGTAACGCATATAGTCAAATAGGTACTGATAATGCTAGTGCAATAAAAACTGAAGAGGGAGGCTCATCTAGTGGCTCAATTTCTTATGGTACTTCTCAGTCAGGGTACCAAGCATCATACCAACACAGCGGAAATGAATATACTTCCAACAATGAAGGCAACAATGGTGTTGTAGTAACTGGGGGTTTCACTGCAACAGAAGCATCAGGTGGAACAACATCAGATGGTACCACAACTAATTATATCTTGGATACTGATTTAAATGAAGATTGTACATCTGCAATTGACACAGAATTGAATACAACAAGTAACGCATATGCTCAAATAGGTACTGATATTGGTAGTGCAATAAATACTGAAGAGGGAGGCTCATCTAGTGGCTCAATTTCTTATGGTACTTCTCAGTCAGGGTACCAAGCATCATACCAACACAGCGGAAATGAATATACTTCCAACAATGAAGGCAACAATGGTGTTGTAGTAACTGGGGGTTCCACTGCAACAGAAGCATCAGGTGGAACAACATCAGATGGTACCACAACTAATTATATCTTGAATAATGATTTAAATGAAGATTGTACATCTGCAATTGACACAGAATTTAATACAAGTAACACAGATGGTCAAATAGGCACTGATAATGGTAGTGCAATAAATACTGAAGAGAGAGGCTTATCTAGTGGCTCAATTTCTTATGGTACTTCTCAGTCAGGGTACCTAGCATCATACCAACACAGCGGAAATGAATATACTTCAAACAATGAAGGCAACAATGGTGTTGTAGTAACTGGGGGTTCCACTGCAACAGAAGCATCAGGTGGAACACCATCAGATGGTACCACAACTAATTATTCCTTGAATAATGATTTAAATGAAGATTGTACATCTGCAATTGACACAGAATTGAATACAACAAGTAACACATATGGTCAAATAGGTACTGATCATGGTAGTGCAATAAATACTGAAGAGGGAGGCTCATCTAGTGGCTCAATTTCTTATGGTACTTCTCATTCAGGGTACCAAGCATCATACCAACACAGCGGAAATGAATATACTACCAACAATGAAGGCAACAATGGTGTTGTAGTTACTGGGGGTTCCACTGCAACAGAAGCCTCAGGTGAAATAGCATCAGATGGTACCACCACTAAATATTCCTTGGAAAATGATCAGAACGAAGATTGCACATCTGCAATTGACACAGAATTGAATACAAGTAACACAGATGGTCAAATAGGTACTGATAGTGGTAGTGCAATAAATACTGAAGAGGGAGGCTCATCTAGTGGCTCAATTTCTTATGGTACTTCTCAGTCGGGGTACCAAGCATCATACCAACACAGCGGAAATGAATATACTTCAAACAATGAAGGTAACAATGGTGTTGTAGTAACTGGGGGTTCCACTGCAACAGAAGCATCAGGTGGAATAGCATCAGATGGTACCACCACTAAATATTCCTTGGATAATGATCAGAACGAAGATTGTACATCTGCAATTGACACAGAATTTAATACAACAAGTAACACAGATGGTCAAATAGGTACTGATAATGCTAGTGCAATAAATACTGACGAGGGAGGCTCATCTAGTGGCTCAATTTCTTATGGTACTTCTCATTCAGGGTACCAAGCATCATACCAACACAGCGGAAATGAATATACTTCATACAATGAAGGCAACAATGGTGTTGTAGTTACTGGGGGTTCCACTGCAACAGAAGCCTCAGGTGGAATAGCATCAGATGGTACCACCACTAAATATTCCTTGGAAAATGATCAGAACGAAGATTGCACATCTGCAGTTGACACAGAATTGAATACAAGTAACACAGATGGTCAAATAGGTACTGATAGTGGTAGTGCAATAAATACTGAAGAGGGAGGCTCATCTAGTGGCTCAATTTCTTATGGTACTTCTCATTCAGGGTACCAAGCATCATACCAACACAGCGGAAATGAATATACTTCATACAATGAAGGCAACAATGGTGTTGTAGTTACTGGGGGTTCCACTGCAACAGAAGCCTCAGGTGGAATAGCATCAGATAGTACCACAACTAATTATTCCTTGAATAATGATTTAAATGAAGATTGTACATCTGCAATTGACACAGAATTGAATACAACAAGTAACGCATATGGTCAAATAGGTACTGATAATGCTAGTGCAATAAATACTGAAGAGGAAGGCTCATCTAGTGGCTCAAGTTCTTATGGTACTTCTCAGTCGGGGTACCAAGCATCATACCAACACAGCGGAAATGAATATAGTTCAAACAATGAGGACAATAATGGTGTTACAGTAAGTGAGGGTTCCACTGCAACAGAAGCCTCAGGTGGAACAGCATCCGATGGTACCACAACTAAATATTCTTTGGATATTGATTTAAATGAAGATTGTACATCTGCAAGTGACACAGGAAGTATTACAACAATTAACACAGGTGGTCAAATAGGTACTGATGATGGTAGTGCAAAAAATACTGAAGAAGGAGACTCAAATAGCAGCTCAATTACTTATGGTACATCTAAGTCAGGGTACCAAGCTTGGTACAACTACAGCGGAAGTAAATATACTGCCAACTATGAAGGCAACAATGGTGTTGTAGTAACTGGGGGATCCACTGCAACAGAAGCCTCAGGTGTAATAGCATCAGATGGTACCACCACTAATTATTCCTTGAATAATGATTTAAATGAAGATTGTACATCTGCAATTGACACAGAATTGAATACAACAAGTAACGCATATGGTCAAATAGGTACTGATAATGCTAGTGCAATAAATACTGAAGAGGAAGGCTCATCTAGTGGCTCAAGTTCTTATGGTACTTCTCAGTCGGGGTACCAAGCATCATACCAACACAGCGGAAATGAATATACTTCAAACAATGAGGGCAATAATGGTGTTACAGTAAGTGAGGGTTCCACTGCAACAGAAGCCTCAGGTGGAACAGCTTCAGATGGTACCACCACTAAATATTCCTTTGATAATAATCAGAACGAAGATTGCACATCTGCAATTGACACAGAATTGAATACAACAATTAACGCATATGGTCAAATAGGTACTGATAATGCTAGTGCAATAAATACTGAAGAGGGAGGCTCATCTAGTGGCTCAATTTCTTATGGTACTTCTCAGTCAGGGTACCAAGCATCATACCAACACAGCGGAAATGAATATACTTCCAACAATGAGGGCAATAATGGTGTTACCGTAACTGAGGGTTCCACTGCAACAAAAGCCTCAGCTGGAACAACATCAGATGGTACCACAACTAAATATTCCTTGGATATTGATTTAAATGAAGATTGTACATCTGCAAGTGACACAGGAAGTATTACAACAATTAACACAGGTGGTCAAATAGGTACTGATGATGGTAGTGCAAAAAATACTGAAGAAGGAAACTCAAATAGCAGTTCAATTTCTTATGGTACTTCTTATTCAGGGTACCAAGCATCATACCAACACAGCGGAAATGAATATACTTCCAACAATGAGGGCAATAATGGTGTTACAGTAACTGAGGGTTCCACTGCAACAGAAGCCTCAGCTGGAACAACATCAGATGGTACCACAACTAAATATTCCTTGGATATTGATTTAAATGAAGATTGTACATCTGCAAGTGACACAGGAAGTATTACAACAATTAACACAGGTGGTCAAATAGGTACTGATGATGGTAGTGCAAAAAATACTAAAGAGGGAGGCTCATCTAGTGGCTCAATTTCTTATGGTACTTCTCAGTTAGGGTACCAAGCATCATACCAACACAGCGGAAATGAATATACTTCCAACAATGAGGGCAATAATGGTGTTACCGTAACTGAGGGTTCCACTGCAACAGAAGCCTCAGCTGGAACAACATCAGATGGTACCACAACTAAATATTCCTTGGATATTGATTTAAATGAAGATTGTACATCTGCAATTGACACAGAATTGAATACAACTAGTAACACAGATGGTCAAATAGGTACTGATAATGGTAGTGCAATAAATACTGAAGAGGGAGGCTCATCTAGTGGCTCAATTTCTTATGGTACTTCTCAGTCAGGGTACCAAGCATCATTCCAACACAGCGGAAATGAATATACTTCCAACAATGAGGGCAATAATGGTGTTACAGTAACTGAGGGTTCCACTGCAACAGAAGCATCAGGTGGAACAACATCAGATGGTACCACAACTAATTATTCCTTGAATAATGATTTAAATGAAGATTGTACATCTGCAATTGACACAGAATTGAATACAACTAGTAACACAGATGGTCAAATAGGTACTGATAATGGTAGTGCAATAAATACTGAAGAGGGAGGCTCATCTAGTGGCTCAATTTCTTATGGTACTTCTCAGTCAGGGTACCAAGCATCATTCCAACACAGCGGAAATGAATATACTTCCAACAATGAGGGCAATAATGGTGTTACAGTAACTGAGGGTTCCACTGCAACAGAAGCATCAGGTGGAACAACATCAGATGGTACCACAACTAATTATTCCTTGGATAATAATCAGAACGAAGATTGTACATCTGCAATTGACACAGAATTGAATACAACAATTAACACAGATGGTCAAATAGGTACTGATGATGGTAGTGTAAAAAATACTGAAGAAGGAGACTCAAATAGTGGCTCAATTTCTTATGGTACTTCTCAGTCAGGGTACCAAGCATCATACCAACACAGCGGAAATGAATATACTTCAAACAATGAGGGCAATAATGGTGTTACAGTAACTGAGGGTTCCACTGCAACAGAAGCATCAGGTGGAACAACATCAGATGGTACCACAACTAATTATTCCTTGGATAATAATCAGAACGAAGATTGTATATCTGCAATTGACACAGAATTGAATACAACAATTAACGCAGATGGTCAAATAGGTACTGATAATGCTAGTGCAATAAATACTGAAGAGGGAGGCTCATCTAGTGGCTCAATTTCTTATGGTACTTCTCAGTCGGGGTACCAAGCATCATACCAACACAGCGGAAATGAATATACTTCAAACAATGAGGGCAATAATGGTGTTACAGTAACTGAGGGTTTGTCTGCAACAGAAGTATTAGGTGGAACAACATCAGATGGTACCACCACTAAATATTCCTTGGATATTGATTTAAATGAAGATTGTACATCTGCAAGTGACACAGGAAGTATTACAACAATTAACACAGGTGGTCAAATAGGTACTGATGATGGTAGTGCAAAAAATACTAAAGAGGGAGGCTCATCTAGTGGCTCAATTTCTTATGGTACTTCTCAGTCGGGGTACCAAGCATCATACCAACACAGCGGAAATGAATATACTTCAAACAATGAGGGCAATAATGGTGTTACAGTAACTGAGGGTTTGTCTGCAACAGAAGTATTAGGTGGAACAACATCAGATGGTACCACCACTAAATATTCCTTGGATAATGATTTAAATGAAGATTGCACATCTGCAATTGACACAGAATTGAATACAACAAGTAACGCATATGGTCAAATAGGTACTGATAATGCTACTGCAATAAATACTGAAGAAGGAGACTCAAATAGCAGCTCAATTACTTATGGTACTTCCCAGTCAGGGTACCATTCTTCCTGGAAACAGATCGAGAAATATTTTAGAACAGATCATGATAACAAAAACTTTAATGCATCTGGAGAGGAGTCTTATAGTACTACAAATAAATATTCTTCATCAGATTTTGTTACTACAAATTGTTCAGATGATGAATTCACTAACAGCTCGATAGAAAATAATCAGGAGGTGTTAAATAATAGCACAAGTAGTCAAGAAACTTCTCAGCAGGTTTACCAACATACCAATAATTATGATTTGAACAATGAAGGCAATGAAAACTTTGTCACAACTGAAACTAACGGAAGTACCACAGAATTTTCAACAACAATATACACAGAAGAAGATGTAACTGAAGAAACAAAAAATAATTTTACTACTGATGAAACTTTTAAACCGGTCGGGGAAAAAGTTAATGATGATGTTTTAGAAAATTGTTCAACTAAACTTGTTAAAAGTGCTCTAGTTACAGATTTCAATAAGAGCAATTTTCCTTATTTGAATATATGGCCAGTGCAATGGCCTTTCTTTCATCGACCAATAAAACAAATGACTGATGATATTAAAGAACATGGACATGCTGCCCTATTGAGATTACCATTACCAAATGCACCTCATCCGAAGGAAAAATGTGCTCCCAAATATCAGTTGGTGATCAGCGTTAGTAAACTGCCACAATCGTGTGAAAACAATTCAGCTGAATTTTAGTTAAATAATTTATGTATATTTATTGTATTTAAAATAAATATTTATTATTATATGTGTCTTCTTTCATCTAGTTTTGAAACTTTAGAGCTTAACAAGAGCTTGGTTTTTTTCTGGGACACAATTTCATAGAAAGTAAAAAATATTTAACAAACCCTAGACGCAATTGTATTTTTTTAACCCACGAGATGATACGACCCAGGTATATTTTCTTGGTGTGGACGATTGAAATAACAAAAAAAAACATAAATTATAAAACATTTTTTAATAACAAACTTTCATCGTAAATGCAAATCATTTTCAATAAGAAAATGATTCCATTACCAAAAAGCTAATGGTAAACAACATTTGTCGACAATATTATTTAAACATTTACTTCTATCACAGACTAATCTTACATCTAACAAATCTTTAACAATTACTTAGTTGTACTGCCTTTCCATAGGACGAAAACATTTTGTAAATGTAATCTTTCAATTCCGTCGCAGACAAACAAGGAACTTCTCCAGCCTTTAACACAGGAATAAAGTACAAACTGGGAAGATTTTTATTCGATACTGGTCCTCTTCGAGTGCTACAACATTCAGTCGTTGGCAATGTTGCCGTTCTTTCTTCAAAAGATTCAGTAGATTCTGTTGTTTCGTAGCTTTCTTCTGTTGTTGGTTCAGACGCAGATTCTGTCGTTATATCGCTTATTTCATCTCTAGTAGTTGGTTGTTCGGTGATTTCTGTTGTTTCGGAACATTCTTCTGTAGTTGTAGACATCGTTACATCTTGATCTGTAACTGCACTACTGCTTGCACCTTCAGTTGTTCCAGAACTCGCTTCAGTTGTTACTGTTTCCGGGCTAGATTGTGTTACATCCAGATCTGTACCTTTCGTTGTTCCAGAAACACCTCCAGTAGTTACTGTTTCTTCAGTAGATTCATCTGTAACTGTACTGTCACTAGAATCTTCCGTTGTTTCGGAACTATCTTCAGTAGTTAATGATTCTTCAGTAGATTCACTTACGCTTTCATCTGTACCTGTACTGTCACTAGCATCTTCCGTTGTTCCAGAACTATCTTCAGTTGTTGCTATTTCCTCAGTTGATTCGGTTACACTTTCATCAGAACCTGTACTGTCACTAGCATCTTCCGTTGTTCCTTCAGTAGTTACTGTTTCTACAGGAGATTGTGTTACATCCTGATCTGTACTGGTATTAGCACCTTCAGTAGTTACTGTTTCTAGAGGAGATTGTGTTACATCCTGATCTGTACTGGTATTAGCACCTTCAGTAGTTACTGTTTCTAGAGGAGATTGTGTTACATCCTGATCTGCACCTTCAGTAGTTACTGTTTCATCTGATGAAGATTCGGTTACAACCTGATCTGTACTGGTATCAGCACCTTCAGTACTTACTGTTTCTAGAGTAGATTGTGTTACATCCTGATCTGTACTGGTATTAGCACCTTCAGTTGTTACTGTTTCCTCTGACGATTCGGTTACACTTTCATCTGAATCTGTACTGTCACTAGCATCTTCAGTTGTTCCGAAGCTACCTTCAGCAGTTACTGTTTCTAAAGTAGATTGTGTTACATCCTGATCTGTACTGGTATTAGCACCTTCCGTTGTTCTAGAAATACCTCCAGTAGTTACTGTTTCTTCAGTAGATTCCGTTACATCTTCATCTGTAACTGAACTGTCACTAGTATCTTCCGTTGTTCCACAACTACTTTCAGTGGTTACTGTTTCTTCAGTAGATTCCGTTACACTTTCATCTGTACCTGTACTACTGCTTGCACCTTCAATTGTTCCAGTTCTTACTGTTTCCTGAGTAGATTGTGTTCCATCCTGATAGGTACTGGTAATACCACCTTCCGTTGTTCCAGAACTACCTTCAGCAGTTACTGTTTCTTCAGTAGATTCCGTTACACCTTCACCTGTGCCTGCACCATTGATGGTACCTTCTGTTATTCCAGAACCACCTCCAGTAGTTATTGTATCCCCAGATGTTGTTGTTCCGCTACAAAATTCTGTGGTTGTTTCTTCGGAAGTCTCATAACTGCTGGATTCGTAACTACTGGAGTCACTGCTACCACTACTACTACTACTAGATGACTCACAACTTTCTTCAGTCGTTGAAGATTCATCTGTCGATGCACTACTGGTTATGTCGGTACTTGCGTCTTCAGTAGTTACACAGTTTTCTGTGCCAGTTTGGATGCCTCCAGAAGTCTCGGATGTTTCACTACCGGTTGTGTTTTGGGTAATTTCAGTTGTTCCACTGGAGATTTCGTCTTCGGTAGTGACCACTGACGTTCCATCGACGTTCGTTGTTCCAGTGGAACTTTCTGTGGTTACTGTCAAATCTCCTGAAGGTGCTGTGGTTTCTTGGTTGGAATTATCGGTAGAAGTCTGTTGCTCTGTAGTTGCCGGTTCCTGAGAAGCAGTCGGTACCTGGACAGTTGCTGGTTGCTGAGTAGGCGATTCAGTTATTGCTGGTTGCTGAGTAGGTGATTGAGTTATTGCTGGTTGCTGAGTTGGTGATTCAGTAATTGCTGGTTGCTGAGTTGGTGATTGATTTGTTGCTGGTTGCTGAGTAGGCGATTCAGTAATTGCTGGTTGCTGAGTAGGTGATTCAGTTATTGATGGTTGCTGAGTTGGTGATTCAGTTATTGATGGTTGTTGAGTAGGTAATTCAGTTATTGCTGGTTGCTGAGTTGGTGATTGACTTGTTGCTGGTTGCTGAGTAGGTGATTCAGTTATTGCTGGTTGCTGAGTAGGTGATTGAGTTATTGCTGGTTGCTGAGTAGGTGATTCCGTTATTGCTGGTGGCTGAGTCGGATTGCTTTCTTCTGTACTTGTCGAGGTGTTGTTTCCTCCACTCGGTACTCCGGTTGTCTCTATTTGAGCATCCTCCGTGCATACACAATCAACAGGAGTCGTAGGTTCGTTGCAAATCTCTTCCAATTGTTTGATAAAGTCTTTGGCACAAACGGGATCTTGTTGATTGTTTACCAGATGAGTTAGGATTTGTATGAGATGTCCCAGTAGACATGATTGTTCCGTTGGTGTGACGATTACATTTTTACATTTACATTTGGCCGGTGCACTAGCCACGAGGCTACACGCGGCGATCAGTAGCACTATTGGCACGACTGAACGGCCGAAAAACATGGCCAAAAATGGTATAAGTAAATGTTAGGATTGATTTTATACTATTTTTAGAATAAATAAAAAATACGGGAAATGTACACTTGCAATAGTTTAGAAATTTTAAGGTCACGGGTAAATACAGAATGTTAAATATGGTTGTTATGGTACGTTCACCTTTTGAGGAAGGTAAAATGTTACCAAGTATTTAATATTATTGTTTGTTAATATAAATATTACAAATAATTACGTTACGGTAGTCTAAAAAAAATTATGGGACCCTCAATTACCATTTTATTTATTGTTAGGAAGATTTTGGATCTAATAAGTAACATTCATTGTTTGTGTATGTATTGGAAATAAATTTTGGACCATTTTCTTGTTAAATTTCATCATAAACTGGCTATAAGACAGCAGCTACTTCTTAAAAGATATAATATCAACCAAGGAACCTAATTACTAAAATTCTTGGATCCTCCCATTTTTGATATATTTTATCACATGTGGGAAGCAGCCACATTCACAACAACCCCTTGATTTATTCTTGATGTTATTAAATAGCTTTGAAAAAAATGTATGAGAAACAATACAAGAGTTAACATAATTATATAGAAAGTGTGGTTATGTAATATTAATAAGAATTTTATGGTTTATTCCAGCGGGAGTTGTTTTGAAGGACAGTGGCAAAATGGAAAGAGACATGGATTAGGGGTGGAGACGAGGGGTCGTTGGATATACAGGGGAGAATGGACTCAAGGTTTCAAGGGAAGATACGGTGTTAGACAATCAAATACGTCGACTGCTAAGTATGAAGGAACTTGGGCAAATGGATTACAAGACGGATACGGTTCTGAAACATACGCTGATGATGGTGAGTTACAATAGTTGTTTAAATGTTGTATATACATGAATTATCCTATTTTCAAATTTATAATATAATGAATACGTGTGTTGCCTTTTATATTTAGGGATTTCGAAAATCACCTTATCGTTTTTCAAAATATTCCCCATGAAGATCTATACATTTTTGCATGCGTTTGAACCAATTGTCGAAGAATGTTTGCCACTCTTATTGAGGTATCTTCAGAACATGCGTTCTAAATGCAGTAACCGCTTCTTCAGGTTGACCTCTTAGTGTTTTTTTACGTAAGGGAATAAAAATAAGTCATTCGATGCCAAGTCAGGACTGTACGGCGGATGGACTCATCAAATCGATGTTTTTGGGTGCTTAAAAATGTAGTTGGTTGAGCCAATGTGTTGCATTGTCGTGGTGAAGAGTGATCCATCTTCGGCGGTTGTTTTTCCTGATTTTTTAGAAGAGAACTGGCAAACAAAGTGGGCTCATATGCGTAAATCCACGATTCATCACCTGTCACGATATCATAGACGTGTTTCGAAGCACCGCGATCGTATTTTTTGAGCATTTACTTCGACCAATCGACACGAGCCTTTTATTGAGCGATTGTCAACAAATTGTGTGGGATCCAACGCGAACAACTTTTTTTGACCGTCAAATATTTATGCAATATTGAACGTATGCTGTTCCCACTAATGCCTAAGGTTGTCTCAATCTCACGATAGGTCACATGACGATCTGCACGAAATTCGTCTTGGATTGGACTACGGCCACGATTGAATTCACCATACCATCGATAAACACTGGTCCTTGATGAAGCTTCATCGGCAGAAATTGAATTAAGTTCATCCATTTACTGTTTTTGAGTTAATCCACGTCGAAAATAATCGCACGATAATGTTCACGATTTAATCCCATTTTTGGTCCAAGATGAATCTATTAAGTTACTGTAAACAACAAAAATATAGCTCGTATGTCAAAACGTATAACCTCAAAAATGTCCAACTTCACGATAGAGCTGTCAGTTCTCAGATTGCAACACCAGGGTTGCCAAATCCCGAAATATAAAAAGCAACTCTTGGTAATTATCAGCTTAATTTTTTCAGTTTCAGTTAAATAAAGCAAATAAAAAAAACTTAGAATAATGTTATTATAAGGTTAAATTAATAATTGAATTCTAAAAAATCTCACATTAAAGTCTAGATATCACATTTGCATCCCACAAATCCTTCATATTTCATAAAATGAAGTAAGGGAAACATTCCGATTTTTTATTTCCAAGAAGATTCTTGAATACCTTCAAAATTAGTATTGATCTTGATATTTCTTCTAAGGGTGCAGATAAGGTTATGTATGAGGACATTTCCACCTTTCCTAGATCCATTGTGACAGTCTTATTTGCTGTACAGGATTAGACACTTTCCTCATAGCCTTCTCTTGTCTTCCTTTCAGATATCTCTTGCCTTGAAAGACCTTCACACTCATATACAATGTGTTTAAAGGTTCTGACATCATGGGTTTACTACCAGTTTTAAAACATGCTTATTCTTATTAGGTATGCTGTCTACAAGCTTTCATTTAGTCATGTGGATCTTTATTCTTGTTTTAGCTAACCACAGAAGGATATTGGTAGCCCTGAATTAACCCCTAATAGCTGTCCTTCCTTGTCACACAGTGAATGACATGTATCTCTGGTTGGAACACTAGTAAACTTGCTTTTTGTAAACTCTGACAACTTGAATACCTTCAAAATTAGTATTAGCATTTGCGCTGATGATCTTGATATTTCTTCTAAGGGTACAGATAAGGTTATGTATGAAGACATTTCCACCTTTCCTAGATCCATTGTGACAGTCTTATTTGCTGTACAGGATTAGACACTTTCCTCATAGCCTTCTCTTGTCTTCCTTTCAGATATCTCTTGCCTTGAAAGACCTTCACACTCATATACAATGTGTTTAAAGGTTCTGACATCATGGGTTTACTACCAGTTTTAAAACATGCTTATTCTTATTAGGTATGCTGTCTACAAGCTTTCATTTAGTCATGTGGATCTTTATTCTTGTTTTAGCTAACCACAGAAGGATATTGGTAGCCCTGAATTAACCCCTAATAGCTGTCCTTCCTTGTCACACAGTGGATGACATGTATCTCTGGTTGGAACACTAGCAAACTTGTCTTGTCTATTGTTTTTGGTCACTATACCTCTTCTTGAAGTTTTCTTATCACAAAACATCTAGATATCAATCTGAGTACGATAAAACACGGACTAATAAAAAATAATAATAATAAAAAAACATTGCTAGACATAAAATCTTGTAACCTAATGTTATTTGTTATCGCATTTCGAACAAAAATTCGTCGTTGCAATGATTATATAACGTGATAATTTTACATTTTTAATGTAACTAAAACGCGGCAGTGAATGAGATTTATATTTTTTTCATAATATAAACAAAACACATGTTTTGTTATAAAAATATTGTAACAATATTATTTATTTATAAATTGACATGTGCGACGACGTCGCGTGATAAAAATTCTATTTATATATAAAATATCGGCTACTAATCAGTTTGCAAAAAAAAATATGTTATACCAATGTAAAACAATAATTTTTTTTTGAGGGGAAAAAACGCAGAGACTTAGTTTACCGGCATTTTAATAAATATAAATAAATATTTTTTGTTGTTGGAATTAGTCGATGACTATGGTTCGTTTGTTTGGAGTTGGTAGCTAAGAAAAATCATTAAAATATATAGTAAAATGTTGTAAACAAGACTTATCACCAGAACACGTAAGACCTATTGGCATGCGAACTGTTTGCCGACGAATAAGACGTTTTCCCTGTTCTCATACCGACTACACTGGGTCCCCTTTTATTGTAGGCACTTGATTGTTGAACACACTATACTCAAGAAAAATGGTGCCTGGCGTTCATGAACTTTGTAGGGAATCAACCAGTACACAACCAAGTTTTTTCAAATTAATTGCTATAATTATTTAAGCTTAGTTGTTTCTGTTTCCTCTTTTGTGTGGCATTTGTAAGAATATTAATTTGAACCAAAGGCATTACAAGAGTTTATTTATACAATGCGGTCCATATGTATGGAATAAATTCATTTGTAGCGTTATTATGTACTGTATAAAAAAAACCTGAAACAGGTCGATTTTTATTCTTAAATTGACAATTTACAGTATGAAAATATTATCCCCCTCCAGTACCCCTTCGGAAATTTTAAATTACAAAGGGGGTCGTGTGGCACCTCGTTGGAAAGGGATTTTAGTCCTCTGTTCAGCAATATAAAGTTTTTTAAGTTTGGTGCAATCATAACTGAGAAAATTGATTTATAAGATGTAAAATTTTGATAATGTCTCTAACACAAAACTTTACGTAGAATTAAGATAATAATGTCACATAATGATTAGAATGTGTTTTTCAATGTATTTGACACTTAAATTCCATGTTCAAAATGACCACCATTCACTTCTTGACAATAACCGAGGCGATATTGTTTGGTCTATTAAAATAACTTTAGAAATAATCAGGTATTTTCGTATCTGTTCTGCTAAATATTAGGAAAAAACTTTGAAGATATTAAAATAATAGTCAAAAAACTAAATAAACAATTGATATAAATCTAGTAGGCTGCTGTCATTTAGGTATTTAAAGTTACTAAAAGACGTCAGTATAATATTTGTGCGCGTATTAAATTTAATTATGGCTCATTTGTCCGAGACTCAAAGAATAGATATTTTAATTATGATTGGTTGTGGTAATAAAACCAGAACTCAAAAGGAGGTTTGTAAAATTTTTAATAATAAATACCCTGGTCAACACGTTTCGCAGTCTACAGTTAGCAAAATTGAAAAAAAGTTTCGTGAAACTGGACATGTAAAAAATATTGAAAAACCAGGTAGAAATGTTCAATTTACTGATGAAAAAAAGTTAGATGTACTTCTAGAGATTGAGGAAAATCCGCATAAGACAACTCGTGAACTTGCCGCCGACAATGATGTATAAGTAAATCATCTATTTTGAGAGTTGTGCATAAAGAAAAATACCACCCTTACAAAGTTCAGTTGGTTCAGGAGTTAAATGAAGATGATCCTGATAGAAGGCAAGAATTCTGTGAATTGATGATGGATAGAATGAACGCAGATTTGCAGTTCATAAACAAAATAGTTTTTTCTGATGAAGCGACGTTTCATTTAAACGGAACGGTTAACAAACAGAACTGTAGATATTGGAGCAGAGAAAATCCTCACTGGATGTGTGAGGCTCACACTCAATATCCAAAAAATAGTTAACGTTTGGGCTGGTATCATTAACAATAAAATTATTGGCCCTTATTTTTTTGAGGGCACAGTTACTGGTGAGGTTTATCTAGATTTTTTGATTAACTCTTTAGTGCCTACATTACAAAGAGTTTTTCCTAATGTTAATCATCCAAATGAAATAGATCGATCTATTTACTACCAACAAGACGGAGCTCCACCGCATTTTGCACGTACTGTTAGAAATTATTTAAACGAGGTTTTTCCCAATAGGTGGATAGGAAGACGTGGGGCGATCGAATGGCCGGCTAGATCCCCGATTTGACTCCTCTCGATTACTTCTTATGGGGTTATTTAAAATCTAAAGTATATTTTAATAGACCAAACAATATTGCTGATTTAAAAGTTAGGATAACGGAAGAAATTAACAAAATAACCCCCGAGGTCATACAAAATGTTGTACGAGAATTCCAATATCGCCTCGGTTATTGTCAAGAAGTGAATGGTGGTCATTTTGAACATGGAATTTAAGTGTCAAATACATTGAAAAGCACATTCTAATCATTATGTGACATTATTATCTTCATTCTACGTAAAGTTTTGTGTTAGAGACATTATCAAAATTTTACATCTTAAAAATCAATTTTCTCAGTTATGATTGCACCAAACTTAAAAAACTTTATATTGCTGAACAGAGGACTAAAATCCCCTTCCAACGAGGTGCCACACGACCCCCTTTGTAATTTAAAATTTCCGAGGGGGTGCTTATAATTCCGAAGGGGTGCTGGAGGGGGATAATATTTTTATACTGTAAATTGTCAATTTAAGAATAAAAATCGACCTGTTTCAGGTTTTTTTAATACAGTACATAATAACGCTACAAATGAATTTATTCCATACATATGGACCGCATTGTATTTTTGTACTATATTCTTAACTTTTTCTTTTTTCTTTTTTGCAAATTTAATCCTGACCTGCATTCTTTACCCAAACTTGCCAATACCTGAGATAAAAGTATATTATCAATATCAGTCCCCTTTTATTGTAGGCACTATATTGTTGAACACACTTTACTCGTTAGTGTTGGTGGTTTTAAATGTTCTCGATGTACTAATATATCAAGATGCATCAGCAACTGTTCGTGATGTGGTGACTAGGTCCTCCAATATGACCGGTGTTAGTGAACGAAGTATCTATCGATTTTTAATTGAAAGAAAATAGGAAAATGTTAGTGAACCAAAAAATCACGTAGGAAAAAAGTAGAAGACAAGACAAGTCCATTCTTTGTACTTACGAAACGAAAATTTTTGAATGAGACATGCAGAAGAAATTATTTGCTAGAGAACACAATACTTAAGAAGAACGACGTTAGACAACTTTTGATAAATTCTTTCTAACAAAGACCTAAAAGGGTTGACACATTTTTCAAAAGTTGTAAAAGATTATCCAAATTAAAATATCAAATAACCGGTGACGATTTTCACATATCAAAATAATGTTACTCGACAGAAAGCAGCAGCAATTTCCTATCTTTTATTTTCACTCATTTTAAATACAAATTGCTCTGCACCAATTTTCATTCGCGCCGAATGTATACGGTCGCGAACTTTTGTCGTATTATGCAGCAACTTTTCTTTTATTCATTATTGCGGCAGAAAAATAAATAGCACGATTCTCTACGTTTATATTTGCACTGTTAATTTTTTTTTTAAATAGCACAGTGAACGGCGATTAATATCAAAGAGAAAACAAACTACACACGGGAAAAAAAATTATTACTTCTCCTACTGGCGAGTTTAAAGGCAAATAACACTCAGTGTACATTAAAACGAAACCTCTAAAATAGCGCTACGTAAAAGAATAGTATATTGTGTAACAAGTGCGCAAAAGTATATTTGCGCACGTGTTGCACACTGTACTTTTCCTACGACCACCATCCAGAAAACAACAAACGATCGTGTTGCACACGATACTTTTTTATGAGCACTTTTTCTAACATGACATAGCTTTTGGCGGTGAAAATTTCTGCATTTCATTTAAATAAATTACTAAAGATCGTATTTAAAGATTTATTAAATATTACAGTAGGATTGTTTTGCTGGTTTAACGTTTAGATACCACAAACTACAGATAACGAGATTGACAACTTGCTGCAGGTATTTATTTTGGGTATGCCTAATGTCACTTTGGCTAAGCTTTATGTTACTTTGGCTATGCCTTATGTCACTTTTCCCACAACTTTTATTGCTATGAGAAATTGCTGATTTTGCGTACTGTAACCAATGTGCAAAATGGTGTTTTGGATGGTGGTCGTAGGAAAAAGTAATTTACAACAGGCACAGCATCTGATGTTCTTGCCGTTTCACGAATCTGATACCTTCTTTTAGGAATGTTTCATTTTTGATCCATTAACAACGATTTCTGGCATCTGGTTTGTCTACAAGTTTGACAGCAATCTGTCCCAAACAAAATTTTTGTGACTCGCATATTTTGGCAGATTTTTTCGGAAAACCGTTTTCCCCGAGTTCAGGCAATCATTTTGGACTCCTTCCGGAATCGCTGCCGTCTTAAACATTTTCTCGTTTCAAAGCATCTAAAAATTAAGCTATCACTGAATAATATACAGAATTATTCGTATGTTTGGACATTCTGTGACTGGACTATAAGTAGTACTGCCTGCTCACATTGAGCAGCTTTTGAGAGAGGTCTCAATCCTCTAACAAGAACCTAACTAACTTGGAGTCAGTTTGATTTGATCACCAACTATACCGACGACAATATATCTTTGAAAACATACCAATTATCGGATTCTCCTTTGTACCCGGTTTTATTTTCTAGTAATAGCTTCTATTCCTAAGGGTTTTTTATCATCCAAATAACTACCCTCAAACATGAAATGCTGATATTTGATCAATTATTAATTGGAACACATTATGATGTACATAGCACGATTCCATGTTTTTGTTCTAATACATTATGCATAGTTATATCCAACTTTTGTTTTCATTCCATGAGATTTCAATCTAAACATGTTTACTTAGTTAAGTACATTGTAGAGTTAAACGATATTGGGTTTACCGAAAAACCGTTTACACTACCACTACACCAACACACACTTTTATATGCCTGACGCGCGTTTCGATAACCAAGTTATCTTCTTCAGAGACCGAAGGTAAACTAAAGCTATGCCTACAAACTAACCTTATATATAGAACATTTTTAGCGCCAAATGTTTTCGCGGTAAATCTTTTGGCGGCAAAGCCAATTTTTAGCGCGAAAGCATTTTTACAATAAGTTTTCTTATAATAAACTATAAAGTGGACTATCTGGGATATGTCCTTTGCCCTTATTTAATCTATTTTTACATTTAATAATTTCTATACTTTCAAATGCATCCAACAATCTATTGTTCGATACATTTTTTAACAATTTTAAACTATCTACATTTACAGAATGGTTTTTGGTAAAAGCATGTTCGGCAATACTAGATTTTTCTATACGTCCATATTTTAGATGAGCTAAATGTTCTTTAAATCTTGTTTTAACCGATCTTTTTGTTTGCCCAACATACTTTTTATCACAATCATCACAGCTTATTTCATATATACCGCTTTTTTCCAGATCTTCTCTCTTATCCTTCGGATTTCCTAACAATAATTGTCTCAGGGTGCCACTAGTTTTATGAACTAAACCTAATCCCACCGTGCCGAAAATTGTATTCAATCCTTTGGTATACTGAGGGATAAATGGTAATGAAATGAATTTCCTATCGTTGTGTTCTCGCTGGAAAAAGGTGGTTTCACAAAGAGATTTCTTAAAACTATGGCGATTGATCAGCTTATGAATTAGTTTTCTATCATATCCATTAAGTACAGCTATATCCTCAATTAAATTATTTTCTCTGTTATATCTTGTTTTGTTTAAAGGAAAATGAATTAATCGATGAACCAAAAAATGAAAACTTGCCATTTTGTGTTGATTACAGTGAAAAGAATCTATCGGAATATACCTATACGTAGCGGTGTCTTTCCTAAAAATATCAAATTCTAACTTGTTATTATTTCTTATTACTAATGTGTCCAAAAATGGTAACTGTTCATTATTTTCTAGTTCAAACGTGAATTTTATGCTTGTGAATTTTGAATTTAATTTTGAAATAAAATCTTCTACTGATGATTTCTTCGTATTGAAAACTGCGAAAATGTCGTCCACATATCTACACCATATCCTTGGGAAATACTCGAACTCTTGACTGATCTGTGTTTCAAAATTGCTCATAAAAAGGTTGGCTATAAATGGTGATAAACAATTACCCATTGCTGTTCCTTCATATTGTTGATAAACCTGATTGTTGTATTGAAAATAATTTTTTTTTTTTTTTTTTTATTTTTATTTTTTTTTTTTTTTTTTTTATATGGGGTTTAAAAAAGTTTTCTAATAGTCATGTTATTTTTTAACATGGCTGTAGGGAATGTATTGAAGCCTGTTTGAAAGATAATTAGCTTCATAGCGAAACGGCCGTCATTGTGATTTAAAACATATTTTTTCAAATAAACTTGGAAGAGTTTTTTATTAATCTTAATGGAGAACACCGCCAGGTGTAATAAAAATGAGTTTAGATTGATTTGGTGCTGCGAACCTCGGTGGCGGTTATCATGGCAATTTGAACTATACCTCCACCATCTCTAAAAAGTTGCACAGATGATTTCTGGAACCAGGATCTGAGGTTTTTCAACCAGGACATTCTTCTGCTTCCTGGACCTCGCCTTCCAAATATTTTGTCTTGGAAAATAGGGTTTTTAAACGCACTGAATCGACTGATGCACTCTGTTGTTTAATAGGAAGTGTATAACATATATAGAATGATCAAAGAAGGAATTATCAGGGAAAAACCTCGATCACTTCACTTTGATCAAACTTGGGAAATGCCCCAAAATGATATGCCAAAGAAATTCAACTTTGTGAGAAAATTCATCACAAAGTTGAGTAATAAATCTGAATGGGATGAAGACACCATACAGAATTTAAACCAGAATACCATAAAGGTATACGGACGGTTCCAAGCTAGACGAGGGAACTGGGATAGGAGTTTTTGGACCGAGAGCCAAATACTCAGAAAGCTTGGGCACATACCCGAGCATCTTTCAAGCAGAAGTCCGCGCCATCGAAAGGTGTGTGAAATTCAATATTGGAAGAAACTATCGGGGACAAGAGATTGTGATCATGTCGGATAGTCAAGCAGCCATCAAAGCGCTGAGTTCAAACATAATCAGTTCGAAGATGGTTTGGGAATGCCTAGGCAAACTAAATGAACTAGGCCAGAAAAACACTGTCACCCTCCTATGGGTCCCGGGGCACATAGGAATAGAGGGGAATGAAAGAGCAGATAAGCTGGCAAAAAAAGGAGCTGAAACCCCACATTTGGGACCAGAACCATCTTGTGGGATCAGCAGTAGAGTAATCTTAGGAAAACTAAGGGAGGAAATGGAGAAAGAAAAATCCGAGTACTGGAATCAGCTGGAAGGATTGAGGCAATCTAAGATACTACTGGGGAACTATGACCAGAAGAGACCTCTTAGCTGCCTCAACCTCAGTAAAAAAAGGCTCCGTATTCTAACGGGAATATTAACCGGGCATTGCCGGTTAAGAAGCCACATGAAGAAACTAGGGTTAGCAGATGAAGCAAAGTGCAGATTCTGTGAGGAAGAGGATGAAACCTCAATACATATACTCTCAGAATGTCCTGCCTTGCAAAATTCTAGGCCTAGATACCTAGGAGCACATGAAATAGAGGAAGGGGATCTACCTGATTTGAAGCCCGACGATGTCCTAAACTTCCTCAGGAAAATAGGACTCGAAGAGCTGCTATAAATCTGAGAAAACATCAGAACATGGCAAGTAAGGGGGGACACAATAGATCCTATGGGTCGCAGTGTAATCATCACCCCTAACTCATTCATTCATTCATTCAAGTGTATAACATAGATAAATCTGGTTGGGAAGGTATTGAGGTTGAAGTAGTACAACGGAACTCGAAGGAAGTCAATTTTGTTGGGAATTATACAGAATTTGTGAATTTTAACGTTATTTTCGTTTTCAACAGGGTCGATATAATGCTTCTAGGCTATTTATATCAAGTATAACTTTATTAATAATTTTAGCAAACTTTAAAGACGGCTAATTCTAAGGTATTTGCTTTGTCACTTTCTTAAGTAAAATACATGTACAGGAAGTACAGAAAAAAATGTAGCATTCTTACTTTTATAGAGAGATTTCGACTTTTGAATAATGTGCTCATCTGGTTGAATATTGATCTGGCTTTTCCAATGTATATTCTTATTTCTTGATTATTAATCCATTCTTGATTTATTATAGTACCCGGATTATTGTAGTATAGTCATTGCATATCAATAAAAAACGTGATGGCGATTGACCAAGATCGTCTCTGTCGTTTTGCAAATGAAAAGGATGGAATACTACTCGCACTCGCGCTTTTGTGTCTTTGTATATTTATGTTTTATTTCGTAAGCTTAGAATTGAAAGTTTCATGGGTTTTATTGTTACCATTGACACCACTACAACTTGTTGGATTTTCTTGGTCCCGATTCTCCACTATAGACGAAAAAAACGATGGTGCTGAGCAAAATTAATAAATAGTTTGTTGTGTCGACCAAATTGTTGGTGAAACTTTGCATTAAATGTTCCGCGGTCTTTTTCTGAATGAATTAAATCATTCCCGAAACTAGCAAATTCCTTTATAATTCAACACATGGCGCAGAGCATATTTTTCTATAAATACCGCGGTGATGCACGTCTTAAAAATTTTTCACATTCGTCAAATTTTAGCAATTTCTTGTTTTTCTTTTTTCGTACCAAGAATGGATGACATTCGTTCGTAATCACCATCGAATTTTCATTCATGACTTGTTTTTCTTTTACACTCATCCCGGTTTAAAAAATATTTCGTCGATGAGTCAAATGTCTGTTATTATTTCATTGATGGATGTATTTTTATTTTGGAACATAAATAGTATCCTTGGAATCGTAATATAAGTTATAAAAAATTCTGTTGACTAATGAAATTTGATTATCGTTGTTAATAGAAAATGGTTTTTTGTATCAAACCATCTGCAAAATCTTGTATTGTCCAAGATATTGAACAGAATTATCGCTTGTCTGTATATACTATACAGGGTCTCCCGAAAAGAATGGTCATAAATTATCCCACTGAACCTGGGGTCCAAATTATGTCATGCAAGTTCATATTTTATGATAGAGGTTGTATGTATGTATGTATGAGTTAGGGGTGATAATTACACTGCGACCTATAGGATCTATTGTGTCCCCCCTTACTTGCCATGTTCTGATCTTTTCTCAGACCTATAGCAGCTCTTCGAGTCCTATTTTCCGGAAGAAGTTTAGGACATCGTCGGGCTTCAAATCAGGTAGCTCCCCCTCTTCTATTTTATGTGCTCCTAGGTATCTGACCCTAGAATTTTGCAAGGCAGGACATTCTGAGAGTATATGTATTGAGGTTTCATCCTCTTCCTCACAGAATCTGCACTTTGCTTCATCTGCTAACCCTAGTTTCTTCATGTGGCTTCTTAACCGGCAATGCCCGGTTAATATTCCCGTTAGAATACGGAGCCTTTTTTTACTGAGGTTGAGGCAGCTAAGAGATCTCTTCTGGTCATAGTTCCCCAGTAGTATCTTAGATTGCCTCAGTCCTTCCAGCTGATTCCAGTACTTGGATTTTTCTTTCTCCATTTCCTTCCTTAGTTTTCCTAAGATTACTCTACTGCTGATCCCACAAGATGGTTCTGGTCCCAAATGTGGGGTTTCAGCTCCTTTTTTTTGCCAGCTTATCTGCTGTTTCATTCCCCTCTATTCCTATGTGTCCTGGGACCCATAGGAGGGTGACAGTGTTCTTCTGGCCTAGTTCATTTAGTTTGCCTAGGCATTCCCAAACCATCTTGGAACTGATTATATTTGAGCTCAGCGCTTTGATGGCTGCTTGACTATCCGACATGATCACAATTTCTTGTCTGCGGTAGTTTCTTCCAATATTGAATTCCACACATCTTTCGATGGCGCGGACTTCTGCATGAAAGATGCTCGGGTATGTGCCCAAGCTTTCTGAGTATTTGACTCTCGGTCCAAAAACACCTATCCCAGTTCCCTCGTCTAGCTTGGAACCGTCCGTATACCACTTTATGGTATTCTGGTTTAAATTCTGTATGGTGTCTTCATCCCATTCAGATTTATTACTCAACTTTGTGATGAATTTTCTCACAAAGTTGAATTTCTTTGGCATATCATCTTGGGGCATTTCCCAAGTTTGATCAAAATGATGTGATCGAGGTTTTTCCCTGATAATTCCTTCTTTGATCATTCTATATATTGTTTTCTTCCTTACACTTTCTAGCAGAATGTGCAGTGGGGTCAAGTATAAAATCACCTCCATTGCAGCAGTGGGGCAAGTTCTCATTGCTCCAGTGATACATGAACAGGCTAGTCTCTGAATCTTCGAGAGATTTTTCCTCGTCGTATTCAGATTAGCCCTTACGCCCCAAGCCACTGCCCCATATGTGATTAATGGTCTCACTATTGCTGTGTACATCCATTGCAGGATAGGTGGCTTACATCCCCAGTTCTTCCCTGCAATGTTCCTACACACCATGAGGGCCTTGGTTGCTTTGTGTATTACTTCGTCTTCGTGTTTGTTCCAGAGTAACCTGCTATCTAGGATTAGCCCTAGATATTTTACCTCTGTTTTCCACTCGACGATGTTCTCCCCTATTTTTATGATTTTTAGATTAGGTTTCTTTTTCCTTGTAAAGGCTAATAGTGTGGTTTTGGTGGGGTTGATGCTGATTCCCAATGTTCAATCCTCTTTGAACAATATCACAGAGGACATTTTCATACTTTCCTTTTACCAGGATAACCATGTCATCGGAATACCCTTGACATGGTATGCCTTCCCTAGTCAATTGACAGAGCAGACTGTCCACAGTGAGACTCCACATAAGTGGGGATGCAATTCCTCCCTGTGGACAGCCTCTGGTCACATTAATGAAGATAGTGTCTTGTCCTGCCTCCATTTTTGCGATTCTTGTAGATAGCAGTTGCGACATCCAAATGGAAGTCGTTCTATCTACTCCTTTCTCAATCAGTGCTCTTTTGACTGCCTCATGTGGCGTATTGTCAAAAGCCCCTTCTATGTCTAGAAAGGCACATACCACGGTCTCTTTTTTGTTCAGTGCGTCTTGGATTTCGTCAGTCAACTGTGTTAAAGCGGTTTTCGTGGACTTTCCTGCTTGGTACGCATGTTGACGAGGGTGCAATGGCACCTGTTCCAAGATTTCTGTTCTAATGTAGTTGTCTACAGCTTTTTCCATCGTTTTTAGAACAAACGATGTGAGGCTGATCGGTCTAAGGGATTTGGGGTGCGTAGTGTCCCGTTTCCCTACTTTTGGGATGAAGGTGATTTTGGCCCTTTTCCACGCTTCTGGTATGTATCCCAGTTCAAGGCTGCTCCGACTAATTCAGATCAAGTGTGGAATTATTGCCTCTTGGCCCTGTTGGAGTAGGGCAGGAAATATTCCGTCCGTTCCAGGGGTTTTGAACATCTGAAAGGTGTTCAGAGCCCATCTCAGCCGTTCTTCACTGCATATGTGTTTTGCCATTGCAGTGTCTTCCTTGGTAGGTCTTTTAGCTTTCTCACTTTTTGTTCCCGAAGGGACAATTCCTCCGGGAAAGTGAGTTTCTAATAGGAGCAGAGCTCGTTCTTTTCCGCTTTCTGTGAAGCTTCCATCTGGCTTCCGTAGTGCAGTGTCTACTTTTCCTTTTGCCAAGACTTTGTGTAGCCTTGTTGCAGAGGGTGTAGCGTCTATTTCTTCGCAGAATTTTCTGAAGCTGTTTCTTTTAGCTTTTCTAATCTCCTTATTATATGTTGTAAGTTTCTCGGTGTAGCTCTGCCAATCTCCATTACGTTTGGCTCTGTTGAAGAGCTGTTGCGTCTCGGATCTTAGGTTTGACAGATGACTGTTCCACCATATCGCATCTTTTGCTTTTCTAGTCCTTCGGAGAGGACAACTGGATTCATAGGCATCGAGTATTGCCTCGTTCAGTTCTATGAGATCATTTTCTAATGCCAGGTGATTCCTGGCATTTCTTTTATTCTTGAGATTTGCAAGATTTATGTTCAGGTTAGTGTTGTAATTTTCCCAGTTAGTTTTCCTGGGGTTTCTGATAGATGTTAGTTAATTTGAGGAAATTCAATATCTTTGGAATTTCAGCGGTGCAGTTTAGAAGTTCTTTCAGGTTTGGCTTTAGGTCTAGGCGCTTATATATGTTGGTGTATTCCTGGCAGTCTGTGAGAATGTGTTTGACGTTTAGAGCACTGTTGCAGAAACGGCAGAATTTTCAGAAGACATCAGGTATCCGCGTGGGTATCTGGTATGGTTGATCCGCAATCGTCTAATAATAACATCTTCTCTTCTGGTTAGGGAATCGAGGGAAGGACAGCCTATGGACGGTTGTATATCATTAAGGGCTGTTTTGCTCTTGTGCCAAAAGTTTTGCCATAACTCCTTGACAGACCTTTTGAACAGGAGTTTTAAGTCATTTGGAGCTGGAACGTTGGAACCAGTGAATAAAATAATATTTATAAAATTTATGTAGCGTCTATTTTCTTCTAAAAGCCATTCACAAAATCACATTCGTTTAGCATAGTCTTCGGAAAGTAATTCTTGAACTTCTGTGATATGGAAGGGGTGAAGTAACTAGCCCTTAACTGTTCTCCATACGAGATACTCTTCTTCCCCTTCCAATATAACTCGAGACCAAAAATTCCAGCTTTTATATGTCTTTAACCCCCACAATTTTCTGTCCATTTGTCTTCATCTTTGAGATGAACAGAGATAAACAGTGATGTATATCCCTAGATATTTGCATTTTAGTGGTTAAAACACCTCACGGCTCATCGATAATAGCGTGCAAATGTCAATAGATGCTTTTTTCCGATGTTCCAAACGTTCAGCTAAATATTTCCACGTGAATAACACAATAACTCTCATGATAATTGATTTGACATTCGAAAATGAAGTAGTCAAATTAAAGTTAACCACGCGAAAACATTCTAGGACTGCAGGCAGTTACAATTTAAATTCCTTCGATAGAAAACGGAAGTGTCAGGTTTGAATAAAGTCTGCAACAGCGTTGCCGATGTTACTGTACCACTAAAACACTGTGTTATTGTCTTATTTACCACATTTTTCTGATATTATAATTATATTAGATGTTTTTTTACCGTTATTTTTAATTTTAGTTTAATAGATGTTAAATACGGACATTCATTATGCGGATGAAATTAATTATCGGAAATTTTTGCAGGTACTTAAGAAAAAAATTGACATTAGGCAACGTGGTTGAGTAAAAAGTGTCAGGGGGTCATGATGCCACTAAAATAGCGATCGGACCACTGACAATTTAACGTCGTCGGGACGCTTCGGACGACGCTGATGTTCCCGTCGTATAAACTGGGCCAATGGTTAATAAAATACGAAACTGTAGAGATGTGAATTATTAGAATATTGTTCTTTGTAACGTTAGAGCGGCGGCGTATCTTTAAAAACGAAATTGCAATCTTTTTGTCCTGGGATTGATCCTTTTTCGGATTCCTTGAAGCTTATTTAAGGAAAGAATTAATCAATGTTACAAACTTTTATCAAATTATGCATAATAAATATTTTAAATTAAATGTTCGAAATGCCCTCAATCGGTTTCTTGACAATATGCGAATCTACGGATACACATTCATCAAGTACATTGCGGATGACTTCTGGAATAATGAGACTCATTTCATGCCTAATTATATCTTTTAAGTTCTGTAAATTTTTGGGGTCTATTGACATAAACTTTTGATTTTATCTAACCCCACAGGAAAAAGTCTAGAGGTGTTAGATCTGGCGACCTTGCTGGCCACTCTATAAAACCTCGTCTTCCGATCAATCTCTTGGGAAAGCAATTATTTAAAAATTGACGTACTTCACGTGCGTAATGCGGAGGGGCTCCATCTTGTTGAAACCAGATATTGTCACTAGGTAAATTTGCATTATTGGCATTTGGATACATGTTAGCAAGGACAGGTATAAGATGATTTCTCAAAAAAGTTAAATAACGTTCTCCTGTTAGATTTTCTTCAAAGAAAAAAGGGCCAATGATTCTGTCATCGATGATCCCTGTCCATACATTCACTTTCTGAGGATATTGCGTGTGTGCCTCAGTCATCCAATGTGGGTTTTCTTAACTCCAATACCTGCAATTTTGACGATTCACGGTACCATGTAAAAAAAATATGGCTGCATCGGAAAAGAGGATTTGATTGATGAAACGTGGATTGCCGATACATAAATCCTGCATAATTTCAGAAAATTGAAGCCGGCGATCGGTATCGTCGTCGTTTAATTCCTGGTGTAGTTGAATTTTGTATATAGGAATGGTATTTTTCATTTTTTAAAATACGTAATACCGATCGTTGGGAAACTCCAGCATATTCACCCATTTGTGTTGAACTACTGTGAGGATTGTCATGGACATTTAATAAAACATCAAGTTTCACATTGTCTTCAATTTTAGGACGCCCAGCGTTTGGAATATGTTTAACGTGCCCAGTTTCTCCAAATTTTCGGACTATTTTACTTACTGTTGATTGGCTGATGGGTCTGTCTGGATATTTTGCGTTGAATAAATTGCATACCTCGTTCTGTGTTCTTTTTTATCTCCACATCCGCTAAGAATTAATATTTCTATGCGTTGTGTTTCATTTAGGTGAGCCATAATTTAGTATTCAAAAGTAAAAATTACAATTGACAACTGATGACAATTCACAAAATCAAAAAATATTTACGTCAATAAATATTACAGTAACTATGCCAATATCACTTGCTTGATTTAACATTTGACAAAAAGTTTCAGTGTTTATGAGATAACTTTTTGTGTCCATTATTATTTTTACTTATTTTTGCTTTTTTAAGTATTTATTTCAGAAAGTCATGGCAGGAACCGATGGATGGCATTTGGAACATTTCATTAGTTGTAATTTGGTTGAATTTAAATAAAAAAAATGTTTTTGTACCCTTAAAAAAATATTTTAGTTACAAATGTAATGTCGTTAAATAGAGAATTAAATTCTCCTTCAAATGAGGTGTCGCATTATACCGATTTCTATTTAAAAAAATTAACGATTACGTCACTACACCTACACCGGTGACGTCATCCTTACTCCATGTACGTTATAAGATGGGTATTTTATAACAAAAATCGACCAGGTTCGGGATTACCCTCAAAACTCGACGGTTCTCGAAATAATGATAATATTCCATAAATTAGCCGTCCACTGTATACTGTGTCTCATCACTATTCTATAACATCGGTTCTTATGTTTGAAAGCAACGGACATTTTGAACAAATTTTCAACACGAAAGGGCCTGTACATTTTGATGATATTTGCAGTGCGCATTCTGTCAATTCTCTGTCAAATGTCATACTGTTATATTTAAAAAAGTACCAGAAAAACCAGGAAAAAACTATATCATACTGATCTTTACAATAACTTAATATATTTGTGTTACATTTATGTCTTAGTAAGATGGATTTCCACAGATTAAGGGTTAGTACGATAAATTTACTTCTATGAGGAGCTTGTTGATTTTTTTGCTCAATTTACTCAAGTTTTACTTTGTTAAAGTCTAGTTTTAAATCTATCTGGTTTAAACATATTGGATTTCTCTTTCAGTTGACATAAATCGTGGATCTATGTGTAGATGAATGATTTTGAGAGCTAGTCCCATCTCTAACTTTAGAATAAAAACTCCAAGTTATTATTATGCGCGTATATTGAGCAGCAAAGCAGCTGCTTGTGTTTGATTAAAGTTCTCAAATACTTCTCAATTTTCTTTTTAGGGATGACAAACTGTTATTTATAATAGGAATGTTATGTGGGAGATTAACTGTGCGCTATGTCCAAACAAATTCGAATTTGTAACGTTCAGATTGAAATATTACTCTTGATACAGAGAGAATGGTTAATTCGAAATACTGCTAGATGCAAAAGTACGAGATAAGAATAAGGAATTTGATTTTCTTAAAGAACCAAGCGGTGATGGAAAATTATCAATAAGCAGATTAATCTAGTGATTTATTGACTCTTTTTGATGATGTCAAAGAGTCAAAGTAATTATGTGTTTCTTGATCTTGATGAAAGGTGGTAATTTAATGAAACCTAAGAAAAAACATTGTGAATTAAAGATTAATGAATGTTTTTAAACCCAACTATTTGTAATAAAAAAAATGCCGTCATTTAAAAGTGATTTACAGATAGTAAAAGGCAACTGAAAACAAATATTAAAACATTTTCCATTTCATTATTTTTAGCGGAGTATCAATAACAAACTATCGGATTTACGACAGTAGTCCAGATAAATTTTTGGATACTGAATCATCGATATGGATTAGAAACAAAATAAAATAGGTTTATATGAAGAAAATGGATACAGTTTGGACAATTTCACAAAAGTTGAATAAAAGTTGAAAAAGAATATCAATTTTTGTTCGGAAAATTTTACTACACATCGGAAAAGTTAATGGATATATAATATTTTATTTCTGGTTTAGTTTATATTGTCTTTCTTGTCCTTTTCACTCTCGGGAGTAGTGACATCATGTCTCAATTGCTCGGATCGTAGCTTTCCATAATTTTCTGTCTTAAGCTGAAAGAGAAGCTTCTTGCAGACCTTGTTCAATGATATCTTTGGTTTGATTCACCTATCGCATCGGAGACCTTCTTCAGGATCGTTTCCCATTTATGTTTCATTCCACAATAGGTTTTTCCAGGTATAGGTATGGAAAAAAGTCGATTTTACGAAGGTCAACTTTCGGTTAGGATAAAATTGGTAGACGTTACTGTAGAAAACTGAAATTTTTAGGGTTTGTAGGAAATTTTCTTGGCTTTTTAACTGTGTAAACTAGAAGTTGCTAAGATTTTTTGTTTTTGAGTTATACGTCAAAATCTGAGACCATGTCATAACGCTCGATTCACTAGTCGCTAGAAGGCAAGATACATTTTTTAGAATTTTTCTGATGGCAGATTAGATTTCAGGAGGGTCAAATTAGTCTAAATCCAGATTTTCAACTCTTTCGGGGAGATTTCGAAAATTTTCATTTTTTCGAAGGTATAAGTATGGAAAAAAGTCGATTTTACGAAGGTCAACTTTCGGTTAGGATAAAATTGGTAGAAGTAACGGTAGAAAACTGAAATTTTCAGGGTTTGTAGGAAATTTTCTTGGCTTTTTAACTGTGTAAACTAGATGTTGGTAAGATTTTTTGTTTTTGAGTTATACGCCAAAATCTGAGACCATGTCATAACGCTCGATTCACTAGTCGCTACAAGGCAAGATACATTTTTTAGAATTTTTCTGATGGCAGATTCGATTTCAGGAGGGTCAAATTAGTCTAAATCCAGATTTTCAACTCTTTCGTAGAGATTTCGAAAATTTTCATTTTTTCGAAGGTATAAGTATGGAAAAAAGTCGATTTTACGAAGGTTAACTTTCGGTTAGGATAAAATTGGTAGAAGTAAGGGTAGAAAACTGAAATTTTCAGGGTTTGTAGGAAATTTTCTTGGCTTTTCAACTGTGTAAACTAGATGTTGGTAAGATTTTTTGTTTTTGAGTTATACGCCAAAATCTGAGACCATGTCATAACGCTCGATTCACTAGTCGCTACAAGGCAAGATACATTTTTTAGAATTTTTCTTATGGCAGATTCGATTTCAGGAGTGTCAAATTAGTCTAAATCCAGATTTTCAACTCTTTCGTAGAGATTTCGAAAATTTTCATTTTTTCGAAGGTATAAGTATGGAAAAAAGTCGATTTTACGAAGGTCAATTTTCGGTTAGGATAAAATTGTTAGAAGTAACGGTAGAAAACTGAAATTTTCAGGGTTTGTAGAAAATTTTCTTAGCTTTTTAACTGTGTAAACTAGAAGTTGCTAAGATTTTTTGTTTTTGAGTTATACGTCAAAATCTGAGACCATGTCATAACGCTCGATTCACTAGTCGCTACAAGGCAAGATACATTTTTTAGAATTTTTCTGATGGCAGATTCGATTTCAGGAGGTAAAAATTAGTCTAAATCCAGATTTTCAACTCTTTCAGAGAGATTTCGAAAATTTTCATTTTTTCGAAGGAAGGTATAAGTATGGAAAAAAGTCGATTTTACGAAGGTCAACTTTCGGTTAGGATAAAATTGGTAGAAGTTACTGTAGAAAACTGAAATTTTCAGGGTTTGTAGGAAATTTTCTTGGCTTTTTAACTGTGTAAACTAGAAGTTGCTAAGATTTTTTGTTTTTGAGTTATGCGTCAAAATCTGAGACCATGTCATAACGCTCGATTCACTAGTCGCTACAAGGCAAAATAAATTTTTTAGAATTTTTCTGATGGTAGATTCGTTTTCAGGAGGGTCAAATTAGTCTAAATCACTAGCAGTCACATCAGATACCTGTTCAATCATGTTATTTCCATTAGTTGAACAAATTCTTGAAATTTGGGAACGTTTATCTAGTTTTACACAAGAAGATTGTTCCGAAGGACCTTTAGAACAACTCATGAACTATTTACGAAAAGAAGTCGAAGGTGGTGGCATTGATCACGTTTTGGGGACAAATTTAAAAGAAAATATGTCGCAAACGACATTCCCACATTTTCTGGATGATTGCTTAACTACAAAACAACAATAAAAATTGATTTTGATCATTAAAGTTTTGAGTAAAGTCAAGAGATTTTTCCATCAATGTCTGAATGCACCGCGGTGCACAAAAAAACGTAACTTTGGTATTTTCTTCTAGACGTATTAGATCCTGAAGGCATTTCCAAAACTTGGAGTCGATCCTTGCTATTGGAATTAGACAGATTAGATAGATAGATGGATGGAATCGAATTTTGGAGGTGATTTGATAAAAATACTACTTAAGGGGTTAATAAAAGATAAATTGGCCCAGATTTGGGGTTTAAGATTCTATGCGGGGCTGGGGAATGAGAGTCGTATTGCCCTTGGTGAGATATTTGGGAAGATTGTGGTTTGTGGTGTGATTGGAAGCGACAAAAGATTGTCTGTGGAGAGCAGAAGTAGATTTTTTAATAATTTACAGAATTGAATGGTTTCCAAATCCACTAGTCACTATTAAATTTGGTCCCACTCTGTATAGTGCATATGGATACTTTACGTATTTTCGGCAAATACGATACCAAAATGTCGTTACAGGAAAAAGCTTTTCCGTCCCAACATTTCATTTCCGCTAAGCAGTTTAACATTTTTTTTTCTAAAAAGAGAAGGAATGTCATTGTCCAAATTATACGACATATTTTGGCACGATTTCAAAATGCATAACGTGAGGCTTATAGACATATCAGTGATACGAAAATAGTTCTTGATAGATTGATGGTTTTCCAAACTGATTTTTATAATGCCCACGAAATATGTTTCGTTTGATTTATTCCGGATTTACCGAACGAAAAACTTTGATTGTGAATTATTTGGAGAATTAAAAATAGCAAGGAAAAATCTTGAAATCGTTTTTTAGAAAAAAGGTCCGGCAGCATTCTGTCACGTTATTTGAAAAACTGTCAATCCAGGGAAATGAATCCTTTTGCAATAAAATGAATTTATGTAAAAACAAGGTAAAAGAAAACTCAATTTTTTTAGTTTTTCCCACGTACTATTTTTGTGAAACAGGATTTTCTGCTGTTGCTTGTTTGAGATGAAAACTTGTTAGGCTTAGAATTTGTTCAGTATTTGACAATAAAAATTTTATAAATAGGTTTTATAGTTCATTTATTTGGAGTTGGCAGTACATAGTCCAGGCGTGCTGTAATTTTAGACGGAAATTCTGATACCTGGAATGTAACAATTGGAGGTCGCAAAGGGGCTTATAACACATGAAAAAAAAATACATTAACTATTTCAATTATGATCATAAACTTTTTAGGGGTGAAAAAGGGGTAAAAAACTGAAATATTGCTGTTTGCGGCTAAAATTGACGTCAAAATGAAAAGTGGCCAATAGAAAAGTTGTAGATCATGTAAAAATCTAAAACTTTTTTCTTGGTAATTTTCTCACATAACCTCAATTTTTCGAGGAAAATGGAAAAAAACGATTTTTCGTTTTTAATTTTTAATTTTCCAACGGATTCGTCAATCTTGGTGAAACTTGGTGAAAACTTACCTTTTTATGTCCAAAATAACCTCGAATTTTCTCAACCTTGTAACATAATAATTTTCCGAGAAATTTGATTTTTCTGGAAAAATCTCTTTTTTTTTCAACTGTAAAGTTTGCTCGGAAAATATTATTGGAAAAGATTTTCCTGGGGCTCATTTTTTTCGTTTTTACGTCTACTTTCACATGAAATAAAAAAAATACACCTCTCATTTAAAAATGTGCTCAAAAATAAACAAAAAGCAAGAAATAAATTTTGCAACAGCTAAATTTGCAATAATTGTTAAATTTCTGTTATAAAACATTAAAATATGCAAAAGCCGACTCTTGCATTACATTCTACGGGAAAAATTACAAAAGAAAATGTATTTCATTATTTAGTTGGATTTTTATTTCATTTGCAATATTATTAAAAACAATCAAGTCTATTAATGAAGTTAATAATCCGAGCGGTGATTTCATGGTTTTTACTATTGTTGTATGCTGATTTGTTTATATTATAAGGTTTTTCATGAGATAAATCGATTTGTTGATATTACAAGGCCCAAATACCCTTCCATCAGAGCCCTATAGCCACCTTTCATAAGTGACAAAGTGTAGACATGACAACTCTAACTAGCCTAGGGGCCTAGGCCTTTTGTTTTCTCTTTGACCTTGCAACATTTCAGTATACAAAATATACTATCATTCGTAACAAACAAAATATTGTCTTTTCAATATATTTTTTAATTACAATTACTTATAAGTAATACTTAAAACCGAACGATTATTATATTAAAAATAAACAAAGTATTCCAAAAAGTCAAAGAAAATTGAAATTTTGATGAAAATTGGGCTATAGGGTTCTAATGGAAGGGTATTTGGACCTTGTAATTATTAACAAATCGATTTATCTCATGAAAAACCTTATAATATAAACAAATCAGCATACAACAATAGTAAATACCATGAAATCCCCGCTCGGATTATTAACTTCATTAATATACTTGAGTGTTTATAATAATATTGCAAATGAAATAAAAATCCGACTAAATAATGAAATACATTTTCTTTTGTAATTTTTCCCGTAGAATGTAATGCAAGAGTCGGCTTTTGCATATTTTAATATTTTATAACAGAAATTTAACAATTATTGCAAATTTAGCTGTTGCAAAATTCATTTTTTGCTTTTTTTTCATTTTTGAGCACATTTTTAAATGAGAGGTGTATTTTTTTTTATTTCATGTGAAAGTAGACGTAAAAACGAAAAAAATGAGCCCCAGGAAAATCTTTTCCAATAATATTTTCCGAGCAAACTTTACAGTTGAAAAAAAAGAGATTTTTCCAGAAAAATCAAATTTCTCGGAAAATTATTATGTTACAAGGTTGAGAAAATTCGAGGTTATTTTGGACATAAAAAGGTAAGTTTTCACCAAGTTTCACCAAGATTGACGAATCTGATGGAAAATTAAAAATTAAAAACGAAAAATCGTTTTTTTCCATTTTCCTCAAAAAATTGAGGTTATGTGAGAAAATTACCTACCAAGAAAAAAGTTTTAGATTTTTACATGATCTACAACTTTTCTATTGGCCACTTTTCATTTTGACGTCAATTTTAGCGGCAAACAGCAATATTTCAGTTTTTTACCCCTTTTTCACCCCTAAAAAGTTTATGATCATAATTGAAATATTTAATGTATTTTTTTTTCATGTGTTATAAGCCCCTTTACCACCTCCAACTGTTACATTCCAGGTCTCAGATATTCCGTATTTTTTATTTTTTTGGTACAGCACGCCTGGACTATACAGTGAATTCATTATAAATGCAAAACCTTCAAATCCCAAGCAATGGTGGTCCATGAAAAATAACTACATTATACATTTCTATTGAAACATACTCATAGTTGTTATTTTTCAAAGAGTCCATCCTGTAATTAGGGATTAACTAACCCAAACACAATAGAAACACAAGATAATATTGTCACAACAGGTGACATCCCATGACCGTAAGACCGAAGTTTTTTTAAAGCATAATTCAAATTAAAATAAAAATTAAAAGTGCTAGAAGAAAGCAAGGCAATGGGAAAGATTTGTGGAATGTGAAATTTTGGAGAAATTTCAATCTAAGAGGTGGGATTTTTCTAGGAAAGGAAAGTGATCAAAATTGGGATTCCAGATTATGGTTGAGCAGGAAGTTGAGTCCATCCACATGGACCTGGAAATATTTTAGAGATAAAGAAAATGTGATGTGTTTTACGAAGAACAGAATTGTTTTACCGATAGTAAATAGGAGTTGTAAAGATTTTTTGTAAATGTATAACAGATAGAGCTTTAATATTTTCTGCATCAAGTTGTAAAATTATTCAGGCTGTAAATATGGTATATTTTTTTTCCAATCACTTTATCCAATCTCAATGATTGGTAAAATTCTCTTATTGTTTTTCATATTTCTAATCCTGATTGATTAAAACATATCTCTGTGCATGAGAGGTTATTTTCTTGTTTGCAACATGTTTGTCCAATATTATGGTTCGAGTCGATCGATTTTCTCGCCTGTTTTCTAGGTCAAGGTCGTCGAGAACGGTGCTAGTTGACAAAACGACGATTCGTAAATTTAATTATTGTTATACGTTATACATTTAATTAAATTAGTAAATGTTACCGGTTTATGTGTGTCCGAAAAACTAGTATCTGTTAAGAAAATGAAAATATACATGGGATAAAGGATAATAAAAAACTCTTTGTTTTAACAAAACTTCCAATATTTATTTAAAAACTGCTTTTTTAAAAGACTCAATGACAGCCGTTTCGCTAGACAACTAGCATCGTCAGATTGACATATTGAAGTTACTATTTATTTTTGTAGCTAGGTACCTGATGTTTATTAGGTAGTTATAAGGCTAGACCAAGTATGGAAGTAATAAGACATAACAATATTAAAGCCTAGATGTTATGAGCCCTAAGGGATTATCCTGGATGTACTTCCCTCTAAGATCAGTATAACTGTGCAATGATATAGAAAAACCAGGAAAAAACTATATCATGCTGATCTTTACAATAACTTAATATATTTGTGTTACAATTACGTCTTATCTATGTATAAGATGAAGACTCAATCAAAGCAAACACTTTAAAAGTGGAGAACTTCCCAGATTTATTTGTTCATTAACAACTTTAAATTGTGGATCTGCTAGATGTCTTTTTATTTCAAGTTCTTCAAGGAAATCTAAATTTTGTTTTTTATTACAAATGTGTAGTATTTGGATTTCATTGGTGTGAAAGAGTGAGGTTGGATGTTCAAGTAGGTGTTTTGCATAATTTTACTTATCTGGTTGTTTTAATCTATATGCTCTTAAATGTTCGTTAAATCTTACTTCAAAATTTCTTTGTGTTTGACCTATATATACAGCATTACACTTTGGACAATTAATTTTGTAAACACCAGATTTTTTTAATTTAGGTAATTTTGTTTTTACATTTAACAATTTTGTACCAACATTATTTTGTGTTTTAAATGATATTATTGCTGATGTTGCCGAAGATATTATTTTTGAAATTTTATTGGAAATACTTCCACAATATGTAATATTTTTATAACTTTTAATTTCTTTAGTTTGTTTAGGAAATATTAGTTGTAGTGCCACTTTCTGTTCTTTTTTATTAATTAATGTATTTATCAAATGAATTGGCTAGCCATTAGATGTAGCTATTTGTTTTATGATATAAATTTCTTTATCAAACTTAATTTTGTTCATTGGAACACATCATCAACATATCTATACCAAAATACAATATTGTTTTTATAACTAGAATTAAAGATTTTGTTTTCTAAATTATCCATAAAAATATTTGCTAAAATTGGAGAAATGGGACTTCCCATTGGAAGACCCTCATTTTGAATATATACTTTGTTATCAAAAGTAAAATAATTTTGACTAATGCATACATTAAATAAGTCAATTATATCTGATATTATTCCTGGATGGATATTTCTTTCATCTAATATCTTTTTAACTAGAACTATACATTCTTTAGGAGGAATTTTAGAGAACATATTAGTTACATCAAATGATACTAATTTAGTATTATTTTGTAATTTACATTTATTTAATTTATTTATCAATTATCAGATATAATTGACTAATTTAATGTATGCATTAGTCAAAATTATTTTACTTTTGATAACAAAGTATATATTCAAAATGAGGGTCTTCCAATGGGAAGTCCCATTTCTCCAATTTTAGCAAATATTTTTATGGATAATTTAGAAAACAAAATCTTTAATTCTAGTTATAAAAACAATATTGTATTTTGGTATAGATATGTTGATGATGTGTTAGCAGGATTTGTAGGTAGCGAACGACAGTTAGATATATTTTTTAATTATATTAATACCTTGCATCCTAAAATTAATTCTACTTTAGAAGTTGAGGAAAATAATTCAATTAATTTTCTAGATTTAAAAATTGAAAAAGTTAATAATTTACTAAATTATTCAATATACAGAAAACCAACACAAACAGATGTAACCATACCGTATAATTCAAATCATCCTATAACACATAAATTAGCAGCTTATAATTCTATGATACATAGGGCATTTTCAATTCCAATGAACAAAATTAACTTTGATAAAGAAATTGATATCATAAAACAAATAGCTACATCTAATGGCTACCCAATTCATTTGATAAAAACATTAATTAATAAGAAAGAACAGAAAGTGTCACTAAACCTAATATTTCCTAAACAAACTAAAGAAATTAAAAGTTATAAAAATATTACATATTGTGGAAGTATTTCCAATAAAATTTCAAAAATAATACCTTCGGCAACATCAGCATTAATATCATTTAAAACACAAAATAATATTGGTACAATATTGTTTAATGTAAAAACAAAATTACCTAAATTAAAAAAATCTGGTGTTTACAAAATTAATTGTCCTAAGTGTAATGCTGTATATATAGGTCAAACACAAAGAAATTTTGAAGTAAGATTTAACGAACATTTAAGAGCATATAGATTAAAACAACCAGATAAGTCAAATTATGCAAAACACCTAATTGAACATCCACACTCACTCTTACACATCAATGACATCCAAATACTACACACTTGTAATAAAAAACAAAATTTAGATTTCCTTGAAGAACTTGAAATAAAAAGACATCTAGCAGATCCACAATTTAAAGTTGTTAATGAACAAATAAATCTGGGAAGTTCTCCACTTTTAAAGTGTTTGCTTTGATTGAGTCTTCATTTTATACATAGATAAGACGTAATTGTAACACAAATATATTAAGTTATTGTAAAGATCAGCATGATATAGTTTTTTTCCTGGTTTTTCTATATCATTGCACAGTTATACTGATCTTAGAGGGAAATACATCCAGGATAATCCCTTAGGGCTCATAACATCTAGGCTTTAATATTGTTATGTCTTATTACTTCCATACTTGGTCTAGCCTTATAACTACCTAATAAACATCAGGTACCTAGCTACAAACAAATAAATAGTAACTTCAATATGTCAATCTGACGATGCTAGTTGTCTAGCGAAACGGCTGTCATTGAGTCTTTTAAAAAAGCAGTTTTTAAATAAATATTGGAAGTTTTGTTAAAACGAAGAGTTTTTTATTATCCTTAATAAGATGGACTTCCAAAAAGTAAGGGTTAGTACAATCAATTTAATACATGGGATAGATGAAATGAAATTTTCTCCAGCCACTAGCCTCATTTAACGGCAATATAATATACTAAACTACCGGTCCTTTTGTATTCCGGGTGCATATTCGCAAAACAATAGAATATGCTTGGTTTATTTAGGGATTTCTTTTGTAGAAAGAAATAGGAGAGGAAATTTGTTTGATTTGATATAATAAATTTTCAAATATTAGTCCAATAGTAGACTTTTGTCGTTTTCTACCGAAAACCAAAAGAACTCATTGCACGAAAACCTGGAAATAATGCTTTAAAAAAAGAATAAAGCTGGAAGAATGTGCCACAAATATTACAGCAAAAATTTCATTCTACAAGGTTATACCACAAAAAAACGTGACCGTCTATTGAATAATTAAACGTAGATACCTGATGTTCTGCAACGTTTTTAGATTTTTTCACCTATACAGAACGGATTATCAAATGGAATTTACTGTGTCATTAATATATCCCATTAGCATAGCAAATGGGACGCTCTTCTATACAGATGGCTCAAAACTAGAGGGGAGAGTAGGAAGTGGAGATTGCTCCTCCGGAAAGAAATACTCCGCCAAACCAACCTGAGGTGGCGGAAGAACCTTCTTGCAACTCGTCAAGACAGATATGGCCAGAGCTTAACCTGCGACGCACCAAAGATATTCTATATCTCTCCAGGAAATCCATCGGAAACGCGATTGCTGCCATCACTGGACACTGGCTTGCTGCACGCATGGGAATTCCACAAAGGATAGACTTTTGCAGAAGAGACGCTGGTCCACCTACTCTGTCACTGCCCTGTCCTATCCAGGCAAAGATTTTCTGCTCTGGGACAGCCCTATTTTGACAACTTATCAGATCTTCTGTCGGTTGGTATCAAAAGCAAGTTCATTGACAGCAGCTACTGGTTCTCACGATAGTGGTGGGGGTGGCAACGAATAAATTTGTACCAAAGAAGTAATAAATGACAAAACAGTAGGGGAAGATCCTTGGCTCCATAAACGGAGGCAGAAGCTGGGACTGCAAATCACATTTCGACCCGATAAAAATATTCACTCAACTATATGCACGAATTACAGCCAAATACATTCAGATTATTATCCGCGAAGCTTCAAGTAATTAAAAACATCTCGTCCATCTTCCGATGACGATTCCTATTAAATTCACAAGGATTTTTTTGTTGGATTAAATGCTTGAATCGATTAATAATTAAATTATATCTCTCTCCAACGTCACGTTCAATATATTTATGGATAATTATTCTCCGTGATGTAACTGCCAAATTCAGGTGGAGATTTCGTTTTCAATAATCTCTGGCCTAAAGCCAAAACTACGGGCAAGGTTCAAGTATAATACGCTGGAATAAAAAACACGCTTTTCCGTTCTATTATTGGATTTATAATTGTTGGATATGACGGAATGCCAGATTAGTTACAAGTAGCAGACTGAATTATCGTGTAGCACAAAAAAGTTAGTTGGGGTTTTAATAATACCAAAATGCTGGAGCATAATCGTGGTTCAAACCATCAGATAATGAGGCTTTCTTACTCTGAAGTAATCAAAACTTTTTTCTGTGCCTTCTCCATCTTACTATATCTTATATGCCGCTTTGTTCTCTGATTCCTGCATTTCTTTTTTTATAGATTTTAATTTTGCTGTCCTTTGGCATATATTTATTATTTCATACGATTTTTCGCTCTTTATATTTGAACTGCATCATTTCCTCTATGGGTTCATCCTGGATTACTAGTTTGTATCTAATGGGTTTATTCGCGATGTTTTCTTCCATGAAAATGCTCATCTTAAGTCGTTATCCCACTTGGTAGAGCTTAAAGAACTGTCTCTACAGGTCATCTTCGGTTTCTGCGAAAATTGCGCCATCCTCTGCATAGCCAACCAAGCTAATACGTGCATTATTTAATCTACATCTGATCTTTAAAGATGCAACTTCTTCTATGATTTTATCCATGAGGAATTTAAACTACAAGGGGCTGAGACTCCCTGGCTGATTCCTCCAGGTGTCCTAATTTGAGTTATATTGGCATTGCAGATTATCTTGGATAATCTTCTGTTTATGAATAAGTATTCGGTTTCATGATGAATATGGCGCTCTTGGTCAAACTACACACATCTCCCAGCGATGCTCCCATCTCTTCAACCCGTCCAAATAGTACTAGGCGTCTTTCTCTGCAAAATAGTTGTTTAAGAAGGTGATGGCCTCCTCATTCGACGTAAATCTATGTCCTCCGAGCGCAACTTTTAGCTTAGGGAACAAAAAAAGGGCGCTTGGGGCTAGATCTGGTGAGTAAGGAGGGTGGTCAAGCAGTTCAAACCGTAATTCGTGGATTTTCGCCATGGCAATCGCTGAGGTGTGAGACGGCGCATTGTCTTGGTGAAACAAAATAATTTTTTTCTGCAAATTTGGCCGTTTTTCCGCAATTTCTGCCTTCAGCTTGTCAAGATAATCGATTAAGATAACTCCATGACTATCCCAGAAAACAGTTGCCATCACTTTCCCAGCCGAAGGAACAACCTTTGCTTTTTTTGAAGCTGTGTTTTTTTTTCTGGAGTATAATGATGTATCCAAGTTTCATCTACAGTAATTAATCGGCGCCAAAACTCTGATTTATTGCGCCTAAACTGCGCCAACTGAGTTGGAAATGTTCATTCGAACAAGTTTTTGGCCCAAAGTGAGCAAACGCGGCACCCAACGCGCGGACAGCTTTCTCATGCCTAAATCTTGATTCAATATGTAACAAACACGTTCTTTGGACATGTTTATAGCCTCTGCTATCTCTCTAATTTTAATTCGACGGTTGTCTAGCACCATTTGGTGAACTTGAGCGATATTATCGTCAGTGGTTGCAGTTTTTGGACGTCCCGAACGTTCATCGTCACCCAAGCTGGTACGGCCACGTTTAAATTCAGCAGCCCAAAATTTCACGGTGGTAAATGATGGTGCAGAGTCCCCTTACACAGCGTCCAACTCGTCTTTGATTTGCGTGGGCGTATTGCCTTTCAAAAACAAATATTTAATGACAGCTCGATACTAGATTTTTCCATTTTCATAAAAACACTCACATCGACTCACTCAAATGATTGTCAAACAACAACTGCGCGTCCAAAATGGCTGAAATTTTAGTGGGTACCTTTCAAAGCATGCGCAAACACATTCCCCAACTTTTGTTTACGAGTGCTGCCATCTTCATGTTGAGGTTGGAAACTTTTCAGACAACCCTCGTACCTTGATTCTTCACGCACACTTATGAGTTACGCATAAACTTCACAGGTGCCCAGACAGTGGGTTCCTGCTATTCTATTAGGTCTGCTACCTTGAGGATGGCAAATTTTTCTGTTTGGAAAACCAAGAGCATAGATCTTCCAAACCGCCCCCCGACCTCTATCAGAACACTTGTTCCTGACGTCTCTTCTTTGAAAGAAACAAAATATATCTTATCTTCTCTCGGGAATCACTCCCTCAATCATGGAGGGATTGTTCACGACCTGTTTTATATTGGTATACTCTGCGAGTAGATTGTGCTCATTCTTGACAACTTCCTGTATACTTTTACCCAAAATCTATCACGGTTTGTATTGTTTATTATTACAAAACCGTCTGTCCGATTTTTACACATTATATCTAGACTATAAGTAAGTTTAACATCTTGCAAAACGTGTTTATATATTTAGGGATATTTATTTTACAATCTAGTGTATAAGATAAATCAAAATGAACATCAGAGATGTAACTTTTGAGTTATTTAAATAAATTATGGACACGTTTAATGTTTGTAATCAGTTCCGCATTAGAAATATTATTTTACGTGTCGATATTGTGTATCTATTATAGGCAACCGCTTTTTGTGTTGTTTGTATTACTGGTCGTCTAACAATCAACAATATAGTAATAGTGAAACCGAATTGATATATTAACATATTTAAATTTTTATTAAATTTTATTGTGAATATCCTTTAATATGCGTTTCTATTAAAAAATTATTTTTGCAAATTTAATCCTGGCCTGCATTCTTTACCCAAACTTGCCAATAACTGAGATAAAAGTATCTGAGAAGTTTATTATCCCCTTTTATTGTAGGCACTATATTGTTGAACACACTATACTCAAGAAAAATAGTTCCTGTAGTTCATAAACTTTGTGGGAAATCAACCAGTACACAAACAAGTTTTGTAAAATTAACTGCTGTAATACTTTAAGCTTAGTTGTTTCTGTTCTTTTTGTGTGGCCTTTGTAAGAATATTAATATGAACTATGAACATTACAAGAGTTTATTTATATTTTTGTACTATATTCTTCACTTTTTCTACCACTAATAGTTCAGAAACAATGCTTGAATGCCACCGATCCCTAAGATAAGACAACTATGGGCGATAAAATCACAATAAGCTGAAAGAAGATGCACGCTAACTCAGTATAACTGCACCTGAATCTTTTATATAACTCACTTTAGATATCTTTATTTCCCCCTCTATTACCCCCTTTCAAGGAGGTAATATGATTGATCATATGATCATATTATCAGTAAATTTTGTATTTCCAATTCAATACATCAAGAGACAAATAAAAAATTAACTATTTTTCAAATTAAAAACATTCCGTTGAAACATAAAGATTATTATATAAGGTTATCACATATTTGGCACCCAACGTGGGGGAACATGTAGTAAATACCCGCGAAAAGAACGGGTGAAGGGCTTGCAAAGGAAATCGGGTAAAAATTGGTCGCTGATGGCTTGGATATTTATAGAAAGAAACAGTTTTATCTAATGTGTAGATTTTTTGATGTTTTGAAGAAAAACGTGAATGCCTTTCACAGTGTGAGATAGATACATTAATAAAATACATTTGACTATAAAAAACTGCATCATTTGTAGCATTTCTTACAGGTTGATTACGATAAAAAGAATTCGGGTTAACCAAATGTATCAGACTTTTATTAAATAGCCGGGATATTGAGATGTAGTTTTCGAACATTTTTTTGGCAGAAATTTCAAGATAAATTAGCGAATTGACGCATGCCATGTTCGTCATCAGTGGTTACATTTTACTCAGGTGTATAACCTGAATAATATTGCAACTATTCCAAGCTGAAAAATTTGTTTAGATGATTTGAAAAAAAAATACAAAACAGCAGGTGTGGCTTACAGGTATAGTAATAATTTTTAGCCCGATTTTTTTCCATCAAATAGCAATAAATAAGACATAATTATTCCATTTGCAAGAAAATTTTATTATAAACAATTATTGTAACTGAATTAGTACCAAAAAGGCAGGGAGCCAATTTGTAACTAAAAAACTCTCCAAAAGAGATCCTGGCTAAGAGACCCTCTCCAGGGGGTGGTTCGACTCCAATTTAATGCTCACTATAGGAAGGATTGGGATGTATAAGTAATAAGGGCGCCACTATCTTTTGAACGCTATCGATTAAACAAACAAACTACATACTCTTAACAGCTTAGAAGTGGTTTGAGGGACTGTCTTCACATAGGCGGTAACTGGGCTCTAAATTAGCAATAACTTTACTTCAACTTAGCGATAACTTGGCTCCAACTTAGAGGTAACTTGACGGTTACTCGACTCCAACTTAGAGATACTTAAGCAATAACTTCAATCCAACTTAGAGATAATTTTACTCCAACTTAGAGGTAATTCGACTCCAACTTAGAGATAATTCGACTTCAACTTGCGTTATGCCAGGCTCCAACTTAGAGGGTTGTATCTTTCAACAACCAAAAGGGGAGATTTCACAAGATGAGTACTTGAGGGTTTGTTCAAACTCTTCAGACGAGAGTATCAGTTGAAAAGGATATAAAATTGCTTGGCGATTCATTAAATAGTCTAGCTCAAGACGGAAATTGTGTTTTGTGTCATTTGTCAGAAGAAATGCGTTCGTTATTCAATTGCAAGCGAGGGACGCGTTCTTTGATTGGCCTTGTTCAAACAGATAAATAGTTAGCGTCTATAAGGAGTGTCTCGTGTACAGTAGCATTAACAGTGAATCGGGGTCGGTTTTAACGGTAATAATAGCTGAGTTGAAAATTTTATGGGTATTAACATTTAATTCTAGAAGTAGAGAGAAGAAGTTATTGGGGTGATTCTTTCAGCAAAGAAGCAGAAGACCTTCTGAAACAATGTTTTCCTTTGAATCCGGGAGGTTTAGAAACTCTGCAATGGTAGAAGGAGTTTTCCCAAAGAGTCTTCATACCAACTAGATTGGCAGTGCATATATGTTAGTATTTCAGGAGAAACGTCGATAATTGATAACAGAAATTTCCTTCGACTTTTTTAAAGTCTACGCTAGCAAAAAATTAGAATATGCACGCGATTTTATTGGAAACAACTTATTTGAAGTTCGTTTTGTTAGCCTTTTCAATATCGTCAAAAACACACATTTCCTCAAGAGTGTTATTTATTATGCAAGATGTTAAAACTTTAAAAATGACTTTAAATAAAATAACGCGTGTTGTAGTTATTACTAAAGGAAGTAGATCCAAAATAAAAACTTTTTTTTAAGGAAAATCTACTACTCTGCAATGCACATAAACCCTCTATTTCCATCCCTTAATACTAGCCTGCGTATTTCCCTTTTAGTAACGGATTTCCAAAATCCAGCATTCATTTCCGCAAACTTAATGACATTTTCCTGTCCTATTCATTTCCGGTTTTCGGTTTTTCCTCACCGCGTTCCATAGGCGTACATATTTTATTATTTTCGGGGATAAATACATATCAGGTAGTATTTTTATCACTTCTTAGTGATGAACAAATGCAAGACCAAGACCAGGTTAGTCTTGGTCTTGCATACAAGGTCTTGGTCTTGGTCTTGCAGTTAAATAAGCAATCTTGGTCTTGGTCTTGTTCTTGCACGGTCCAGTTTTGGTCTTGGTATTGCACCAAGACCCTTGCAAGTCTTGCACTTTTTTTTAGATTTACTGGGGTCCATTTTTACAAAAAAAAAAAGGAAAAATAGTTTTTAAAATCATTACAAGTAAAGAAAGATTAAATGAAAGGGATAGTATTTTTCATTATAATTTTTTTTTAATATTACATTGTAGCGATAAATCAAGTATGAAATAGTTATTATCCTAACAAGTGCGGAAAAGTTAATTTCCGCAAGAGTTAGGATCAATATTTTTTTTACAAGCAAAATCACCTCGAAAATTATTTAGATACTTGAAAAGATGCGATTGTGACAATTAAATCTTTCATAGTGTCAATATTTACACGACTGTAGCTATAGCAACTAAGCACAACCGATCAACTTCTGCTTTTTATGGTAAAAGCAGTAATTATAACCCTCAAAATCAAGTTTCTTCTTGTGTTCGTCAAGGACTCCTCTAACTTTGTTCTCACCGGAGTACAGTACGACAATGCCTCTTTCATAAAAGACGCAAGACCGCAAGACTCTTGCAGGCTTGATCTTGGTCTTGCGTATATCTTGCACTGCTCGGTCTTGGTCTTGATCTTGCATCCTGAAGTTGGTCTTGGTCTTACATTTTAAATGAGTATTAATTAGTCTATTTTAAGAAATTGAAGAAATCCCATTGTTTCTTAGAAAGGGCTTGTATTAATCAGGGAAATAACGCTTTTTTACAGGAACGTATCAAGGCCAATGGATGCGAGGCATGCGACACGGCTACGGTATAAGAAAGAGCGCCCCCTTCGGCAAAGCATCGAAATACAGAGCCAACAAGACACTGAGAGCGTCTTTGACGTCTTTGCGAAGCAACGAAGGGGCGCAGGGTGGTCCGAACCCCGAGCTAACGGACAAAAGAGACCGAAGAGTCGACGATTCCAGGGGTGGTTTCGTGTTGAAAATGAATTCGGCGGAACCTACCGCGAGGAGGCGATCCTTGGGTTCGGGAAATGTCAAGAAAGGACTATTCACTGTAAGTATAAGATGTTTGTGTAATGTTTTAAAGGATTTTACGTGTTTTATTTTCTTTTTTGGTTGCTGTTAAGGGTTTGAAACTGAAGAAACAACGAAGTACCGGCGATTTAGAGAAAAGGGGTGGTTCGGGAAGTATACGATCGACAGGGTCTTCGGCGTCGTGGGTCAGCACGGATTCTGCGCAATCGGCTATGACGAATGCCTCGATACCATCAGATTCCAATGCCAGTTTTGTCATAGAGGTAAGTTCCCAAGTATAGTATAACTAAAATAAGCTGCTAAAAAATGTACCGCCTAGCGGCATTGTCTCCATAGGCCTGTATTACAAATATTGTCGATCACATAATCGTTTTTTAAATTAAGCGCTTTTATACTTCGAAGTAATTCTTTCTTTGTCGTTACCTTTTCCGGTCTAATGTTCCTAGACTATACCATTAAAATACGTCATTTAAATACAGTGCGGTCCATATGTATGGAATAAATTCATTTGTAGCGTTATTATGTACTATATGAAAAGAACCTGAAACAGGTCGATTTTTATTCTTAAATTGACAATTTACAGTATGAAAATATTATCCCCCTCCAGCACCCCTTCGGAATTATAAGCACCCCCTCGAAAATTTTAAATTACAAAGGGGGTCGTGTGGCACCTCGTTGGAAAGGGATTTTAGTCCTCTGTTCAGCAATATAAAGTTTTTTAAGTTTGGTGCAATCATAACTGAGAAAATTGATTTTTAAGATGTAAAATTTTGATAATGTCTCTAACACAAAACTTTACGTAGAATGAATATAATAATGTCACATAATGATTAGAATGTGTTTTTCAATGTATTTGACACTTAAATTAAATGTTCAAAATGACCACCATTCACTTCTTGACAATAACCGAGGCGATATTGGAATTCTCGTACAACATTTTGTATGACCTCGGGGGTTATTTTGTTAATTTCTTCCGTTATCCTAACTTTTAAATCAGCAATATTGTTTGGTCTATTAAAATATACTTTAGATTTTAAATAACCCCATAAGAAGTAATCGAAAGGAGTCAAATCGGGGGATCTAGCCGGCCATTCGATCGCCCCACGTCTTCCAATCCACCTATTGGGAAAAACCTCGTTTAAATAATTTCTAACAGTACGTGCAAAATGCGGTGGAGCTCCGTCTTGTTGGTAGTAAATAGATCGATCTATCTCATTTGGATGATTAACATCAGGAAAAACTCTGTGTAATGTAGGCACTAAAAAGTTAATCAAAAAATCTAGATAAACCTCACCAGTAACTGTGCCCTCAAAAAAATAAGGGCCAATAATTTTATTGTTAATGATACCAGCCCAAACGTTAACTTTTTTAGGATATTGAGTGTGAGCCTCACACATCCAGTGAGGATTTTCTCTGCTCCAATATCTACAGTTCTGTTTGTTAACCGTTCTGTTTAAATGAAACGTCGCTTCATCAGAAAAAACTATTTTGTTTATGAACTGCAAATCTGCGTTCATTCTATCCATCATCAATTCACAGAATTCTTGCCTTCTATCAGGATCACCTTCATTTAACTCCTGAACCAACTGAACTTTGTAAGGGTGGTATTTTTCTTTATGCAGAACTCTCAAAATAGATGATTTACTTACATCATTGTCGGCGGCAAGTTCTCGAGTTGTCTTATGCGGATTTTCCTCAATCTCTAGAAGTACATCTAACTTTTTTCATCAGTAAATTGAACATTTCTACCTGGTTTTTCAATATTTTTACATGTCCAGTTTCACGAAACTTTTTTCAATTTTGCTAACTGTAGACTGGGAAACGTGTTGACCAGGGTATTTATTATTAAAAATTTCACAAACCTCCTTTTGAGTTCTGGTTTTAATACCACAACCAATCATAATGAAAATGTCTATTCTTTGAGTCTCGAACAAATGAGCCATAATTAAATTTAATACGCGCACAAATATTATACTGACGTCTTTTAGTAACTTTAAATACCTAAATGACAGCAGCCTACTAGATTTATATCAATTGTTTATTTAGTTTTTTGACTATTATTTTAATATCTTCAAAGTTTTTTCCTAATATTTAGCAGAACAGATACGAAAATATCTGATTATTTCTAAAGTTATTTTAATAGACCAAACAATATCGCCTCGGTTATTGTCAAGAAGTGAATGGTGGTCATTTTGAACATTTAATTTAAGTGTCAAATACATTGAAAAACACATTCCAATCATTATGTGACATTATTATCTTCATTCTACGTAAAGTTTTGTGTTAGAAACATTATCAAAATTTTACATCTTAAAAATCAATTTTCTCAGTTATGATTGCACCAAACTTAAAAAAGTTCATATTGCTGAACAGAGGACTAAAATCCCCTTCCAACGATTTGCCACATGAACCCCATTGTAATTTAAAATTTTCGAGGGGGTGCTTATAATTCCGAAGGGGTGCTGAAGGGGGATAATATTTTCATACTGTAAATTGTCAATTTAAGAATAAAAATCGACCTGTTTCAGGTTTTTTTCATATAGTACATAATAACGCTACAAATGAATTTATTCCATACATATGGACCGCACCGTGTGTCAAACCTTAATACACACTACACTAATGCATGTTAGTGCTCTCCGTTAATAATAGATAAATAAAAACAAATGAACAAGGCTTATCCGAAATAAATATTCAAGGTTGGTCTTGAAGTCGCGCCAAATGGTGAATACATTTTACGAAATTTCGTAATAATAATAATAATGTGTGTCATCTATATTCTAGAAACCGTAACGTATTTACGGGTAGGAATTTGATTTACTCGGAGGACTTTAATTAAAACAAAAAACAATCTAAATATTTCATTACGTCCGACGAAAGTGTATTATACAGTAAACCATTGTTCATTTTTTATTTAAATTGTTCCTCTCATAGATATCATTTGAAATTACATCTCGTATCCGGCTCGAAGGACCAATCGAAGGAGTACACATGATAAAGGTGGATTCTTTTTTGATTTCAGGACGAAACTATGGACCCCAGCGTGGTGGAGACGTACATGGGTGAATGGAAGAACGACAAGCGTTCCGGCTACGGCATCAGCGAGCGCTCGGACGGCCTGAGATACGAGGGGGAATGGTACAACAATAAGAAGTACGGATACGGCGTCACGACGTTCAGCAACGGCGAAAAAGAAGAGGGAAAATACAAGAACAACGTCCTGATAACCAGCCAAAAGAAAAAATTGTTTTTGATGCGCAGCGCGAAGTTTAGAGAACGAATAGACGCAGCGGTGAACGCTGCGCAAAGAGCATCAAAGATAGCCTTACAGAAATCGGACATAGCGATCAATCGGACTGCGACTGCTAGAGGAAAAGCCGAACAAGCCGACATAGCGGCAGCGCATGCCAAAGAGGACTCCGATATCGCCGAAGGCGTAGCCAAACAATACGCGCCCGATTTCAAACAACCCGGTTTGGAGAGGCTGAAAGCTCGACAGAACAAATTCAGAGAGATGCAAAACATCGACATCGAAAACAAACCCAACGTAAATTCAATACCCAATCAGATACCGAACCAACAACCCCAAACGAAACCCGGTTGGACGAACCCTAATCAACAGATCCAGCCTCAGAACAACATCCACGCGCAACCCTCCAACTCCTACCCCCAATCCCAATACATAGATCCGATCAATAAACCCAATAATCCCTACAACAACCCTTCCAACAGTAACCCTTACGGCAATACGACGCAGGCGCATGTCAACGACCATCTAGTAAACGAAGTAACTCACGATATTGGCTTCAAGCAATCACCGAACGCCGATGTAGGTTTCAAACAACCCAATCAAGAAGTCGGTTTTAAGAATGCCATGTCTCCGAGAAATTCAATAGCAGCGGAGGATCACGCGCAAGGTGCTGCCTTAAGGAGAATGTCCAGGAGGGTCTCTGGGGATCGGCCGTATTTGGGTAATATTGGACAACAATCTTCGATAGATCATTTCGATCATTATAAGAGGCCGCCAAGCAGGGATTCCAGCGTTGACAGGTAAAAAAAATGGATGATTTAGTCGATATTCGGGATGTAAGTTGGGTTTACTTCCACCAATTAGTCCAGGAGGAATCGGCGCATGAGTACCGAAAACTATTCCACCTGAATTTTTTTATGTGATCCTCTTCAAATTGCCCTCCTAATGACATAAATGCATGTTGCCATGGCGCAACCCGGTGCCATATTGTTTTAACCGAAATTGTTTAAACAATTACAAGGAATTGTTATTTTTCAACCGGACAATTTTTTTTTATATTCTTTATTGAAATGCCAATAAAAAAGGTCCTATGACTTTTCACGATAAAGTTAATATTTTTAAAGATATGAATTTTTTAAAATTCGAAAAATCTCAAATTTGGGTACTTTCGACCTATGAAAAATATATTAAAAAAAAGATAATGTGAAAGTAATATTTTTTTTAATTCTCTATACAATAGTTAATAATATTGTTAATAGAGATTTAAAAAAATTTCATTGTTTATATCTTTTTTTTAATTGTTAATTTGGCGCGCTCACAAGTATGCATCGCTTACTTTTAAGTATCGTTGTCTCTCTCTGACTCATGCGTTGCGTCGGCCTCATTATCATTTATCTTAAAAACTATCAACTTTATCAAAATTGTTAAAGAAAGCAATGTTATTAGATAATAATTAAATTGCCTACAATTTGTTTTTAATAAATTTTTTTCTGAAATCAATTTTTCAAAAGTTCTTTAAGCATAAATCGGAACATGTCATTAAAATTACTTTTTTATCAGATTATATTACTTTTTGCTATTAAACGTTATTATTTATACAAAGAGTAACCTTGAAAGAATAAAAAATAAAAGAAAGAATTTTTTTCTTACTCAGACACACTCATACACACACTATGATACATATACAAGAAATTATTTTTATTCAATTTATTTGAATGTTTTTCTAAATAACCAATATATTTTTATTATTTATAAATAATTGTGATTTTAAAAAATGCTCAAATACCATTATATCTTATTATTGTTGATATAAATGCAAAAATTAAATTAAAAAAAAGATAAAAGTAATTTTAATGACATATGCTTAACTTTTGAAAAATTGATTTCAGAAAAAAATTTATTAAAAACAAATTGTAGGCAATTTAATTATTATCTAATAACATTGCTTTCTTTAAAAATTTTGATAAAGTTGATAGTTTTTAAGATAAATGATAAATAATGATTCAAGACACAGAGAGGCCGACGCAACGCATGAGTCAGAGAGAGACAACGATACTTAAAGGTAAGCGATGCATACAAATTAACAATTAAAAAAAGATATAAACAATGAAATTTTTTTAAATCTCTATTAACAATATTATTAACTATTGTATAGAGAATTAAAAAAAATATTACTTTCACATTATCTTTTTTTTTAATATATTTTTCATGGGTCGAAAGTACCCAAATTTGAGATTTTTCGAATTTTAAAAAATTCATATCTTTAAAAATATTAACTTTATCGTGAAAAGTCATAGGACCTTTTTTATTGGCATTTCAATAAAGAATATAAAAAAAATTGTCCGGTTGAAAAATAACAATTCCTTGTAATTGTTTAAACAATTTCGGTTTAAACAATATGGCACCGGGTTGCGCCATGGCAACATGCATTTATATCATTAGAAGGACAATTTGAAGAGGATCACATAAAAAAATTAAGGTGGAATAGTTTTCGGTACTCATGCGCCTATTCCTCCTGGACTAAAGAGTTACATTATACAATTTAATGTCCAAAATTATTTATGGTTAATGATTTTTAAATATGTTTAGATTGATTTGGTGCTGCGAACCTCGCTTCGCTCGGCACGCAGTGATTCTTCTATTTGAAGATGATGATGAATGACTGTAGCACTTGAAAAAGTTCTTTTTTTGTATAATATTCCTCAAAATATATGCCTTTGCAGACATGAAGTTTTAAATCTCCAATTTCGTATTCTTTGAGCCAGGAATTTTTTGCAGGAATTTTCTACTATGATAGCTTGCGTTGTCCATTACTATAACGCTGTTTGGCGGAATGTTGGGTAACAGACAATTTTTAAACCAATCTTCAAAAAGCTCTACTGTCGTATCTTCGTGATAATCAACAAAAGAGTCCTTAATATTTTTGGCAGAAAGCCACATAGCGTTTGGGATCCAACCATTTTCTGATCCTGCGTGTAATATTGTGATTCTCTTCCCTTTATTTGATGGTGTTTTTGTTTTACACTTATCAGAGGAATCAGACCATCCTTTGGAAGGGGTGTCATGCGTGTCAAACCACGTCTCGTCGAGGTAGAGTATTGGTCGATTTTCAGACCGGTATTTTCTTATTGACGTTATATATTCAGAACGCCAGTTTATTAAACGTGTGGATTCCATTATTACTTGTCTCTTGTCAATTTTGCGATATTTAAAGCCCATTGCAGACAGAGCTCGCCAAAGAGTAGTGAGGCCACAGTTTCGTCATTGATGAGCCGCTGTTTCAGACTTTTGATTGTAGGGACACGCTGCTCATCGTACATAGTGTAGATTTTTCGCCTTATCAAATCTTTTTCCCAGTCGTCTAGACTTTTTGTGACACCGGAATCTTTACGCTTTTTTCTTGATTCCATGGAATTTTCAACAATTCGTCTAACTGAAGTAAGAGGCACCTTCGTCAAATTACTGGTTACTCTTGCTACAGCACCCGCGTTATATCTTTGCTGTAAGGAACAATACACATTTTTTATAACGATTTTCGCGTCACAAGATAAATGATTCTTCTTTAACGAACCACTGGAAGAAGTACTATTACTTTTTATCCACATACTGCCTATTCTGTACGTTGGGGTATAAAATCTTTGCTATGAACAAGTGTAAGCTGTACTCCTCTACAACTCTCTGAGAAACAAAATTACCTGAATCAGGTCCTTTTACATTTATGATGTGCATCTCGGATTTTACAACTTAAGGGTCTAATTATTATGGTCAATACCATTTATTGTAAAAAGTACTATACTCAATTTGCTTATACAAATAATTGTTACCGATTTTTTTAGGTATTCTCGGGCGACAGGTCGACTGAGCAATGCCATGAACTCCAGACAGCCCTCTGTAGATCGTACGACCGCTTTGGGACACGCCGAGACTCCGGATCGGACGCTGCGAGCGCCATCTGCAGTGCGAGGAAGTACCCCAGCACCGCCTAGCCTTAGCAATCCTTCGTCGATAGCCAAAAACGGTACCGTGATGACGGGAAATTCGGTGAAAATTATGGGAAGCAATGTCAAATTGACGGGAAATTCCACAACGCCAGTACCGCCTTTCGAAGATATTATAATGCGGAAGAGAGGTTTGGGGCAGGACATCGTACCATCTTTAAATCAACCGAAAAGGACGGAAAGTCTGTTCATTCCCGGGCAGCAGACAACTCCTGCTGCTAAGGTTAGTACTCCTCAGGTCGGTATCGATGATGGCGTTTGACGAGTGAAGAGTGATTTTGCATCAACGATAATGAAATAATGAGGTTCATTCACTGTTTCACTTAATAGAGTCAATCCCAATGTAGCTTAGTCCTGCAAATGTTTCTCAAGGACAAAGCCAAAGAGTTTGGACATCTGAAAAATTGGATCTACCACTCCATTACAGTTCCTTCACCTATCTTCAAGGTTCCCATGTGAGGGAGTCCTTTTCTAGCTCTTGTCATTGATTCTGCATAGCATTTATAGAAAGAATTGTTAACCAAATAACATAACAGAGGCAATGAGTTCTTTTCTAGCTCTAGTTTGCCTTCTCCAACCATCCACTAAGGTCATACTTGACTGGCATAGTGTCCAAAGTTTGATTCATGTATGTCAACATGTTTTAGAGCTGCTGTTTCCTGAAGACCCAGTACTGCGTCTAGGAGTGCAATGGGAAACATTGACATTGATTCTGCATAGCATTTATAGAAAGAATTGTTAACCAAATAACATAACAGAGGCAATGAGTTCTTTTCTAGCTCTAGTTTGCCTTCTCCAACCATCCTCCAAGGTCATACTTGATTGGCATAGTGTCCAAAGTTTGATTCATGTATGTCAACATGTTTTAGAGCTGCTGTTTCCTGGAGACCCAGTACTGCATCTAGGAGTGCAATGGGAAACATTGTCATTGATTCTGCATAGCATTTTTAGAAAGAATTGTTAACCAAATAACATAACAGAGGCAATGAGTTCTTTTCTAGCTCTAGTTTGCCTTCTCCAACCATCCACTAAGGTCATACTTGACTGGCATAGTGTCCAAAGTTTGATTTATGTATGTCAACATGTTTTAGAGCTGCTGTTTCCTGGAGACCCAGTACTGCATCTAGGAGTGCAATGGGAAACATTGTCATTGATTCTGCATAGCATTTATAGAAAGAATTGTTAACCAAATAACATAACAGAGGCAATGAGTTCTTTTCTAGCTCTAGTTTGCCTTCTCCAACCATCCTCCAAGGTCATACTTGACTGGCATAGTGTCCAAAGTTTGATTCATGTATGTCAACTTGTTTTAGAGCTGCTGTTTCCTGGAGACCCAGTACTGCATCTAGGAGTGCAATGGGAAACATTGTCATTGATTCTGCATAGCATTTTTAGAAAGAAGTGTTAACCAAATAACATAACAGAGGCAATGAGTTCTTTTCTAGCTCTAGTTTGCCTTCTCCAACCATCCTCCAAGGTCATACTTGACTGGCATAGTGTCCAAAGTTTGATTCATGTATGTCAACATGTTTTAGAGCTGCTGTTTCCTGGAGACCCAGTACTGCATCTAGGAGTGCAATGGGAAACATTGTCATTGATTCTGCATAGCATTTATAGAAAGAATTGTTAACCAAATAACATAACAGAGGCAATGAGTTCTTTTCTAGCTCTAGTTTGCCTTCTCCAACCATCCACTAAGGTCATACTTGACTGGCATAGTGTCCAAAGTTTGATTCATGTATGTCAACATGTTTTAGAGCTGCTGTTTCCTGGAGACCCAGTACTGCATCTAGGAGTGCAATGGGAAACATTGTCATTGACTCTGCATAGCATTTATAGAAAGAATTGTTAACCAAATAACATAACAGAGGCAATGAGTTCTTTTCTAGCTCTAGTTTGCCTTCTCCAACCATCCACTAAGGTCATACTTGACTGGCATAGTATCCAAAGTTTGATTCATGTATGTCAACATGTTTTAGAGCTGCTGTTTCCTGGAGACCCAGTACTGCATCTAGGAGTGCAATGGGAAACATTGTCATTGATTCTGCATAGCATTTATAGAAAGAATTGTTAACCAAATAACATAACAGAGGCAATGAGTTCTTTTCTAGCTCTAGTTTGCCTTCTCCAACCATCCACTAAGGTCATACTTGACTGGCATAGTGTCCAAAGTTTGATTCATGTATGTCAATATGTTTTAGAGCTGCTGTTTCCTGGAGACCCAGTACCCAGGAGTGCAATGGGAAACATTGTCATTGATTCTGCATAGCATTTATAGAAAGAATTGTTAACCAAATAACATAACAGAGGCAATGAGTTCTTTTCTAGCTCTAGTTTGCCTTCTCCAACTATCCACTAAGGTCATACTTGACTGGCATAGTGTCCAAAGTTTGATTCATGTATGTCAACATGTTTTAGAGCTGCTGTTTCCTGGAGACCCAGTACTGCATTTAGGAGTGCAATGGGAAACATTGTCATTGATTCTGCATAGCATTTATAGAAAGAATTTGTTAACCAAATAACATAACAGAGGCAATGAGTTCTTTTCTAGCACTAGTTTGCCTTCTCCAACCATCCTCCAAGGTCATACTTGACTGGCATAGTGTCCAAAGTTTGACTCATGTATGTCAACATGTTTTAGAGCTGCTGTTTCCTGGAGACCCAGTACTGCATCTAGGAGTGCAATGGGAAACATTGTCATTGATTCTGCATAGCATTTATAGAAAGAATTGTTAACCAAATAACATAACAGAGGCAATGAGTTCTTTTCTAGCTCTAGTTTGCCTTCTCCAACCATCCACTAAGGTCATACTTGACTGGCATAGTGTCCAAAGTTTGATTCATGTATGTCAACTTGTTTTAGAGCTGCTGTTTCCTGGAGACCCAGTACTGCATCTAGGAGTGCAATGGGAAACATTGTCATTGATTCTGCATAGCATTTTTAGAAAAAATTGTTAACCAAATAACATATCAGAGGCAATGAGTTCTTTTCTAGCTCTAGTTTGCCTTCTCCAACCATCCTCCAAGGTCATACTTGACTGGCATAGTGTCCAAAGTTTGATTGAAGGTACACTGAGTGTTGCATCTAGGAGTGCAGTGGGAAACATTGTCATTGACTCTGTTACCTCCAGAGCAGCCAGCACTAACATTTTCTTCATCTGTTGTTAACACAACAGAGATAATAGAGCTGTGGTCAGAAATTACAATTAAATATTTAATTATAAGTAAGCAGTAGAACCTTGTTATTTGTTTCAAATAGTAAGCTTTTGTGTGACAAAGTATTTTTTAATAACTAAAAGTTGATCTAAATAAACATAAATAAAGTTTTTTTTGTTTTATTCTAAGTAGTTGTTTTTGTGAATTTCTTATGCTTGCTGTTCTGTCAAAAAGTGTATCTTTTCTGTCAATTTAAAAGTGGTTTTAAAAGGCTCCAAGTTATCACATTGATTAAATATACTTTTTTTACTTTTGTATCAAAAAATTATTTATTTATCTGAATTATTAAACAATTAAATTCAATTAGAAAGTAAAGATTATAAAAAGTCCTTTCAAGTTCCTGAATATGATTTGTCAATAACATATATCTGTTTTGAAAAATAAATTCCTTTGGTTCCATTGAATATGATTTAAAGAAACAAGGAAACTTACTAATATGTTAATAACTTTCTTTTTTTCTTAGCATATTTATTAAATTTATTGTTGCTAATACAAAAAATAGGCAACTATCATAAGTGTAATGATTTATCTAAACTCATCTTAGTTACAATTTAACTCTTCTTGATGCTATCTGCAGTCATTTAAATCTATCTGTTTTAGAAAGTAATAATACCCAACTTATTTAATAAAAAACACTAAAAATTATCAAATATACTATTCTTTATACCATAAAGTTATGTTTATTGCAACTTTTGATGTCCTAAACATTTTCATACTTTTATATCCTCAAGAGTCATTATAACCATTAAAATAATTGCTAATACCATGTCAACAAGGTTTATGGTTGTGCATTAATTAAATTAATATAATTATTTTAACTGTATATGCTGTTATCCTTTCTCAAAGGTAGGTAATAGATCTATTGGTATGTCTCATTACCCTCTATCTGCCTTGAATAATGTTAATGATAAAATATAACTAATTCATAATTAATTTTAACATATAATCCTCATTTTGCCACATTAATAAACATTTCATTACATCTGCAGCATTTATTTCAGTTAATTTACATGTTGCTGCTAAACTATATTTGAGTTAAATGTAACTAATAATTAGGTTTATCATTTGTTAAAATATTATTGGTATTCTACAGAGTTTCTATGTAATTTACAAATGTTCTTGTTACATAAGTACTTAAGTATGATTCTTTATTGTTTGCTGGACATTTAAGTCCTTATAAGTCTATGTTTAATGTGTGCTAACGAGTATAATAAAGTTGGGATAAACTTTCGTCATAGTTTTGGATGGTTTTGAATGTTTCAATATTGTTTGGACGATGTTTGTCGAGTGTCAGTTTAAAACAATTACAGTGTCTGGAATATTTTAATAATGTAAACAAGTACTTACTTTTTATGTACCTAATCTCAGAGTAATAAGTAAACACACCAGCTTCTCTTATAGGTAAATATTCACTTTATAACAAACAAATACATTAACTTCCTCACAAATATTCACTAATATTTTCAACGTAAGTTGTTTGCCGATTAAATTATTAGTTATCGAAATAAATAATAGAAAAATATTGAAATTACATTTAAAAATACAAGAATGCCGGGACTAACTGACGTATATAAACAAAAACAAAATATAATGGCGACGGTTGGCGTCACATGACAGCGCTGGCCAATTGTTCGCGATGCTTTGCGACATCTGGTGACGAGCTTTGCAAACAAATAAAACTGGTTTATTTCTGTATGACGCTATTTATTAGAGATATTCATTACGATACTTTTTAGATAATTTGACTGGTCTAAAGTATTAAAAATAAATTCGGTGTAAAGTTGGCGTCGGTTTTGAATGACGGGTCGTCGGCGTTCCGGGAAGCGTCGTTACTTGTAGCAGCAAACGCGACACGAGGCGTCTTGCCCAAGTGGGGAGGGGGTCAAGAGCGTCTAAAAACATACCGTATTGTACCCTGAGTGTAAAGGTGGGCGCAAACGGTTCCCTTTTAACAGCATAGCTTAAATTGAATCTAAATTTAAATTAATCAAATCTTGTTGCATAATCATTTAAAGAACAAACTAATTAATTACATTAATTATATTATATTGAATTTAAAAATCGTAATTTTTTTGGGTACTATAAGATAAGTTGGAAAGTTGTTCCAAAACGAAACCCTTCCCATCTCAATCTAAGCTAAAATCGACTTTCGAAAATTTTGGAACATGAGATCACAGTTTATAAAATCGGTCCGATCTGAAAGTTTCCGACGCTTTTTTTACTCAGCAAACGTGATCGGTTTATCGAAAACATGAAGTGGTTTCAAGGTGAAGACGACGAAGAAGAAGATCTTATGTTTTCCCCCGCTTTGTTAGCCAGACGTGCTTCGGAAAGTTGGATCGATTCGCCACCTGTTGAGGTTATTCTTTACTAAATATACATTCCGTCTGCGCACACTATACGCTAGAATTTATTTTAAAAACCAGCATTTTAAGTTGCAACTTCTTTTGGGAGAAATCACTCTAACCTGCTAACCTAAATGCATATTTTACACGAGCCTTTTCGTGCAAGAAGCCAAATTCACACAAACCTTTCGAAAAAATGTATATTGCTACGTTCTCAAACCTTGGCAACGTGTCCAGGTATTTATTTTTGAGAAATAAATAGTTTAAACTGGTAGGAACGAATTCTATCTTTTTTAGAACACATTTTTTACCGTTACGAACATAATAATTTCTTTCTTTTTATATTAATAATGGAAAACTGAGGGAACCCAACAAAATCCTAAAATATTGTTAAAACATTCTTACTGGTATGTATAGAATTAAAAAACTTGAATATGGAACTACACATATGTCCAAAAGTTTGCTATAATGGAATGTTTCATCCAAACTAGCGTTCTTCCCGAGTTAGAAACCAATCCAATTCTTAATTCATCAGAGAACATCACGTAATTCCAGTTAGGACCATGGTGTAACATTTCTTGAGCCCATTGCAATCTTTTGTTGATAGGTTAGTTTGGGAACACGTAGAGGTCTTCTGCGATGCAAATTTACCGCATTTAATCTTCGTGCAATTGTTTGCCTTGAGATATTCAGTCCTTCAAGTCTAGCAATTTCTCTGGATATGCCACTAGTAGATTCCTGTCGATTTCTTCGAGCTATCAATGTTATCTGCCGGTCTTGTGCTGCTGTTGTACATCGACTTCTGCCACTTCTGGGTCGATCCTTCACATCATTTGTGTCTTGGAAATATCAATCCAAGTTAGCAGAACCTGGCTGTAGGAACCTTATCCTCTGCAGAGCTGGAGTGTAGATACTATGATTCTGAAATGGGGTTATCACCCAGGATAAAGTTTAACATTATCTTTTTAAGGATATGGCAGACCTATTAGTTTTGCATTTATATGATCTTCTTTTAAAACAGCATCACCTTGATCTTACCTGCACCATTCTTCTACAAGGCTTATTGATTTCTGTAGGTATCTATCGTGATGATTGTAATGATTTAAAATATTATTTATTGATTGATTTGTATTTATAAATTTGATTGATTAATATTTGATATTATTTAAATGTAATATAGTAGCAAGATCTTCTTTTTCTCAAGGGTGTTTTGTTCTGCAAGCTTCTAGTTGGACAATTAGGTAGGTAGATGGAGATCTTTCCATGAAGAAATGAGTTTTGCTAGGTGAGTCCCAGTGATGACTTTACATCTAATAGCACCAGTGATTTGGGTTTTGTTAATACACTTACTTGGTGTCTTCCAGAGTGTTTGGATCTAAAGTTAAAATTCTCACGGACTTTTGAAGACTCTTCTTGATAAAACTCAGCTTGTATTTCTGTGGAAATTGTACGTCCACGGTAGGTCTTTCATCTGTCTGAAAAGTCCTTTTGTCTCAATACTACTGCATCAGATTGTTTGACAGAAGGATGTAGTTACAAGAATAACACCTAGAGAAGGAGTATTGAAGTAAGCTTCTTGTAGATTAAGGTACAAAGCTGTGGGTATATAAGTCCTTGACTATATTAATTTAAATAAATAATCTTTAATTATTGTGTTCTGTCAGCATCTAAGGTTGTGTGTTATGTTCTGTCAGTATCTATGGTTCTGTGTTCTGTGGTCATTATATTGACAGGCGAGTCGGCGGGAGCGGGTTTTGACTTTTGTAAGGTTATGGTACTCGAGTGATTAAAATGGAAATGTTCCATGATAAACACTAGAGTCATTGTTTACAAAATCCTTTGATACAATTACGTTGGCAAATAAAATTTTTTTTTTGAGGTCGTGATATCTGTTGGGAGGTGATGTAAAGTGAAGTTGAGATGATAAATCTATTGAGCAATGCATTATTATTAAACATTTTTCTCATACTAACTTTTTCCATCTAACCAGCCATCCCTTTTGCTTTGTATCATCCACTACATCGTCATTATCTTTATTTTCCAGAACCTAGTGACTCAAACTTCGTTGCAGAGGAAGAAATCACTGCCCGATTTTCAAGAGTTGCCTCGAACGACGGGTGCGATGTCAAGAGAAGAAGTTTCGTATTTGGGATCGGCACGTCGTGAAGAAATGCGAAGACAACAAGATGATTACGAAAGACTGCGAGCTAATCCGCTTCTGTATCTGGTCAGTCCTCAAGTTAAGGTAGGTTAGATGAGTTGGGGTTGATGTCGATACCTCTAAAATCGTGTGAACTAGATCAACTTTTAGTTGGCCGTGTTATTTTGGTATTTTAACCGCTGTAGAATGTGAGATTTTATTTGTATACATAAGTTGTTTTTAAAAAAATCTATTTATAGTCCATGAAAAAATAAATGGTTTCTTACAGCAAACTAATGTCAAAAAATATCATAATTAAATAAAAAATGATTTTTTTTATTTAGTTATGATGTTTTTGACCAAATTTTATTTATTTGACCATTCTGAAATGCTATTTCTCCTGGACTATTAAACTTCAAATTATTTGAGGTTTTGTTATACTTAAGACTCCCGTTCCTAATTCAGCCCAACTTATAGTTTTTTGAAATAATGGTAAGCTGTCAGAAAGAGATTACATCGCCAAGCATTTATGGTAGATTTTAATCGACCTTGGGACTTTGACTGCCCATAGATACCTGACAGAGACGACGTAATCTTAATGCATGGTTGACCTGACTTAAAGTTCAAATTTAACATGTTTGGAATGGGACAATCTTCCACAGAATGTGGAGAAAATACTAGCTAACAAAATTCCTTAAAATCATTCCTTTTATTACTTACAACAAACAACAAAACGTGTTTTGTAAAAAATCTTACATTCTACATTGAAAACAAAAAAACAGTTAGCATATTTTCACAGCATTTTGAATTTTACCACTATAAAATCAACAATTTTTTACCCAAAAAAATGCTTAGCACCAATTTCTTGGTTCGACTTTACCTAGGTTTTACCTGAGTGTGAGAGTCCTTCTAATGTGTCGTACTATAGGACAGCCTTTTCCAAAGGGCTATTCAGCTGAATTTACCAAAAAAAAAAGAAAAAGATTATGTAAATATTATTTACAGTTTAAATTATTTTTAAAGATGGATTAGGAAAAAAACAACAATAAAAAGACAATTTAAACCTCTTCATGCCTACTTAGAACTTCTCAAGAACTGACAACTAACGTTAAAATCACGAAAGTAATCGAACAACAAGACTTTGGATCTGCTTGATCCTGTAAGAGAGGTACTATTCATATTTCTGCAAATGACAACACTATGTCGATAGCTCAAACTTGGCAAAATCATAATCAATACCCATTCTACTCTAAGGTGTTGGGTTTCAAGTCTCTTTTTAAGTGTCGTATACAAACTTGTTCCAATTCTTCTTGTTTCTAGCCATGTTCTTCGCTTGGTCTCTGGTGACTCCTATCTTGTCTAAGATGGCGGCAATTTCGTCGTCCCATGTCTTCATGAGTCTTCCCCTCGGCCTTTTCAAGCTCCTTCTCGCTTCCCACACTTGCTTATCTACTCTATCTTTGTCCATCCTTAGGTACCATGAGATCGTACTATCTCAGCTGGCCTTCTTCTACTTTTTACTCTATTGATTGTACCTTGAGACGTTTTCTGGCTAGAAGCTCTGCTTTTTCGCTACCTTCAATGTTAATATGTCCAGGACAAAGCTTCCGTTATGATTAAGCATGCTTGCTGTTGAAGCTTACTCAGCTTCTCCTTGGTGGTCTTTTGCTGACATTTAGCCCACCAGACCGGAGCACCATACGTAATCATAGGCCAGATATAAAGTGTCCAAAAAGATAACTTTGCTTTACTGCAAATGTTCTGTACATGAGCGTTCCATGGAAGTCTTCTATCCAGCGTAACTCCTAGATATCAGGATGTTAGCTTAAAGCTGAAATCCTGTAACTATGGAGGACCAGTTTTGAGTTGTTTGCTTTTGCCAAAACTACTGAAGAGGAGTTCTTAGTCTTAGTGTTTTTCATTTGATACAGAAAGAGAACGATATAAGTCTCTATAGGACACTTTTGGCTAGCACTGTATAATAAAATTTTAAGTATTGCATACGCCACATTATTAGAAACGTTACTGTTACCATTATGTCCAAGCAAACTTTTGCCTTATTTTAGTTAAGGAATTTTTCAAGACGTATTTAAAGAAGTTTTATTTTGTTTTATATAAAAAAAGTTTGCTTTTGAGGTTAAGTAATATTATTTTAATTTTTTCTCACCTTAGAACAAAATAAAACTTCTTTTAATATAACTCAAACTATTCTTTAATGATAATAATGTGTTTATATAGCAATATAATGTCAAAAATTCCACAAAAAACAAGAAAATCCACTATACAAAAAATTTCAATGCAAACTGACTATCATAAGTCCACAATGGACAGGGAAAGTGTGACGTCAAAATTTGTGTTCTATGCTGTCGAACTGTGAAATGTCAACGAAATGATTCCAAACGGCAACATTGTAAATCTCCAGAAATAACTTTTGTTTGAGTCATTTTATTATTGTTGTACATTAAAATATAACGCAACTATCATAATTAAATACATAATATAAGCATCCCAGATAACAATTTCACATTCTTAGTATATTCTAAGGATATACTTTTTGAGAAGAAGTATATGCTAAGAACTTGCGATATTTTCATTGAGAACGTACTAATAATATCCTTAGTACATGTTACGGAGCGCCCTATCCACATTCCAAGTACATGCTGAGAATGTGCGTCAGTATGTGAATAGAATATACTACAGAACATGCTCAGTCGAAATCCAGTATATGCCCAGAATATTCTGCAATTGTAAAGATTTGATCAAAGCAAATCCAGATCTGTTATTAAAAAAATCGAACCATAAAACTTGTACACCCTGTATTACCTCATCTGTAAGAAGTCTGTATAAAATTTTCCGTACACTCTGCCCTACATTATTGCTACCCTCAATCCTTGATAATTCTACTATCTAAAACACATTTGTATTGTTTTAAATTTTCTTGTACAGCCAATCAAATGATGTGTACATAATTTTAAGTACGTCCTATGAATATACTAGGAACATTCCTTTTGGAACATTCTGTGACGGATCTTAATAAGACCTCCGTAGAACATACTAAGGACATTTGATGTTATGTGGGATAATCTTTTAAAATTCAATTTTTAAAGTACGTATTGGTAAGTATTCTTATAATTTATGAAATTGGACAACTTTGAAGGTTATGTTATAATGTTTTTACTGAAATTGTTCGTATATCTACTTTAGTGACATGTAAAACATATTAATGAACACTTGCCAATGAAAAAAACAGTAATTAACTCCCAAAAAATCAAGAAAATGAATTAAAATGGTCAATAACACACCTTAAACAAAGTTGTTTGGAATCATTTAGTTTGACACTTACGTCATTACTTTCGCAGTTCATTTGTTTGGATATGATGCTATGACTTATGTCAAGCAATGGTGACAGTGACGTCACAATAATGTGGCGTTATAATATTTCTAAGTATTTGTATATCTATAAGTAAATTTAATAACAGATACTGTAAATAATGGTGTTAAAATGAGAAATTGTTCAGCGATAGCCCTTTGAAAAGAAAAACTCTTCTGCTCCTTAAGTAATTCTAATTCATGTGTATGTATTTTCCTTTTGCTATCGCCTTACAGAGGTCAGATAGGTACGTTAGCTATATAGCGATGTTTTTTTTTGTGCTACTAGGTATAGGCCGTGAGTTTTGTTCTGCAAAATTTTAAAATCGCCATTTTAACGATGGCAAATAAATTTCGAGGGGACTAAATATTTTAAAATAAAACAATCGGACGTTATGTCGACCTACGCTACGTGCATCGATGTGTATGTAACATATTCTAGGCCACAGTTATTTTAGACGGGATTACAGATTTGTTTATCGGATTTGAAATAATGTAACTGCAATTTGTTTAAAACACGAAAATATTTGGACAAAACTCGTGGCATAATCGTTTTTTTTACCAGCATTTTTTTGTTGATTGCTCTGTGTAGGTTATGTGTTATTGTAAGAAACGTACACTTTGAGAATTTTTAGTAAAAATGACATTAAAAATGATTTTGAGGTTAAGTAAACGTAATCAGCTGCATTTTTCTGTGAGGAAATTATACTTAAAGCCATAGAAGACAAAAACTCAATCTGGCTATTGATAGTTTAACAAACAAATGTTATTCAATCAATTAATATGGGAAAACATTACAATACGTAAACCGATTATTAAAAATGAAATACCCAAACAAAGATAGGTATATCTGCCCCAAATAAAAATCTGGACTCTCCGTCACCGCACTAGACACCGACTTTATGAGTTACATAAAAACTGCCGCAAAAAACCAACCCGAGACCCCACTTGTTTTCGAGCTGTACAACTACCAGTCTAGAGAGAGCTTTTGGAGTCTTCACAACTCAAGTAACAATTACTTTATTATAATGTCTGTATTATAGGGAATAAATTCTCAATTTGTACGTTTGAATAAATTTGAAAATCATGAAAATCTGTTGGAACCTAGGTTCAGTCTGACGTTTCAGAAAACAAGCTTTTTTCGTTCTCGCAACGAGTATGCAGGACGTATTTGAATTTTGGATATCGGAATATACAGTATGATGCAAATGTATGGAATAAATTCGTAATTTCAGAAACAGACGATTTTAAAAAAAATTAAAATTGACGTGTTTTAAGATTCGATACATTTGCATCATACTGTATACGTAACAATGAACATTGTTAATTTAAATACAACGCATAATGTCAAAATGGTTATTTGATTTGTTTTTTTTTATTGGATATTTAATATCGCATCAAAACAATATACGTCAATGACTGACAGGAAGGATATAAAAAATGCTAAATTACCATTAAAATAACATTATATTAAAAAAATAAAACTATTCCACTATATAGTAGGTATATTAATATTTTGCGTTTTTTTTTCTATAAAATATAACGTAGTTTTCCAACATCTAGTAAAATATAACACACAATAAGTGTTTTTTAATTAATCTACGCCTTGTAAGTCGGATTGTTTTAAATTTGTAATTAAGAATGTCAAATACGTTCTGTTGGCAAGCAAAAATAACACACAAAGTTTTTAGCTTCAGCTTTAATATTATGAAATCACAGCATGTCCAAGCATGTATTTTAAATTATTATTGGATAATTAATTATTGCGTTATTCAACATTTATCACCGCATTTTGTAAATCAATACTGAAAAATATTATTATCTTCTTCTTCCATGTCTCATTTTTGCCTACGTCTGCCTCTAGGTCTGAATTTACTTATTTTAAAAGGTAGTCGAAGTGCATCCATCTTTTCCAGAACTGACTCCATTTTGTCCGATTTTCTTCTATATTTTTTCGTTAATATCATATACGAGGGTTGTCTGAAAAGTTTCCGACCTCAACATGAAGATGGCAACACTCGTAAACAAAAGTTGATGTGTTTGCGCATGCTTTGAAACGTACCCACTAAAATTTCAGCCATTTTGGACGCGCAGTTGTTTGACAATCATTTAAGTGAGTCTATGTGAGTGTTTTTATGAAAATGGAAAAAATCGAGTATCGAGCTGTCTTTAAATATTTGTTTTTGAAAGGCAACAAGCCTACGCAAATCAAAGACGAGTTGGACGCTGTGTACGGGGACTCTGCACCATCATTTACCACCGTGAAATTTTGGGATGCTGAATTTAAACGTGGCCGTACCAGCTTAGGTGACGATGAACGTTCGGAACGTCCAAAAACTGCAAGCACTGACGATAATATCGCTCAAGTTCACCAAATGGTACTAGACAACCGTCGAATTAAAATTAGAGAGATAGCACAGGCTATAAACATGTCCAAAGAACGTGTTTGACACATATTGAATCAAGATTTAGGCATGAGAAAGCTGTCCGCGCGTTGGGTGCCACGATTGCTCACTTTGGACCAAAAACGTGTTCGAATGAATATTTCCAATTCTCTGTTAGCGCAGTTTAGGCGCAATAAATCACAGTTTTGGCGCCGATTAATGTAGATGAAACTTGGACACACCATTATACTCCAGAAACAAAAACACAGTCAAAACAATGAACTGCGAAGGAAGAATCGGCTCCAAAAAAAGCAAACGTTCTTCCTTCGGCTGGGAAAGTTATGGCAACTGTTTTCTGGGATAGTCATGGAGTTATCTTAATCGATTATCTTCAAAAAGGAAAAACCATTACAGGAGCATACTACGCATCATTACTTGACAAGCTGAAGACAGAAATTGCGGAGAAACGGCCACATTTGCAGAAAAAAAGAATTTTGTTTCACCAAGACAATGTGCCGTCTCACACCTCAGCGGTTGCCGTGGCGAAAATCCACGAATTACGGTTTGAACTGCTTGACCAACCTCCTTACTCACCAGATCTAGCCCCAAGCGACTTTTTTTGTTCCCTAAGCTAAAAGTTGCGCTCGGAGGAAATTAATTTGAAGAAAAAATGTCTAGTATCTATTTGAGGTTGGAAACTTTTCAGACAATCCTCGTATCTGCAGTTCTCTTATAATATCAATATTTCTACAGGTTGATTGATAAGTGTGAGGAAGCTCAGTAGGTCTGTTATAGCAAAAATTACAAAAAAAAGTTAGTGTCAAAAATTGTAAGCAGCTGTAAACTCCACATTTTAAAATTAGTTACAATCTCCATAAGATGGTGGCACACCAAACTTATGTTTTTTTTTTAATGAAACACCCTGTATTTTATTTCGATCATGGATTATGCCAGACTTGCGTGTATCACCCTGTACCTACATTTAAATTTATGTTTAAAAAGCTCACATTTGAATTTCAAAGTTGACTGGTCCCCTAAACTAAACCCACAAATAATTTGATCTCATATCACTGCTTCAGATGACTTAGATGTACTACAGGGTGAAAGGATGAATAGAGAATGCCCGAGATGATAATATATTTTTAAAAATGTTCCAGATGAATCAAAATGAAAAAAATCTTTGTTAGAGTTTACGGGAATCTTTCAAATAACGAACTACTTAATATTCCAAAAATGCGAAGCTGTATATTCACAAGTGTTGGCCTCTCATTCTTGATACACCCTGTGTACGTAATATATTCTATGAAAGCTCCAGATGAACCAGAATTATATTTAAGCAAAGAATAAAAAAAGGAAATACCAGATAATTATTAATAACATAACTGTAGTTTACAATAATTTTGGTTGAATGGTACTCATTGATATTTTATTACTTAAAAATCTATAAAATTTGATATATTTTTATTGCTATTTTACAGGATTGGTTCTCGCGCCAGCAGCTGGTCCTTGTAGTCCTTTTCATCAACATCTCTCTGGCCATCATGTTCTTCAAGTTGTTGACATAGTACAGGCTGTGCGTCGACGGACGCGTTGGATCAAACTAGAGAAAATTTTCAAAAACAAAAAAATAAACGAGTTTTACATTTTACCTAAATAAAGACATTTTTACAGCATCAATTTTTTGGTCAAGCTTCGGTTAGTCGGCCGCTGCAGATCCGTACAAAGTTCAACTTCTTCTTACAAATATTATATTTTATTTCGGTTTCTATTTTTTATGTTTTAGAGTGGGAATTCTTTATTTGTGGGGATCTGTATCGACTGGCAAACATTTAAAGCGTGATACTTTGTGGATAAGTAAATGCTGTATCGATTTTTGGGAACATTTTTCGCTGTTGGGTTTTTGTCAGGTTTTAAATGGAGAGGTGTATCTTGTGGTCCAGTTTTTTTGCACAAATTGTTGCCATTTTTCGATTATTTAATAATTATAGTGACATATTTTTACTGTGATTACGTTTCAGAGAAACATTTTTACACTCTTGTTTCAATACCTCCTTTTTTTACTTAATAACTGTATACAGAGTGTCCTAAATAAGTAAATTTTCTCAAAAATAATAGACCAGGGCCGAAGCCTTTAATAATGGTTGATTTCCGGCTAAACTACACGTCCTATGCGAAAAAATTAAAAGGCAAAGTTGTATGTTATAAAAAGATCTACAACTTTTGTATTTGCAATTTTTTCACATAACCTCAAAATTTGAGTGAAAAATTCAAAAAACCAATTTTGTATATCAAAAAAGCACCCTAATTTTCAATCGAAAATTCTGACTTCAAAATATCAGTTTTTTTCAAAAAGTTTGGGGGGTTTTTGTTCGTTTCTGATGGCGTAAAAAAATGTACAATACTGTAGGAAATGTTTTTTTTTATCAATTAATCAAATCTATTTATGAATGTAAAAAAGAAAAAATAACAATTAAGGTTTTAAAAATATCAATTGGCCAAAATTAAATCTTCATTTTGGCAAACATCCCACCCACAGAAGGAGCAGCAGAACAACATTGTTACAGAGCATATTATCAGCTTCAAACTTGGTTGGGTAACGAATTGACAGCAACAGATTGGGGCTGGAAGCAACATCAGCGTGGAAGTATGCCCAAATTTACAGTAAAGGATTTAATTCCGGAAGTATTGCTCAAAACTATTTGCTGCAGCTGTGAAACTGGATGTAACAGTTGCTGTGGTTGCTGAAAACATGGTTTAAACTGCACTAATTGTCAGGATTCTGAAAGTTACTCCAATATGGAAGAAAAAGTCTACGAGGAAGTAGATGATTCAGATGAAATTGTAGATGAAGAACCAGTCCAGACTGGAAATAACATTGGAGACGAAGATGATGGTCTTGAAGATTTCGACGATCAACTAGAGTTGGAAAGGTTTGTCGAATCTAACGATGAAGAAATGCCTTCCAAGAGACAAAAACTAATGAATAACTGATTACAATTTCAGATAAGGTATTTATAAATAACAAGATTAACGTTTTTGAAAAAAAATATTACGAATAACGTAATCAGAATTAAGTATCTAAATTCAATAGTACGATTTACATGTATATTTATTGTATGAGATTTTTTATTACATGAATGTAATAAATAAACTTTCCAACTTAAAAAATTGCAGCAATCATATTTTTTTGATGAAAGTGATAAAAAAAATTTCAAATTTGGGATATTTTCAATTTTTTGCATTTTCTGAGAACATTTCCAATAGTAATGCATATATTTTTTTACACCATCAGAAAGTAGATAGTTCAACGAACAAAAAGCCCCCAAAATGTTTGAAAAAGCTGATATTTTGACGTCAGAATATATCTTTATTGGATAAATTCTGTTTACATAAGTTGACACTCATGTCCTTAAAAATATGTCACTGATATTTTTAGTTTTTCAGTAAAAAAACTGGCCCAAAAGCTCAAAAATGATTTTATCATACTTGACTTGATACTTGTTATTGTAAGATTTTAAAAAGCAAAATATATTTTAGTTTTAGCTTATAAATATATATATATTTATATTAGACTGTCTAAGTCTATTCTTGTTATGATATTGTGGAAATTTTCTAATTTGTCTATCTAAGAAAAACCCAAAAAAAAGAACTGCATTAGATCATTGAAAAAGGCCTAAAAAAATGTATATATGTATATTCAATCAAGGTCAACATTCCCAGAGTCGAATTCAACGCAAAAATAATATTTGATAGTACCTACCTAACGATAATAAGTAAGTATGATCTTTTTTACGTGATCTGCAAATTAGAAAATTTTGCATCGTACTTTTTTGACAATTCTTGCAATTGGATGGATTCGGCAAGATGAATTTTTATGATAAAATTGGTCGCACAAATGATAAAACTTCCTTAAGAGTAAAAAAAATATTTGTAAACGTAGAGGACATATCTTTGAAACTTTCATTGATTTTTTATGAAGCTAACACAGGTTAGACCAAAACAGCACCAGGCAATGATTAGCTGATTAGCTAGTTTCAAGAAATATACATTAATAAAACTGAATTCTTCTTCTTTTTCAGGTAGTAGGTACTACTTCTACATCTACTTTCTCTGACAGTACTTTCTATGTTAGTATGGATCTTAATTCTTTCTCAATACAGTTGTGGTTCCCAGATACTATGAGTGCAGATTTGGCTTGTGTCTTTGCTAGATTGAGACCACCATATTCCTTCTTTCACGCCATGATCTACGACTTGTTGGATTCTGATAACCACAGAGAAATATTTAATCTTGATTCCCTCCCTTATGCTTCCTTCTAAGGTTCCTCCTGTTAATTTCTTCTATTTGGCAATAGGCCTTTTTTGTTGGGAACCTTGAATGACTACTTCTAATATTTTCTCAGTGTTCTAGTTGTACTTTGTACATTTAGAACATAAAGTGGCTTCAGATTGGGTAACTCCTTTTCTTCCATGGAGTTATTTAGACTATTATGAGCTTTCCTATTTATATCCTCTCCTTATTCAAAGTGAATTATTGTTGCTACCTTTTCTTCATCAATTCTAAGATCTGGAGGAAATAATATTATGTATGTATATGTTGTTATATACAGGTATGAATATCTTTTTGGTCAAACTTGTGTTGATTTACATCAAATTCATTTTTATAATATACTGTAAAGTGCTAAAGTCTCTAGCTGTTTTTTTTTCACAACTTCTGTAAATAGAATCAAAATTTTGTAAATAAAACATTTAAATCGGGATCATTTTTTAAACAACAAAATACTGTTGCTAACAATCAGTTTATAGTAAATTTTCACAACTTTGCAACGTACATTTTCGAACACATTTGTTTATTTTCTATTGTATTATAAGAAAATGTGAATATCCGCAGCATTGTTTATATAATTACTTATTTTCAAGATAATTCAAATTATTTGTTTCCAATGATAAATAACTATACTAAAACCAATAATTATTGAGAGTAGAAGTAGTAGAATGAAAAAAAATTCTTATTATTTAATTATTTATCTCATTAAAACTTTGCAATTCATACTGCGAAGATGTGATGGAAATTACGGTAAAGTGACAAAGATAGAAATATCGTTGCGTACAGCGTTGCCACTAGTTGTAATAAATACCTAACACTATACAGAAAATAATGAATTTTAACTTTTAATCGTACTAGTATCGTGTACCACAACCTACAACTCCACTGCTTACTATATTTTGATTATGCTATAAATTGGTAACGTAAAATTTAGATATGACAACGTGTTTTACTCTCAATCATTAGTGGTTACAGTATAAGTTAAAATAGGTTTTTAATTATGTATAAGAATTTTTTCGAGGCAGAAAATTTACAAATTAAAATTAAACGATATGAGAATGAAATTTAATAGTCTGTTTAATTATGTGAAATATTCTAATTTTCCTGGACAAACATTAAGAACATGCGAGACTTTGTCATTCTAATGGGCTGTATTTTGTTTGAAGTCCATCAAAATTCAGTATATTTATCCGATACCACTAAAAAATTTCCTCTGTATATTTATAAAAGGATATTTGACATATCAATGGAAATTAAAGACGTTTTTCATTAGAAGGAGAAGTACTACCATATGAAAAATTACTTTTTGGTTATTTTCCATAATAAATAATTGGTTTTCGACTTGTATGGGATATTTTACTGAATCTTGGTGCTTGTTAATTGTTACTTTTCTCTTGCAGGCAGGAGATTTTCGTTGGGTATTATATATCATTACAAAAATTAAACATTTAAATGTCTAGCTGTAATGTTCTTATAAATTTATATACATATATAAAAACAAAAACCAGTTTTTCTAAACTATTTTTGCGTGCCTTGTTCAATCTTTATAATTAAAAATTTAATATATATATATAGGAAAAAATAAAACAATGATGTAGCGTTTGTTACATATGGGCAAACACATTTGTATTACATTTTATGAGCATTGAGGTCTCCAAACTGTCATCTAAGCAGCATCTTCATCCTGATTATCTTAAATTTGTGTGCCATGAACTTAAAAAGAAAACCAAAAGTCTATGACATATTTCGGGCAAGGTGAACAAAAAAAGCATACAAATACAAATTTAATGGGCCCTAAAAGTACTAAATATGTGTGTGAAGATCATTTTGATTAATAATAGCTGCCTATTTCTAATTGAATCATAAGTAGATTCAGAAAAAACGGAAAAAGTCCTGGTGCGATTCTGAGTGGGGTCAAGTGACGTCACTTTTACACTTCGTAGTAATTATTTCTTTGTCTTTACCTTTATCTTTGTTCTATGTTCAATATTTCAAGGTTATGTTGTAGTTTCATAGGTTCCTGACACTTTATTACTTCTTAACACTATCTCCTAAATTTTATTGAAATTTTTATATATTTTTTCCTATTTTCCAGAGGCCGTTTTTGCGAAAAATACCATTTTTGTAGATTTTGAGGTGTTCTTCAATTTTTGTCTGAAGAAGAATTCTCAAATCCGCATATGTCGACGGATATTCGCCAATTTTTGACAGCACGGAAATATATTTGGACAAAAGAGGCTGCTTAGATGAGAATAGACCTTTCTCAACAAAATTTTCTAGATTCGATCATAATTATTGTAATTATTACTATTATATATTTTCAATTAAATAAAAATAAAGGGCCGACTACGTTCTTCCCTTGATGGTCATATTGACTTATTGATTATTAATGTGTTTTATTTTGTTTAGATAATATCCTTACAATGAAGTGTTAGTTTCTGATATTTATTTAACGATTTTATAATTAGGCGAACGTTAAGTACGTCATACTTTTAAAAATTTGTTTATGTCCCAATTGTTGTAAATTTTAACTAGATTAAACCATTTCAACACGATTAAATTCAAGTTAAGGAAGTTTACAAGTTGTTAAGTTATTTTCAAAAGAATTTTTCATCATCAATTTTCATATATAAAAAATTAAATGTTTTCTTTCTTATACGAGTGGTTTTTCTGTCCCTACGCGTATACCCCGATAATATTGTACGTAACTGGTGCACAAAATTGGACATCACTTACTTATGTGTACTAAGTTTAAATGATTTTATTTTAATAAAATTTGGTGAATTTATAGTCTATATAGAAAGGACAAGGAGTATTAAATCATTCATTTAATTAGATTTCATAGACGTACCAAAATATATTTTAAGAGGGTCTACCGTAAGGTACATTTTGTATTGAACGAATGAGATGCAGCTATGCTAAAGAATATACGATTTAGGTCAGAGGTAACAGGATGTACTAATTTTAATTAAAAGAAAAGTGATAGAGGTACATAAATTTTAGTAAGTTTAATAAAGAAAGGCAACACAGTTTATTCATAATAGAAAACAAACCAATCTGTAACAACAATTATTTTATATATTTCCTTTTGTAAGAAGATTAATTCAAACTTTGAATATTGTCACAAATAAATTACAATGAAATATATTTTTTAAAAATTAATTAAAGATAGCAAGATATCGTTACAATTTTTATTAAAATCAAAGAAGCAAAATGAATATTTTTTATTTGTATTACTCTTATATGTAGTGTTTGAGGATTTTTTCTCAGAAATTTTAAATGGCAAGTGGCCTACTGTAATCGGCTTAATACGATTACACCTATTTACAGATTATTCGATTATTGAGAGGGATTTTCCAAACAACCCAGTTTTCTTAGAAACATTATCGGGAATATAATTTTAAAAAAAAGTGGGTACATTAAATCAGTACTTAGTATTAGTTCTTTGAGTAAAGTTGTATGAAGTTGTATGGTTTTCATAATATTGCAAACAGTTGGAATATATTTAAAACATTTGTTGAATGTTAATTGTGCAAGTACCAAACAATGTCGATAAGCCAAGGACCATCTAAACGACCAAAAACAGGTCCATTATCTTTAAATGAAAAAACTCTGATATTGCATTGTTATATATCATTGAAAAACAAGGATCCAAGTGCAAGTTTTGATGATATTGTGGAATTAACGGCTGCTATGTTGTGTGTTGCTAAATCAACAATTTATAGATTACTAAAAGAAAGCAAGAATGGAACTCTTCAACCCCCTAAAACTCCTTCAGGCCGAAAACCAATTGAGATCGATGAGTCATTAAAACAAAGACTAAGGCGTAAAGTCCATGGATTTTACTTACGAAAGGAAATTCCAACACTTGACAAAATTATGACATCAGTGCAAGAAGATACGGACTATACAAAATTCTCCAGATTGACATTATGCAAACTTTTGAAACATGTGGGTTTCAGATATACAAAACATAATAGAAAATCTCTCCTGGTAGATAAACCGGAAATAGTTTTTTGGAGAAGAAGCATTCGACATGCCAGAGAACAAAATTTGAAAATCTTCTACTTAGACGAAACATGGATAAATGCTGGATATACAGTTTACAAATCTTGGCAAGATGAAAACATTAAAAGCGGAAGGCAGGCATTCGTGGAAGGTTTGTCGTTAGGTTTGCAGCCACCATCTGGAAAAGGAAAAAGACTTATCATTGTCCATGTTGGAAGTTCTGAAGGTTTTATTGATGGTGGATTATTAACTTTTATTTCAAAACGCACGGGGGACTATCACGAAGATATGAATGGGGATGTCTTCGAGGAATGGTTTGTTCAAATGTTGGATCTGATTCCAAAAGGGGCTGTTATTGTTATGGACAACGCAAGTTACCATTCACGGTTACGAGAAGCATTGCCCACAAGTCGTTGGAGTAAAGCAGAGCTTTTGGAGTGGCTTATTTCGAAAAATATTAAGTTTCCAAAAGATCCACTAAGGAAAGAACTTTACAGAATTGCAAAAATGAACAAGAAAAAATACAAAACCTACATTGTAGAAGAAATTGCGTCTTTTCGTGGTATATCAGTTCTTCGACTTCCCCGTTATCATTGTGAACTTAATCCCACATGGCTTCGAGAAGGCCGTAAGCAAAGAGCAAGGGGCTCTGGACTCCCCCGTAGAACAACAGACCATGAAGAACGCCGCCTAAGATTATTGGCCTTTGGGGACTGTTTCTCCACTACCAGGTCCATTGCAAATTAATAGTTTGCAGAACACGGAAGACCTATTGGCATGCGAAGTGTTTCTCGAAGAATAAGACGTTTTGGCCTGTTTTCATACCGACTACACTGGGTCCTCCCTTTAACTCCAGAACACCGACGTAATCGCCTTGAGTGGTGCAGAGAACGGTCATTCAGTTGCTCTTGTTATTGCAGACAAAATAGAGTCAGACAAATGTTTGCATTTTGTTTTCTTTTGCTTAAATTATGCTAAATATTTTCGACTAATATTTTATCAAAACAATTATATTTTTTAATGTGTTATTGTCCTAACATTTTTTCAACTGAATATCATCAGCAAACAAGCCCATTTAAAATACATAATTATTTAATTTTATGGTCTTGTTTATGACAAAAAAATATCTAGCGATCCATAATAATAATTATTGCGAAATTGTTTTCTTTAAATATTTGATATTATGAATATGATTAAAGATTTGGGTTCGAATAATTATTCATTTCTGGTAGTCAAGCAAATTACCGATGTTTGATAATAATCTAAAATTATCAACAGTTGTTCAAACCACAAGGATATTTTTTTATAAGAAAATCAGATAAAAAATGAAAGTTGCTGTTCATGCTTTTTAAGATTTGAATTTGATTTTGAGATAAGATCATCGACGGATGATTTATTTGTATTGAGTACTGCGAAGATATCATCCACATTTCTATATATCACAGTCTTGGGAAATACTCAAGTTCTTATAATTTTTGAGTTTCGCTGTACTAGCGTCCTAAAAAAACCCATTTTCCATAATTTCAAGCATTTTCAAGAATAAAAATTTTTCATTTAAAAAAATGGCAAATGATATACCTTTGAACTACTGCCTTCAAAATTTGCTCAAAAGCTTAAACATGTTATTTTTGAGAAAAAAAGTCTAGAACCACTAAATCGACCACGTAGAACACAAAAATAACGTCAAAATTGCAAAATTCCTAATAGTTCCCAACAATATTGACCTCATTTGAGTTTTACTGCCCCATTTCACCTTCGATACTGTCCCACCCAGATTTATCAATGTTTTACACATTCTATCGAACAACTGTCAAAGTTTTTACAAATTTTTGCCGTGTAAATAATTTTATTTGGAGTGTTTTTGAAATTTTAACTTTCTTTCAATTGTCAGCTTTTAAATAAAAACATTCCTCAATACTTAAACTTCCGAGAAAGAGATATTATATTTATTTTAAGAATCTATGTATTACTTATATCCATATTAAATAATGTCTTATATAATTTGTTATATAATAGTAAATCTGATTTCACCCTCCATTTGTTTGCCGTTAAACGAGTGTGTTCTGTGGACTTTCCCATTGAAATTTTGCGTATAATGTCAATGAAATCTACTAAAAGCAATGAAGGAGAAAGTTAACTTCTGTCGTTCAAATCTTCAGAGGTCATTGTACTCGGATAATAGCGAATATTTCCTAGACATTGAAATATTCGATACACAAGGACGTATTGGTAAAAATGCAATTCGAATTCCCACAAATCTTGTGGGAATTTCAATCATTTATTAAAACAAATATAAAAATTAAGTTCTGTTATTTACTGAAAGCTAGTTATACGAAAAATATACGGTCTACCAAACAAGACTGTTTTTATTTAAATAATATACTTTTTCAGTCGAACTAATTAGTCTGCTATTGTCTTGATGATATTCGCGATATTGCGTAATGTCAAACTGATTTGGAAAACAATAACAATACCTACCATAGGAAGACATAAATTATTCTCATATTTGCACGTGATGGTCTGAAGGACAGTTTATGTGATGACACAACGATGAACAATATATTTTTTTAAATCGAACAATTTGCTTGCGATTTGCAATAAAAAAATGCTTTAAATAAAATATATCAGTGTGTAAAAGCCAAATGGAATAAATTCATTATTTCGGTTACTGTACATATTTATAAAAAATCCCGAAACACGTCAAATTTAAATTATAACTTGACATTCTTTAACGTGAAAATGCAACCCCTACCTTCAACCCCCTTAGAATGACAATTTTTTAAATGGGAAGTATAGGCTTGTGATATATCATTTGAAAGGTCTCTTCATTCTCTATTCAAAAATGTTATTGTTTTTAACATAAAAAAAATTAATATCATGTTGCAGCACTACTAGCTCCCAATAAAAGATCCCGGCTAAGAGACTCTCCCAAGGAGTGGTTCGACTCCAAGTTAATGCTCACTATAGAAAGGATTGGTGGTATATAAGGGTTAAGGGCGCCACTATCTTTTAAACGTTACGAATAAACAACAGAAAATACACAAAAACTAAGGTGAAAAAGATAGAAACACCTTATAATTAAGCTGAACTTGATGGCAAGAAAATAAACTACATTTAATATCAACCGAACACGCTGCACCCTTAAGACTTATAGTCCATGGGTATATAAATCAAACTTTGAATAAAGAATATTGGTTTATTGATAATAAATTGTAAATTGCCACAGGAATTATAAGTGGAAGTGTATAAACGGACTTGACTTATCTTTAGTGTTTGTGTGATCCGGTGGGCTCGGTTAATCCATCGAGGTTGTAGTTGAAGTATTGGTTGTTGGGGGTTGGTTCTTCATCAAAGGGACTGCTAACGTGGGCTATATTTCTTCAAAAGAAGGACTGCAACTATTGGCTAGATTTCTCCATAGAAAGGACTGCAACTATTAGCTATATTTCTCCATAGAAAGGACTGCAACTATTTGCTATATTTCATGCTGGAGGTAACGTAGTGGTAACGGTAACCTAGCGGTAACCTAGCGGTAACTTAGCGGTAACCTAGCGGTAACCTAGCGGCTGTATCCTCTGTGATACAGCCAGATAAATGTATTTTCTGAATCTCGTCAACGACTGGTCTCTAGGAGTGGTTTGGTCGAAAAGAGCACGAAGCGTGGCGTTTTGCTAATTTATAAGGGTGCTGACAGGGGCTTCCGGTTACGTTCGTTCGTTTGCAAGGGTTTTGTACGTTCTGTTGTGGGGGGTAAGTTTGACAGTGGTACGGTTGTGTCTAATAATACATTGAGTCGGAATTGATTTTAGAGTTCGGGGGGACGGTGACTTAAGGAAAGGTAGCATGGCGATAGACATGTTACAATGTTGTTACCGAAATTCGCTAAAATATACTCGAAACTTATTACAATATACTTAAAACTTATTTCCCGTTTAGGTCTTGATAATGAGAAAGTGAACAAAAACCATAGCAATGTGGTTTTTAGATGGTAACCATTAAAAAACTTCCGTGGCAACGCTATTTTAACAAGCAGTAGTAAATTGTTTTATTTAAGTTGTCATTGTTGTAATTTAAGTATAAAGTTTGTTCAATTCAATTCTGAAAAATGGTTAGATTAACGGAAATGCATAAAATAACAGTTTTACAAATGATTGGTTACGGAGATAACATCCGAACACAACAGGAAGTAACTCGCCTATTCCATGAGCAATTTCCTAATTTACCGCCTATATCCCAAGGAACAATAAGTAAAATAGAAAAGCAGTTTCGCGAGTTTGGTCATGTAAGGCAGATAAAAAAAGCAGCTGCCAATGCACTGACTGATGAACTCATATTAGATGTATTGCTTGAGTTTCAGGAAAACCCACATACATCGAGTAGACAGGCATCCACTACATTCAATGCTAGCCATACATCGATAGCAAACATATTAAAAGAAAATAAATTGCATCCGTATAAGATGATACCTACTCAGGAGCTCATGGAAGACGATTTTGATAGGAGAACTTTTTTTGTGAGCAAATGATGGACATGTTGGATAACAATATTATCCAATTAGAAGACGTTATATGAGTGTACTTTTTTACTTAACGGTCATGCTAATCGGCAAAATTGCCGGTACTGGTCCACGGAAAATCCTCACTGGATGAGAGAAGAACACACTCAATACCCTCAAAAGGTTAATGTTTGGGCAGGGATTGTAGGGAACAATATCATTGGTCCCTTTTTTATTGAGGCAACTTGAATGGCAACAATTATTTGGCACTACTACAAAATGATGTCATTCCAGCGCTGGCAAATTTATATCCTGATCCAGGTAATCCTCAAGTTCCAGCGAATACGATATGGTTTCAGCAGGATGGAGCACCACCACATTACCAACTTAATGTCCGGCAGTACCTCGATACAATATTTCCCAATCGATGGATAGGGAGGCGAGGATCGATTGAATGGCCAGCGCGATCACATGATCTTACATTATTAGATTTCTTTTTATGGGGATATGCGAAGAGCCATGTGTACAAAACTAAACCTTCTGATTTAAATGACTTAAAAGAACGAATAACGCTTGCGATTAGGTCGATCACGCCTGATATGTTAAATAATGTTAGAAGACAGTTTTATTTGAGATTAGGATGTTGCCAAGACGTTCGCGGAGAACATTTTGAACATCTACTTCATTAACATTCATAGTTCTTTTTCGTGTTCTACATTTTATTACGTTTTGCATTACATTTTAGTTTTTGATTGTATTGTAGCGAATTTCGGTAACAACATGATATTAAATTCTTTATGTTAATTTTTGCGTTAAATTTAAAAAACAATAACATTTTTGAATAGAGAATGATGAGACCTTTCAAATGATATATCACAAGCCTATAGTTCCCATTTAAAAATTGGGGGTTGTACCTTCAATACTATGAAAATGTACGACTTCTACAGAAGGTACAGCTTATATATTTATTACAAATTAAGTTTGGGCTTCTTTTAAAAAATATGTATTTAAATGTGTTCGGATTGAAACTTATGTAACAAAAACTTGAACAATGTAAACATTGTGGTCATATTAATATATACAGAACAGAGCGTATCTATAAAACGTAGTACGAATCTTGTTGCTTATATCAGTGTTAAACATATACAAACCAAAAATATCTGTTTTCTTGTACTTCTTGGCTACATCCACCTTGTATATTACCATTACAGCATTCCTCGATACCTCAAAATATGATAAAATAATGATCTGCTAAAAAAGTACTAATATAAAAAAAGTTAAGGTCATTTAAAAACGAGTTTGGCAAGCGGTTGTCATGCTGTAGTTGTTGAAATTTTGGTATATACTTTTAATTTGTTTGATATTTTATATATATATACATATAATTTTTTCTCTCACAGGACTTTTGACAGTTTAAGTTATAACAATATTTAAATGGAAAACAAATTTCCTCCTTTATTAAGATTTTTATTACAAAAAAAAACAATAGAATAACCGAGATGTGGTAGGTACTGGCTTAAAACCGCAAGACGTATCCGGTATTTATAATACCAAAAGAAGTGAAAATATCACTTATTTTCCGACATTCTACAACTTATATATACAACCAACTAGAACCTGTCACCCATTCCACGACCGTACACCCAGGCGCGGACTGGCCGGGTCCGCAGGTCCGCGATCGCGGAGGGCCCCCGACTCGAGGGGGCCCAACGTTACGTACAAAAAAAAGTTTTTGTCTCAAACAAGTCTATGCAAGTGCAGTTAATCTTAAGCTAGACGAAAATGACAATGATGTCGAGTTAGAGTTGGACTGTAAGAGAAAAATAACGTCAAAGAAAAAATTGATGCACGGTAAAAAATGAAAATATGAAGCTGGCTCTATTTCAACAGTTCAACATTACGAAATTGTATATTTTGATATTTTAGACTGTGCGAGGATTGCTCTTGGTTGGACCCCAAAAAGTTTGACTCTCTCTTGAAACTCGAAACATTTCCCACAGAAGCTCTGCCACCGAGAACTACGGAGACAGATGCTGTGACAAAGAAGATGATTTGGACCCAACCGAAAAAGCGGAATAAATAGACAATGTTTCCAGTGTTTGACATGTGCTTTTTCTGTTCTGTTTGAACTTGCTCAATCTGGACCTATTACCAACCTGTATATTGCATATAAATTTGTTCGGACCATACCTTGTACCCAAGTCACATGTGAACGAGTTTTTTCTAAACTTAAAAAAGTTAAAAATCTTCTTCGATCATCTTTAGGTCAAGACTTTTTTTCCAGTCTGATGAGAGGGATTTATTTTTTTGATTTGGACAAAAATAAAATAATAGATGAAGTAGATTTATCAAGTGAGTTACTTAAAAAGAAGCTGTTACTTTAGGGCTAGGGGAGTAAAATGTCGAATCATCCCCTTCTATTCTGGTATAAAAATATTATAAACTGTTACGAGGGTTGTCTGAAAAGTTTCCGACCTCAACATGAAGATGGCAGCACTCGTAAACAAAAGTTGGGAAATGTATTTGCGCATGCTTTGAAAGGTACCCACTAAAATTTCAGCCATTTTGGACGCTTAGTTGTTGTTTGACAATCATGTGAGTGTTTTTATGAAAATGGAAAAAATCGAGTATCGAGCTGTCATTAAATATTTGTTTTTGAAAGGCAATACATACCTACGCAAATTAAAGAGGAGTTGGACGTTGTGTACGGGGACTCTGCACCATCATTTACCAACGTGAAATTTTGGGATGCTGAATTTAAACGTGGCCGTACCAGCTTGGGTGACGATGAACGTTAGGGACGTCCAAAAACTGCAACCACTGACGATAATATCGCTCAAGTTCACCAAATGGTGTTAGACAACCGTCGAATTAAAATTAGAGAGATAGCAGAGGCCATAAACATGTCCAAAGAACGTGTTTGTCATAAATTGAATCAAGATTTAGGCATGACAAAGCTGTCCGCGCGTTGGGTGCCGAGTTTGCTCACTTTGGACCAAAAACGTGTTCGAATGAACATTTCCAACTCTCTGTTGGCGCAGTTTAGGCGCAATAAATCGTCGATTAATTACTGTAGATGAAACTTGAATACACCATTATACTCCAGAAACAAAAACACAGTCAAAACAATGGACTGCGAAAGGGGGATCGGCTCCAAAAAAAGCAAAGGTTGTTCCTTCGGCTGGGAAAGTGATGGCAACTATTTTCTGGGATAGTCATGGAGTTATCTTAATCGATTATCTTCAAAAAGGAAAAACCATTACAGGAGCATACAGCATCATTACTTGACAAGCTGAAGGCAGAAATTGCGGAAAAACTGCCACATTTGCAGAAAAAAAAATTTTGTTTCACCAAGACAATGCGCCGTCTCACACCGGTTGCCATGGCGAAAATCCACGAATTACGGTTTGAACTGCTTGACCATCCGCCTTACTCACCAGATCTAGCCCCAAGCGACTTTTTTTGTTCCCTAAGCTAAAATTTGCGCTCGGAGGACAGAGATTTTCGTCGAATGAGGAGGCCATCACCTTCGTAAACAACTATTTTGCAGAGAAAGACGCCGAGTACTATTTGGACGGGTTGAAGAGATGGGAGCATCGCTGGGAGAAGTGTATAGACTTACAAGAAGTCTATGTAGAAAAATAAAAATGAATTTGAAAAAAAATGTCTAGTAACTTTTTTACGTCGAAAACTTTTCAGACAACCCTCGTAAATACACAGGATTTTTAAAAAAATAATAAAGTCAACAAAGATGTAAAATCATAATATTCTTTATTATTGCCAAAATACCGTAAAAAATCATTGTTTTCAAGAACCAAATTTTCAAATATTTTCCGGGGGGACCGTATCCCCCCCGTTTGCTGGAGGGTATTCCACACCCCCAGATCCCCCTTTACAGGTTGTAGCTGTGGACCCCAAATTGTCCCAGTCCGGGCCTGCGTACACCGTCGATTGGATATTTTGTAATTAGGTATTACAATCAGACTCGGAGTTAGTAGGCCGTGGAGCGGATAGCATTAGACGTACAAAGGGAGAGAGAAAGATACAAAGAAAGAAAGAGAGAGAGAAAAGTATCGTACTTGGTGATCCACCTGTTGATATAAAATATATACTAGTAGTAGTTGGCTGTGGATGTAACCGGCCGGCTGTATCGAGTTATATACCGTGTGTGTGTTCTTATATACTTATATAAAAGATATTTCTTCACAGTGTGTATATAGTAGGATAGATAAAGACAAATATTGTGTGCATATTTTCGATCGAGTGTGGTGAATATTCAAAGGCGTTTGGATTAAACTGATTAAACAATTCCGTAAGTATTCTTTATTTATTTTTAATTTTTGTATTTGTTTACTATGAACAAGTTTTGAAATCCGTTGTTTCTTTTGTTGAGGTGCAATTGAGGAATGTCGATGTAGGTTTAAGAATAAGTAGGACTTCATATTATCTAGCTAAAAGCAAGACAGACTGTGCTTTCTTTCGTTGTTGTTTTGTTTTTGTTTATTTACGATAATTTAGCTAAGAAATTGTTTTAATCAATAGAAAACAAAAAGGTTTAAACTTGAATTGAAACATTTATAACTTTAGCAGGTTATGTAAATAAATAGATTTGTTCAAATAGAAACAGTTATATGAAAGAATTCGATGGGTGATGAATTTTAAATTTTACAACGGATTTTTTTAGTGACAAAATAACTTGATTTTTTATGTTTAAGATGTAGGTATATAAGAGATTAAATGCTTGTTATAAATTGAAGACGTAATAGTGGATGAAGGTGGATGAAAACTTGTTATGAATTATTGGAACTTTTCTATTTTGATTTTAATTAATAAGCGAACCTTAAACGTGCTACACGGTGTGCTCTGATTAAAATGGAGCAGTAACAGGCATTCTGGGTCTATTTCAAAAATGCCTTTGTTTCTAACCATATTGACAGATATTCTAACATTACGGACTCCAAAAAGAACATTTTGCAGTTGCCTGACGAGTTCGCAAAGTCTGAATTCTAAAATAACGGTCATCTGCAGGATTAGTACATCTGGGATGTCATGGAACTGGTCTTCTATTAAAATTCCAGTCTCTAAACCTTCTTAAGATTCTAGAAACGCTGGATTAATAGATTCTCATGACTTCAGCAACATATTGCTGTAATCATCCATCTTCTACTAAAGCCACGATTTTAGCTGCTTGTTCTGGGGTAAAATTAAGAGCTGTATGGCTCGTTGCACCATCTTGTTGGAACCATTGTGTGCGAAACTGTAGATTTCGTGCACGGCAAAAGTTATTTAGATCTCTCACAAAAGGTATAATAATTTTCTCTCTATAACGTTCTTGGTTGACAGTAAGTGGATTCTGATTATCATCTTCAACGAAATAAGGACCAATCATTCCATTACCAGATACCGCGCACCAAACGGTAACTCGAAGACTGTGGAGTGGTTTCTCTACAATGACATCAGGACGTTCAAATCCAAGGAATCTGGTTGTTTGTCGATTAATATAGCCGCTAAGATGAACGTGATTCTCGTCTGAAAACCATATGTTTTTCAAAAATTCGGGATCTTCGTAAATTAAACTCAACATGCGACCACAGTAAATTTCTCTTGCACGTTTGTCCGCAGCATTTAGTCGTTGTCCAACTTGAATACGGTATGGATAACCACCAATTGATTTGAACATGCGACGTAAAGACGTTTCACTAATGTTGCAGTTCTTACAAGACTTCTTTGAGGTGATTGCACAACTTGGTTAAAAACACGTCCTTCATTTTCGTTAGTGCATACTGTTTTTCGACGACCTGAAGAACCTTTACGTTGACACAATACACTACCAGTGCGACGAAATTTTTCAACAACAGCTAACATCACACTTTTACTAGGAGCTGCTTTATTAAATTTTTGTTGATATTTTATTGACACCTGTTCTAAGCTTGGACCATCATTACGACCTTTTCCGTATGAACGAAAATAATGCTCTACCAAAAACACTTTTTCTTCCGTTGTTAGAAAACCTTTTTTTTTAAACACCCTATATAAGATTTTACTAATTAAACATGCATCTCTCCATAGTTTTTAAGTTCCGATATATTTGCGGTTAAAATGGGACACCCGGTATTAAATTTTAACCTAGTATAACTAATTGTTTAAAAAAAATGAGATTTTACTTGTAGATACAATAATTATACGAAACTTATTGGCTAATACTTGAAATATCTATTGTTTATGTATCGCCACACGGCATTCCAAACACTTTACATTGTTGATGACACTTTTTAAAAAAATTCTAAATGTTTTCCAAGAATATACTTATTATGAAAATGAGTCATTGACTTTTTAGCTGCAACAAGCAATGTACATGACTCAAGGAAATCACGCGTGAAACATACCGTAATATTTACAATTTCTTTGAGCCTTTGATTTTTTAATTGCATTTATTAGATATGATAATGAATTCATTTATTTCTGTAATTATCCGCAAGAAGTAGAGTATATAATTATAAAAAGGTGTTTAAGATGTGTCTATTAGTTGCGTGCCAATAGTTACTGATAACTATAACTGTAAACACACTTTTAAATGCTATTTCTTCAAAAGATATCAAGAAAAATTAAAGATTTACGTTAATAGAAGAGATCCTGATTTTTAGCGATTGATACAGTATGGAGTATGCATATAAAATCAAATTTATTGGTGTAAAAATAATGTGAAATGAAAGAATGTGGCATGCTGGGTGCAGGGATCGTTTAAAAAAGTTGGCCAATCTGCTAGAAATCTTTTTTGACGACGGCTATCGTGGGTATCATACCAGGTCTCATCCAAATATATTATTGGTCTTTGTAAAGACCTGTAATCACTTATGGCAGTCAAATATTCAAAACGCCATTGCCTATTACTTTGGGATTCCATAATAACTTGCCTTTTGTCAATTTTGCAGTATTTGAAACCTAGTTTGGATAAAAGTGTCCATAGGTTTTCAATTGATATCCTTATCTCAGTGGAGCTCCTTAGTCTTAGTCACCAACCAATTCTTAAAATTAGGAAATACTTGAACCAGTTTTAGGATCTTCCAAAAAAATGCAATCTGCATTTCACTATGTGCTAAGTAATACTTAAGGTCATTAGGAGCTTCCTAATGTTAGGATGCCTTGCTGCATCGCCATCAATCATTTCAAACATTTTTAACTTAAAAAATAGTTTATTTTCGTCCTTGTATGTTAACATTGCATTGACAGACAATGTAATTATAATTGTTGTAACAGTAACAACTTTGTAACAAAAATATGATAAACGACGATAATGATTTGGTTTCCAAGTAAAAATTTGAGGTGCAATTTGAGGTGCAACTATTTGAAGATTCCGGTTTTTATACTGCTTTTGTTGAAATCCATTAACAATCCAAAAATGAATATTGTAGCCGTAGTAAAGATCCAAATTTTGTGGATTTTGGTTCTTGACATTCTTTACGATTGGTTACGATGCCTAGGGTACGGAGACCTGTACGATTTCGTCAACTTAGTGAGTTTGATAGGGGTCGTATAGTGGAACATGGAAGTTGGATTTTCTTTTCGGGAAATTGCAGTTAGAGTGCAAAGAAGTGTAGACACCGTGGTTAGGTGTTGTCAGGCATGGCTTCGAGAAGGCCGTACGCAAAGAGCAAGGGGCTCTGGACGCCTCCGTAGAACAACAGACCGTGAAGATCGCCGCCTAAGATTATTGGCCTTAGGGGACCGTTTCTCCACTACCAGGTCCATTGCAAATGAATGGTTTGCAGAACACGGAAGACCTATTGGCATGCGAAGTGTTTACCGACGAATAAGACGTTTTGGCCTGTTTTCATACCGACCACACTGGGTCCTCCCTTTAACTCCAGAACACCGACGTAATCGCCTTGAGTGGTGCAGAGAACGGTCACTCTGGGATCAGGAATGGAACAGTATTGCCTTTAGTGACGAGTCTCGATTTTGTTTAGGCATGCACGATGGTCGAGCGAGGGTTAGAAGACGACGTGGTGAAAGGAGAAATCCACGGTTTTTTGTTGAAAGGCATGTTTATCAAACTGTTGGAGTTATGGTTTGGGGTGCTATAGCTTATGGTTCGAGATCACCTTTAATCTTCATCAGAGGTAACATGAACGAGCAGCGTTATATCCAAGACGTTTTAGAACCCTATCTTGACACCCTGGCAAATCCAATTTTCCAACAAAATAATGCCCGACCACATGTTACAAGAGTCACAGTTCAACATAATGATGTCACATTGTTACCTTGGCCATCAAGATCTCACGACTTATCCCCAATTGTGTGGGATATGATGAGTAGGAGATTGCTCAATTTGCAACATCCTCCTCAGACTCTAGAAGAACTTCGAGAGGAGTTGGTGGTTGCCTGGAATGAGATACCACAGAAGGACATTGACCACCTGATCAGAAGCATGCCTAGGCGCGTTGGAGAAAATGCGTAACACATCAGGGAGCATCCACACATTATTAAAGGTAAAAGGGCTTTAAAGCAATGAAATAATTTTGAAGTTTTTATAATTTACTTTCAATACCTTTCCTTTGCTATATCCATAGTTGTTTATTTTTTTGTATTCCATAATTTAATAATCCATTTTTTGTTGTTTCTTCCTCCAGTTCGGGTTTATCTTGATTTCAAATCTTGTTTTATACGGTTGTGCAATAATTTTTCAGCTATATATACTATGATAATTATTTCTGTATCAAAATTATTTAAGTTTGTGAATTTTAGTAAATCAGTTTATCGGATTAAATAATTTAGAGAGTCTGACATATTTTAAGAATAGTAAGGCCAACAAATGTATTCAAGTCGTTTTAATTCTAAATTGCTTGCACCTGCCTAAAGATGGTGGGAAGATACACCGGAAATATGGTCTACCTGGTATTTTTATAAAAATAATAATGCAAACATACATTCCAGCTTATGTCATAAGGAAAACAGTTTTAAATTTTAAAAGAAGCTACAAATTTATGTTTAGTATAAAATAAACAAACTTTTACAATAAATGCACTTTCCAACTAGTTGTGTACACTATTTTTTCCATTAATACAACAGAAACAATACTTTTACACGCACAAATTGTCAGAACAGTGACATTTTCATATCAGATAGTATAAAAAACTTGTTTTTAATGTTATTTAATCGAAGAATATTAGAAATTATAGGTATTTTGGCGACTACAGATAACATAACCCAAATAATTTAACAAGTGTTTCATAAATCATTTTGGCATCGATTAAATTTGGCGATAAAATTATAAAATTCACAATTTACTACAGATTATTCTAATATCTGCTCATACTGGGTCAGATAAGATGTTATCAATTATATAAGATGTTAATTAAGGTTTCTATTCGTGAATATTGTTCGCATAATTTAATAGACAGATTTATAGTTATATACCAATTTAAAAGTTGTATTGTTTCTTGCCACCTTACCTTTTACCTGTATTCATATTAATTCTATGGGGTTTAATTGACAGTGATAAGATGGAAAATGTTACATTTCGTCAGTTCCATATCTTTTATGTTTGTGACGGTTTGCAATTTGCATGATCTCGTCAAAAGAAATATTCCTACTCTAGAGCCACTTTTTAATATCTTTTTTTTCCGTGACGTCGTTGGTAATTTTTCTACCAGTTTTGAATGATTACTGGCATTATCTAAGACAACCAATGCAGCACTTGTCAAAAACTACAAAAGCTGGGAAAAATTATCTTCAAAAACATCAGAGGTCGTTTCCTCGTGGTACTCTTTAGTTGACTTTGACACAAAGTCTAATATCCCATTTTCTACAAAACCATGTTCACTGCCAATGTGTTGAATATCCCTCCAAGAGAATATCCCTGCGCTACTGATTTAGGGTCTTATTTACAACATTTTACGATTTAATTACTTTTCTTAGCTGCCTATTACAGACAAATGAACGATAGATGTTTTTATTAATAAAACTGTGTAACACATCCCAATATATTACTTTGGTGATCAAATCCATGATGAAGATGCAATCAATGTCTATTCTATATGCCTATGTTCATTGAGGAACTGTCACATTCTATCTATACCCTCCCACCTCTTTGCCTAGAAGATTCTAGGTTTCAATCCAAAACAATGCTGTTTTAATGCTGGGTCTACCTGTGTTGGTACGTCCATGGTTTCATTCCATCGAGGAAGTATTAAGTGATTATAAAATTATTTGCGAAAAATAGCAATTTGCAAATTTTCAATTTTTTTTATTAAATTAGTTAGACTTTATTCCATTGACGTATTATTCCTCATAAATAAAACTTATATAATCAATAGACCATGACAAATTAGCTAGACTAATAATAATAATTATGGCTATTTTATTGTAGTTTATAATATCTTTGAAGGATTTTATGATAATTTAGAAAATATTGGTGGACAAAAAACTATGCTGGATAACTTCCTAATTGTATTACGGCATAAAATTAATTTATAATCACCATAATAATAATTATTTTACATGGTAGATATTTTTGGAGTTACATAAGATTTGCTAATTAGATCTCAACGTGTACTTCTTTTGATTCCGCAAGATGTGGTTGTATTTTATTAAAATTCCGATAGAAATAGCAGTAGGAACCAATTTTTTTTAGTCATAGGTATTATTCTTTATATTAACAACAATAATATTTGATAAAGTAGGATAAATAAATGTGTAAAATGTGTTCAACAATATAGTGCCTAATATAGAAGGCGACCCAGTGTGGTCGGTATGAGAACAGGCCAAAAGTCTTATTCGTCAGTTAGTATAAAGCCCATTATATACTGGCACTGATTAATTTTAAAAAATATCCTAATTTGCAGCAAGACCACAATTAGAAACGCCAATTTCTATGATGTTATATGTCTGCTGGTATAATTTCTTGCGGTTTACAACATTCCGAGTAAAAAACTGTTCCGGATATCAATATCAATTTCTAATAATACATTCTTATCAAACTCAGTTGTGATACTACTGTTAAGATATATACAATTACACTTTTGCAATATTCTATACAGGGTGTTTCAAAAAAAGGTAACACCGTCTCTAGGATAGGTAAAAAAGTGAAAAATAATTGGGGTTTGCTTAGTGAAATTTTTTTCTAACGCCATCCGTTTTCAAGATAAAGGGCGTTGAAGAAAATGAAAAATTACACATTTCTAACGATTTTGCCGAAACTACTGGCACCATTGCAATGAAATTTTATACGAATATGTTTTGGAAGCCCATGAATTTGTTTTTATAACTAACTCTCATAGAGGGCGCTAGTTACACGATTCATACAACGTATTATTCAACATAACTTTTTTTAGGGTAGAATTATTAGTCAAAACTCCAAGTAAACATAAACTTTGTTTAATTCTACACCAAAAAGGTACTCTTGGTAAAACTCGATATTATGTACCGTTTTCGGAATATTTTGATTTGAAAATTATGAAGTAATAATCGCTCCTGGTATAAACTATACTGGTATAGACTTGTGTATTCGTGAAAACGGAGGACATTTTGAACATTTACTCTAATTGAATTTTATGTTATGTTCTTTGTCTTTATTTTAATTTTCTTATTGTAAGTTTTTTTAATTAATAAATTTATCATTAACTTATACGAGGAGCGGTTATTACTTCATAATTTTCAAATCAAAATATTCCGAAAACGGTACATAATATCGAGTTTTACCAAGAGTACCTTTTTGGTGTAGAATTAAACGATGTTTATGTTCACTTTGTAATCATATTATTACGTTGGACGTCAATTTGTAATATTATTTGTGCGTTGGGCGACAATTTGTAATATTAGTTACCTGTTGATAGTGAATTTATAAAAATATTTAGTTAACTTTTTTGAAAAAATAACAATATACCAAAAGAAAAGATGTAATTTACAATAAAACAAACATTAAGCTTAATTTCGTCTTTAATTAGTTGTAAAAGATACTTCAATAATTAACAGAATTTATAAATGTTTATCACACAAAAATTATGATAGTTAAATACCTCGGCTAGGGGTGAGTAAGTTCATTAGCTCTGACTATTGTACAATATTTGTTTCTTTAAGAAATTATAAGGGCGCCACTGAAATCTTTTTATTTTTTATGATACTACTGAAGAAAGTTGTTTTAAGCTGAGTTATTTAAATAAGTATCATAAGATGACAGAAAGATGTCAGAAAAAACTGTCTATGAAGATAAAAAAATGATTTGAAAATGTACAAACATATAAAACATAATAAGATTTCCTTGGTGCTGAAATTAATGAGGTAGAGAATACGTTACAACAAAATAATCCGCAAACAGTTCTTTAAAAATACTTATTCTAATACAGTTGACGATATAGATAGATATACACGGAAATAAAAGAGAAAAAATATTGGAACAGTAAACTTGATAGATCACAATAAACTTATCTGTTACAATAGTGGACGATCCTTCGCCGCACCTTGGGGTCGCTACGGCACTGTCTAGGTGGTTCCAAATGATTATGGAAGATCACTAGTGGAGAGATGATCTGCCCCAGTTGTAGAGATAATCCAGTTAAGAATGTACATACGAGAGCTTAAAGTTTACAAGCTGTTCAAGTTTACGGAATCTCCAAATTTAAGAGATGCTTCTGGTTTACAGAATCTTCAATTAAAGAGTTGCCTCTAGTTTACAGTATTATATTCCAACTTTCTGTATATGACAGTAAATCAATAGAAGAAAATGAGACTGGGAATAATTATTAAAACCTATTCAACTCGATAATGCCAACTCATTAGTACACCTCGTAGCGTAGCTACTTTGAACTTCCAAATATAATTATAGAGACCGTATTCATTATTTTATTATTAAAAATGTTTTAGGATAGATGGAGCAGCTAGCGGGACTAATTGAATTTAATACCAGGTGCTTAAAATGTTAACAGGTACTGTTACAACTTGGAGTTTTGACTAATAATTCTACCCTACAAAAAGTTATGTTGAATAATACGTTGTATGAATCGTGTAACTAGCGCCCTCTATGAGAGTTAGTTATAAAAACAAATTCATGGGATATATCAGCTTCCAGCTAGTAATCAACTGTATTAACCATATAACAAAAAATCTTATTTTAGTTGGAGCTTCATCGGCAAAAAGTGAATTAAGTTCTAGCGCTCGTATGTCAAAACGTTCTGAGTACGTCAGCTGTCAGCTGCCAGATTGCAACACCAAGGTTGCCAAATCTCGAATTAAAAAAGGCAAAACCCTCATAATGGAAACTGATACTTTTTTAGTAAAACAAGTCTTCACCAATAGAGGCTATGCTACAAATAATTTCAACCAATAAAATTAACCATGCACAATTTGTTTTTAAAAATATAAGGACAGCATCAAAAATAATCTTAGGTAATTATCAGTCCCCATATCTAATAATAAAACGTGATTTTACCATCCACATCCTGTTTTTGTTATTGCTAAGTTATTTTTATCTTTAATAGGACACATCTTTACTTAACAGTATAAATCTATTATTCAATTGAGAACCGAAATCGTAGTGTACCCAACAAATAAACATAAAAAATATCTGATAAAAATATTTAATATACTTTTTGTTTTCAACTCGAACACGAGTTACACCTTGCTAACTAATAAAAATAACAAAAAAGTTTTAATTTTAATTGTCAATGGATAGATACATCCCACACCTTAAGCAACCTTGAATTTAGATGTCGACAATGCTTTGTCCATTTTAATTATATTCAATAGAGTAATTATTATTGGTAACGCAACTGGTATGTCTATACAGGGGGTTTCGTTAAGAATATCCATATAGTAACTGGAGAAACCTCAGTAATAAATATGAAGATTTAAGCCAAAACATATTCCTCCTAACCGAGATATAGGGTGTTTCATTTTAACTATTCTAAATGATTGTATCCCATATTTTCGACACCTTCCAATATTTTTTGTTCATACTTGGCAAAAAGTTCACACATATTAGGTTACTTTAAACAGTGGCAAAAGATAGTTTTTCTCGATTACCAGAGGCGCGCGGTAGGGGTAATCCGTTGGGATTCCATAATAACTTGCCTTTTGTCAATTTTGCAATATTTGAAACCTAGTTTGGATAAAAGTGTCCAATTGATATCCTTATCTCAGTGGAGCTCCTTAGTCTTGTTTGCACTGATCTGATAGTAGGCACCAATTTTTCTTCGTACATTGAGTAGATAGTTCTTCTTATCAATTCTTTATCTTTTCGTTTTCGTCTCGGATGAATGGGCCTCGAAATGTGAACTTTCACTGATGATTCGTGTATCCCTGTCAATTAAGAATAATGAAAAACTCTTCGTTTTACCAAAACTTCCAATATTTTTAAAAAAATTGCTTTATTAACTTTAATGACAGCCGTTTCGCTAGACTTAGCATCGTCAGATTGACATATTGAAGTTACATGTTTGTTTGTAGCTAGGTACCTGATGTCTATAAGACATAACAATATTAAAGCCTAGATGTTATGAGCCCTAAGGGATTATCCTGGATGTACTTCCCTCTAAGATCAGTATAACTGTGCAATGATATAGAAAAACCAGGAAAAAACTATATCATGCTGATCTTTACAATAACTTAATATATTTGTGTTACAATTACGTCTTATCTATGTATAAAATGAAGACTCAATCAAAGCAAACACTTTAAAAGTGGAGAGCTTCCCAGATTTATTTGTTCATTAACCCCTTTAAATTGTGGATCTGCTAGATGTCTTTTTATTTCAAGTTCTTCAAGGAAATCTAAATTTTGTTTTTTATTACAAGTGTGTAGTATTTGGATGTCATTGATGTGTAAGAGTGAGGTTGGATGTTCAAGTAGGTGTTTTGCATAATTTGACTTATCTGGTTGTTTTAATCTATATGCTCTTAAATGTTCGTTAAATCTTACTTCAAAATTTCTTTGTGTTTGACTTATATATACAGCATTACACTTTGGACAATTAATTTTGTAAACACCAGATTTTTTTAATTTAGGTAATTTTGTTTTTACATTTAACAATTTTGTACCAATATTATTTTGTGTTTTAAATAATATTAATGCTGATGTTGCCGAAGATATTATTTTTGAAATTTTATTGGAAATAGTTCCATAATATGTAATATTTTTATAATTTTTAATTTCTTTAGTTTGTTTAGGAAATATTAGGTTTAGTGACACTTTCTGTTCTTTCTTATTAATTAATGTATTTATTAAATGAATTGGGTAGCTATTAGATGTAGCTATTTGTTTTATGATATCAATTTCTTTATCAAAGTTAATTTTGTTCATTGGAATTGAAAATGCCCTATGTATCATAGAATTATAAGCTGCTAATTTATGTGTTATAGGATGATTTGAATTATATGGTATGGTTACATCTGTTTGTGTTGGTTTTCTGTATATTGAATAATTTAGTAAATTATTAACTTTTTCAATTTTTTTAATTTTTAATTTTTTTTCAATTTTTAAATCTAGAAAATTATTCAATATACAGAAAACCAACACAAACAGATGTAACCATACCATATAATTCTATAACACATAAATTAGCAGCTTATAATTCTATGATACATAGGGCATTTTCAATTCCAATGAACAAAATTAACTTTGATAAAGAAATTGATATCATAAAACAAATAGCTACATCTAATAGCTACCCAATTCATTTAATAAATACATTAATTAATAAGAAAGAACAGAAAGTGTCACTAAACCTAATATTTCCTAAACAAACTAAAGAAATTAAAAATTATAAAAATATTACATATTGTGGAACTATTTCCAATAAAATTTCAAAAATAATATCTTCGGCAACATCAGCATTAATATTATTTAAAACACAAAATAATATTGGTACAAAATTGTTAAATGTAAAAACAAAATTACCTAAATTAAAAAATCTGGTGTTTACAAAATTAATTGTCCAAAGTGTAATGCTGTATATATAAGTCAAACACAAAGAAATTTTGAAGTAAGATTTAACGAACATTTAAGAGCATATAGATTAAAACAACCAGATAAGTCAAATTATGCAAAACACCTACTTGAACATCCAACCTCACTCTTACACATCAATGACATCCAAATACTACACACTTGTAATAAAAAACAAAATTTAGATTTCCTTGAAGAACTTGAAATAAAAAGACATCTAGCAGATCCACAATTTAAAGTTGTTAATGAACAAATAAATCTGGGAAGCTCTCCACTTTTAAAGTGTTTGCTTTGATTGAGTCTTCATTTTATACATAGATAAGACGTAATTGTAACACAAATATATTAAGTTATTGTAAAGATCAGCATGATATAGTTTTTTCCTGGTTTTTCTATATCATTGCACAGTTATACTGATCTTAGAGGGAAGTACATCCAGGATAATCCCTTAGGGCTCATAACATCTAGGCTTTAATATTGTTATGTCTTATAAACATCAGGTACCTAGCTACAAACAAACAAAATGTAACTTCAATATGTCAATCTGACGATGCTAAGTCTAGCGAAACGGCTGTCATTAAAGTTAATAAAGCAATTTTTTAAAAAATATTGGAAGTTTTGGTAAAACGAAGAGTTTTTCATTATTCTTAATAAGATGGACTTCCAAAAAGTAAGGGTTAGTACAATCAATTTTATCCCTGTCAAATCGCTGGTTTCTCTTACAGCAGGAGTAAAAGCCCAACCCCTTTGGACCAGCTTCTTATGAACATGTCTGACGATTTCTTTGGCATCAAGGGATAAAACTCGTCGTCGAATAGGAACAGTAACACAGGGCTCCGCTGATATGCAGGTCTCCAAGGACGAAACATAATGATTATACTCAATAAAATGATCACGTGATCAGAAGCATGCCTAGGCGCGTTGGAGAATGCGTTACACATCGGGGTGCATCCACACATTATCAAAGGTAAAAGGGCTCTAAAGCAATGCAATAATTTTAAAATTTTTATCAATTATTTATTATGCTTCAGTAAGTACTTATACAAAATTTTATAAAAATAAACTCATTTAAACTGGGTGTCCGGATTTTTATGTCACTCAGTATATTTGAATGTATGTTACTTAGTGGATTATAACAAAAAAAATAAGCAAATAAAAATTCATCATCATTATTTATCTCAAAATAATTGACATTGTTTTGGCAAAACAAAATACAGGTATAAAGTGAATTTTATTAGTGTGTTATTAACATTTTGTTTATATTATTATTGACAAATTTATTACCGTGCATCAAGCATAATTGAAAATTCAATAAGCATTTCTTGGAATAAAAATAAACAAAAGCCTTCAGGTTTAACCGGTACGTGAGTGTAACACAAATTGAAAAATTATTTCAGGAATACACTAATTTTATCAGTTTTAAAATTATTGCATACTATGTGTAAACAATGAAATGTTAAAACTCTTGATTATTGTTATAAATATATGGGAAGGTTATTATTTTTGCTAATTTATTCCATTTTGCTGTACGCTATACAGGGTATACCAACCTTACGACAAACTTCGATATACAGGGTGTTTCTTAAGTAATCTAAAATATTATATGGGGTGCTCCGTTACTCAATTTTAAGACGAAAAGTTCATATAAACATGTGTGATAGGTGTTGTCGTTTATGAGATACAGGGTGTTGAATTTATTGTAATAAGTCAGTTCTGATTGTACGTGAAATTAATTTTTCCCGGTGACGCTACTGGTTTTTAGAAGTAATACGCAAAAACATGCTTATTCTAAGTGGCCTTTGAAATAATGTTGACAAGTGACAAGTGACTCTGTGTTTAGTTAATAACTATGCCAGTGTTTACTAATGTTGAAATGGCTAATATGCATTTTTGTACGGATTAGCGAATGGTAATGCCTTAGAAGCTACACGTACGTTTGCCCAGCGTTATCCAAATAATCGTTTACCATGTTCAGATACGTTTACTAAGTTACATATTCGTTTACAAGAAACTGGAACTTTTGCTAAATCGAAGAATATTATTGGACGACCCAGAACTGTGAGAAATCCCCAATTGGAAAACCAGATTCTTCAAATTATTGACCAACATCCAGAAACGAGTACAAGAAAAGTTGCAGTAACAAAACTGTTTGGAATATTCTAAAAGATAATTTATTATATCCATATCACGTTCAACGTGTTCAACATTTGTTACCTACTGACTATCCATTACGCATACAGTATTGTCAATGGATTTTACGTGAAATCGCGAACAATCCGAATTTTGTGGCCAATATTCTATTTACGGATGAAGCCAACTTTTCTAGACATGGGATTATGAATTTTCACAATGACCACATATGGGCAGATGTAAATCCACATACCATAAGTGTAAAACGATTTCAACAAACATTTTCGGTCAATGTTTGGCTTGGCATCATCGATGATTATTTAATTGGACCATTTTTCCTTCCTGTACGGTTAACCGGTGAGACATACCAACATTTTCTAGAAAATGAACTTCCACTTCTTTTGGAAGATGTACCTATTATTATTAGAAGGCGCATGTGGTTCATGCATGACGGAGCTCCTCCACATTTTTCAGTGATTGTACGCGAGTTTTTAAATAATGTTTTTCCAGGCCATTGGATCGGACGAGGATCTCCACACCCGTGGCCCCCTAGATCACCTGGACACAATCCTCTGGATTTTTGTGTGTGAGGATATTTGAAATCGCTTGTTTACACAACACTGATATTAAACGTAATACAAGATCTTCAAAATCGTATCATAGACGGCTGTAATGTTATTCGTAACAATCCTGGTATCTTCGAACGTATTCGACAATCCATTAGACATCGAGCGGATTCTTGCATTTTAGCTGGAGGTGGACATTTTGAACATTTGCTCTGAAATGTATTATTTTTTCTTTATGTTTAACACATGTTGCTTGTAATAAAATAATAAAAAATATAAATCAGTAGCGTCACCAAAAAAATTATTTCACGTACAACACCCTGTATCTCATAAACGACAACACCTATCACACATGTTTATATGAACTTTTCGTCTTAAAATTGAGTAACGAAGCGCCCTATATAATATTTTAGATTACTTAAGAAACACCCTGTATATGGGTTGTTTTAGAAGATATCAAAAAATGTATATCATAAACTATTCATGTTATAACTTGAGGAGAAAAAATTCCTTAGTCAAATTGGACAAGAGAAATCGCTGGAAATAACTTTCAAGTTCCTAGGTTAACCGCTGTAAAAAAAACTTGAAAACTAGTTTAAATGTTCAAATTGTTTTCCATCGTTGTCCACAGACATGCGATTAGACATAACAGCTCCTTCAATCTCAGCTGTTGGTCGTGGTTGGTCAAGTTTGGTACACTAAGTCGTTAAATCTTCCCCACAGATAAAAGTCCAGATATGTTAAGTGTGGAGGTCTAGCTGGCCATGAAAATATACTTCCCCTTCCAATCCATTTATTTAAATAATCTCGAACTCGTCTGGAAAATTGCGCTGGACATCCATCATGTCTCTTCTTGTTTGTAAGGAAATATCTTCCAATAAAACAGTCAACTGATTTACCAGAAAATCCAAATATATGCCGCAATTTAAAGTTCTATCAAAGAAATATGGACCTACGATCATTCCATCCACTATACCACACGAAACAATAAGATTCCATGAAGTATTTGCATTTATAATTAATTCACTGAGCTGCTAATTCCAAACAAATGGACTTTTAACTGTTTTTAACAAGTTTTAAAACGGTTCTGATCCAATAGATTATCTTACCTTCTTAAGGGATATATATTACAAATCTAAATAAGGTTTGATCTACTTTAAATCGATGTAAATTATCTGACTCATCTTCATTTTTATCTGTTTTGGTTCCATGTACACGGATGAGAGATAAGAATTTTTTTCTTATAAGTAGATATCGCATGGAGTTTGATTTTAGTGTGTACAGTTATGCACCGTCTGTTGAATGTCATTTCAAACAGCAATTGAAGATTTTTTATGTTATTTAACTCAGTAAGTAAAATGAACTATGTAGTTAATAGTCTTGAATGTGCAATAAATTATGGAATATTTCGTCTTTTTATTAATTTTTATAGATCATTTTTTTGATATAAGTAAACATCATTTTGCTACAAACCTAACCAATACTAAATAAAACTCGAAGTCAGAACAATATACAAAAAAAATGATTTCTCTTGAGATGAAAAATGTACAAATTTTTTTTAAATAAAATTAATAATGCGGAATTCTCTCCCATTCTTCACGAGCAGCATCTTTCAGTTCTCGTAGAGTAGTTGGGGAAGGGTTTCGCTTCTTAATGCGTGTTTTAAGAATGTCCCAGGCATGTTCAATGACGTTCATGTCAGGGAAATTTGATGGCCATCTTAATGTGGATATTCCTTCTTCTTCCAAAAAATTTTGTACTGCAGCTGTTCGATGTGGAGGTGCATTGTCATGCATAAACACAAATCCATCACCTACCGCCCCCCGGAATAGACGCACAACAGGATTTAAAACTTCCTCGATGTACACAGCACCAGTGATTCTTCTCTCCAAAACCAGGAGAGGTGTCCGTGTACCCCTCATAATACCACTCCAAACCATAATACTCCCACCTTCAAATGGAACACGTGGTTGGGCTGTTTCTAATCGGGCTTGTCGTTCTGGGGCCCTCCAAACTAGCGTTCTTCGCGAATCAGAAACCAAGCCAATTCTTGATTCATCAGAGAACATCACGTAATTCCAGTTAGGACCATGGTGTAACATTTCTTGAGCCCATTGCAACCTTACAATTTTTTGTTGATAGGTTAGTTTGGGAACACGTAGAGGTCTTCTGCGATACATTTAATATTCATGTAATTGTTTGCCTTGAGATATTCAGTCCTTCAAGTCTAGCAATTTCTCTGGATATGCCACTTGTAGTAGATTCCTGTCGATTTCTTCGAGCTATCAATGTTATCTGCCGGTCTTGTGCTGCTGTTGACCAGCGAATTCTGCCACTTCTGGGACGATCCTTCACATCATTTGGGTCTTGGATTTTTGATACAGCATCCTGAGTAAAACCAACAATATTCGCGATATCACTTTGACTAAGGCCCTGTTGTAACAAAGCAATTACTCTAGACCTATTAAAATATGATATCATGTCTCTGGGCATTAAACAAGAATTGGAATAATGTGAAAGCACCCAAATCAATTAAATATGACCAAATTAATACAAAAACGAATCAAATTTAATATTATTTTGATTTAAAAATGCTTTAATTAAATTTCTTTAGGGTCTTTATGGTCTTGTTTACAACATTTTACGATTTAATGACTATTCTTAACTTCCAACTCCAAACAAATACAAATTATGGTAATAAATTGTTAACCTATGATTCCATAAAACAATTTTAAAAAGTCATTAAAAATTATTTCAATATTAAAACGTTTAAAAAAACATATTTGCAATTAAAAATTATTAAAATCAAATACCTAATTTGTTTGATTTTTATTTTAATTTCTGTATTTATTTGAACGTTTGTAATTTCACCTTATACCAGCTCAAGCTGTCTGGTGATGTATATTTGTAATTATAAATAATTAAAAATATCTATATCATCTTTATATAACCGACTGGCTACTAGTACTTCAAATAAATTTAATAATATTCTAGAAATAATCTCGTTTAGATAAATACTCGTTTGAAACGAATTTGCATAGATCTTAGTCCCACTTGCAGCATTAAAGCAATACGTGACAATATCTCCGTTTAATTGTTTATTAACTAAAAAATATTAAATAATCAGTGAGTGAAATTTACTTTCATCAAACACCTGTTTTTAGTCCAATTAAAAATAACGAAAGTGAACCGATTTTTTTTTTAAATTTTAAAGGGGTGCTAAGGCAAAAAAAAACATAAAAACAAATGTACACATATGTTTGAACAATTAATTTATTTAATTTTGCATCAGTAGTAATATGTCGAAACTTGATTTTATTCATGTCCGCACATCTGCAACAGCGCTGTGCACATCATTTCTGCGAGGCAACTGTCAAGGCGGGAGCCGTAACCACCAGCGGTCGATTAGAGGGTTGGAAATTGTTAAAAACTTTATTTACATTTAACGGCATTCCTGTTATTTGTAGAAAAAATTCGATTTGTCGTAACAGAAGCAGAATTTTTTTCTCTACAACTTTTATTAGAAACAAAAATCGGTTCACTTTTGTTATTTGGACTATTTGGTACAATTCCATCAAAATATTTGTCCCTATAAGTGTTTTTAATAAAGTTTCTTATTGTTTCAGATTCCCCTCGAAACGGCAAATAATACGGACGATCCGGGACCACCATGTAATTTCTACTTAACGGAACTCACAACCACCTGTCGTAAAACTTACCCTACCGTGATAAAATGTTAACTCAAACGGAATTCCACACGATTCTACAACAAGGCAAAATGTACGTAGCCGCTCGCGAAGCCAAAGAAAAATTATCGTCCAATCAAAAAGATACTATCGACTGCGCCATGTTACCGCCCAAATCTCCCACTTACGTAACCGAAATGAAAAAAGTGCCCTCTATTGAAACACTCAACAGCGAAATGCCGAAGAAGGAGCTGCAAAAAGACAGAGGAAGAAAAGCCTTCAAATGCTGGTTGAGCAGACTGAGATTGAAAAAATACGGCAGCGCTACGATTTCCAAGCCGGATCCTATATACAGAGTGGCGTATTTGGGCAACGTCGTTACAGGATGGGCCAAAGGTAAAACTTATTTTTTAATTTGAGAACCAAATGCGACATTACCAAATTTCGAGGAAGACTTAAGGTCACCTCACCTGAGATACTCTTGAGTGTACCTTCAAGCGTCGACTATGAATACGGCCCCTTGATTACTCTTCGATTACTTCTTAGTTTACAGTTGTCTTTTGACAATCTGCATCTGAAATTTGGGGAAAGTGAATCCAGAAAGCTTCATTAGAATAAAACTTCGCACGTAAATGTTGTTTTAAAATAAAAGAAATGAGTTTCCAATATTTACATTGTTACCAAGTAGACTCTCATAGTTCAATGAACAATACCTTGAAAACTAAAAGCAATAAATTTCAATTGTTACGCTTCCCTAAACATTATGTTATCATTTATGTTTAACCTGTTGTTATGAAACATAAAAAAAATCACATAAAATTATAATTAGCCAATAGTATACAGTAAACACGTACTTTAGCAAAATAACGTCGATTTTAAACTTCCTTGTTGAACATAGAATGTTTATGAAGCAAACCACATGTTCTTCTTCTTATAAACATCTTAGTTCGATCAAAATCAACAATGGGTTGTTTTATTTGTCCCTATTTAAATCAAATGTCAGAAAGATCGCAATTAATTTGATTAATTTTTTGTAGAATAATATAGAAAAGGTTTTGAACTCAATAATTTTTAAATAAACATAAACGTGAGCGATCATAAGGAACATAAGAACTAAAACTAGTCTGACATAATCTTCTTCTTTTGCTTCCCATAAGACGTCACTTAAAACAGCCTTGCAACGGTCAGGACAAACAGCCAACTCAAACTAACGGCGCGAATTTCAAACGATACTGAAATTACTTACACTAATTCCCATTTTCCATTTACCGGGGAATTCTTTATATCTCTTACTTTTAGCTTGAAGATGGTATAAGAGCGAAACTAGCTACTTTTCCAATCTAAATTAACATTAAATGTTGTGGTTTGACTTCGTACGTAATAAAAATATCCGTAAATTTTTCCGATGTGTTTATATCCAATGCTATTATCTACATTTTTGTGTACTTTAGTAAAATGTTTTAAAAAAAAATCATTAATTATTGTTTACAAAAAGATGTATTATTAATTTTATTTTAATTATAGTGTAGCAGTATTACGTTTTTTTTTAATTGGTGTAGGTACTTCGTCAAAATAGAAATTTTAATTACACATTAATGATTTGGCTTGTTTTTTTGAACTTAAAACAAAATATATCGAGAGATAATTGTTACCCTCAACAAGACGGTGCTCTTCACAATGAAAAAGGAACCTTACAGCTTCCAAAATTCCCTTCGGGATCAAAATCTTTTTCTTCTTGTGCTGTTATCCATCAATATATGTTTCTGACCATTCAACTCTGTCTGTAATGCTCTGGATTAATTCTCCAGTAGTCCTTACCACTATCCATCGGTGCCACGAAATCCCCAGTCCCCTTTTTCTGCACGAGTAACACACTAGACTTGTTCTACGATCAGTAGAATGAAGTTCAATGTTCACTTTCGCATATAAACTGAAGTATTCGATGTATTTAATGACTTTGACCTATTTAATAATTTTAACGTATAGTCCGTGCAAAACAAAATTTGATACACGTCATCATTAAACAGCGACTATTTAGTTGTTTTGACATTTTTTCACTTATCACACTGTTTTTGTTCTTAAAAGAACTGTTTTTTTATTGCAAAATGACAACAAGAAAGAATAACACAAAAACCACAAACAAAATGACAAATACAAAACTAAATATACTAATCGGTGAAACGACGCGACTTGTCAATCACGGCTACCAACTTTATGTAAACAAATTTAAGTATTTTATATTGATTTATTGAATGGAACATTTAATTTGATAGTTGGGAACGATGCTTGGTAATTAAGACGAAATTAGTGCGTGAGTTAAATTTTGTTTTGCACCAACTATATATATATATATAATTCATGAAACTTTTTATATGTACCAAAATATATCCAAGTATCTGATCATGAGATCTTCTTAATGATGCTTTCCTGATGATCCTAATAAAGATTTTTCACTTAGAACCAAGGGTTTTATAGCTTATGCTAAATCGCACTTAGGAGCTGATCCCAAATATTTCTGCCCCAGGTTCCGTTGGCTTTTTAGAACCATCACTGTACCAGTTCATGTATTCAGGTTCTTAAAATATGTAATGGATAATATGAAAAAGGAAAACCACCTAGGGAAGATGGCATCTGTTATTTTCTACTCATTTATTGACTATTTATTTGATTGTTAACTCTTTTGAAAGTCCACAGTCTTTGCTAGGGTCACAATTATCTCATAAATCGGGTTCTCACTTAATTAGGTTATTCCCTAGTTTTGTTGAACTTATGAAGGGTTCAACTCTGGTTCCACCAAGTCAGAGATATGGTTATTTCTAAGTTAGCTAGATCCTTAACTCACTGGGACTCCTCTTGAAGTTATTTTGTGTAAATATGGAAAACAGAAAACATAAATACCGGAAGAGTGGCATGAAAATGTTTCCGGTCTCCGCACAAAAAGAGGAAACTGTTTTACCTCAACTAACTATCATTAAAAATGAAAATTCTTAGACGGATACCGAGATGGACTAGCCGTAAATATTCGACGTATAATTTATACTCAAATTTCAATGTGTTAGCAACAATCGTTATCGCACATATTTATTTATTACTTTTTTTTCATTTGACTACTAAATGTCTTTTTTATGTCTGATAAATATTCAAAATTAAACTTGTAAATTTAAGTATACATTTCCATTAAACTTTTAAATTTATTTACTTTTATTATTACGCAGCACAGATAAGCAATAAAATCTCCATTATAAAAAAAAACTTAATTGTCCTTATCCAATCGATTCTGGTTATTTCATTCTGGTACTGTTAAACTTTTAAAAATGATGTAACATCCTGTGTAAATAGTTGCAAATTTTTACTTAACAATGGTTTTATTGTTTCCCTTATTTTCATCGAATAGACGGCAATATACCTAGTGTTCATCATTAAAAAAGCTACAAAAATCAGTTGTAAGGCTCAAGGTGACAGTTTTCAAAATCTTAAGCTTTGGTTAATGTTATTTGTAACACTCCATAAAACTGTTTTAGGTTAGGTTAGGTTAGGTTAGGTTAGGTTAACTGTATGTTTTTATGATTTTAAAAGCTCCTTAGAACTATACCATGTAGGGTCTATTATGAATTATACAGGGTGACTATTTCACACTTTAAATAATGGTTTTATTTTTAATTAGCTGAATGCAGACCTCAAATTTCTTCACGAAGAATCAATATTTTGGGTTTTGTTAACATTTTTTGTCACGAATAGATAAAAACTGTATAGATAAATATGCCAATATAATTAAACAAAATCGGTAAATAATGTCTGTCAGTTGTTGATGTGTTGACATTTAAATATCGTAGTTGTCAATTCTAATCAAAAAATATTTTGGTATACAGAGGTATCCTAAGTTGTCTAATATTTGACAAGGTACTGTGTCTAAAATTGATGCACAATTCAGAGAACTTGGACATGTCAAACCAAACTAGGAAGTTTTTGGACTTGTTCAAAATGTTTTGGTACATCAATTTGAACAAAAACAGATATTTCTGATAAAAATTTGTTGAGTAATGAAGAATGGGACTATAAGCTTGACCAAACAGATTAATATCCAATATCCAGGACATTATTTTATACTTTGACATTCAAAAATTAGTTTACTTATTTCTTAGATGAGTTTTTAACAGCTTGAACAAAAAAAAATTAAAGTTTTCACTTCTTTGGACTTGTTCAAATTGTTTTAGTGTATGAATTTGGACACAAACATAGAAATTTCTGTTAAAACACTGTTGTGAACAGTAAAGAATGGGACTAGCAAGTTTAAACAGATGAATAACTTATTTAGGACATTATTTTGAGCTTTGGGATATTAAAATTGGTTCAAAACTACTTTACGTAACAAATAGGTTGATTTTATGTATGTATGAAGTAATCTGCATTACAAAAACCAGTAACTCATTTTTTTTTATTACAATCATTGACCTTTTGGTTCTTTATACAAAAAATCATTTAGCGTGGTCCCATATAGAACAAAAAACAAGATGTATACTCGTATTATAGTATTTTGAAAGACATCGCCCACCCAAATTTGATTTTTAAGTTGCTACAAGGTCGGTAGAAGTCATTGCTTCACATCCATATACAGATAGTACATCATCTAGTGATGGCGCACTATAAAACAAAATTAACTAATGTCTCAAGTATAAATATTGTTTTCTTAATATTCAGCATTTCCTCTAAGCCATATTTTTGAACTGTAAGTAACAATGTAATCATTATACGATATATTCTTTCATATAATGCCATTCAGAACACTTTTAAATAACCTTGTATAATGTAACAATTTCGATAAACTCTGAATTTATTCACCTGACGATATTTTCTATTTGTATAAAGATCAAAAATTTGAGAAATCTGTGCTATCAGAAGAAGGCATTCTCGAATCAATCTTGACCTTGGGAAACAGCACAAAAATGTTAATATTACACTAAAAACTGAATTTTTGAATATTAATTTTAAAATAAATGAATAACAACATTTAAACAAAGCAGTAACCATTCAAAATCATATGAGCTAGTTTTCTTATCATATTAATATCAAAATGAATTAATATCAAAATGAATTAATATCAAAATGAATTATTAGCAATACTGTAATAATACTACGCGTGCCCCACGTAGGGCGCCAATTTGTAATAATATTATGCGTCGAGCGTCAATTTGTGATATTTATTACGTGATTTTTTAATAAAACAACTATTACTCTAAATTTGATCTTTAATTTTCATTAAAAATATATTTTTACCAACAAGATATATAGGTTTATCCACACAAATACGAAAAGATATACATGCCACGGCTAGGGGTGGATTATTTCATTTTCTCTGACTCAAGTACAATGTTTTAATTCTTTTAGAAATTATTAAGGGCGCCACTGAAATCTTTTTATTTTTTATGATACTACTGAAGAAAGTTGTTTTAAGCTGAGTTATTTAAATAAGTATCATAAGATGACAGAAAGATGTCAGAAAAAACTGTCTATGAAGAAAAAAATGAAATAAAAATGTACCAACCGATAAAAGATAAAGAGATTGCCTTGGTGCGTCTGAAAAAAATGAAATTTACATAGGTAATATTCCGCAAACAAAAAATAATTACTGTGATACGACAATGATTTTGATATTACGGTTAAGAAATAAAGAAAAAACGTAGAGACAGCTGTATAAGATTATAACTATATTACGTTAGTCGAATTATCTTTTTTTACATCTGCGATCCAATGGTTGATCCAGGGGAGGGCTGGTCCAGTGAAGGGTTGGTCTGATGAACAGTCCAGTAGCAAATTTGAGGTAAGTTTGTAGTAAACTTGTAGTGTCTTTGGTATTTTTTATTCCAATGCTGTGAAAAATTGTCAACATCGTATACAGCGTATTCCGAAATCTACATTTACCGTTTGGATATATTACAGAAAATACAGTAGTAACAAAAGATACATTAATATTACAATTAGAATTCCAGAAATGTACTCAACTCGCCATTTTGTATTTTTTTTATAAAAAATTTACAATTATTACTTTTAAATTGCCCTCAACATATACTTGAAATAATTGTAAATGTGAAAATTCTCATCTGATTATATAGTACTGTTAGAAATTATATTTAAAATCTTTTACTAAAAATATAAATCAAAAAACATACCTGTGTGTAACACCAATGACAATAAGAGAATGAATCGTGGCATTGAAGGTATTGGACTATGCCACATTAAAGATCGTGTATAGAGTTTGAATTACTGACAGGATAATTAACATCTTAAGGACTCTATACACTAGGTGGTGTTATCGTTAGCCATATAATTAATTTAAATATACTACATTTTTAGTTTTACAATACATAAACAAACTAGCAATATTAGAAAAGTCAAGTATAGCAAAATAATAAAAATAGATTATTTATGTGTAAAAAATACATTTTGGGTATTCGTATTTGGCGCGGTCAATAGGATTTCTAGAAATGGCATTGAAGTAGGGTAATTTAAGCATCTCAAAATAGTAAATGTTAGAATTATATTGAGAAAAATTTGTTTATGAAAGAACGGTATTAAAAAGATTGAATTTTAAACCAATTTTCATCATTAAAATTATGATATTATAACTCGGTTTTATTATATGAAAGTCGTATTGCGTAATATTCTATCGAAGAAAATTATCTAGCAAATTTTGTGGTAGAGAAACAGTAAAAATAGGAAAAGGATATTTTAAAATTTATATTAAGAAAAATATTTTGCGGTTAATAAATTTGTAAGATTCTACAAGGTGGAACTGAACAAAAGGGCCTTATTTCTACATTTCTCTTAATAAACACACATTTCAAAAGAAATAATTGGGTTAGTGTATCAAAGGATGTCTGGAAAATCTAGTTATTCACGAAGATGCAACTATTAGTCATGAAATAATTGATTTAAACTTCAAGGGGAATGGTCAAGTGGAGAATTAAATTCTCGCTAATAAAGTTCATGCGTAGGTGAGCAAGTGGAATGAAATAACGGTGGACCATTTAACAACAAGTGTTTCACGCTCTTTTTAAGGATAACCCTTACAGGGTGATCCGACAAGTCTGTACATACACCCGGTACTTGTTTTAACTTGATTTATTTGAAGTGGCCCAAGTAAATTAATATGTTGTAGTATCGCTTTATACATTATTACCCTATTAAGATTTAATCTTCTATTAAATATAATCCTACCCACTTAAACTTTACGTCGTATTATATATAATATTGTTGTAGAATCTAAAATTTTTATCTTAGGATGGTGTATAATAAACCTAGAGAAGGTATTTTTTATATTACCGGACTAAATAATTTTAAAAGTCACCTAAAACTGAGAATTAAGTCAATTATATTGTTTTAATAAATCAAAAATGTGGAAAACCTCAAATACATTTAAATGGGTGGCTGGAAAATGGAAAATTTTACAGGTATATTTGAAAAACTAATATTTGATCAAGTGTTAAGAAATGCCAGAAACTTAGAGAATGTCAAAGATACATTTGAACTACTGAAGATGCCTAAAATTACTTGGATTCTGGTGGATAAAAAAGTAGATTTGATCAAGAATGATAAAAAATTTATTAAAATCATTTATACGATACTGTTTGTGACAAGTGTAGTTCTATTGGATGGTTTAATCTCGTAGGAAAAACAAATTTATGTTGAATGAATATCGCACCAGGGAATATTGGACCTTTGTTTATTTATCCAGGTATTTCACTTACTGCGTATTTCTCACAATTTTAGTTATTAAAATATAGTATTTAATTTTGTTTTTCATTTGATACTTGATTTATTATCAACGATATTTTTTATCAATCAATATCCTTGTTTAATATAAATTAATTGCATGTTTCATGTAAACATCTATTCATATTATTATAAAAAAATTAACCAATTTTATTCTAGGTAAGAATAATTGGCATAAATTGGTTTAGATAAAAAAAAGAAAGATAAAAAAAAATTATAATGTTTATGAGTTTACTGGAACCATCAGACAGTGTCAAAAGATAACAACTAATCAAAAGAAAACGATTTTGGACAAAATTAAAAACACATTGCAGTACAACTTATATGTTAAGGTCCATTATGCTCATTTGGTTCTTCTTCTTTTGAGTGTGCTTATCCATTTTGGATGTTGTCGACAAGCAAGGCAATTTGAAATTTATTAGCTGCTACTCTAAAAAGTGTAGATAGAGAAAACCAAGCTCTAAAGTTTCTCAACCAGAGGATTCTACGCCATTCAAGTTCACTTCTACCAAAAACCTTTCCATGGAAAATTAACTGAAGCACGCCATATCTTTTTTGGTTCCTCGTTCCAAATTTTCGTATTTTAATTATTACGTCCACTATTTCGGTGAAGCATTGGGTAGTTCCAGGACATTCTAAGGGTAGTTCGTCTGTATAGCCACATCTCAAAACCCTCAAATATTTTTTGTCCAATCTTTCTTCAATTTGAACGAAATACGTTATGGAATATGGATAGTATAGAGCTGTCATTAAAAATTTGTTTTGAAAGGCAATACGCCTACGCAAATCAAAGACGAGTTGGACACTGTGTACGGGGACTCTGCACCATCATTTACCACCGTGAAATTTTGGGCTGCTGAATTTAAACGTGGCAGTACCAGCTTGGGTGACGATGAAGGTTCGGGCTGTCAAAAAACTGCAACCACTGACGATAATATCACTCAAGTTCACCAAATGGTGCTAGACTTAAACGAATTAAAATTAGAGAGATAGTACAGGCTATAAACATGTCCAAAAACGTGTTTGTCACATATTGAATCAAGATTTAGGTATGAGAAAGCTGTCCGCGGGTTGGGTGTTGCGTTTGCTCACTTTGGACCAAAAACGTGTTCGAATGAACATTTCCAACTCTCTGTTGGCGCAGTTTAGGCGCAATAAATCAGAGTTTTGGCGCCGATTATTTACTGTAAATCAAACTTGGGTACACCATTATACTCCAGAAACAAAAACACAGTCAAAACAATGGACTGCGAAGGGGGAATCGGCTCCAAAAAAAGCAAAGGTTGTTCCTTCGGCTGGGAAAGCGATGTCAACTGTTTTCTGGGATAGTCATGGAGTTATCTTAATCCATAATCTTCAAAAAGGAAAAACCATTACAGGAGCATACTACGCATTATTACTTGACAAGCTGAAGGCAGAAATTGCGGAAAAACGGCCACATTTGCAGAAAAAAAGAATTTTGTTTCATCAAGACAATGTGCCGTCTCACACCTCAACGATTGCCATGGCGAAAATCCACGAATTACGGTTTGAACTGCTTGACCACCCTCCTTACTCACCAGATCCAGCACCAAGCGATTTTTTTTGTTCCCTAAACTAAAAGTTGCGCTCGGAGGACAGATATTATCGTCGAATGAGGAGGCCATCACCTTCGTAAACAACTATTTTGCAGAGAAAGACGCCGAGTACTATTTGGACGGGTAGAAGAGATGGGAGCATCGCTGGGAGCCAAGGAGACTGTGTAAAAAAAATAAAAATTAATTTGAAGAAAAAATGTCTAGTATCTTTGTTAGGTCGGAAACTTTTCAGACAACCCTCGTAAATTGAATGACATTAGACAACTTTTGAGAAATTCTTTTGGGAACGTAACACGGGAAAATTGGACCAATGCCATAAACCATGTGAAGAAGGAAGAACAACTGCTAAATTAAAATGATTGTGTACCTTTATCAAAGTTCCTATAAAACTTGAACTTTCTCTTCGACCAGTGTAATGAACGACTTTCTAAAACATCCTGTATTAATGTGTACTTTTGATTGTTGTAATTGATTTAAAATTCAAAAAACGTATTGTGAACGAGTTGCAAGTGAAATCAGTTACATTATCATGCAAAAAACAAGCCAAACAAAGAATTGCATTCATTAGGTATTAAATTGTTAATTTATAGCATTCAATTTAAGCTTTGATTAACATTACCAATAATCAACAATGGACTAAATAAATATTTAATTTTATGCAGAAAACTTGAAACTAATTGCAATTAAATAAAATAATGGGGGGAAAAAATCTGCTATGCTACCATTTTATCAAGAATGATGGAAACGAGTAGAGTTAAAAATAATTTATCGAATGTTAATACAGATTGAGTATCTTTGTTAAATTTACTCCAGTGTTGTAAAGGTCAATAAAATCTCACTAGATTTAAATTCTTTGTAACGAAACAGCACAAGTAAGAGTGTAAATAAGTGCAAGGTTATATGTGGGTTCGAATACATGGGCAGGTTATTATTGCAAAATAAAAATTACACGATCAGTGTGATAAATAAACTAAATATTACGTAATTATGTTTTAAAAAACAATAAAGTTGTATGCGTGAATTAAATTCTCCTTTCTCAAAACAAAAGCATTGTCGATAAATATTTTTAAATTGTTATTGTGGAAAAGGTGAGATATAAAATAAATTTAAAACATAATATAGAAACTGTAATGTTTTTCTTATTTATTTACGTAGATTGCTTTTTATATTTTGGGATTTGGCAACCCTGCAGTTGCAATCTGGCATATGACAGCTCTATCGAAAAGTTGGACATTTTTGAGGTTATAGGAGCGCTATCTGTGTCGTTTACAGTAACTTAAAAGAAAAATTGGGGATCATGTAAAAATCTAAAACTTTTCCCTTGGTAATTTTCTCACGTAACCTCAATTTTTCGAGGAAAATAGAAAAAAACGATTTTTCGTTTTTAATTTTTAATTTTCCAACGGATTCGTCAATCTTGATGAAACTTGGTGAAAACTTACCTTTTTATGTCCAAAATAACCTCGAATTTTCTCAACCTTGTAACATAATAATTTTCCGAGAAATTTGATTTTTCCGGAAAAATCTCTTTTTTTTTTTAACTATTAAGTTTGCTCGGAGAATATAATTGAAAAAGATTTTTCTGAGGCTCATTTTTTCGTTTTAACGTCTACTTTCACATGAAATAAAAAAAATACACCTCTCATTTAAAAATGTGCTCAAAAATGGGAAAAAAAACGCAAAAAATGAATTTTGCAACAGCTAAATTTGCAATAATTATTAAATTTTTGTTATAAAATATTAAAATATGCATAAACCGACTCTTGCATTACATTCTATGGGAAAAATTACAGAAGAAAATGTATTTCCTTATTTAGTCGGATTTTTAGTTCATTTGCAATATTGTTATAAACACTCAAGTCCCTTCCATCAGGGCCCTATGGGCCAATTTTCATCAAAATTTCAATTTTCTTTGACTTTTTGAAATAATTTATTTATTTTTAAATTGAGGTTATGTGAGAAAATTACCAAGAGAAAAGTTTTAGATTTTACATGATCTACAACTTTTCTATCCCATATAGTACATTCACATTCTAAGAATATGTCCATGAATTACGTTTGCGAACATTCTGAAAAGTATATACTAAACAACTCCATTTCACGTTCCTTTTCTTGTAAATTTGTATGTTCTTTATGGCACATTCTTAACATGTTCGTATCATCGTATCATAAATACCCAACAATCATTGCACTGAAAGTGATATGATGATATGATAAGAATACGTTGCACAAACGATGAAAGGAATATTCTTTTGGGGATGTGAATATAATGTGCGATGTTCATTCCTTTTGTTTGGAGCAAGTTACTTTTGATATTTGAAGAATATAACTTGGTTATCGAAACTCGTGATAGACAATAAAAAAGTGTATGTTTGTGCAGTAGTAGTCTAAACTGTGTACAGTAAAAATATATGGTAATACTGAGAATATGCTATTTACGTACTACGATAACATTTTTATCACCTGAATATAATATCCTTATCATGCACTGAGTAGTATCAAGACATATTCTAAGAAAGTTCTTGTTTGGACTAAAATAGAATATTACCATCTAATGCTGAGAATTTGATCTTTACATGCTTCAGAACATTCTTTGCATATACATATCAAGTAATTTGGTGACTATCACATTCTGTTCATGTACTGAACGGTATTTACGCATGTTAATAGAACATCCTTGTTCCAAAAAGAATGTTATTATTATGTGCAAAGAATGTAAAATTGTTACACTTTTCATTTTGACGTCAATTTTAGCCGGAAACATCAATATTTCAGTTTTTTACCCCTTTTTCACCCCTAAAAAGTTTATGATCATAATTGAAATAGATACTGTTTTTTTTTCATGTATTATAAGCCCCTTTACCACCTCCAACTGTTACATTCCAGGTCTCAGAAATTCCTTATTTTTTATTTTTTTGATATAGCACGCCATTTTCAGCGAAAAATTATTTAAATGTGAAAATCTTCTTTCCCTGGACCAATTTTGGGCTCTGTAAATAATCAAAGTCAAGCGAAATCCAATTTTATTCACACAAGTGAGTTTGAATGCTGGATATGATCTCATTGTATACAAAAACAAAAAACAAACGCAATATTTCGTCGTCTAATATTTTAAAACCGACATTTTTTCTCAATAATTGATTTTTTGTGCAAAAACAAATATTGAACGTAGACTTTTTATTTTGCAACATTCCAAGGTCGCGTTCAAATAACAAATAAATTTTTTTTTCAGATTTTTTATTATTAACTAAACATTATAATACAATTATTTTTTTAGTACCATCAATAATTTGTTGCTTTATTGACATTAGCCAATTACTTTATTTTTTCAAGCTTTTTGACGAGTCTTTAATAACTGAATTCAACATTTACAAATGTTAAAAGTTGTTTTACAATAAAAAAAAATAGCTATAATTTATCGTAGGTATTTTCGTATTGACGTTGATCTTTGGTCGAACACTCTGGAGTCAACAATCTTCATTGACTTTGACTTTACTTTTATTCCTCAACTGTAAAGTCTATGAAAAAAATAGGGACATTAAAAGTATCTACCAAAATTTAGTTTCTTTGATAATGGATTAAAACTAAGGAATACAAACAATGAAAGCTTAACTAAAGGCTTTTAAAGACATTCCTTGGTACCAGAACACAAAAGTTGACCTTGAACTTAACAGTAAATGAAGCAAAAACGAAGACTAGAAGAAAAATATTCATCAATGTTATCGGTGGCACTTTCTACAAGTTCTTGGGCTCATTAGTACAGGGTTATTCATTATAAATTACCCACCCCTTATCATCGTTATTATTACCTAGAGGAAAAAAGTTTTTAATAAAAGTTGTGTGGTTATGACTGAATTTTGTTAAAATGCTATTAAAAGTACAGTAGCGTGCGTTTTTCAGGGGATACAAAAAAATAATAAATTTTTTTAAATGGGATACCCTGTATATTATTATATTTTTGGAATGATCGTTTCTTCCTGATTTCAAAAATATACCATATGATGCCCCTACCATATACCGTTTTTGAGTTATTGAACGTCGAATATTTAGTGCGGAAGAAAAAGTTCACATTTATACAAAAAATATAACAAAGATATAATTAGGAAATTTAAATATAAATGAATGATAATTCATAAAAGATGTTCGATGTGTCCACCATTATTGTTAATGCATAATTGTTAACGTCTTCTTATATTTATAATTACACTGCAAATGGCTTCATTATTTATATTAAGATTGTTTATTTCAAGTCGAATCCTGTCTTTAATAACTTAAATACTATTATTATTATTGACAATATCTTTTAGAAATCCCCAAAAAAATGAATCCATAGGTGTCAAATCCGGACTGTTGGGTGGACATTTAATAGTTCCATTATTCCCTATCCATATTGGAAATACATTATTCAAATGATCTCGAACGGGTAGGGCACTATGCAAAAGAATATTTTCTGCATCTGGGATAATTATTTCCAGATAGGTAACTCCAGTTAAGGTGTAATCATGAAATATAGGCCCAACAATTTTGTTCCTGAAAATTCCACACCAAACGCTAACAGTTTTTCTTCCTGATTTTTTTATTTGTTTTACCAATCTTTTTCTGTTGTGCTTGTAACACGTCTATAGGTCATGTCACCCTGCACTATTACCAACCGTAAACGATACCGCTATTATTACCGCTAAAACCGACCCCGATTCACTGTTAGGGCTACTGTACACGAGACACCCCTTATAGACGCTAACTATTTATCTGTTTGAACGAGGCCAATCAAAGAACGAAGTTGGAGTCAAGTTATCGCCAAGATACCGCTAAATTTAGAGCCCAGTTGCCGCTTATGTGAAGACAGTCCTTCAAACCACTTCTGAGCTGTTAAGAATACTGTTACATCCCAAGCAGCCAGAACCATTAAAGAAACATTCATCTCTCCACGAAGAAGCTGAAGCCGCCCTCCTAGAGCACAGAAACCTAAAGTTAAGTCCTCTTTTTACAACTCCAGTTCATTGTCACCAAGTACTTACATTTTCAATAAATAATCTATATTTTAAAAAAACAGTTTCATTTGTATACCTTAGACTATAAGTCTTAAGGGTGTAGCGTGGTCGGACTTTATTTCAAGTAGCTTCTTTATTTGTTGTTTAATTAAAGTAATTACAAGGTGTTTCTATCTTTCTCACCTTAGTTTTTGTGTAGTTTGTTTGCTTAATCGATAGCGTTCAAAAGATAGTGGCGCCCTTATTACTTATAAATTCCAATCTTTCCTATAGTGAGCTTTAACTTGGAGTCGAACCATCCCTTGGAGAGGTTCTTTTAGCAGGGATCTCTTTAGGAGAGTTTTTTAGTTACAAATTGGCTCCCTGCCTTTTTGGAATTAAAAAGTGTTACATGCTTATTTTCCCACGACCTTATATATAATGCTACATCTAGCATTTCTTCCAGGTTTGCTTGAACTACATGATTTTTTCTACTAAAACTGGAGGTATTATTCACCTGTCGGTAAATATTTTTGAACGTATTTTCTGATGGTGTTGGACAATTTGGATACAACACCCTGTATGCTGTTTTTGCGACACGTTTATTTTTGTTATTTTTTATATAACAAGTAAAAATTTGGACTTTTTCTTCCTCACTATAAACCATTTTGCTTAATTCATTAAAGAGATGTCACTTATCAAAAATATTAGTTGTCATTTTCATAGCTTACTTTGATAATGTTAACTTTTCCAAATCGCTTACAATGAATTAATTTTAAGGACGGCCCATTTATTGTGTATAACCAATCACGGTTTAAATAATAATAAATTTGACATCAGTTAAACAGTTGTCCACGCCCACATCTTTAATGTTTGCAGCATAAGGTATTTTATTGACAAATTGCCTGCCCCTCTGTCCCTTGTAAATAAACTTAATCCCCAAAAACCATTTAATGTAGGCGTTTTAAAAATTGCCATTCCTATGTTGTTTAATAAGGGCGTTTTTATAACTTCGGTAGGTAATGTAGTGACAAATTATTCAAACGAATTACCGATAAAACTGCAGATATTAAATTTAAATAAATTTTTTTAAACACTATTCGCTTTCTTTCCTGTTTGTTTCGTAATAATCACGCAGGAGGAAGGTCGATGTGTTAATAAACTTTTACATAATCGAGGAAAAGGAATCAAACAACGGATACTTCATTTTTATAATTTATTATCGCTTTGTTTCAAATTTCGTAGTAGATACAATGGAATCCAATTTAGGCAACCAGTAATACTCAACACAGAATGTTCTACGGTTGGTGTTTCTTTAAATTTATTTTAGTAACTAATGTAATTATTTGGAATTATTATCTGAAACATCTGGTCTAGCTTATACATATGTGATTTAAATATCAACGTAATCATTTAGTTTGATACAAAGTTGAGGTTAACATTATCGACTCGTACGGGTCAGTAAAAAGGAATGTAATTTACTAATTAATTATTTTACTCGATATAAATTCGGTTGCGGTCGATATTCCAGTTATAAAAATTCACTTTCTGTTTACTTTGTCGAATTTAAAGCTAGCGGTCTAAACTTTTTTTCGACCAATAGTCTTCACTTTCACATCGATGTTTTTTTTTATAGTCCAAAGTTGTTTACGGAGCATTTTTTGTTTTGTTTTAGGTAGTATAATTTCTAAATACCTTGAGGTGAAACTTTTCCTTTAAAATTATTAACTCGGATATAAGTATTCCCTTCGGGCGATGATTGTCTATTGTTTTGAAACACACGATTGATGAAACGTGCTTAGATTAGAACCATGGTACTCTTTTTCAAGGACACAAACATTGAAACACATTCTATGTGTATTAATAATTTATTCTTTGCCCATGCCCATGACGTCGTTCTGTGTTAAATGAGCGAGGAAGTATGTAATCTACTGAGTGTGTTAAATAAGAGATTTTTTTGAAAAAAGTAGCCAATAGGGGTCATTTTTAGATACATTATAGTGTGTTCAACAATCTAGTGCCTACAATAAAAGGGGATTGATGGTGATAATATACTTCTTAGATAATTTTATCTCAGGTATCGGCAAGTTTGGGTAAATAATGCAGGTTAGGATTTAATTTGCAGAATTAATTTTTTAATAGAAACGCATATTAAAAGATATTCACAATAAAATTTAATAAAAATTAGGTCTACCCCCCGATCTACCATAGTAAAACACAATATTTTGACAAAATTCATTTTTTTTATTCAACATAGTTGCCTTCAAGGGCGATACAGCGATTATAGCGACCTTCCAACTTTTCGATACCATTTTTGTAGTACTCCTTCGGTTTGTCCTCAAAATAGGCTTCAGCTTCGGCGATTACCTCAGTATCATAGCCAAATTTTTTTCCCGTGAGCATTCTCTTCAGGTCAGAGAAAAGGAAAAAGTCGCTGGGGGCTAGATCTGGAGAATACGGTGGGTGAGGAAGCAATTCGAAGCCCAATTCATGCAATTTTGCCATCGTTTTCATTGATTTGTGATACGGTGCATTGTCTTGATGAAACAACCCTTTTTAATATGGGGCCATTAATTCGCGATTTCGGTCTTCAATCGCTCCTATAATGCACAGTAATAGTCGCTGTTGATTGTTTTTCCCTTTTCCAAATAGTCGATGAACAATATACCGTGTGTATCCCAAAAAACTGAGACCATAACTTTGCCAGCTGACTGTTGAGTCTTTCCACGCTTTGGTGGCGGTTCACCGGCCGCAGTCCACTCAGCTGACTGTCGATTGGACTCAGGCGTGTAGTGATGGAGCCAAGTTTCATCCATAGTCACATATCGACGCAAAAAATCGGGTTTAATACGACTTAACAGCTGCAAACACTGCTCAGAATCATCAATTCGTTGCTGTTTTTGGTCGATTGTGAGCACGCGCGGCACCCATTTCGCACAGAGCTTCCGCATACCCAAATATTCGTAAACGATATGTCTAACACGTTCCTTAGATATCTTTAGAGTGTCAGCTATCTCGATCATATTCACTTTACGGTCACTCAAAATCATTTTGTGGATTTTTTTTATATTTTCGTCGGTAACCACCTCTTTTGGGCGTCCACTGCGTTCACCGTCTTCGGTGCTCATTTCACCACGCTTGAATTTTGCGTACCAGTCAATAATTGTTGATTTTCCTGGCGCAGAGTCCGGAAACTCATTATCAAGCCAAGCTTTTGCTTCAACTGTATTTTTTCCTTTCAAATAACAATATTTAATAAGCACACGAAATTCTTTTTTTTCCATCTTTTTGAAAATAACAAAAGTTGCTTCACTAAAAATGCAATATCTCACAAACTAATAGTCCGACAGCTGTCAAATTTTTACACGAATCTTTTGAAGGTTGATACTATCTAAAAATGAAATAGATTTAATTCTAGTGTCGTCATCTATAGGTCAGACCGGGGACTTTTCAGCCGACCTGTTATGTTAATAATAATAATAATTCAGTTTCACTATCACTATCGTCGTCTACATTAATTATAAGGGGTTCTATGTTAGTATGAAATGCCCTGTATGAATCCTCCACTTTTATAACATGGTTTATTGTTCTTTTCCAGCAATCACCGTCTGGGTCATCTATATTTTGCAGGATTAATGCAATTACAGAAGGACATAATGTAGGTATAGTATTTTGGGTCCACACTTTGTTCTTTAGTTTTCTCCATATATGCTCAATCGGGTTGAATACGCAGTAGTAAGGAGGAAGACGAAGAATGTATGTCCTTTGGATGCTGCAATTGTGTCGCATGCATATGTCTTCTGTATGTTAAATGTCTTTAGAACCTCTAAAAGCCGCGTTTTTTTATATCCTTCTTCAAAGTTGTTTTGGAGCATAAATTCCTGGATTTCCGCTTTTGTATTTGAAGAGCCTGGAACCTTCTTCAATTGGCGACTCTGGTAACTGGCATTATCCATAACTATGCAACTATGCGAGGGAATATTTGGCAGTAAAGTGTTTTCGTACCAATCTTCGAACAATTCGGCTGAAGTATCTTGGTGGTAATCCAACGACGAATATTGAATGTGCTTCGCCGTAAGCCCCAAACTGTTTGGGATCCAACCTTCTTCTGATCCAGCTTGAATAATCATGATCCGTTTTCCTTTCTTCGATGGAGCTTTTGATTGGCATCGCACTGTTCCATCGGTCCATCCTTTTGCCGACGTATCATGGGACCAAGTCTCATCCAAATAGATTATTGGTCTTTGTAATCACTTATGGCAGTCAAATATTCAAAACTCCATTGCCTAATCCGTTGGGATTCCATAATAACTTGCCTTATGTCAATTTTGCAGTATTTGAAACTCTGTTAGGTTTCCAATTGATATCCTTATCTCAGTGGAGATAAGTTTGCAAGATCTGATAGTAGGCACCAACTTTTCTTTGTACATAGAGTAGCTAGTTCTTCTTATCAAATCTTTATCATCAAATTCTTGCCTATCCCTCGTATAAATAAACTTATATAACGATGTTAGTCTTAGGTGTGGCCCAAAAGCCGATATTTTAATTAATAGGAAACCGATAATAAATTTAAATTGTAAACTGTTTGGTTGACAGAAAAAAAACCTATTAAAAAAAGGAAGAGAACTAGTAATATTCGTATTTTAACTACTTTCCAATTTTCTATCTGTAGTTCAACGTTATTATTATATAATAAATATTAACGAAAACAGAAAACGACCAAGGAAACTGCGTTTAGAATGCAGTCGGTCAATTTAATCTAAATGAGGTCATGCATAATAATCCTTAACGAGTACGGTACCTCTCTGTACACATTCTTACACGTACAGAATGAATAATTAGGGTATATATAACATGAAATTATTCAATTTTTAGCATTTTTGTTTTGCCGGCGCGCTGGAATTTCGTTAATTGATGCTATTTATAAGTTTTTTAGTTTAATATGCGTTCAAGCAAAGTACCTATATAAGTAGGTAGCTGTAATTTTAAAACTTTCGCACAATGTGGTCGGGAACGAGAATTATAGGTTAGGTCGCTACGTATATACCTACTGGGGAATTAGTCGAGCTAGTCGAGTTGTATTTTTACAAAAAAATGGTTTATTTTGTACCAAATAACTCAGTAATTGTGAAATCCTCCCTCTTAAATCTAGCTCTGGTGTTCCTTCAAAGATTAACCCCTCTATTCCAATTAATATACCTTCTAAGTTGGCAAATATTGTTCTTTAGAACGTTTAACAGTTTGACATGTCCAAGTTCTCTAAATTGTGCATGAATTTTAGACACAGTACCTTGTGAAATAATAGGCAACTGAGGATACCTCTCATAAAATAAATAAATAAAATAAAATCCACCTACTTGTTACGTACAGTAATTCTGAACCAATTTTAATATTCCAAAGCTTAAAATAATGTCCTAAATAAGTTATTCATCTGTTTAAACTTGCTAGTCCCATTCTTTACTGTTCACAACAGTGTTTAAACAGAAATTTCTATATTTGTGTCCAAATTCATACACCAACACAACTTGAACAAGTCCAAAGAAGTGAAATCCTTAATTTCTTTGTTCAATCTGTTAAAAACTCATCTAGGAAATAGGTAAACTAATTTTTGAATGTCAAAGTATAAAATAATGTCCTGAATGAGATATTAATCTGTTTAGTCAAGTTTCAAGTCCCATTCTTCATTACTGAACAACTTTTTATCTGTGTTTGTCCAAATTCATGTACCAAAACAATTTGAACAAGCCCAAAAACTTCTTAGTTTGGTTTGACATGTCCAAGTTCTCTGAATTGTGCATGGATTTTAGACACAGTACGTGACAAAAAATGTGAACAAAACCCAAAATATTGATACTTCGTGAAGAAAACCATTGTTATTTAAAGTGTGAAACAATATTATTTTTACAATATTATGTATTTACTACAGAGTGTTCCATTAAAAATATAGATCGTGGACCATGCCAGACTTGCGTCTATCACCCTGTACATTTAAATTTATTTTTAAAAATCTCACATTTGAATTTCTAAGTTGACGGGTCCCAGCGTTTTTTATAATCTAAACTGAACCCAACAAATAAAGTGGATTCCTCACTGCATATAATTTACCAATTTTTGTTCTACGTACATTTTTATTATACAACTATTTCATTAACGAGGTAATTATTTCCTCCGAGATTAATTAGCCATTTTTTTTGCAGTCCAATTATAATTTCCAGGAAATAAACGGAATCTTACTTTTTATATCTAGTAGAATATATAGCTTATTTTTCGGTTCCTGTCTTTTTTTTCGTCTCAAATATAAAATGAAGATAAAAAACTAGCATTTAAATAAAAAAACATTTATAATGTATGCTTAAAATAAATATTAATTTTTTTAATGTGACATTTACGTCACGAGTGTTAAAACAGGTTATATTTAAAACAAATCGTTTTAGTACTAATAATATTTTTCGTTTCGGGTATTATTGAACCAGTTTAGGTAGGGAATAGAAATATTTAACATTTAGTATAACTAAATTACTTCACTTCTCTCTTTACAGTACCCTAACTGCACTAATTGTCTGTCTGCTGTATCAAGAGGGATACCTAACCTATAAACCTGAAGTTGAAATTAATTCCGAAACAGCTGTTATTTTTTTAAATGGACCATGGTGTTTTTAGATAAAATTTAATCACAAACTTTTTAAAATCCATCTATTTGTTACGTAAAGTAGTTTTGAACCAATTTTAATATCCCAAAGCTCAAAATAACCTCCTCAATAAGTTATCCATCTTGCTTTATCAGTTTTTTCAAGCTGCTGGTCCCATTCTTTACTGTTCACAAGTGTTTGAACATAAATTTCTATGTTTGTGTCCAAATTCATACACCAAAACAATTTGAACAAGTCCAAAGAAGTGAAAACCTTAATTTCTTTGTTCAAGTTGTTTAAAACTCATCTAGGTAATAAGTAAACCAATTTTGAAGTAATTTTTGAATGTCAAAGTATAAAATAATGGATATTAATCTGTTTGGTCAAGCTTCTAGTACAATTTTTCATTGCTGAACAACTTTTTATCAGAAATATCTATGTTTTTGTCCAAATTCATGTACCAAAAGAATTTGAACAAGTCCAAAAACTCCTTAGTTTGTGTATATACCCAATTTATCTTCTTAGTAACTTCTATAGGTTCAAGGAAGTCCAAATTTTCATTTTTTTTTTGTTCAAATAGCCTTATAGTCTTATATAACTTAATTAATTTGTATTAACTTTATTGATCAGCTTGTTGAAGCTTCTAGTCCCATTCTTCATTGCTGAATAGCATGTTAACAGATATATTGTTACGGTTGCATTAGAAGTAGTATACAAATGAGCATGTTTATTTATAAATATTATGAAAAAGATACTGAATTGGTGTACAACATTCGGGGGGAAACAATAATTAAAAATCATTATAAGTCTTTGTTCGATTTTTTTTATGCAACTAAATTAATAGAAAGAAAGATAATAGCAAAACTACAAGTTGAGTTTAATTTATTCCAGATAATTATTCCATAAATTTTATAAATTTCTTAAATTGTACCTTGAAAATAATTGATTAGTTTTAATTTCTAGATGTTAAGGACAAATTTGTGATCACTCCCAAAATCAGTAGGAATAATTTTAGAATTCCAAATCTCACTAAAATAAAATCACCCTGTACAACAAGGTTCCAATAAACATCATTTGAGCTTACCAGTCACCAACATAAAAAAATTGATATTTTTTTTAGTAACTTTGCCTTCATTGCCAACATAAATTTATTTATTTTTGTTCAAAAGGAAAGCTGGGAAAACAAAAGAATTTTCGGTAACCATGGTTCTGTTGAATCTAAAATCTCTCTCTTGTTTTTTGTTCCTGAAAGCGAAAGGAGGGTAAGAAATTTGTCCTGATAAAATTAAAATTTTTATAAGTAAAATTAAACAATTAACGCATAATAATGCAAGATAAATACTTAAAACGATAAAGTGTGATGTAAAAGTGTATTTCCATAAAAAATTTAACATACCTGACAAGAAATTGGGGCCAAAGTGTATTGGCATCCAATACCAGCAGTTCCAGGAGAGCAAGCAAGTTATTTAAGCCTTAAGGAACATATTCCTGTCCATTTGAAGGTGACAGCAGTTGTAAGGATTCTACATTTGAGGTATTTGGGGCCAATTTTGCTCCAACACATATTTAGCAAGAGTTAAGTACCAGGACTCTACAACATCCATGCATGAACCAAATTCTGGACATTTTTAAGGTGATATCAATTATTATTGTTCTATTTTGATATTTGACATTTTCGATAAACTCTAGAATTTCAACAATTATTATTGCTCTATTTCAATGTTTAACATTTTCGATGAACTGTAGAATTTCATACTAATTTTTTGTTTTATCACTAATTCATTTGTACGAGATCCATATTTATTGTCAAAATTTATTCGTATTATAAAGGTTTTATTTAAATTAGCACGTGCTACAACTTTGATGTAGTCTGTTCTTGGAAGAGAGAACAGGATATTCAGTTATTTTCACATTCTTACAGTTCAATTGAAGAATACTGTTTCACAACTAAGAACACGCTATATATTTATTTAAGGTACATTTCATAGGAATAAAAGTATAAATTGTACTCACCTGTAACACCAATTCATTTTGGAATCTTTCTAATACATTTTCTTTTAGCGACATTGAACAATAAATATCTCTTTTGAATTTCTGTTTATTTCAAACATAAATTAATCTGAAAAATTTATTTAACGAGAACGACCACTTCTTAATTTGCTTCAATCAGCTGTAACGTCTCAGAACTTTAACCTCACAAAACACAGAATTTGACTAGAGGGAATAATCGCAGAACTTGAACCTACACCAGTAACCTGAGCGGGTGACGTCATACAGTGACCGGAGGAACTACTTAAGTATCTTTTTCGTTATTTGTTTTTAATCATAAAAATTTTTAAGAGTCTCATTGCTTTGAGCAGCTTGGTTTAATTTAATTTCATTGGCGTCATATTTTTTTTTAAGAAAATATTGTGGGAGATCATATTGTTGTCGTAGGCGTACCGCTATAGGCAACACGTTTCACACAAATACATTAAGAAAATATAATTTTATAGATTTAACAAAATTAAACCCCACAATATTAATGGCGCCCAACGTGGGGCGTTATAAAATTAATATAAATTTCATCTCTAAAGATTTATTGTATTAAATATTTTTGTTTACATAAAATAAAAACAAGAGTAATAATTCTAGATTGTTCCAGACTACTCAGAGACAATTAGAATTTTAGTAAACAAATGCTCAGTTGTATTTTTCTTGAATCATATTAACATTGCTTGAGAAAAATAATTCTAAGATTTTCTTTGCAAAATTTTATATTTAACTACATACAAAAACTCAGTACAATTCCTGAAATAGGGAAACATCATTGTTATTGGGTGTAATATCTAGGTCTAATTACTTAAATTAAAACTTAAAACTGATTTCAAAACTCTATTTCAACTTAATCTAACAAAATGGAACAAAACAAGTCCTGTAAGACTATAGGCCAGTTGAGAGTAAAGGAATTGAAAGAAGAATTGGAAAAAGAAACTTAAACAGTGAAGGGATTAAATTAACTCTTTTCAATAGACTTAAGACAGCTCTTATCGAGGAGGAAAAGGATCCAGAAACTTTCCAATTTCTTTTGGAGGAAAGAACCCCAAACCAAGAGTTGGATCATGAAAAAGATGATGTCTCGGAAACAGGGGAAGAGACAGAAAATCAGACAATGAGAACTTTAGGGGATGATGTCTCGGACAACGCAGCAGAAGAGGTAGACAGACTCGCAGGTGGAGAAGCCACACCGGGAGCAAACAATCAAGACCAAAATTGGATGATGAATTTCTTCAGAGAAATGAGAGCAGACCTTAGAAAAATGATGGATGAACAAAAAGAAGATCTTGGTAAGAAGTTGGATGAACAAAAAGAAGACATGAAGAAGATGGATAAGAAAATGGATGAACAAAAAGAAGAAATGAAGAAGGACAAGATAGAGTTAAAAAAAGATCTTGTCGAGATGAAGACAGAAATTACAAATGATATTGGAAGGAAATTACAGAAGATAGAAGAGAAACTTGACAAAAACATAGAGGATTTAAGTGGAAGACAGGACATTTTGGAAGTGGAGATGGAAAACCAGAAGGAGAAGGTACATTTCATCCAAGAAAACATACAGGGAGAATTCTTAAAGAATGCAGAGGTACTTGTGAAGAAGGCTCAAGAAAAAATTGGTTGGGAGACAGAAAAGGATATTAAATCCTCAACAAGGATCACACAACAAAATATAAGAGAAATCAAGGAGTTGGAGACAGGAGTAAGAAAGGAGATTGGTTTGTACATTTCTCATGAACAATACAAAAACTTGTGTAATTCATATGGAGATTACACATTAAATTCAAATCTATTAAATATCAATGAATTGTATAAAAAACACAAAAAATTCAAATCGGCATTAAAAATAGTGGAACCAAATAATGAATTTGAAGAACTAATAAGAAAACAAAAAGATACTAAACAAAAGTTTAGACATTTCTTTCCACAGATTGAACAAAATTTAAAGAGAAGTTGTCTAGATAATAAAAAAGCCTTTGAAAGATCCGATCATATCAACTCTATGTGTGAAAAATTTAGTGTTGTAGGTGTTCATGGAAGTAATATTGGACCAGCTATGATCAAAGAAATAAATGGAACAAAATTTATCTTTCCAGAAAACACTGAATTCTACAGTAAAGATGTGTGCGAAATAAACAAATATTTAACTGAAAGAAAGTTTGACCTTACTCTGCGAGATCCTCCTTGGTGGAATAAATATAATTGGAGGAAAAGGAGAAAAACATCAGATGCCTATAACATGATGTTTAATGAAGATTTAAAGAGTTTAACAATCAACAGCTTATTATCGGATGATGGTTTACTTGTAGTATGGTGTACAAATTCTAGACAAAATTTAAATGCACTTCTCAATAATATACTTCCACATTGGCAAGTACATTTTATTGCAAAATGGTACTGGTTAAAAATAACAAAAATTGGGGAACCAATTTTTGAGTTCTCTCAAACCCCTGTTAAACAACCTCATAAAAAAATTATATTTGCTAGTAGAAAATGTTCAACACATAAAATTCAAGATGATAAAATACTGGTCAGTATTCCAATTATTTTGCATTCACATAAAAATCCTTTGGTAAAAGTATTAGAGGAATTTTCAATGTTACACAGCTGTTCAGATATGTGAGTCCTTCTGATGAAAATTCGGTGTGTTTACCTAAAACATAAAATTTATTAATGGTTATTTAGTTATGTTACAATTACAATTATGTTAATTACTCTGTTTAAAATTATTTTTAAGGGAATTTCTGTTTTCTTTCATAATTTAAAATGATACAGGTGTCATGACTGGTGAAATGTGGGAACGTTCTATTCTAATGAACTTAAAGAGATAAAGAGATTTTCAAAGTATTTGTCATTAAGGACATATTTTGAGATTTATAAATGTTGAGGAAGTACCTCAAATAAAATGAAGTAAATGTGACTTCACTATATTTGTCAAAGGCATATGGTGAGCTAAGGAAAAATTGTTTCTCTGAGAGGAAAGATCTCAGGAAAATTTTCAAGATATGAGAATAATAAGATAATTTAAAATATTGTCACGTTTGTGTGTGGACACATAACGAAATATTAATGAGAATAGGAATCGTATGTAAAGATTCTATTATGAATACTGATAGATAAATGAGTTTTAATGTAAAATGTTTAATAAAAAAGTAATACCCAGTCAAAGTGTACCAAAAATCATGAACAATACAGAAATTCTCGTGTTAAAGAAGGAAAACTAAGTTGTTTTATTTTAGAAAATGTTTTAGGTAAAGCAATGTTAATAATGTCTATTAATTTGTTTGGTTTGTGAGAAAAACACACATTAATTAATTTTGTTAACTTGATTTAATTTAAAGTAAATTTAGGTTTGAATTTTCCTGAATTATTCTAGATTGACAAAGCCAATTATAATAATTACAAGAAAATTCAGGGAAATTGTTACGGTTGCATTAGAAGTAGTATACAAATGAGCATGTTTATTTATAAATATTATGAAAAAGATACTGAATTGGTGTACAACATTCGGGGGGAAACAATAATTAAAAATCATTATAAGTCTTTGTTCGATTTTTTTTTATGCAACTAAATTAATAGAAAGAAAGATAATAGCAAAACTACAAGTTGAGTTTAATTTATTCCAGATAATTATTCCATAAATTTTATAAATTTCTTAAATTGTACCTTGAAAATAATTGATTAGTTTTAATTTCTAGATGTTAAGGACAAATTTGTGATCACTCCCAAAATCAGTAGGAATAATTTTAGAATTCCAAATCTCACTAAAATAAAATCACCCTGTACAACAAGGTTCCAATAAACATCATTTGAGCTTACCAGTCACCAACATAAAAAAATTGATATTTTTTTAGTAACTTTGCCTTCATTGCCAACATAAATTTATTTATTTTTGTTCAAAAGGAAAGCTGGGAAAACAAAAGAATTTTCGGTAACCATGGTTCTGTTGAATCTAAAATCTCTCTCTTGTTTTTTGTTCCTGAAAGCGAAAGGAGGGTAAGAAATTTGTCCTGATAAAATTAAAATTTTTATAAGTAAAATTAAACAATTAACGCATAATAATGCAAGATAAATACTTAAAACGATAAAGTGTGATGTAAAAGTGTATTTCCATAAAAATTTAACATACCTGACAAGAAATTGGGGCCAAAGTGTATTGGCATCCAATACCAGCAGTTCCAGGAGAGCAAGCAAGTTATTTAAGCCTTAAGGAACATATTCCTGTCCATTTGAAGGTGACAGCAGTTGTAAGGATTCTACATTTGAGGTATTTGGGGCCAATTTTGCTCCAACACATATTTAGCAAGAGTTAAGTACCAGGACTCTACAACATCCATGCATGAACCAAATTCTGGACATTTTTAAGGTGATATCAATTATTATTGTTCTATTTTGATATTTGACATTTTCGATAAACTCTAGAATTTCAACAATTATTATTGCTCTATTTCAATGTTTAACATTTTCGATGAACTGTAGAATTTCATACTAATTTTTTGTTTTATCACTAATTCATTTGTACGAGATCCATATTTATTGTCAAAATTTATTCGTATTATAAAGGTTTTATTTAAATTAGCACGTGCTACAACTTTGATGTAGTCTGTTCTTGGAAGAGAGAACAGGATATTCAGTTATTTTCACATTCTTACAGTTCAATTGAAGAATACTGTTTCACAACTAAGAACACGCTATATATTTATTTAAGGTACATTTCATAGGAATAAAAGTATAAATTGTACTCACCTGTAACACCAATTCATTTTGGAATCTTTCTAATACATTTTCTTTTAGCGACATTGAACAATAAATATCTCTTTTGAATTTCTGTTTATTTCAAACATAAATTAATCTGAAAAATTTATTTAACGAGAACGACCACTTCTTAATTTGCTTCAATCAGCTGTAACGTCTCAGAACTTTAACCTCACAAAACACAGAATTTGACTAGAGGGAATAATCGCAGAACTTGAACCTACACCAGTAACCTGAGCGGGTGACGTCATACAGTGACCGGAGGAACTACTTAAGTATCTTTTTCGTTATTTGTTTTTAATCATAAAAATTTTTAAGAGTCTCATTGCTTTGAGCAGCTTGGTTTAATTTAATTTCATTGGCGTCATATTTTTTTAAGAAAATATTGTGGGAGATCATATTGTTGTCGTAGGCGTACCGCTATAGGCAACACGTTTCACACAAATACATTAAGAAAATATAATTTTATAGATTTAACAATATTTAACCCCACAATATATAAGTTTATGTCCAAAAACCTGCCCAGAACAATTAGAGCTAGTACAAAGCTTGTTAGTTTATATATCAAAGTATTTTTGGTGGCTCCTATAGCACAGAAATTGTACATTCTACCAGTATATTTTCTGTAGCTGCTTCAGGCACAATTTGCATGTGCATTTTCTATTAAAGTACAAAAATATCTATATCTGTGTCCAAATTATACACCAAAACACTTTGAAAAGTCCAAAGACATACCTATTTGTTTATATATTTGACCAATTTATCTTCTTGGTAGCTCTCCAGGAAGTCCAAAATGTCTGTTCAAATGTTTGCTATAATTTAACAACAATTGCTAAAAATTTATCTACTTGATAAGTAAACTAATTTTAATATCCCAGCTTCCAAAATAATGTCCTATAGAACTAATTCATCTGTAAACCTTTTTTGATCAGTTTGTTGAAGCTTCTATTCCCATTTTTCATTGCTGAATAGCATGTTCACAGAAATGTTTAAATCTGTGTCCAAATTCATGCCCCAAAACAATTTGTGCAAGTTCAAAAGCTTGTTACTTTATATATCAAAGTATTTTTGGTGTCACCTACCCAGCAAACACAAAAACATAATGAATATATGTATGTTATGTAATTTTTGAAATGTAAAAGTCACAGTTATATAAAACTGAAGTCACAACTAGATAATATTTATGTATTGAATACTGACAAAGGCCAGCACAGTTAGAGAACAGTAGTGATATAATGTGTAGGTATTTATATTACATATCTATTATGTATATTATGTTACATCTAAAAATATGTCTAAATTACTATGTAATATATATGTAAAAATAATATAATAGCTAGAGTATATTTGTGTATTAAATATTATATAATTTAGATGTCACAAAATTTATGGTTGTGATATACAGTTATTATTATTTTATTAATATATCAAACAAACAAACAAAACAGAATACTAATGTAACAGAAATTATGCAAAACAAAAACTAAAAGTATTCAAAAACTAAATAATGAAACCTAACAAAAATTTAGAAAATTAATCAATCAAAAACAAATAATCTTGAGTAATACACTAAAAAGGCCTGTAATTTGAACTAGCTTAAAACAACATATCATTATTTGCCAAGTGAGATATCTCTAAATTATTTATTTCTGATCTTGTTTCTGATGACTGTAAAATTGTAAAACTAATTATTTTGCCAAAAATTTATAATTAATTTGTTTGAATGTAAATTAATTATACTTGAAAATAAAAAATAGTGCGATAAGTAAATAAATAATTACCATAATAATTAGTACTTACATAATGTTTTCTCCAATACTCAACACAAAGACACCCAGAAAAATGTTATTATAATCAAATACTTTTTTATTAATAATTTGCACGGGTATTTGTAGCACACGAACGACTCGTGACAATTTATAATAGGTTATAATTTTCTTCTTTTTTTGTAAGACGTATATTAGACGAAGCGAAATATATAAAATATTTTATGTATCAAATCTTACGTATTAAATATATATAATTTTGTTCTTCTGTAGCAGAATTTACATCATGAATAGATATATCTAATATATAAAATAATTTATAACGTCAATATTGAAAATATATAACAAAGTAAGTAAAATAAAATATATAAATGTTTTATATAAAAATCTTTCTGTTATATATTTTTATGTAACATATACATTAGTGTTTGCTATAAATATAGCACAGAGATTGCACATTCTACCAGTATATTTTCTGTAGCTGCCTCAGGCACAATTTGCATGTGCATTTTCTATTAAAGTAGGGCAGAATATTCTAAAATAGTAAAATACGACTGTAAATAATAAAGTGTGGTTAATAAACGGAATATTTTGTTTAAGAAATCGTGTTTTTTTTTTAATTTTCTGTCACGTTTAACTTGTTGCCGATTTGAAACAAAAGCAGAGTAGGTATGTTTGTAATAAGCGACTTCCGGCCTCAAGAAATTAAGTGGAATACTTTGCGGCAAGTAATCTTCGTAGACATAACTAGATGATAAATAATAAAATGATTGTTATTCATAGCAGGTATGGATAATTAAAAGAGAATAAAATCACGATTCGCATTGTGGATGAAATGCGTTACACGACATTGTTTTCATACAACTCTCGCATATTATGTCGGTCACAAAAACGATTTTTTTTGCATTTCAGTTTGTAATTAGGCAAATTAGTTGGATGTGATTAAAAAAGCGATAACGGCATTGGCATTTTCGTCGATCTTAACAAGAATTCATAAAAAGGTATCTTCGTGTAGGAGAAAGTAGATAATAAGTGTCTTGATGGAAAGTAGTTTTCGATTAAAACACCTAATTATGTATTTTTTCAACTAAATATTGATTATATATAAATAAATGAGAGTTTAATGAGGCGGAAAAACATCGCAAATAATTTTTTTACAAACTCATCATGAAGATAATTGTTGTTATATTATATTAAAAATATTTGTTGTATTACATTGGTGTATTGTGGATTGTCTAGATTATTAGATAGTTAAGAATTACGCATTATTTAAAGTCTCAACTTTTTACGTAGTCAAAGTTTGCTTTTGAGGTTAAGTAATATTATTTTAATTTTTTCTCACCTTAGAACAAAATAAAACTTCTTTAAATACAACTCAAACTGTTCCTAAATGATACTAATATGTATATATAGCACTATATTGTCAAAAACTCTACAAAAAAACAAGAAAATCCACAATACAAAATCTTCATAACTGCATAAGGCCACAGTTTGTTTGGATAAAATGCCTATGACTTATGTCACTTTAAAAAGCAGATCACAGGACAAATTCTTCTTTTCTGCTGTTTGTTACGTCCTGTGACGCTTACTCTTGCTACTGTGGCGCCACCAATTTGTTCCCTTTCGATGTTCACCTTTTCATACATTGAGTTGGTTCTCCATAGATAAAATACAAGCTAAACTGAAATAAATATCGCTAAAATCTCAGTTGAAACTTAACTCTCAGTTAGTTTGTAGCATGTGATAAACCGTCCCTAAATGTTAATTGTCAGTTTGACAATAGACATCTCGTTAATGGCCCAAATTTAATACTCATGCGCGAACCAACTCCCACTCTCGTAGTTCCAACTAAATGTTCATGCCCCTTATAAAATTGTGTTGGCAAGCCTATCAATCAGTATATTATTATGCATAAGACCATAAAAGGTTAGTTCGTTGTTTATTTTATTTGAGTGGATGTGTATTTTGTTTTTTTGGACCATGGTCGTATTTTCATTTCATTTCTTCTTTGTGGTTTATGGCCTGGGCTGCCGCGGCTATACGGCAAATAGAAGCTAGTTTTTGACAGGTAAAAGGGTTTTTTTCATTTAAATTGTGGTATTCCTGGGTAGCAATACGTTGTGTTCTATGGCAAGAAGTAGTCAGATTTTAGCAGTGGAAGGGGGAAATTCAAAAATATTTGCGCAGGCTAGATTGTTTTAGAGTTGATTTAATTATGTTCGAGATGATATACATTCTAAAAAGGGGGATAAGTTACAATGTTACTGTTTTATCCTTATGTTTCTATTAAAAATTCCCCAATTGTGTTTAAATACTAATTATATGTCTTTGTTGTTGCAGGGGAAGGTTGTTTCGAAAAGCCTTTGACGACGTTATGGAGAAATTACACCCAGTCCTCGCGGCCAGATGTGCGCATGAACCTGACCGTCAGCGGTGGAGGTTTGAAAGCAACCACAAGAGACCACGGGCTTACGGAATATTGGGCAAACCGATTAACAGCTTGCGGTGCCCCATCCCAATTTCCTCGCATCTTCTGCTGGGTGTATAGACACGAAGGCAAGCGGTTACGTCACGAACTCAGATGCCACGCAGTGCTTTGCTCTTCTTCGTCTGTAGCCAAACAACTAGAAGAAGAACTAAAACAATCGCTAACTTTAGCATTGTTGGAATTCAAACGAGAAAAACTATGCAGACAAAACGCGAGATTATCCCTAGTCAATTCCATGTACGAAAATCCCACAATACCAAGAAGAAAGATTTTACTTAGTACGGGTTCTCATAATTATAGACCTCCATTGGAACGATCGAAATCAGCTCCGAAGTTGATGAGCATAGAAGAAATCATCGAGGAAGAAGACGCAGCCGCTGAAGAGCATGACGACGTGTTCCACCAATCCAAAGAAGCGGTTAAGAAGCTCCTTAATCATTGTAACAGTACCGGTAGTCTTCTGGACAGAAGAAAACTGTATTTGATCAGTAAGATGCGTAGTAGTAATATAGTACCTGTTAAAGAAGCAACCTGTGATGGATCGTTGAAGAAAGACGGCACTGAAGAATCGGAACCTTTGATGTTGGACGAAAAGAGCGAGGTTATCTTGAATGAGCTGGTGGAAAATAGTTTTAAGAACGACCTGTTGGAATCCTGCGAAAAAGCTTGGTACAACGCCTTGCGTCAAAAACCGGATTTGATACCGATTGAAAGTGACGAAGGTTCCTTGTCCAGCGGTTGCGAATCGGCCAGCACGGTTATCTCAGATTCGGATCATCCGGTATTTCCCAACGAATTAGCAGTGTTGCAGGAAGAGGAACAGGAATACGAGAAGAAGACTGAGCTAGATTTTAAAGTTGGTGGTGCAGTTCTATCCAGGGTGAGGAGTTTCGAGAAGCTGTCCAATCCGGATCTGCTGAAATACTGCGGCATCAACAACAAAAAACCGCTTTTAGATCAGGAAGAAGTTTCGTTGGTGCCGGTGGGGGAGACGCACGCGGATTTTAGTTCTTTGAAGGTTTTTAAAAAGAGGACTTTATCAGATCCGATTTATAGGAGGTTAAACGAAGGCAGCGCTTCGGACGACGAGATCGGGAGTGCCTGCAGCGACGAAAGCGGGTACGAGGAAGACGACGTCATTAGTTCCATAGGAAATATTGTTTTGGTCTGAGATTACGCTGTGATTATTATAGGTTTTAATTAACTTATTAAATGTATGTAGTTTTGTTAGAATTTACACTCAATATTATTAATAAGCGCGGTATTTCACTCAGGACCGGTTTATCAATTTCTGTTAAGAAATCAGTGTTGCCATTTCCGAATAAATCCCTAAAAAGTCACTAAAAACATACTGGCGCTTTTTATTACAGATAAATATTTCAAATTTTAGCTGTCGGATAAAGTTAACCTGTTGTTGATAAACCGACCTTTCCAAAATAACTGGTAATTAAGCATTAACTGACAGATAAATTGCTATAGATAAACCGGTCCTCAGTTATTAAAATGGTTGTTTTTTTTTTAAACTTTAGTTACCTGTAGGAATATAGTGTGCGAATCTTAGACGATATATTGACTAGACCCGGTATAAATAGCGAATCGAAATACAGTAAACGCAATGCAAATAACGTTAAACGTCATAGAATTCTCAATTACAATAAAATTAAAAATCTTTGAATTCGTAAATAATATAAACGACATAATAAAAATGTTATTATCACCTACATTGATTGATTATTATTTTTGATAAATTGATCTTGCTAGTTTTAAAATTGTACATCACAGTTATGACGTACAACGCTATTGGTTTTGCGTTTAGTAACACGGAACAACAAATTTATTTATTGTTCTGAGATAGAAAACGTTTCTTCTTTTCTAGGCTCATTGGTGACTAAGTAGTAACGCTTACCGAAAAACGATATATTTTCTTTTTGTCACTGCAATGGCAGAGTAACCAAGCAAAATAAAGATAAAACATGTGTTCTTTCGTGAAACTCTACTCCCTCAGTCAAGAATAAAATTCTTCTAGTAGAATTAGACGATAACAAATGTAAGACACTTTCCTAGTTCTGTGGTACGTCCAGAACTGTCATTTGTCACACAAGCTTTGTTTGGTATGAAGTTGGGTTGGATTTTATTCTGTTAATTTTCTGCAAATAATTTGATTTCCATAATCCAAAATGCAAAATAGAAGTAAGCAAAAAAAATTTAAAAGTCTGCTTTGGAAGCATGGGATTGTGTCATTTTAGGTAGATCTTCATATAGTTTTTATTAGTTCTTTATTGTGTGTTTGAACATCCCGATAAGATATGGTTAAGATCCCAGGTTAACCACTTATGCACCAATGATTGTGGTTGAAATCAATTTTGTGCTGGTGTTGTAACGTTGGACTTTGCTGGATTATCGCCAGTAATACCTCCATGGCTTGGTATTAATCTTTTTGTTATCTGCTCCTCTCTTGATTGCATTCACTATGAATGAGTGAATGAATGAGTTAGGGGTGATAATTACACTGCGACCTATAGGATCTATTGTGTCCTCCCATACTTGCCATGTTCTGATATTTTCTCAGACCTATAACAGCTCTTCGAGTCCTATTTTCCGGAAGAAGTTTAGGACATCGTCGGGCTTCAAATCAGGTAGATCCCCTTCCTCTATTTCATGTGCTCCTAGGTATCTAGCCCTAGAATTTTGCAAGGCAGGACATTCTGAGAGTATATGTATTGAGGTTTCATCCTCTTCCTCACAGAATCTGCACTTTGCTTCATCTGCTAACCCTAGTTTCTTCATGTGGCTTCTTAACCGGCAATGCCCGGTTAATATTCCCGTTAGAATACGGAGCCTTTTTTTACTGAGGTTGAGGCAGCTAAGAGATCTCTTCTGGTCATAGTTCCCCAGTAGTATCTTAGATTGCCTCAGTCCTTCCAGCTGATTCCAGTACTTGGATTTTTCTTTCTTCATTTCCTTCCTTAGTTTTCCTAAGATTACTCTACTGCTGATCCCACAAGATGGTTCTGGTCCCAAATGTGGGGTTTCAGCTCCTTTTTTTGCCAGCTTATCTGCTGTTTCATTCCCCTCTATTCCTATGTGTCCAGGGACCCATAGGAGGGTGACAGTGTTCTTCTGGCCTAGTTCATTTAGTTTGCCTAGGCATTCCCAAACCATCTTCGAACTGATTATATTTGAACTCAGCGCTTTGATGGCTGCTTGACTATCCGACATGATCACAATCTCTTGTCTGCGGTAGTTTCTTCCAATATTGAATTCCACACATCTTTCGATGGCGCGGACTTCTGCTTGAAAGATGCTCGGGTATGTGCCCAAGCTTTCTAAGTATTTGGCTCTCGGTCCAAAAACTCCTATCCCAGTTCCCTCGTCTAGCTTGGAACCGTCCGTATACCACTTTATGGTATTCTGGTTTAAATTCTGTATGGTGTCTTCATCCCATTCAGATTTATTACTCAACTTTGTGATGAATTTTCTCACAAAGTTGAATTTCTTTGGCATATCATCTTGGGGCATTTCCCAAGTTTGATCAAAGTGAAGTGATCGAGGTTTTTCCCTGATAATTCCTTCTTTGATCATTCTATATATTGTTTTCTTCCTTACACTTTCTAGCAGAATGTGCAGTGGGGTCAAGTTTAAAATCACCTCCATTGCAGCAGTGGGGCAAGTTCCCATTGCTCCAGTGATACATGAACAGGCTAGTCTCTGAATTTTCGAGAGGTTTTTCCTCGTCGTATTCAGATTAGCCCTTAAGCCCCATGCATTCACTATGGTTTTGTGGTTATGTGTTATATTTTTGTGTTGTAGTTTCTTGTTATGTGATTTTCTGGAGTGTACTCTTGGGGCATCTAATTTATCTTGGAATATTGGTGATATTCGTTCAAGATTTCCACAAAATCCGAGTTGCAGGTGGTTCCTCCTTTTAAAATGTTTGAATTATGCTATTTAATATTTGTGATTGGTGACCAAGGTATAGCTCAGAGTATTTTGGTGATAAATTAGGCGCTTTCATCACATTGATCCTGTTTTGTGCTTTTTTAACACAATTATTATGTTGTCCTCCCTTTCTATGTTTTCTTAATGTATCCTTATTAATAGAGAGTACTAATTTTCTTCTTGTTGAAAATGTTGTGTCTACTGCATGAATAGAACACATTTAACAAATTGCAAGTAATGTAAAACAAAAACAATTCTTTCAAATAATAAGCTGGGCTATTACATTTATTAAACGTCGATCTACATCATATAAACTAAATACTCTTATTTATAGTTAATATATATGATCTAAGTTGATACGATTACTTAGTTTGTTTATAATCTTTTCATAAATGGCACAATTAAATTACAAAAACTTATTATTTTATATTAAAAATAACCGCGACTTTTTCATAAGTAATCACAATAAAATATTGTCTGGTTAATCTTTATTTTATGTAAATTGTTTTGTGTTTTTTCGTCAACTCTAACAGTAGGTACATTTTTATTGGTGCCATATCAACTACCTAACAATTTTTTTTATTTTTTCATTCTGGATTAGAGTCTTGAATTTTTTGTGTAACCTTCAAGCTGAAACCAGTTTTCGTAAAAGATTTACACCGAAAAATGTAAACAGTTTGCACACGTCCAATAAAAGGTTAAACAATCAAAATGTGAATTAATAATTAATTATAAAGTTAATATATCTTTTATAGACATGATATATCGTTATGTCGATGCACTTAAAAATTTAATAGATTATTAATTACCCTGTAGACGTATTTGTTCTTTGATGATGATGTGGACTACGTCAAACGACGTCTACAGTTTGAAAATTTAACAAAAATATTTGTCGGATTATGTAAGAATTTATTTAGACAAAGAAAAACTAGCGTCACACGTTTAACAATTAGATAAATGTAAATAGTTTGTGTTAAAAAAATTGTGGTCTTACTGGTTCTCTGTATATATAATTTTAATGATTATTAAGATTGTTAATTAATTGTATTGTGTTATATGCGAGTACATTACCAACTTTGGTAATTCATTGTTGTATATTTTTTATGTATATTGTACCTTTTCCTAAGAAAATTATAAATAATTTGTTTTAAAATATATTTTTTATCATTTCAAAAAACACTTCGTTCTTCTTCTTCTTCTTCATATGTTTTTGGGCCAGTGTTGCCAACCCAGTTCGCTGAAAATTCCCAATTATTATGTGAAAAATCCCTAGAAATCCCTAGATAAAAATTAATTACAAAAATAATGTACGAAAATACTTTATTATCACAAAAGTTTAAAAAATACATATAAATGGAAATACATATTTGTAGTGAATAAAATAATTAGATTTTTGAACAAATAATTAGTATAAATAATTAATTAGTATAAACATTACTATTTCTTTTGTAGTGACTGTAGAGTTTAGTGGAATTTACAATCAGATATCACCCAGAAATAACTTTGTATAGAAATAATTTAATAACTGACTTTTATTTTATAATTAATCAAAACTGACAATGACAATTTTCTTTATAATATATAATAATCAAAATATCTATAAACAAAGTGATTACTTAATATTGTATATCCAACACCCCTTCTCAATATTAGGTAATCAGTCCAATCATTTCCCTAAATCTTTCTAACTTCTGCGCTTGTAAAGGCTTCGTCAGAAGATCAGCTAACATTTCCTCAGTAGGACAATATTGAAAAATGATAGTGGACTTCTTTCGTAAATCCTTTATAAAATTATACTTTGTATCCAGGTGTTTGGTTCTCTCATTACATTTTTCTGAGTCCAGTAATTTTAAACATCCCTGATTGTCTTCATATACTTGTATTTGTTCTAATTCTATCTTAAAATCTTCAAATAATTTAATCAGCCAAAGTGTTTCCTTGCAAGCTTCACAAAGAGCTATTATTTCTGACTCTGTAGATGATAGAGCCACGGTGTCTTGTTTTCTACTTCTCCAGGAAACTAAACCTCCTTTAAACTTAAAAACATATCCGCTGTTAGATTTTCTATCAAAATGGTCTCCAGCCCAATCAGCATCGGAATATCCATACAGTATTCTTTCATTTGATGTTTCACCTCCAAGGATTATCTTTAAATGTTTAGTTCCTTTCAAATACTTTAAAACTCTCTTTACTTCAGTCCAATCCTTCTCTGTGGCCTTATTAATTTTCCTACTTAAAATCGAAATACTTATAGCAATATCTGGTCTCGAATGCACCGACAGGTATAAAAGTTCTCCTATAATTTTTCTGTAAATGTCTTGATTTTCTATAATATCCTTATCAATAATTTTGTAATATCCTGTATCTAATGGAATTTTTGAAGACTTTGCATCTAAAAGGTTGTGTTCTTTTAGTAATTTTTCAATATAGATTGTCTGATAGATTTTAAAAATTCCATCAGGTTGCCTCTCCACTTGTAGTCCTAAGAAATATTTCAATTCTCCTAAAGATTTACTTTAAATACTTTTGTTGAGTTTACAAACTTTGTTCTCATCCTCTTTGATAAATCCCTCTGGTTGTGACATGTAAATTTCCTCATCAAGATCACCATTCAAAAAAGCAGTTTTCACATCAAAGTGATGTACCAATAAATTTTTGTATCCTGCAATAACAAGCAATGTTCTTATTGTCGTTTGCTTGATCACTGGAGCGAAAACTTCGTCATAATCATGTCCATACTTCTGGGAATACCCTTTCGCTACTATCCTAGCTTTGTAACGATCCTTCTGCCCTAAATTATTTCTTTTAATTTTATATATCCATTTACAACCTACTAGATTTTTTTCTTTGGGCAAAATACACAACGTCCATGTGTTGTTAGCTTCCATAGAATCCATTTCTTCTTTCATAGCTTTCTCCCAATGGATTCTATCCTTTCTTAATTTTATTTCGTCATATGTTTTGGGTTCTTCCTGTTCTTCTGTCGCAAAATTATTCGAGTTATAAGCTGTATAACTACATTCCCCATATCTTTCTGGTGGTTTTCCTTTATTCTTTCTATTTGATTGTCGAATTTCTTCATTTTCATTTCCTTTTTTCTCAGGTTCTTCCGCTTCAATCGATTCTAGTTGAAATTTTGTCTCTGGTAAATTGTTACTCTGCCTCTTTCCTTCCACTTCAAATTCAACTTCAACTTCGGGTTCTTCTTTATGTTTCTGATTACCGAATACCTTCTCCTCGTGTTCAGATTCTATAAGCTTAACGTCTCTGCTAATGATAATTTTTATTTGTCTGTTTATTTAATAGTCTATATGCTTTGGAATTTTCATCATATCCTACAAAAACGTATTTTCTGGCTTTGTCTTCCAATTTAGTTCTCTTTTGCTTGGGAACTAAAGCATATGCGTAACATCCAAATGTTCTTATATGATTCAATGAGGGCTCTGTTCCAAACCATAGCTTATAGGGAATCCTATCACCATTACCCTTAGTAGGAAGTCTATTTTGTAGATAGTTAGCTGTAACTATTGCTTCTCCCCAATAACATTTTTCAAGATTTGCATCCAGCAACATGCAACGTGCCATTTCTTGAAGAGAACGGTTTTTTCTTTCAGCTACTCCGTTTTGTTGTGGACAAAAAGGTGCTGTGAGTTGTAATTTTATGCCTTCACTCTTTAAATAGTCTTTCATTTCATTACTTAAAAATTCTCCTCCTCTGTCACACTGTAGAACCTTTGGTTTCTTACTAAACTGAGTTTTACAGCTTTGGACATATTCTTTTAAACTTTTAAAAACTTCGTTTTTCTGCTTCATTAAAATAACATAAGTATAACGACTAAAATCATCAATTATAGTCAAAAAATATCTTTTTCCTCCAGGAGTCACATTTGACATTGGTCCACAAACATCTAAATGTACAATTTCTAAAATTTCTCTTGTTCTTTTCTCAGAATACTTTGGAAATGGTAACTTCGACATTTTTCCTCGAATACAGCAGTCACAGTTCAACTTTTTATCACATTGTTTTAATGATATACCTTGAGCCTGATGTTTATTAAACATATTTTTTAGTGTTTCTTGATTTCGGTGACCAAATCTCCGATGCCAAATATGAATACAAGCCATATCCTGCTTATCCCATATTGAGTAGGCCTTTTCTGCACACTGCAGTCTGTATAGTTTATTGTCCAGTTTAGCGACGGCGTACACTTTGTTAGATTTCATTATTTTACATGTTTTATTTGCAAATATAATTTCAAAACCTTGTCTTTCAAGGACACTCAAAGATAACAGACAATTTTCTAATTGTGGAACATATAGTACATTTTTTACAGTTATTTTTAAAATTTCTTTATTTACAATGCTTTCAATTGTACCTTTGCCTATGCCTTTGGCTTTTAACTTCTTACCATTAGCAAGAAATATCTCCTTATTAGTCTCTTCCTCAAACTCGTCAAAAAACTCTTTATTGTTTACCATGTGACATGTACATCCTGAATCTATGTACCAAAAGAAGGGTTTTCCTTTTACATCTTCCATATTATTGAAGCAACATTCTTCATCAGAATCTTCTGTAATGTTTGTCATTTCATCTTGTACATTGTTCACCTTGGTTTTACCTTTAAATTTCTTCGTTGATTTCTTAAAAAAATAACAATCTTTCTTTAGGTGACCTTCCTTATTACAGAAATAACATTTAAGCTTGGTTTTATGATAACTCTTTGCTTTCATTACTGTTTCTTCAGTATTGCTGGTTCCTTCCGCATTAAATTCTTTTCTGCGTCTATACTCTTGCAAAAGTTTATCTTTAACAATTTCAAGTGTTAAATCTTCCTCTTTTCGGCCTTCCAAAGACATTACCAGCGAGGTGTAACTATCAGGTAAACTGCTAAGTAATAGTGCAATTGCTAAGCGATCTCCAATTTCCTCGCCTATACTTTTTAACTGATAAATTAAATCTAGCAACGTTGAAACATGTTCTTCAAGATTACCATCTTCATTTAATGTCAGTCTGCATATTTTCTTTAGTAAACATACTTGATTTGTTAAGGTCGATTTTTCATAGTATTGTTTAAGAGATACCCAAGCCTCTTTAGCTGTTTTCGCATTTCTTACATGCGATACTTGATTATCGTCGATCAAGAGCCCAATAGTTGCTCTTGCTTTAACATCAAGTTTCTTCCATGCATCAGTTTCTGGATTTGGTTTATCTTTCTCTATGACTTCCCATAGTTCTTCCTTCTGCAGCAACAGCTCCATTTTAAACTTCCAAATCCCGTAATTATTTCCATTCAACTTTACAATATTAAATTTTGTGATATCTGACATCTTGTGTTATGTTTTATTTTATTTTACTTTCTCGGTAACTGGGCCCATAACCTGTAGAGTTTAGTGGAATTTACAATCAGATATCACCCAGAAATAACTTTGTATAGAAATAATTTAATAACTGACTTTTATTTTATAATTAATCAAAACTGACAATGACAATTCTCTTTATAATATATAATAATCAAAATATCTATAAACAAAGTGATTACTTAATATTGTATATCCAACAGTGACTGTGATACATTTTGTTCTATAATGATACAATTTGAGGTTTTTATACAATTTACCAATTATTCCAGTGTATAAACAAGTTTTTAAACATTATTTCGCTCAATTTATTTTTGAATCATTCATAAAATTGTCTTCTCGTTAATTAAAACTACTATGATCTGTTTTAATTCTGTCAATTTGGATGGCCGTGTATATTTTAAAACTCGATAAATTATATTGAATATAACAAATTTTGTCGAATTGTATACACGTCTGCCATTTATTAGTTGGTAGTCCAACTATTCATCAATTTAAACTGAGTTCCTTTACAAAGAAATTTACAGAAATCTTTTCGAACGTAAATGAAACCATTTGTTTATAAACTATTATGTACCTATGGCCATAAAATAATGAGGGCCTTTAAGTTGTTTACTGTTCTTAATAAGATGGACTTTCACATAGTAAGGGCTAGTACAATAAATTTGTTTAGCATTTATTTTAAGATGTTTATGTTCTATCTTACTTTTGCGTTCTGAGCTGAGTAATGTTCCATGGTTAGACAGAAAGGAGACTTAGAACGATGGTGTGTTTTATGTAATAAAAAATAAAAACAAAATTAAACCGAAGAACTAAATTTTATTTAAAAATAAACCCAACAAATATTCATTTAAAAAATAACTCGTATCTCTGGCACAGTGCATTTCACCAGATAGTTTTTAAACATGTCAAAACCTGCTTCTTTTAATTGACGTTTCAAAGCGAATGACGTAAATTTTTGTGACAGGAATCCGAAATGACAATTAGTATTTTTTTGATTTTGGATTTTTGAATCCTACTGTAAAACTGTCAAAAGTTATTTCGATGTAAAAACTATATTCCATTATGTCAAAATTGCATTATGATGTTGGATCTCTAATTATAGGAATTTTACTGGGTACCTGGGTTAGTAAATATGGCAGCGTGGTTCTGGCAATGTTTCAAAATAAAACCAACAACTCTACGATAGACTGGCAAAAGGAATGTGAAGAGGAAGAGTGCGATTGTGAAGACTAACTTAAAAATGACCTTTAAAATTATTATATTTAAATTTACATAAGTATCCTACTGAAACGTTATTTTTTCGTTTTATTTATTTTTCATTTAAATTTCAAGACATCGTGGATTATTGTAGAAATTATGCAATTTGTAAGATATTGGAATAAACGGTTTAATGAAAAGAACAAGGTAAATATTTAGATATTATTTTGGCATAATATGTTAGTCTTGCAGCGAAAATTAACATGGCAGGGAGTATAATCTAATTTATTATCAACATATCCAACAGAAACAGACTACAAACAGTTTAATATACCATAAATTGACATTTTGCTTCGTTAACGAGATATAAATAATTTTACATAATCCTGTGCCAGTAAATCATCAATAAAAACACAAATTATTGAACAATTAACAATTCTTTTTTGTATTTTAAAATCTCTTCAAAGTTTTATTTAATTTTGGCTTATATGTAACAGATAAATTAATTAAATGAGTAAATCATCACTTTTATAACAATTTATTCAGTCAATAATAAAATATGTTTGTACATAATTACACGTTCATTTTACATAATTAATTCACTGCACTAGGAACCAATAAAAGATTTAAATTACGCAATACATATTAAATTAAAAATATCACCGGGAAAATAATTTAATTCTGGAATATTCTGGAATATTCTCATTCTGGAAGAGCGTTCACCTTTTGATAGCTATCGGCAGCTATTCTTTTCAGTTGTTCTGAAGTGGCTCTACCAGTTTCCATAACCATGTTATGGAAAACACCATTTTTATTTTGAAGAAGGTTATGTGGATGATCAAACTCTGCTACTTTTCCAGCATCCATTACTAATACCTTGTCTGAATCCATGATGGTGTTCAATCTATGTGCGACTGTTATTACAGTACAATCTCTGAATTTCCTGCGTATAGCTTTTTGAATCAAAACATCGGTCCTAAAAGAGAAAAATTCGCTTTAAAGTACAGGGTGATTCATTAAGGTTGGCGACCGGCCGTATCTCTGAAACCGTATGTCCTAGAATTTGGGAAAAAAATTCTTATAACAAAAAGCTAACTGGATGACTTTTGAAAGATTACTCGTACTGTTATACAAAACTATAAGAGGCATTTTAAGAGATTTCAGCAACATAATTTCTCTTACAACTTACAGGGTGAGCCAACACTCATCAAAATGAAACAAATGCTAATATCTTCGGGATGACAGGAGATATCAAATAGTGGTTTTGACAGGTCAATAAGTCATCTTATTTGCCCGTTTGTAAGCTAGTTAGAATGGATATAATACTGTCTGTATATCTCTTATCTATGTCTTTAACTGAGGGGCAATTAAAAGAAGATGCCTAGAGTCTCAAAGGTTACATTTCCAACCAAAATTCCCATTATTTAAATTATTTAAAATAATTTTTTGTTAACTTACTGAGGATCTACATTAGCAGTAGCTTCATCCAACATTAATACTTTATTATTTTTGATAATGGCTCTAGCCAAGCAAATCAATTGCCTTTGTCCCACACTGTAATTTGAGCCCCTATCCATAACCTTATTCTCTAATCTATTGATAATATTTGCTGGATCTTTCAGCTCAACGTCCTCGATGGCTCTATACAAAACATCGTCTGGGTATTCATCGAATGGATCTAAATTGTACCTTAAAGTACCAGAAAAGAGAACTGGATCTTGAGGAATTATGGAAATCTTTAATCGCAAATTTTGCAGATTTATATCTTGCGTATCGATGTCGTCGATTTTTATGCTACCTTCGATAGGTGCTAGTCTAAAAAGTGCTTGAATTAATGAAGATTTTCCTGCTCCAGTTCTTCCAACAACACCAACCTTGAAACAAAATTTAATAAGAATCAGAATTATAAGGAATCTCTAATAGTTACTTTTTCTTTTGGTTGAATAGTCAGGTCTAAGTGTTTCAAAACTAGAGGCCCTTGTTCAAAATACCGTAAGCTCATATTTTTTAATATTATTTCACCATTACGTGGCCAATCTTTTGGAGGAGTTTTAGGTTTAGCCGGCTGGATTTCCTTCTTTAAATTCTTGTACTCCAATACTCTTTCTACGCTCATTAATTGATTGGTTACTTCAGCAGATTGACGCATGCCCCATTGCAAAAAACCTGTTAAGGCCGTAGCCTGAGTGATGGCTAAACCAACTTCTCCTCCAGTCATATTAAGTACTTAAAACAAAGAAACAATTTAATACAACAACAATTTGATAAGTTTATAATTACCTTCGCCAAAGAATAGGAAACTGAAAGTTAACAGTGCTAAGAAAATAGCACAAAACATGTCTAAGTAATAACCAAATGCAGTGCTAGCAACAATGAACATGTAATAAGCACTAGAATGATAATCTTGATGCTGATCGAATTCTTCTGTGAGAGTATTTTGTGCTCCAAATGCTCTAATTGTTGTTATACCTTCTATAGTTGCTTTTAAATGTGTAAATACTGGGCTTCGCACTAAAAACATAGATATAATAATTATTATAAACAACCACCAGCACCATCTATAAAACGACTACTATACAGGGTGAGTCATAACTATTGGGACCAAAATATGGCTATTGGGCCAAATATGCCTTAATATAATGTTGCTGAGAAAAAAGATGCAGGGTGTTAAGTTAATTTTTGTTTTTCGTTTTTTGCTAATAGTTTCCCTGTATATTTATAAATTGATATCAAAATTGGCACAGAGGCATAATCTTAGACAAGAAATAGTATTTTATTTACAATTCCACTATCAAATACCAAACTAATAAACAAAGTTGCAACTAACATAAGGTTTCCGTTTTGACGATAAATAAAAACTAAACACACTTTAACTTAAAAGAACTCACAAAAACTCAAACTAAATGTTCTACATGGTCTCCTCCGATTTCTATGCCTTTTCTAATTCTTTTTATAAAGGATTTTCGGACGTTAAAAAAATGTTATTCTGTCCCCTTATAAGATTAGCTGCATTTTGAATGTATCTCCAAAGTTCGTCTCGTGTATTAATTTCATTGGCATAAACTAAGGACTTCATATGTCCCCAAAAATAAAAATCTAGCGGGTTGTACTCAGGACTTGTTGGTGGCCATTGAAAATCACTGCCTCTGCCAATCCATCGTTGAGGAAATACGTCATTAAGATGATTTCTAACAGCTAATGAAAAATGAGGTGGCGCTCCATCCTGCATAAACCACATTTTTCTTCTTACATCCAGTGACAGATCATCTAAAATATCACTAAGAGTATTTTCCAAAAAGAATAAATAAGAATCTCCATTTAAATTCGGAGGAAGAACATAAGGCCCTAGTAGTAGGTCGCCTATAATGCCACACCAAATATTCAATTTAAACTCATGCTGAAAATGTCTAGCTTTAATAGCATGCGGGTTTTCTTCTTCCCAATAATTACTATTTCGCCAATTAAAAACCCCTCGTCTGGTCAAAGTTGCTTCGTCTGTGATAATATTCTTAATAAAGTGTCTGTCATTGCGATGTTTATTCAGAATACGTTGGCAAAACTGTAACCGTCGTGGAAGATCTGTTGGAAGTAAATTTTGAACAGGAGTGAAGTGATAAGGATGGAGGTTCTCTTTTTTTAGAATTCTAATTATAGACGACTGACTTACTCCTGTTGCTGCTTATAGATGTCGTGAACTTATTTCAGGATTTTCATCTACTCGAACCAAAAGTTCATCTTCTTGATTAGGTATGATTTGTTTCGGTCGACCACCCCGATTTTTAGTGTGAAATGACCCAGATTGACCTAAACTACGATATAATCTTGCAAAAGTTTTGTGATTTGGTTGCCTTCTGTTTGCGTATAACATTCCATACCTTCTGGCTGCCGAGCGACCGCAAAAATTTTCTTGTGCGTATACGCAAATCATATTTCGCATTTCTTCATTAGTAAAATGATTGTGACGAGGATTACTTTTAAAAAATGCAACATTACACTACACTGTCACATCAAAAATAATTTACTCTGAACAAATGACATTTACCAACAACAATTATCTGACAGTCCAAAGCATACTTTTCATAAATGAATTAATATTTGAAATCCTTTTTTAAGACTCTAAGCAGTTCGACTGCGTTTTTATCGAAAACGGTTGAAATTATCGTGTTTAAACAAGAGTACCAATTTTACGTAAAAATGATGTTTACGTCATATTTTCTAATAAAAATTACTAAAAAATTTCATCAGAAAAAGTTTAGACTCAATTTGATCATTAGGAATGATCCACGTGGCGCCCTCTATGACAAAACGTAAAATTGTAAATAAAATACTATTTCTTGTCTAAGATTATGCCTCTGTGCCAATTTTGATACCAATTTATAAATATATAGGGAAACTATTAGCAAAAAACGAAAAACAAAAATTAACTTTAACACCCTGTATCTTTTTTCTCAGCAACATTATATTAAGGCATATTTGGTCCAATAGCCATATTTTGGTCCAAATAACCTATCCTTAGTCTATGTCCCAATAGTTATGACTCACCCTGTATAAGACGAATTAGGCAAAATTCAAACGATTATAACTGAAAATTGGGGTCTAAAAAATATAAATTTCAACTTTTTTTGATAATTATCACTTGCCCATTAATTATCTTTTATATTTTTATGCTGGTCAATACTTTTTTGAATTTTAGAGGTCTTAAGCCCTATGATGCAAACATGACTAAAGTGTCTTTTAATTTTTTGCGTAATTATTCAAAACCAATTAAAGATATTACTGTTTCAAATCATTGAAAAACTGGTTAAGGTAACATAAAGGTGTTTCAAATCAATCAGGGATTAGATGTAACAGCGTTGCCAATAAAAAATTGCCATTTTAAAAATGAAATGTTGTGTTTTTGTTTATTGAAACACTATGGGTTTAGAAATTACATCCTACTTCTGTTGTTGAAAAGTACCAAAAGAAATTATTCAGCCAACTTTTGTTACTCGCAATATCTTTTTATTTTCGTTCTTTGTACAAGCTACAAAATCTGTAGGGTATACAATTTGCCATGTAACTTTTTATAGTTTTTTGCTTACAGACCTTACAGATGTAGATACTAAGAAGTCCACTAATACATAAATTCTTAAAGCTCTTAGTTTACTTACTTATTCCTTCCAATCTCTTGATGTTTGTTGACGATCTTAAGTACACATGCCTCATGAAACCAAATATAACAGACAAAATGAAAATTAAAATCAAAAAGTAAGGATTAACTACAACAATTAAGAGTAACGATCCAAACATTGAAAGAAGAATCTGAAACCAAAAAAAAATTCTTATTTAATATTTGTAAATACGATATCTGATAAAATTAGTTTGTATTAAAAAAAAAGTAACATACTTGCGCTGAATCCATGATAGCTTTTGGTAGCAATTCATCAATGGCACCTAAATCTTTAGAGAATCTGTTCAATATCCTCCCACCTGGATTTGTATCGAAGAATCGCATCGTAGTTTCAACTACATTGTTAAAAATTACGTAATGCAGTTTTATAGAGCTTAACATTGCTAGCTTGTAGAAGTATATAGACCTGCCCATGGCTAGAATAAATACAGCGCACAAAATAACAGCGTAGATGTAAAGGCAGTTCATTTGTGAAAGGTATATTGAAGGTATGATAAAAGTAGGAACAGATGCATTCGCAGCTCTGAATTCTTCAACATTAACCCAGTAACTAACCCAATAATCCACTCCGCTGGCTGAAAGCTGGGCACCTAAAAATATTTACCAAAAATATATTGAAAGATAAAAATATAACACATTTTATTTGCCTATGAATAGTAGTACGACTAGTAGAGCTGCGAAAATATTCGAACCGGCCATCATGTATTTAAATAATAAAGATCCATGGACTTTTCCTTTGGAAGACTCTTCTTGGAGATCCTTAACGTCGAATTCCTGTTTTTTGTCTTCGTTATCATCGCCATTTTCATCTATCTCCAAACCTGGTAGGAGATCCACTATGCTCATCGCGCTTACCAAACTGCCAACTGAATCTTTACGACTCTGAAATAAAAAATAAACATCATTATATATCATACAGTGTTTATTAATATAATTAAAAAAATAATATTACTCTTTGTGACAGTTGTCTGGAATATTTAACGGTTTCTATTTTTTTGGGCTGCTCTGTATTTTCTGGTTCGGCAGTCAAAAGTTTAGCATACATGTTGTCACTCGCAGCCAGAAAATTGAAAGTTCCCTCATCTTCTATACGACCCTAAAAAGTGAGTTGTTTTTATGAATAAATAAATTTATTTTCAAATTTTTACTTACGTTATTTAAAATAATTATATTATCGGCATTTTTTAAATAATGAACTTGGTGAGTAACCAAAATTCTAGTTTTATTTGCTAGGTAACCGTTGATACATTTTTCGTATAAATGTTTTGAAACGTGGATGTCCACTGCTGATAATGGATCGTCCATTAGATAAATATCGGCTTCTCTGTAAACTGCTCTCGCCAAGTTGATTCTTGCCTTTTGACCACCACTCAAAGATGCACCTCTATCACCTAAAATATACACAAGATTCTTTTATTTAAATCTTAAAATAATCTCACATTATAAAACACAGTTAATACAATTTCCATTAGAATTAATTGTCCGTTGGTTTTACGAGAGGGAAACAAATATTAAAGGAAAATTTAATTGTCCAAATCCTAAAACTATTCCTGATTACGTCTAAATATAGTTTTCTTTTACAGGAGTTGAACATTTATTGGATATTCATACGCACCTACTAATGTTAGATCACCATTTTCAAACTGTTCGAAGTCCCTTTCCAATGCGCAAGCGCTAACAACTTCGTGGTAACGTTTCTTGTCGAATTCCTGACCAAAAAGTATATTTTGACGAACAGTAGCAGCAAATACCCAAGGTTCTTGCGAAGCATAGGAAATTTGTCCATTAATTTTCATATTTCCGTTGGTAACATCAAGTTCACCTAAAACAATCCAACTAAAACTTTTTCTACGAAATTAATTCATCAAACTTACCTAAAATTGTTTGTAACAAAGAACTTTTTCCACTTCCTACAGGTCCAATAATACCTACCAATTGTCCGTCAGAAACGTTTAAATTAATATTTTCAAGAGCATAATCGCTGTAACTGATATTCCATTTGACTGACAGATTTTTTAAACTTATCATCTCCGTGAAATCGTCCACACTTTTTATATTTCCGTTGGTGTAGGTTAAAGATTTCGTGGGTTCAAATTCTTCGCTTAGGAGAAAATCTCTTATTCTTTTGATAGCCACGAAAAGTTCTGCCATTTCGGAGATGCCTCTTGTGAACATCGTCGACATCGACATGGACAACAAGTTGAAGTAAGACATTATAACAAATACCTACAATTTTGATAATTACATAAAACCTTAAAGTGCATCAGAAACAATATATATGAAGATGAAGGCTGATTCAAGATGAAACTATGAATAATTATCAAATTAAAATAAGTTAGGTTAGGTTAGGTTAGGTTAGGTTAGGTTAGGTTAGGTTAGGCTTAAAGTGCATTAGAAACAATATATATGAAGATGAAGGCTGATTCAAGATGAATAATTATCAAATTAAAATAAGTTAGGTTAGGTTAGGTTAGGTTAGGTTAGGTTAGGTTAGGTTAGGTTAGGTTAGGCTTAAAGTGCATTAGAAACAATATATATGAAGATGAAGGCTGATTCAAGATGAAACTATGAATAATTATCAAATTAAAATAGGTTTTCAACACCAATACTAAACATTTTTTGATCGCAGCTGTAGATTTTAGCCTTCACTACTTTTTTTGCATAGATTATAGGTGGGGCATTCCATGCCAACTCAGCCTACCGATTAAATTTGCATCTCCGATATAGCTGAAATTTGGGCATCTTTTGTACCCTTCGAAAAAGATTTCCATGAATTTTTTCAAATTTTTCATTTAGCTAATAGAGATATATGAATTTTCGAAAATTTAGGGTATTTTTTTTCAAATAGCCATAACTTGCTGAAAAATTGTCCGATTTGGGACTTTTTTTTAATTTCGTGTTTTTTAATGAACTTTTTGATAAATTTATGCAAAAAATTATTCATCATAAATTTGATTGTTTTTCTTTTCATTCCAAAGTTAGCCCTTTCGGTCACGCATTTTTTTCCAATAAGAGAAAAATCTAATTTTTGGTAATATTCACAATTTTTTTTATTTTCTGGTTTTTAAGTTATAACATGTATTCAATTGAATACATTGTGACTTAAAGGAATATGAGTTAGGACATAAACACGTAAATGTGGCGATTCTTATGTCTTTTTCTGTTTTCAGTTTCAGTTGTTTTCCTTTTTTTATGGTATCTCAGTCATTGGAACGTCAGTGGTTACTGGAACACCAATCGGGACATCAACAGTTTCGTCCAACTCTACAACATCCATATCTTGTTCCTCATTATAGTTATCATTGTCTCATTACCTCCGAAATGTCTTCTTCTTCGATTTCTCTTTCTTCCTGCTCTCCATCCTCATTTTCTTCATCGAAAACACTTTCAATCATCTCTAGCAACTGTTACTCTGTCAGAGGCTTTTTCATGTTGTATTTCATAGCCTATAGGTAAAAACAACGCAAAATGACAAAAAATCAAATAAAAGTGGGGCTATTCTTACCATCTCCACTAAGTTCTTTGAATCACGATGTATTCAATTGAATACAATTGTTTCAAAATTGTTTATAATGAAATCGCTAAACTTGCGAAACAATTATCGTAATAGTGTTCAAAATACTGCTTTTGCAGACTAAAATTTACACTATAAAACTCTGAACAAAACACCTTCAAAATAATATAAACAAACATAACATGTACTGTCACGATAACGACCACGTGTTTTCTGCCATCTTTAAATATTTATCAAGTTCGGATTTTGACGCGTAGATGGCAGTATATGTATTATTTCGAAGATCTGTAGGTATTAGACGCCATCGAATTAAAGAAGAGAGTTGGGACACTCTCAAATAAGTCAACAACAAGAACTTTAGGTTTTTCATAATCTGCAATATTTGAATATCTTACGTCGATTTTTGGCAAGTTATTAGATTGCGCAGCCCATCGATACAACTCTCGGGGGTTTGAAATTTGTTTAATAAATGGTAACTGAAGACTAGCCCTAACCTAATCTTTTTCAAAGGGTACAAATTTCAGAGAAATCTGAGATGTAAATTCAATCGGTAGGATAAGCTGGCATGGAATGCCCCAGGTATATAGTTGTGGAGAGTATTATTTTACCTTGGCAGCCGTTATCTCCTGTCCAGATAAAACAATGGTCAACATAGTTACGAATAACGCGACTCTGGTGGTGAAGAGGATAAACGCCATAAAAATAGCACGCACGTATGAAGATTTCCTAATGTACTTAATTTCAGCCTTTCTCGCCAGACGAATAATTTTCCTAAACGGATTTTCCCAAGCGTACATCTTGATTACTTGTATTCCTGATATAATTTCGTCCATTAGTCTAACTCTTTCGTCAGTTCTCATGGCTGTCTGTTTTCTGTATCTAGCAGAAAGCTTGCCAGTGTAACCTGCAAAAAATTGAAAAGAGATTTTATAATTCGGTGTTTTCCATTTTTTTCAAAATCATGCAGGAAGACAGAGCGGCAATCAATTACCCCAAAAACCAAAAAAACTTAAAATAAAAAAATTTTGTAGCATAGTTATTCCATCCTCAAATTCAAATTCAAAAATTTGCCGCGCAAACGACTGCTGACGTCACTACTCATATGTGTAATTGAAAGCGCCATCATTTTATTGTAAACAGTGTATCTGCGAGATTGTGTGAAGTTTTTTATTTATATTTATTCATCTCTTTTCTTTATTTTTTGTTGATTTTCATAAAAATAAGTCAGTTAGATATTTTTTAATGCAAAAAGCACAACATAAGTATTTACGCTGTTGCTTTTACATTTCGAAATTCAGCTGCATTGAAACCTAACCTAACCCAACCTAACCTAACCATGAAAATGTCTAAGGATGGTAAATTGTTTGACAATGCTTTCACAAACCCTACTGACGACATTTTATGATTGCATAACACAAATAAAACCAATAATTCACAATAAAATCAGAAATAAAGGCCGGTTCATGCAACTAACATTACTAAAAAATGTTGTCGTTCATGCAAGACTTCATTACATTATAAATTCTGTATTAGCGCATGCGTATATTGTCCACTATTATGTTATGTTCTATAGATCTGCTACAATATTCAAAAAGTTCAAGTTGTTATACTACTATTCTATTTTTGATTTTGTTAAAATATTTTTTATTGCTTGTAAAACCGGCCCTCAATATCAACATAACCTAAACATAGGAATTTTGACATAAATACGAATTCACATTTCCATGCCATCGGACTGCGCATGCGCTTTTACTGTTTCCACTAAGAATATAATGTAATGTAAATGAAAAGTTGAAAGTTCCCAACTTCTTAGTGGACTTAATGTAATTGTACTGCCTTAATGTGTTGCATGAACACCTCCACTATAAATTGGGTGCTCAACTTTTCTTAACGATAATGTAATTATAATGAACGTTGCATGAACCTGCCTTTAAAGTTCAACTCTCTCAATGGATGAGTTCTATAAAAGGGAAATGTTGCCAAATTAACGAGCAAAAAAATACTGAAAAAGGTTAGTCGCATAAGGAAGCAGTTTTCACAATATACTTTTGGTTTTTTTTGGTATTTTGGGCCCCTTTATCACCCGTGTTGTACCCGAAATATATGGAGGTCTTTTAACATATTTTTAGTTTGTAGTATTTTACTTCTTACAGTTAACGAAAAACTAAATGTCAGCTGTCAACATATACCCGTATCATTAGATATTGTCCTGTTATTATTTAGCATTGTTTGGCTTCGTGTTTTTGTATTACTGATTTTTTATTCTAACTTTATCTGTTAGTGATTTGTGTTACTCTGATCTGCTTTTATTATTGCAAATATCCTCGAGAAGAGTTAGACATTTTACAATCTTTCTAGTCTAGTATCAGTTAGACATGGATTCTATAGTGCTTTTACCTAGAGATGTACCCGGGGCAATGTTAAAAAAAAATTTAAGTTTAGAGGACCATTCTGTCAACGAATTAAAACGTTGGTTGGAGTGCACATCCCTTAAACAAACTGGGTCTAAGGATGAACTAATTAAGAGGTATGTCGATTGAATGAAACATGATTTAATGTCTATTGTTCTTATATTTGAATTTTTTAGAATTAACGACTGCATTGATAATGGAGGAAGAAATAAAATTTTTCTAGGCATAGACCAAGGAAAATGGTATGACATGAAACGAAGTATTCTTCAAAATCCAAGTTCTTCAAAGAAGGGTCCAATTAATGTATTTGAAGAAAATTTGATTTGGTTAAGATTTCCATCACGTCCCTTGCCTCAGTATTTCAATAAAGGCCATATATTTACTTATATAGTGAATGAAAGTATTGAAAACGAAAACCCGGAAGTTATTGAAAGAGATAATGATTCCATTGTAACAGTAAAACCATTTAGAAGAGGTTCACAGTATGTAGAGAGTGATCACCTCAGTCAAATTTACGATTCTCTTGTTAGGTATTATAATTATTGTAAGTGTAAATGTCAAGCTTCATTTGACAAAAAAACAAAACATGATGTTATAATATGCATAAATAAATAAATCACTAACAGATAAAGTTATAATAAAAAATCAGTAATACAAAAACACGAAGCCAAACAATGCTAAATAATAACAGGACAATATCTAATGATACGTGTATGTGTTGACAGCTGACATTTAGTTTTTCGTCAACTGTAAGAAGTAAAATACTACAAACTAAAAATATGTTAAAAGACCTCCATATCTTTCGGGTACAACACGGGTGATAAAGGGGCCCAAAATACATAAGAAAAACCAAAAATATATTGGAAAAACTGCTTCCTTATGCGACTAACCTTTTTCAGTATTTTTTTGCTCGTTAATTTGGCAACATTTCCCTTTTATAGAACTCATCCATTACCACACATTAAATGTAAACAAACTGTCATCGATATGAGTTTTGACGTCACGACCGTTTCGAATTCTCTATTTGAATTTATCGATTTTAACTTACTCTCAATTTGATATTATATAAAAAATAACCAGAATTGTTGCGTTGTAATGAGTTTAGGATTAAATATTTATAATTTACTATATGATTACAAAGGAATTTCATTGATTTATTTCTAATGAAAACACCGAATTAATGATAGCCTATTAAATTTTTTTCGTAATAATTTTGAGAAAAACATTTACTAATTACTCACTTTGAAGAAGTACTACTACAAAGACTGTAAGAATTCCTACAACACTAGCATATCCAGTTTCTCTATATAACAATACCATTGTTATCAGCGAACCTAATGGCGCAATCCACATTTGGTGAATGAATAAGGAGACAATATCGAATCTGCTGACATCATTAGATAGAAGATTCACAAGTTTTCCGGAAGCTGTATCTCCTAGAGCCGTCTTGCTTAGTTTTAATGCCTTTACAAAAAGAAAAAGTATTTGGATAAAAATTTTAAAAACCTTCTTAAAGGAGATATTATTTAGTACTATTTAAAATAATAATAAAATAAAATTAAAAATTGGTAATAAATGAAGGAATCATTCGCTACCATCACCTAATATAACGAGTGTTTATAATACGTGGTAGATACCATATCGTTGGGTCATGTACTGTAAACAAAATTCCCTATAAATATACCATACAGTATGAAAACAATATAATTGTTTAAATGGTACTAGTATATTTAAAGAACCAACATTTTCCAATAAAAGTTAAACCGTATGTTAAAAACTTCTTAAAGTTCCAAAATACTGATTTAAAAATAAAAAAAGACGTACCTTTCTATACATAAGGGCACAACAAGCTGCCCTGATTCTCATCCCTCCGTGAAACGCTTCCAACATATATAGTCCTCCAATCGAAAAATTAAGAACATTAGTCAAAACGATTAGGGCAGCGTATACGACAGCTTCGTTTCTAGTAATGTCCGCATCCGGTTTAAAATAAGCCAATAATTCACCCAGCATTAATGGTTGTACTATTTTTAAGAAAAGATCTGTGAAACCCACCATTATCCCTAGTTTAACATATTCAACCCAGAACGTAGATACCAAAGCTTTTAGTAGACTTGGTTTCGAATTTGTTCTCTTGGATTTTTCTATTTGTACATCCCAATTTCTGTCGGAATAAAAATAACAACTCCTAAGTTTTAATAAACCCTCTTTGTATTTTAAAATTTCTTGTTTAACAGCAAGAGAAAACCAAATATGGACATCTAATTCAACGATTTTCGTTGAATATAGAAGACACAAGATTTTGGTTTCACATGGGAAAGAGGAAAGGCATTAAAACATACAAAAGTTGGAACAGTCAACAAATAAAAACTTTGCAAAATAACTCACTTTTGTAGATAATCTCCCAAAATCTGGCTTCTATCTATTTTTAAGGGATTGTATAAATCTTCTACTTCCAAGTTTTTACTATAACCCTTTTTAAACATATCATACGCAAATCTACAATTAGAAAATAAAATATAGTGGGGGTTTTATTACTAGAAACATATATTCACTCACCCAAAAAATAAAATAGATAAAGGGTTCGCTTTATCCCTCGGATTGGGATTGAATTTCTCGTGTGTCATCTCCATCTTGGCTGTGTTTTATGTTTTTCTATTTATTTGATCTCTAATAAATAGTTTTAGGTATCTACCATAATCCTAAAAAAATAAATAAAAGCCACGTTAGTGTTCATAAAATACAACCTAAAGTAACATTAATTTGTTATTTTATTATTTTATATATTAAAAATAATACTGTTATTGAAAATTCGTTATAAAAATCAAATAAAAAAATCCAATGTTACCTTTCTTAACTCTAGAATGTGAATGATCAAAATGACTTGCCAGAAAATTATTTACTCTTAGATATGCATGTTATATGATAGTATTATTCTCTATTTGTATGTATAACACATATATAGTTAAATATTCTTATCTTTAATTAGTCTATTGATTGTTTACTTAGAGTTGTTATTTAAATAAATATCAATATAAATCACTTTGCATAACTTTTATTAAATTATACCAATTATAATAAACCCCTTTAAAATTCTGTCAAATATTTTATGATACATTTATTTTACATTTTACTATAAAAAATACTACGGTTCCTTCGAAGCTTTTATTCAAAAATAAAACAAACATGTGATTTAGATAAGAACACAATTACAAATAGAATAATTAATCTCCCAAATTGTTTAGTGAATTCATTTAAAATTAAAATAATTGTTGGACCAATCTCTGTTCGGCTGATAAATCCTCCAATGATTTGCTGAATTTTTGGTGAAGGACACACGGGTTTTGGTATTGTCAGAAAAGTATATTGATAAAAGATAAGTTGGATGCATCAGTAATACTTTTATGGTTTAATTGAAGCAGAAATATTTTTAGATAAAATATATTATGTCCGTATTGTATAGGTTCCTGAATTACTTGAAACAAATTATAAAGTCAAATTTAAATAACAATTTACAATTATGTAACATTGCGTCAATTCGCGTATATTATCAAATACCGATCGTATATACTGGTTGTATCTAAATTAAAAAAAATATACAGAGTGATACTGAAGCTTTATGCATATTTTTGTTAAATCAAATAACTCCTAATGTATGGAGATTTATCCTTATTAATCAATGCCAACTGTATCGTCAGATTGAACAATAATTGTTGCATCTTATTTTAGTTGGTCGTTGTTCTGATAGTTTACGTATAGTATTTTTCACAGTAAATGGTATTGTGTAGAAAATCATCAGGTAAAAGATGCAAATGTGCTACAGGGTCGAACTTAAGAAATTTGAATTTTGCATAATATAGGAGATATACAAGTAATTTATTTAAATGTTACAATTCTGTTCTATATTTAGTTCAGTGTCGCTATGGCTATCCTCATCTAAATTAATTATAATTGGTGCAATTGATTTTACAGAAAGGTACGAGTTTTCAACATTTATAACATGACTGACAGAACTTTTCCAACTCTCGGTAGGAATGTCATTCATACAGTTCCTAATTAATTCTACCACACTACCACTTAGTCTGAGAAGTATTTTTTCCTCGCACACTTGATTTGTTCAAGTTGGTGCCACATAAGCTCTATGGGATTGAACTCGCAGTAGTAGGGAGGTAGTCGTAACACTGTATGTCCCAATTCTTCTGCAATTGTATCACAAACATACGTTTTTTTTTAATGAAATTGACTGCAGAACTAGTAAAAGTTCTTTTTTTGTATAATTTTTTTCAAAATATTTGTCATTTGCAGCCATGAAGTTTTGAATCTCCAATTTCGTATTCTTTGAGCCAGGAATTTTTTGCAATTGTCGACTATGCTAGCTTGCATTGTCCATTACTTTAACGTTGTTTGGCGGAATATTGGGAAGCAGACAATTTTTAAACCAATCTTCAAAAAGCTCTGCTGTCCTATCTTCGTGATAATCAACAGAAGAGTCCTTAATATTTTTGGTAGAAAGCTACATAGCGTTTGGGATCCAACCATTTTCTGATCCTGCGTGTAATATTGTGATTCTCTTCCCTTTATTTGATGGTGCTTTTGTTTTACACTTATCAGAGGAATCAGACCATCCTTTGGAAGAGGTGTCATGCATGTCAAACCACGTCTCGTCGAGGTAGAGTATTGGCCCATTTTCAGACCGGTATTTTCTTATCGACGTTATATATTCAGAACGCCAGTTTATTAAACGTGTGGATTCCATTATTACTTGCCTCTTGTCAATTTTGCGTTATTTAAAGCCCATTGCAGACAGAGCTCGTCAAAGAGTAGTGAGGCCATAGTTGATGTGAGTTTCGTCATTGAAGGGCCGCTGTTTCAGACTTTTGATTGTAGGGACACGCTGCTCATCGTACATAGTGTAGATTTTTCGCCTTATCAAATCTTTTTCCCAGTTGTTTAGACTTTTTGTGACACCAGAATCTTTACGCTTTTTTCTTGACCATGGAATTTTCAACAATTCGTCTAACTGAAGTAAGAGGCACCTTCGTCAAATTACTGGTTACTCTTGCTGCAGCACCCGCGTTATATCCTTCATGAAGTAAGGAACTATACACATTTTGTATCATGATTTTCACGTCACAATATAAGAGATTCTTTTTTAACGAACCACTGGAAGAAGCACTATTACTTTTTATCCACGGACGCCACATACTGCCTATTCTTTGCAAACTTTCAAGCTATCAACAATTATGGTTTTTCATGGATGGGTGTACTATAATAGGTGGGAAGCCATAAAAGCACTGAGCTCACATATAAACAGTTCGAAGATGGTTTAGATATGCCTAGAAGAGTCCAGAAGAACATTGTCACCCTCCTAGGACACATAGAAGGAGAAATGAACGAAACATCAGATAAACTGGTAAAAAAAGAATACCAGAAGTAGAATCAGAAGTATAGCAATCTCAGAAAAACTAAGAAAATAAATGGAGAAAGAAAAATCTAAGTACTGGAGACAAGCTGAGACTTTAGTAAAAAAAAAATCAATAGATAATATCTAAATTTTCGTCATGTCCCTAAGTTTTATCTATTATCTAATAATTACATGTGGTACTGATAAACGAAACCAATTATTACAATAAATGTTTGGAATTAAAATATTTGTAATAGAAAACTTAATTAGCATGGCATTAACTTACCCGTTCAGGTAGGTACACACTGCTTGTGCTACATTTAAATTTATAATTCCACGAAAATTAAATGCAAAAATGTTTTCACTCAATCAACGCCGCTTTTAATATAATAATTGTTTATCGACATTCAAGGAATTGTATACTTAAATGAGACAGCTGCTTTTCCGACCTTCAACGGTTTTATGATGGTATTGGAGATGACGTAAATACGTATTTGATTATATATGTCGCTATCCAATCGTTGTCGATAATTATAAAACTATTTTATAGATTTGTCTCCACCAATAGTTCAATATAATCTTTCTTAGTACAGATACAGAAAAACTTTTTTGATAAATACCTACCTATCTAATTTGAAAAGTATTATTTTATAAAACAATGACGAAACATCTGGGTAATTATCGTAATATTAATTTGCACCGTCACCATGCCAACAATTAGATTACGTAATAAGTAGGTATTATACATTATTAAACCTTTTGGTTCAAGCTGTTTTGTTCGGCTGCTGTTATGTTATTAATTAGTAAAATATTAATTTAAAATGCAAGAGGTTCTGGCTTTCGGGAAAAAAATAGACTGCTTCTCGATAGCAGTCATGGTATTTTTTTGATATTGTTTATTATAACAAGATCTCTCTAAAACGAGGTATCGAAAGATGCTTTATGGGTAGAAGTTATAGTAAAGTTTTCTTGTCTTTTTAATGGCGCAATCTAGAAGTTGCTACTACTTTTTGTTTTTGAGTTATGAGTCAAAATCTGAGACCATGTCATAACGTTCGATTCACTAGTCGCTACAAGGCAAGATACATTTTTTAGAAATTTTCTGATGGTAGATTCGTTTTCAGGAGGGTCAAGTTAGTCTAAATCCAGATTTTCAGCTCATTCGGAGAGATTTTAAAAATTTTCATTTTTTTGAAGGAAGGTATAGGTATGAAAAAAAGTCGATTTTACGAAGGTCATTTTTCGGTTATGATAAAATTGGTAAAAATTACGATAGAGAATTGAAATTTTTAGGGTTTTTAGGAAATTTTCTTGGCTTTTTAACGGCGTAAACTAGAAGTTGTTCAGATTTTTTGTTTTTGAGTTATGAGTCAAAATCTGAGACCATGTCATAACGCTCGATTTACTAGTCGCTACAAGGCAAGATAAATTTTTTAGAATTTTTCTGATTGTAGATTTGTTTTCAGGAGGGTCAAATTAGTCTAAATCCATATTTTCAGCTTATTCGGAGAGATTTTAAAAATTTTCATTTTTTCGAAGGAAGGTATAGGTATGGAAAAAAGTCGATTTTACGAAGGTCATTTTTCGGTTAGGATAAAATTGGTAATAGTTATAATAAAAAATTGAAATTTTTAGGGTTTGTAGGAAATTTTCTTGGCTTTTTAATGGCGTAAACTAGAAGTTGTTAAGATTTTTTGTTTTTGAGTTATGAGTCAAAATCTGAGACCATGTCATAACGTTCGATTTATTAGTGGCTACAAGGCAAGATAATTTTTTTAGAAATTTTCTGATGGTAGATTCGTTTTCAGGAGGGTCAAATTAGTCTGAATACAGATTTTCAGCTCATTCGGAGAGATTTAGAAAATTTTCATTTTTTTGAAGGAAGGTATAGGTATGGAAAAAACTCGATTTTACGAAGGTCATTTTTCGGTTAGGATAAAATTGGGAATAGTTATAATAAAAAATTGAAATTTTTAGGCTTTGTAGGAAATTTTATTGGCTTTTTAACTGCGCAAACTAGAAGTTGCTAAGATTTTTTATTTTTAAGTTATGAGTCAAAATCTGAGACCATGTCATAACGCTCGATTTACTAGTCGCTACAAGGCAAAATAAATTTTTTAGAAATTTTCTGATGGTAGATTCGTTTTCAGGAGGGTCGAGTTAGTCTAAATCCAGATTTTCAGCTCATTCGGAGAGATTTAGAAAATTTTCATTTTTTTGAAGGAAGGTATAGGTATGGATAAAACTCGATTTTACGAAAGTCATTTTTCGGTTAGGATAAAATTGGTAATAGTTATAATAAAAAATTGAAATTTTTAGGGTTTGTAGGAAATTTTCTTGGATTTTTAATGGCCTAAACTAGAAGTTGTTAAGATTTTTTGTTTTTGAGTTTTAAGTCCAAATCTGAGACCATGTCATAACGTTCGATTTACTAGTGGCTACAAGGCAAGATAATTTTTTTAGAAATTTTCTGAATGTAGATTCGTTTTCAGGAGGGTCGAGTTAGTCTAAATCCAAATTTTCAACTTATTCGGAGATATTTTAAAAATTTTCATTTTTTCGAAGGAAGGTATAGGTATTGAAAATAGTCGATTTTACGAAGGTCATTTTTCGGTTAGGATAAAATTGGTAATAGTTATAATAAAAAATTGAAATTTTTATGGTTTGTAGGAAATTTTCTTGGCTTTTCAATGGCGTAAACTAGAAGTTGTTAAGATTTTTTGTTTTTGAGTTATGAGTCAAAATCTGAGACCATGTCATAACGTTAGGATAAAATTGGTTAGAACATACAAATCCCAATTAAATTAAAGGTTAGAAGAAAGAAAATATAATTTTTACATGAACAACACAAGTAAAATGAAAATGAATTACATATAGTACCTTAAAATTTGTAGCACATTTTGGTTTTGATTGTCTTTTACATGAATTAACAGTTGATGTGAGAAACAACACTTATATAAACAAAACTTTATTAACTATTACACAACTGTTGAAAATGAATTAAGAAGATGACAAAATACGAACTAATTATTTACATTTTATTTTAATTCTTATTTACCGACGTTATCAAAAGCTAATATGATAAAATATGGTTAATCTACATGTTATATAAGAACACACAGTAACGCCGATGTAAACTCAGTGAAATATAACATTTGTAATACAAAAATAGAATCGAGAATACAAATCAATAAATTTTAAACGAAAATAAACTATGTAGTTTAATAAATGAAACATTTTGTTTATATTACTCGTAGAGGAAACTGTGGCTATGGATACGTGACCTTGGGTTTATTTAATTATACTAATGCAACTCGACAATGTAAATTTCTATTTAGTGGGTTAAAAGAAACAAAAGTGTACCATAAATCATCATATTTACTAAGACTTATTTTTTGAAAAACATTCTTTGATATATCTTACTTGTTTTGAGCAAATTTTGCTGCCAAATTTTTGTTAGAATCTTTTCGAGATTCATTTTCAGGAGATAATTAAAAATTTTGATTTTGTAGTGTTTTTTTTGGTTTTATTTTCCATTGTTGATATCGATACTTTGAGTTTGAGATTTTGCAACTTTGTTAATATTTCAGATAAAAGGATAAAATTTTGTGCAAACTATAAGGAAATTTTCTTAAGAATCCAATGCTGCCAATAAAAATTAGTTAGGAATAATTTTGTTTCTCTAATCATAAAAAATGTAAGACCTTATCATGTTTGCAAAAGTTGGTCGAAATTTACAGCAATGTCTATGTGAAAGTACAATAACGATACTTATCAAATTTAAGTATTTCATAGAATAATTTTTTAACCGGAGGTCTCTGTGTCTACAAAGAACAAAGTTATGATCGAAAAACCGAAGGCATGTTTTTTTCTACGATTTTTACTTTTTGAGTTATCCGTCAAAAACTGATAGCATGTCATAACTCTCGATTCACTAGTCGCTATCAGGCAAGATAAATATTTAAAAATTTTTCTGATCGCAGTTTCGTTTTCAGGAGGGTCGAATTAGTCTAAATTCATTCGGAGAGATTTTTATTGTTTCGAAGGAAGGTATAGGTATGAAAAAAAAGGCGATTTTACGAAGGTCATTTTTCGGTTAGGATAAAATTGGTAATAGTTATAATAAAAAACTAAAATTTTCAGGGTTTGTAGGAAATTTTCTTGGCTTTTCAATGGCGCAAACTAGAAGTTGCTAAGATTTTTGTTTTTGAGTTATGAGTCAAAATCTGAGACCATGTCATAACGTTCGATTCACTGGTCGCTACAGGGCAAGATAAATTTTTTAGAATATTTCTGATGGTAGATTCGTTTTCAGGAGGGTCTAATTAGTCTAAATCCAGATTTTCAGCTTATTCAGAGATATTTTAAAATTTTTCATTTTTTCGAAGGAAGGTACAGTCGGCTTTAGAATAGCATATACATGTTAAAGATGAATTTCGTTTACCTACCGAAGTTATAAAAACGCCCTTCTTATACAACAAAGGAATGGCAATTTTTAAAACGCCTTCATTAAATGGTTTTGGGAGATTAAGTGTATTTACAATGGTCGGTCATGTCCCGAATAAATAGGTTTTTTTCGCATTTTTGTACTGATATAATAAAAAAAAAGGAATTATAATCCTAAACAAACCTTTATTATCGAGGGTTCCAAACTAAATGAAGATGTGGGCGTGGACAACTGTTTAACTGATTTCAAATTTATTATTATTTAAACCGTGATTGGTTGCACAAAAAAAAGGCTGTCTATTCAATGTAAGCGATTTGAGTTTGAAAATGTATATGCAATTCTGAAGCCGATAGTACCTATAGGTATGGAAAAAAGTCGATTTTACGAAGGTCAATTTTCGGTTAGGATAAAATTGGTAATAGTTATAATAAAAAATTGAAATTTTCAGGGTTTGTAGGAAATTTTCTTGGCTTTTCAATGGCGTAAACTAGAAGTTGTTCAGATTTTTTGTTTTTGAGTTATGAGTCAAAATCTGAGACCATGTCATAACGTTCGATTCACTAGTCGCTACAAGGCAAGATAAATTTTTTAGAATATTTCTGATCGTAGATTCGTTTTCAGGAGGGTCAAGTTAGTCTAAATCCAGATTTTCAGCTCATTCGCAGAGACTTAGAAAATTTTCTTTTTTTGAAGGAAGGTATAGGTATGGAAAAAAGTCGATTTTACGAAGGTCATTTTTCGGTTATGATAAAATTGGTAATAGTTATAATAAAAATTTGAAATTTTCAGGGTTTGTAGAAAATTTTCTTGGCTTTTCAATGGTGCAAACTAGAAGTTGCTAAGGTTTTTTGTTTTTGAGTTATGAGTCAAAATCTAAGACCATGTCATAACGTTCGATTCATTAGTCGCTACAAGGCAAGATCAATTTTTTAGAAATTTTCTGATGGTAGATTCGTTTTCAGGATGGTCAAATTAGTCTAAATCCAGATTTTCAGCTCATTCGGAGAGATTTAGAAAATTTTTATTTTTTTGAAGGAAGGTATAGGTATGGATAAAAGTCGATTTTACAAAGGTCATTTTTCGGTTAGGATAAAATTGGTAATAGTTATAATAAAAAATTGAAATTTTCAGGGTTTGTAGCAAATTTTCTTGGCTTTTCAATGGCGGAAACTAGAAGTTGCTAAGATTTTTTGCTTTTGAGTTCTGAGTCAAAATCTGAGACCATGTCATAACGTTGGATTCACTAGTCGCTACAAGGCAGGATAAATTTTTTAGAAATTTTCTGATGGTAGATTCGTTTTCAGGAGGGTCGAGTTAGTCTAAATCCAGATTTTCAGCTCATTCGGAGAGATTTAGAAAATTTTTATTTTTTCGAAGGAAAGTATAGGTATGGAAAAAAGGCGATTTTACGAAGGTCATTTTTCGGTTAGAATAAAATTGGTAATAGTTATAATAAAAAACTAAAATTTTCAGGGTTTGTAGGAAATTTTCTTGGCTTTTCAATGGCGCAAACTAGAAGTTGCTCAGATTTTTTGTTTTTGAGTTATACGTCAAAAACTAGGACCATGTCATAACACTCGATTCACTAGTCGCTACAAGGCAAGATAAATTTTTTAGAAATTTTCTGATTGTAGATTCGTTTTCAGGAGGGTCAAATTAGTCTGAATCCAGATTTTCAGCTCATTCGGAGAGATTTCGAAATTTTTCATTTTTTCGAAGGAAGGTATAGGTATGGAAAAAAGTCGATTTTACGAAGGTCATTTTTCGGTTAGGATAAAATTGGTAATAGTTATAATAAAAAATTGAAATTTTTAGGGTTTGTAGGAAATTTTCTTGGCTTTTCAATGGCACAAACTAGAAGTTGCTAAGATTTTTTGCTTTTGAGTTCTGAGTCAAAATCTGAGACCATGTCATAACGTTGGATTCACTAGTCGCTACAAGGCAGGATAATTTTTTTAGAAATTTTCTGATGGTAGATTCGTTTTCAGGAGGGTCAAGTTAGTCTAAATCCAGATTTTCAGCTCATTCGGAGAGATTTAGAAAATTTTTATTTTTTCGAAGGAAGGTATAGGTATGGAAAAAAGGCGATTTTACGAAGGTCATTTTTCGGTTAGGATAAAATTGGTAATAGTTATAATAAAAAATTGAAATTTTTAGGGTTTGTAGGAAATTTTCTTGGCTTTTCAATGGCGCAAACTAGAAATTGCCAAGAAATTGCTAAGGTTTTGGTACAAAAAATAAATAAATAAAAAATCATTTTTTATATTAAAATCCCTTAAAACAGTATTAAGTTAGGAATATATGTAATACATTTAATAAAAAAATACGTAATAAACTAATTACACTAAAAAATATCACCGGGAAAATAATTTCATTGTAGCAACACCATACTGCTGTGTGGTTACGTTCTCTTTACTCAGGGAGTGCATAAACTTTTTGATAACTATCCGCAGCAATTTTTTTAAGTTGTTCTGAAGTAGCTCTGCCAGTTTCCATAACCATATTGTAGAATACACTGTTTTTATTTTGAAGAAGGTTATGTGGATGATCAAACTCTGCTACTCTTCCAGCATCCATTACCAATACCTTGTCTGAATCCATGATGGTGTTCAATCTATGTGCGACTGTTATTACAGTACAATCTAAGAATTTCTTACGAATAGCTTTTTGAATCAAAACGTCGGTCCTACAACAGAAAAATTCGCTTTAAAATATATTATTATAAAAATCAATTACAGAGAGGCTGCGAGCAAATATCGATTCCAGTGGGTCTCAATGTTATCAGAATGATGGGAACAGATAAAACGACGAAAAATGCGACATATATACAGAGGAACAAAATATCAACTCTTGGAGTGCTCATGGAAGGAAAGATAGAAGACGAAAATGTTAATTGATTAAAAATGTACGAGAATGGATTGAACACATATTAGGAACAGCAATGAAGATGGCACCTAAGGAAGAAGACACATACTCTAAAAAAATATTGATAACAACATAAGTTGTTTAAATAAACATATAGAAGATTACAATGGATATAATACTGTCTGTAATTGAAGGATAATTAAAAAATGATGCCTAGAGTCTCAAAGGTTACATTTCCAACCAAAATTCCCATTTTTTAAATTATTTAAAATAATTTTTTGTTAACTTACTGAGGATCTACATTAGCAGTAGCTTCATCCAACATTAATACTTTATTATTTTTGATAATGGCTCTAGCCAAGCAAATCAATTGCCTTTGCCCCACACTGTAGTTTGAGCCCCTATCCATGACCCTATTCTCTAATCTATTTATGATATTTGAAGGATCTTTCAGCTCAACGTCCTCGATGGCTCTATACAAAACATCGTCTGTGTATTCATCGAATGGATCTAAATTGTACCTCAAAGTACCAGAGAAGAGAACTGGATCTTGAGGGATTATGGAAATCTTTAACCGCAAATTTTGCAGATTTATATCTTGCGTATCGATGTCGTCGATTTTTATGCTACCTTCGATAGGTGCTAGTCTAAAAAGTGCTTGAATTAATGATGATTTTCCTGCTCCAGTTCTTCCAACAACACCAACCTTGAACAAAAAATTTAATAAGAATCATAATTATAAGGAATCTCTAATAATTACTTTTTCTCTGGGTTTAAAAGTTAAATCCAAGTTCTTCAAAACTAGAGGTCCTTGTTCAAAATACCGTAAGCTCATATTTTTTAATATTATTTCACCATTACGTGGCCAGTTTTTAGGAGGAGTTTTAGGTTTGGCCGGCTGGATTTCTTTCTCCAAAGTCTTGTACTCCAGTACCCTTTCTACGCTCATTAATTGATTGGTTACTTCGGCAGATTGACGCATGCCCCATTGCAAAAAAGTTGTTAAGGCCGTAGCTTGAGTGATGGCTAAACCAACTTCTCCTCCAGTCATATTAAGTACTTAAAACAAAGAAAAAATTTAATACAACAATTAGATAAGTAATAACTAAGTTTAGAATTACCTTCGCCAAAGAATAAGAAACTAAAAGTTAACAGTGCTAAGAAAATAGCACAAAACATGTCTAAGTAATAACCAAATGCAGTGCTAGCAACAATATACATGTAATAAGCACTAGAATGATAATCTTGATGTTGATCGAATTCTTCTGTGAGAGTATTTTGAGCCTCAAACGCTCTAATCGTTGTTAAACCGTCTATGGTAGCTTTTAAATGTGAAAATACTGGGCTCCGCACTAAAAACAGAAATAATTATTAAAAACTACTATTTATAGCATAACCATCTCTAAAACGTATAGGCTTGTGATATATCATTTGAAAGGTCTCTTCATTCTCTATTCAAAAATGTTATTGTTTTTAAATTTTATGCAAAAATTAACATAAAAAAAATTAAAATCATGTTGTTACCGAAATTCGCTAAAATATACTCGAAACTTATTACAATATACTTAAAACTTATTTCCCGTTTAGGTCTTGATAATGAGAAAGTGAACAAAAACCATAGCAATGTGGTTTTTAGATAGTAACCATTAAAAAACTTTAAAGAATTTCCGTGGCAACGCTATTTTAACAAGCAGTAGTAAATTGTTTTATTTAAGTTGTCATTGTTGTAATTTAAGTATAAAGTTTGTTCAATTTAATTCTGAAAAATGGTTAGATTAACGGAAATGCATAAAATAACAGTTTTACAAATGATTGGTTACGGAGATAACATCCGAACACAACAGGAAGTAACTCGCCTATTTTATGAGAAATTTCCTAATTTACCGCCTATATCCCAAAGAACTATAAGTAAAATAGAAAAGCAGTTTCGCGAGTTTGGTCATGTAAGGCAGATAAAAAAAGCAGCTGCCAATGCACTGAGTGATGAACTAATTAGATGTGTTGCTTGAGTTTCAGGAAAACCCACATACATCGAGTAGACAGGCATCCACTACATTCAATGCTAGCCATACATCGATAGCAAACATATTAAAAGAAAATAAATTGCATCTGTATAAGATGATACCTACTCAGGAGCTCATGGAAGACGATTTTGATGATAGGAGAACTTTTTTTTGTGAGCAAATGATGGACATGTTCGATAACAATATTATCCAATTAGAAGACGTTATGTTTTCTGATGAGTGTACTTTTTTACTTAACGGTCATGCTAATCAGCAAAATTGCCGCTACTGGTCCACGGAAAATCCTCACTGGATGAGAGGAGAATACACTCAATACCCTCAAAAGTTTAATGTTTGGGCAGGGATTGTAGGGAACAATATCATTGATCCCTTTTTTTTGTTGAGAGCAACTTGAATGGCAACAATTATTTGGCACTACTTCAAAATGATGTCATTCCAACGTTGGCAAATTTATATCCTGATCCAGGTAACCATCAAGTTCAAGCGAATCCGATATGGTTTCAGCAGGATGGAGCACCACCACATTACCAACTTAATGTCCGGCAGTACCTCGATACAATATTTCCCAATCGGTGGATAGAGAGGCGAGGATCGATTGAATGGCCAGCGCGATCACCTGATCTTACATTATTAGATTTCTTTTTATTAGAATATGTGAAGAGCCATGTGTACAAAACTAAACCTTCTGATTTAAATGACTTAAAAGAACGAATAACGCTTGCGATTAGGTCGATCACGCCTGATATGTTAAATAATGTTAGAAGACAGTTTTATTTGAGATTAGGATGTTGCCAAGACGTTCGCGGAGAACATTTTGAACATCTACTTCATTAACATTCATAGTTCTTTTTCGTGTTCTACATTTTATTACGTTTTGCATTACATTTTAGTTTTTGATTGTATTGTAGCGAATTTCGGTAACAACATGATTTTAATTTTTTTTTATGTTAATTTTTGCATCAAATTTAAAAACAATAACATTTTTGAATAGAGAATGAAGAGACCTTTCAAATGATATATCACAAGCCTATACTTCCCATTTAAAAAATTGGGGGTTGTACCTGTCATTCTAAGGGGGTTGAAGGTAGGGGTTGCATTTTCACGTTAAAGAATGTCAAGTTATAATTTAAATTTGACGTGTTTCGGGATTTTTTATAAATATGTACAGTAACCGAAATAATGAATTTATTCCATTTGGCTTTTACACACTGTATAGTTTTAGTCACTTTTTTCTAATCAGAAAAGCTTAGAAATAATTTTTTTACTACTGAAATTCACAAAAAATAGATTTTTTAAGCGAGTGTCACAAAAAATGAAGTTTTACGGATCTATTAACGTCCCTAAAGTGTATCTTTTTTGGCGGCTTTTTTACTTTACGGCCGCTGTTTTACTTTACGGCCGCTTTTTTACTTTACGGCCGCTTTTGCAAACAAAGTCATTATGAGGGCAACCTACTAGACACATTTAATTTGCTTATTTGAGTTATTTCCACGTCCGATATTAAGATTGTCAAATTATGAAGGCGGCCTACTAGACTCACTTAATTTGCATGTTTGGGTTATTTACCCATAAAACAAATAATGCCCTAATTTATTAACTTCGTTATGACCCAACTTCTGTTTATCATACTTACTGTAAGTAATTCTGTACACATATTTGTTACTTAATAATACACTTTTCATTTGGTTAATAAATATTTGAATCTAATCTTCCAGTTTCGTCTCTGTTTAGAAACAAAATTGTAAAAAAAAGTTGTTACCTATTTGATGAGACACTCGCTTAAAAAATTTTGTGTGCACCTCAGCCGTATGATCTTTTTTGGCCTCACCTGAAATTTGCTTGTCCTCGGCTACGCCTCGGCCGCAAATTTCAGATTCGGCCAAAAAAGATCAACATTACGGCCTTGGTACACAAATAACTATTTCTCTTTGTATTTTATTTATTCTGTAAATATTAGCCTTAAAGGAAATTGTGACTGAGATTCCAAATGTACCTAGTTTTCGTTAGCTAAAAGTCAATATGTTTAACTTTCATTGGAATTTCAATGATGATGTGGTCATAAGAACGGTTTTACATGTTTTGTAGAGCGTAAAGTGAGTCATTTTATGAATTGACTGTTGAGTATATCTTTTATTCAAAGTCTGGGATTACAGCTTAACTTCGCTCCCTATTATATATAAACGATCTTTCTACTTACGTAACCCATGGTCAAGTGATCATGTTCGCCAATTACAGTGGCATCCACTACTGCAGAGGACTTACTCAAACAGATAAAAACTACTATACAACAGTTTAAGAGTTGGTGTAGAATAAACAGACTTATTATGAATGAAGATAAAACTGAGTTGATTCACTTTCATTTGTCTAATAATCCTCAAAATCTGGGACCATCATTGCAACTTAAAAGTACTGTTAAGTTATTAGGCACCTATATTGATTCAGATTTAAAGTTCACTTCACATGTAGACCAAGTGTGTTCTCAACTAAATAAAGCATTTTATGCAATTTTACAAATGAAAAATGTTTTAAATGAAGCAGGTTTGTTAAATATGTATTACGCATATGCATACAGCCACATATCATTTAATATAATTGCTTGGGGAATTTCGACAAACTGGGAACGTGTATTTAAATGTCAGAAACGCATAATTAGACTAATATTTAGTCTGAGTTATCGAGAAAGCTGTAAAGAAACTTTTAAGTCGAAAAAATTTCTTATTTACAATTGTTTTTTACCCTAGATGAATTTTTTTTTGGCCTTGCAAAATGATCCCATTTAACCACGATTATTTTTTTATCAATTACTTATTATTTCATTTATTTTGATTTATAATCTAATCAGCTGCATTTTCAAATCAAAATATTCCGAAAACGGTATATAATATCGAGTTTTACCAAGAGTACCCTTTTGGTGCAGAATTAAACGATGTTTATGTTCACTTGGAGTTTTGACTAATATTTCTACCCTAAAAAAAGTTATGTTGAATAATACGTTGTATGAATCGTGTAACTAGCGCCCTCTATGAGAGTTAGTTATAAAAACAAATTCATGGGATATATATCAGCTTCCAAAACATATTCGTATAAAATTTCATTGCAATGGTGCCAGTAGTTTCGGCAAAATCGTAAGAAATGTGTAATTTTTTATTTTCTTCAACGCCCTTTATCTTGAAAACGGATGGCGTTAGAAAAAAATTTTACTAAGCAAACCCCAATTATTTTTCAGTTTTTTACCTATCCTAGAGACGGTGTTACCCTTTTTTGAAACACCCTGGATTTTGTTACATTGTAGTTTATAATTGTTTTTATCTTTACACACTATTTTAATTTTTTAAATCTCTTTGTAATATGTTTTGACCTGCCTTTAATATAAAGCTATCTATCTAACTATCTATAATTAAATTTACTTACTTATTCCTTCCAATCTCTTGATGTTTGTTGACGATCTTAAGTACACATGCCTCATGAAACCAAATATAACAGACAAAACGAAAATTAATATTAAAAAGTAAGGATTAACTACAACAATTAACAATAACGATCCAAACATTGACAGAAGAATCTGAAATCCAAAAAAAATTCTAATTTAATATTTGTAAATACGATATCTGATAAAATTAGTTTGGATCAAAAAAAGTAACATACTTGCGCTGAATCCATGATAGCTTTTGGTAGCAATTCATCAATGGCACCTAGATCTTTCGAGAATCTGTTCATTATTCTCCCACCTGGGTTGGTATCGAAGAAACGCATCGTAGTTTCAATTACATTGTTAAAAATTACGTAATGCAGTTTTATAGAACTTAACATTGCTAACTTGTAGAACAATAAAGATCTGCTCAATACTATAACTAATAGAGCACCCAAAATAACAGAGTAGATGTAAAGGCAGTTCATTTGTGAAAGGTATATTGAAGGTATGATAAAATTAGGAACAGATGCATTCGCAGCTCTGAATTCTTCAACATTAACCCAGTAACTAACCCAATAATCCACACCGCTGGCTGAAAGCTGGGCACCTAAAAATATTTAACAAAAATATAATGCAAGATAGAAATGTAACAAATTTTATTTACCTATGAATAGTAGTACGACAAATAGCACTGCGAAAACATTGGAACCAGCCATCATGTATTTAAATAATAAAGATCCATGGACTTTTCCTTTGGAAGACTCTTCTTGGAGATCCTTAACGTCGAATTCCTGTTTTTGGTCTTCGTTATCATCGTCATTTTCAACAATGTTCAAATCTGGTAGGGTATCTACTATGCTCATCGCGCTTATTAAACTGCCAATTGAATCTTTGCGACTCTAGAAATAATAAATAACAATCATTATATCATACAGTGTTTATTAATATAAAGAAAAATTATATTACTCTTTGTGACATTTGTCTGGAATAGTTAACGGTTTCTATTTTTTTGGGCTGCTCTGTATTTTCTGGTTCGGCAGTCAAAAGTTTAGCATACATGTTGTCACTCGCAGCCAGAAAATTGAAAGTTCCCTCATCTTCGATACGACCCTAAAATAAGGTGAGTTGTTGTTTTTACAAATAAATAAATTTATTTTAAAATGTTTACTTACGTTATTTAAAATAATTATATTATCGGCATTTTTTAAATAATGAACTTGGTGAGTAACCAAAATTCTAGTTTTATTTGCTAGGTAACCGTTGATACATTTTTCGTATAAATGTTTTGAAACGTGGATGTCCACTGCTGATAATGGATCGTCCATTAGATAAATATCTGCTTCTCTGTAAACTGCTCTAGCCAAGTTGATTCTTGCCTTTTGACCACCACTCAAAGATGCACCTCTATCACCTAAAATATACACAAGATTTTTTTATTTAAATCTTAAAATAAACTCGCATTATACAGGGTGAGTAATAACTATTGGGACATAGACTAAGGACAGGTTATTTGGGCCAAAATATGGCTATTGGGCCCAATATGCCTTAATATAATGTTGCTGAGAAAAAAGATACAGGGTGTTAAAGTTAATTTTTGTTTTTCGTTTTTTGCTAATAGTTTCCCTGTATATTTATAAATTGATAACAAAATTGGCACAGGGGTATAATCTTAGACAAGAAATAGTATTTTATTTACAATTCCACTATCAAACACCAAACTAATAAACAAAGTTGTAAGGTTTCCGTTTTGACGATAAATCAAAACTAAACACACTTTAACTTAAAAGAACTCACAAGAACTTAAACTAAATGTTCTACATGGTCTCCTCCGATTTCTATGCCTTTTCTAATTCTTTTTATAAAGGATTTTCGGAGGTTAAAAAAATGTTATTCTGTCCCCTTATAAGATTAACTGCATTTTGAATGTATCTCCAAAGTTCGTCTCGTGTATTAATTTCATTGGCATAAACTAAGGACTTCATATGTCCCCAAAAATAAAAATCTAGCGGGTTGTACTCAAGACTTCTTGGTAGCCATTGAAAATCACTGCCTCTGCCAATCCATCCTTGAGGAAATACGACATTAAGATGATTTCTAACAGCTAATGAAAAATGAGGTGGCGCTCCATCCTGCATAAACCACATTTTTCTTCTTACATCCAGTGACAGATCATCTAAAATATCACTAAGAGTATTTTCCAAAAAGAATAAATAAGAATCTCCATTTAAATTCGGAGGAAGAACATAAGGCTCTAGTAGTTGGTCGGCTATAATGCCACACCAAATATTCAATTTAAATTCATGCTGAAAATGTCTAGCTTTAATAGCATGCGGGTTTTCTTCTTCCCAATAATGACTATTTCGCCAATTAAAAACCCCTCGTCTGGTAAAAGTTGCTTCGTCGGTGAACATAAGATTCTTAATAAAGTGTCTGTCATTGCGATGTTTATTCAGAATACGTTGGCAAAACTGTAACCGTCGTGGAAGATCTGTTTGAAGTAAATTTTGAACAGGAGTGAAGTGATAAGGATGGAGGTTCTCTTTTTTTAGAATTCTAATTATAGACGACTGACTTACTCCTATTGCTGCTGATAGATGTCGTGAACTTATTTCAGGATTTTCATCTACTCGAACCAAAAGTTCATCTTCTTGATTAGGTGTGATTTGTTTCGGTCGACCACCCCGATTTTTAGTGTGAAATGACCCAGTTTCACCTAAACTACGATATAATCTTGCAAAAGTTTTGTGATTTGGTTGCCTTCTGTTTGCGTATAACATTCCATAACTTCTGGCTGCCGAGCGACCGCAACAATTTTCTTGCGCGTATACGCAAATCATATTTCGCATTTCTTCATTAGTAAAATGATTTTGACGAGGCATTTCAATCAAAAAAAGTAATGATTACTTTTAAAAAATGCAACATTACACTACACTGTCACATCAAAAATAATTTACTCTGAACAAATGACATTTACCAACAACAATTATCTGACAGTCCAAAGCATACTTTTCATAAATGAATTAATATTTGAAATCCTTTTTTAAGACTCTAAACAGTTCAACTGCGTTTTTATCGAAAACGGTTGAAATTATCATATTTAAACAAGAGTACCTACCAATTTTACGTAAAAATGATGTTTACGTCATATTTTCTAATAAAAATTACTAAAAAATTTCATCAGAAAAAGTTTAGACTCAATTTGATCATTAGGAATGATCCACGTGGCGCCCTCTATGACAAAACGTAAAATTGTAAATAAAATACTATTTCTTGTCTAAGAATATACCCCTGTGCCAATTTTGTTATCAATTTATAAATATACAGGGAAACTATTAGCAAAAAACGAAAAACAAAAATTAACTTGAACACCCTGTATCTTTTTTCTCAGCAACATTATATTAAGGCATATTTGGCCCAATAGCCATATTTTGGTCCAAATAACCTGTCCTTAGTCTATGTCCCAATAGTTATGACTCACCCTGTAAAACAGAGTTAATATAATTTCCATTAGAATTAATTGTCTGTTGGTTTCACAAGAGGGAAACAAATATTAAAGGAAAAGTTAATTGTCCAAATCCTAAAACTATTCCTGATTACGTTTGAATATAGTTTTCTTTTACAGGAGTTGAACATTTATTGCATATTTATACACACCTACTAAGGTTAGATCACCATTTTCAAACTGTTCGAAATCCCTTTCCAATGCGCAAGCGCTAACAACTTCGTGGTAACGTTTCTTGTCGAATTCCTGACCAAAAAGTATATTTTGACGAACAGTAGCAGCAAATACCCAAGGTTCTTGCGATGCATAGGAAATGTGTCCATTAATTTTCATATTTCCATTGGTAACATCAAGTTCACCTAAAACAATCCAACTAAAACTTTTTCTACGAAATTAATTCATCAAACTTACCTAAAATTGTTTGTAACAAAGAACTTTTTCCACTTCCTACAGGTCCGATAATACCGACCATTTGTCCGTCAGAAACATTTAAATTAATATTTTCAAGAGCATAATCGCTGTAACTGATATTCCATTTGACTGACAGATTTTTTAAACTGATCATCTCCGTGAAATCGTCCACACTTTTTATATTCCCGTTAGTGTAGGTTAAAGGTTTCTTGGGTTCAAATTCTTCGCTTAGGAGAAAATCTCTTATTCTTTTGATAGCCACGAAAAGTTCTGCCATTTCGGAGATTCCTCTGGAGAACATCGTCGACATCGACATGGACAACAAGTTGAAGTAAGACATTATAACAAATACCTACAATTATAATTTCTTAGTACAAAAAATAAACAAAAAAAGTGTATATTCTTACCTTGGCAGCTGTTATTTCTTCTCCTGATAATATAAGCGTTAACATTGTTACGAATAAGGCAAGTCTAGTTGTGAACAAATTGAATGCCATATACAAAGCACGCACGTATGAAGATTTTGTAATGTACTTAATTTCAGCCTTTCTCGCCAGACGAATAATTTTCCTAAATGGATTTTCCCAAGCATACATCTTGATTACTTGTATTCCTGATATAATTTCGTCCATTAGTCTGATTCTTTCGTCTGTTTTAGCAGCAGTCTGTTTTCTATATCTAGCAGAAAGTTTACCAGTGTAACCTATAAAATATTGGAAAGCAATTTAATACTTTAATTACTTAATTACTTACTACTTACTTTGAATTAAGGCTACTACAAAAACTGTAAGAATTCCTACAACACTAGGATATCCAGTCTCATTATACAACAGTCCCATTATTATTAAAGATCCTAAGGGTGCAATCCACATTTGATGGACAAATAGGGAGACAAGATCGAATCTGCTGACGTCATTAGATAGAAGATTCACAATTTTTCCGGAAGCCGTATCGCCTAGAGCCGTCTTGCTTAGTTTTAATGCCTTTACAAAGAAAAAACGAAATTAATAATGTCTTAAAGTTGCCATTTCCAATATGGAACCCAAATTACCGTCGGTCGAATATTTAAGGAATATTTAAAGATTGTTTCTAGTTAAATATTTGAAACTAAATTTTTTTACCCTAATAGGCCTCCTCTGGGAGACGCGCTCCAAAATTTGAGAAGCTAAATTTTTCCTAAGAAAATAATAATCATTTAAAAATAAAGAAAAACAGTACCTTTCTATACATAAGAGCACAACAAGCTGCCCTGATTCTCATTCCTCCGTGAAATCCTTCCAACATATATTGTCCTCCAACCGAAAAATTGAGAACATTAGTCAAAACGATTAGGCCAGCGTATACGGCAGCTTCGTTTCTAGTAATTTCCGCATCTGGCTTAAAATAAGCCAATAATTTACCCAGCATTAAGGGTTGCACTATTTTGAAAACAAGATCTGTCAGAGCCACCATCACGCCTATTTTAATATATTCTACCCAAAACGTAGATACTAAAGCTTTCAGTAGACTTGGTTTGGAATTTGTTCTCTTGGATTTTTCTATTTGTATATCCCATTTTCTGTTGGAATAAAAACAATTGTTATTTACTGATAAAATTTTTAAATATACATTAGAAGCAACTCTAAGCTAAATATTGAAATGGATAATCTTAAGATTCTTAAAATTGGCATTTAAAAATATTTTTAAAATAAACGGCTGTACTATACTGTATTATATACAGAGTGTGGAAAAGCCAAATGGAATAACCTCGTTATTTTGATTGATGTACGTATTTATAGAAAATCCCGAAACACGTCAAATTTAAATTATAAATTGATATTCTTTTAAGTGAAAATTTGATCACTACCTTTAGCCATATTTGAGTAACAGTTACAACCCCCAATCTTTTAAATTTATTGCAAAACTAATATAAAAAAATCAAATAGAAAATTTGAATGTCAATGAAGTAGATATTCAAAATGTTCACCGCGGAAGTTTTGAAAAAACATTCTAATCTTAAACAAAACTGTCTTCTAAAATTAATTAACATATCAGGCATGTATCCTCAGTTGCCTAATAGTTCATAAGGTACTGCGTCTAAAATTCATGCACAATTCAGAGAACTTGGACATGACAAACCATAAAAGAGAAAACCGCACTTCGTTGAAGATATTATGTTAAGTGTCATGGAGAATCCAACGTCAAGTTTCGTCAAATTTCTCGTCAAAATAATGTGAGTCACACAACTGTCCTAAGGTGTTTCCATAAAGGAAAACTTCATCCATATGAATTGACTTTTGTGCAAGAACCAATAGAAGACGATCCAGATCGTAGAATGGATTTCTGTGAAAGAATTATGAATAAATTGAACAGGAATGAAATAGCTGTTGGTACAATTATTTTTTCAGATGAATCAACGTTCACATTGAACGGGGAAGTAAGCAGACAAAACTGTAGATATTGGTCAGAGGAGAATCCTTACTGGATGCGTGAGACACATAATCAGTATCCTCAAAAGTTGAACGTTTGGGCAGGTATCATAGGTGATCATATTATCGGTTCTATTTTTGTAGATGGAAATTTGACAGCCGAAAAATATTTAAACATGATTAGAGACGAAGATGTTCCTGAATGAAAATGAAAATATCTGGTTCCAGCAAAACTAAACTATAACCTACAAGAATCGGCAACCCGCGAGGTCTCAATAGTTTTTGATTTTATATACGAAACAGGAAAGGCATTAAAACATAAAAAGTTGGAACAATAGCTTTGGAAAATAACTCACTTTTGTAGATAATCTCCCAAAAGCTGGCTTCTATCTATTTTTAAGGGATTGTATAAATCTTCTACTTCCAAGTTTTTACTATAACCCTTTTTAAACATATCATACGCAAATCTAAAATTAGAAAATAAAATATAGTGGGGGTTTTATTACTAGAAATAATTATTCACTCACCCAAAAAATAAAACAGATAAAGGATTCGCTTTATCCCTTGGATTGGGATTGAATTTCTCGTGTGTCATCTCCATCTTGGCTGTGTTTTATGTTTTTTTCTACTTATTTGATCTCTAATAAATATTTTTAGGTAGCATAATCCTAAAAAATAAATAAAATCATTAAATACATCGTAATTATTAATAAATTACAGTTTAAAATGTGTTAAATTATATTTTTATAAATAATTTACAATTTAAAAAAATAATAATATTTTTTTTATCATGTATTAACCAAGTATTAAAAGTTTATTAAAAAATTTCTATTTAAAATAATGTTACCTTCCTCAACTCCTTTATAACAGAATGACTGGAAAAATTTAGTACATCAGATATAAGTAAAAATGACTATTTCTTAAAAATTCTTATCTTATCAATTAACCTATTGATTTTAAGCTCGAAAAACATATATAGTAACGAATTAGATAAAACAATCCAACTAAGATTATATAATAATGTGTCGTCGGCTTCATTTAAACCATAAAAGTATTGCATCCATCTTATCTATCATCAGTAATCTAACAACCTAACAACGTTCGTCCTTGACAAAATTCAGCAAATCATTGGATGATTCAGTAAAAAATATATTTTACGAACTGAACAGATTTTTTAAATAATGGTGCCTACAATGAATTTTATTTTAAATTGTTCCATTTAAAAGCTTAGCATTTTATATTGTTCTATTTTTAAAGTAAAACCACAAATTTTAATTGTGTTCTTATCTTGTTTGATTGAAGGAAAAAATAATGCAGTTAAATGAATGATAAAATTTAAAATTAACTTAATTATGTACTAAGGAATATTATTGAATAGCAAATTGTTAGGAAATATCATCGAGGTGGTTTTTGAGCAAGCAGAACAAGTATAAAAAATTTGACTTATCTGGTTGTTTTAATCTATATGCTCTTAAATGTTCGTTAAATCTTACATCAAAATTTCTTTGTGTTTGACCTATATATACAGCATTACACTTTGGACAATTAATTTTGTAAACACCAGATTTTTATAATTTAGGTAATTTTGTTTTTACATTTAACAATTTTATACCAATATTATTTAGTGTTTTAAATGATATTAATGCTGATGTTGCCGATATTATTTTTGAAATTTTATTGGAAATACTTCAACAATATGTAATATTTTTATAACTTTCAATTTCTTTAGTTTGTTTAGGAAATATTAGGTTTAGTAACACTTTCTGTTCTTTCTTATTAATTAATGTATTTATCAAATGAATTGGGTAGCCATTAGATGTAGCTATTTGTTTTATGATATCAATTTCTTTATCAAAGTTAATTTTGTTCATTGGAATTGAAAATGCCCTATGTATCATAGAATTATAAGCTGCTAATTTATGTGTTATAGGATGATTTGAATTATACGGTATGGTTACATCTGTTTGTGTTGGTTTTCTGTATATTGAATAATTTAGTAAATTATAAACTTTTTCAATTTTTAAATCTAGAAAATTAATTGAATTATTTTCTTCAACTTCTAAAGTAAAATTAATTTTAGGATGCAAGGTATTAATATAATTAAAAAATATATCTAACTGTCGTTCGCTACCTACAAATCCTGCTAACACATCATCAATATATCTATACCAAAATACAATATTGTTTTTGTAACTAGAATTAAAGATCATGTTTTCTAAATTATCCATAAAAATATTAGCTAAAATTGGAGAAATGGGACTTCCCATTGGAAGACCCTCATTTTGAATATATACTTTGTTATCAAAAGTAAAATAATTTTGACTAATGCATACATTAAAGGATATTATTCCTGGATGGATATTTCTTTCATCTAATAGCTTTTTAACAAGAACTATACATTCTTTAGGAGGTATTTTAGAGAACATATTAGTTACATCAAATGAAACTAACTTAGTATTATTTTGTAATTTACATTTATCTAACTTTTTTATCAAATCAAATGAATTTTGTACTGAATATTTAGATGTGTAGCCATAATTATTTAGAATAGTATTTAATTTTTTAGCTACCTTAGTATTAGGAGTGTTAACATATGAAACTACTGGTCTAATCGGTTTTGACTCTTTATGTAATTTAATAGTTCCATATAATTCTGGACATTGAGGATTTTTATACTGAAACAAGGCGCCAATAATAAGAAAACAATTTTACAAAGCACTGAAAGATATCTTAATTTCTACACCGAAAAATCTAACTCAATGAATATTCCATGTCAACTCTGTTTGATCTAGCATTGAAATATGTAATAAACGTAGCTTATAAAAAATATACAATAAATAAATGGATTACATATTTTACAACATTTTAAAGTATATAAATGGCATGAAAAATCAATAGATTATTTAAGAATAAGAATTTTCAATTAAAAGTAATAATTTCAAGTAGATATAGGTACCTAGTTAGACGGTAATAAAATCACATCACGTAAACTGAAAGTAGATTGTTTTCTGACAAGATTATTAATATAACCGCAGTTTGTTTATTTTATTTTGCTATTTAAAGGTGAATTTATTAAATGAAATATTTTTTAATCAACGACTACATTATATGCAACACACACAACATACATTGCAAACAGTAGTTAGTTTCTAATTATTTTTGGTTAATAAACATATTGGCAAATATATTTACAAATAATAACCAATAAAACTACATTTTTGTAAAAGAATAGAGCAGAAAACAAGTGTTTTAAAAGAAGTCAGTTTATTATACAGGTTAGCGTTGAAACTATATGGATTTGCAATGTAAATAATTATAATTAGGTATATATATATATATATAAATGAAACTTACAAAGGTTATTTTTTTATATCTATCTGTTTGTAATAAGAAAATCTTAGTATGACTTACTCTTTACAAATATGCACAAACATTTAAATTTATAAATTTGCTAAAACGAACTGCAAAAAAAGATTTTACTCGTTCAACAAATAATAATTGGTTATCGACTTTCAAGGATCTATGTATTTAAATGATACAGCTGGATTTTCAATCTTGGAAATGTGATTGATGTGTGTGGTGGTATTTTATGATTAAAGTGAGGTCGAGAATGAACATATTTCATATATTTTAATTTATAGAACGTTTTTATCATCATTTTAGCACAATAAACAATAATACATTTTTGCCAAACTAATACATAGGTAAATTAGAAACAATTTGTTTTTTACTACAATGTTAAGAAATATATTAATATTGACCTTGTATAATAAGTGTTGTCGATGATAATATTAATTTGTATCATTACTGTACAAACAAATACTAAGATTTTAAGGTTATCTTTGTTAAACAATTATAAATATTACATAATAGGTACCTATTATAACTTTTTATTTAAAAATATTTACTATTTTTTTAAATGTTACCCCATTTGATATTTAATATTATTTTTTTGAAATTAGAAGATATTTATTGAGCAAATAATTAGTTACATAAGTATATTGACTTACAGTTTGGAGTACTTTTTGTTGGTTATAGTATTTTACAAAACATTACACCATGTAAGTAAAATAAAAGATCAAGTATTACACAATTATTGGAAACGAAATAAGGAGATAATGAAAAACGTACTAATTATATACGTTTTATAAAACCTTTCTATTTACATACGTTATCAACAATTTGATAAAAAGTTTAATCTACAAGTTAAATAGTAAAAATTAGGGTAGGGACAAAAATCATTAAATCTTAAATTCAAAAAAACTATTAATAAATAAAATATCAAAAAAAAGTATACACAAACAAGAAACTTGCTGGATAACTTGTGAGCAATTCTCACTTTGGTTGAAACATGTCGCAAAGTTTACTCATGCTTCATTTGAAAATAGAGTATTGCTAATTTTAGATGGTCAAGGCAACCAAAGATACTATCAGGCCCTAAAATATGCAAAGGAGAAAGACATAACCTTAATGTGATTGGCTATATATGCACCCACTGACTTCAACCATTAGATGTAGCATTTTTTGGCCCATTAGACACCTTCTACAATTAAGAAGTTGACCGATTGATGAAAACTAATCTTGGTCGTGTGGTAGAGCCATTTCAGATGGGAAAGATTTTTTTGTAGCATATGGTAAGGCAGCAACCACTGCAATAGAGTGTTCTAGCTTTGCTAAAAGCCAAAAAAATCTATCTATAGAAAGAAAAAATATTTTTGAAACTACGATTTCCAGAGAAAACAAAAAAGAATGATGAGGTCAAGAGAATTCGACTTTCAGAACTTTTACTCCTCCAAAACAAGAACCATCTTCAGAAGGAAGAAAAAAAGAGAAGAAAGCAGGTGTATGAAGAGTTAACAAGCACTCCACAAATGGAAGAAATTAAGTCAAAGTACGAAAATAAAATTGAGATAGAAAGAAGAAAGTTGGAAAGAAAAAACAACAAGTAAAGTGACAGTGAAGAAGGGATTTTATAGAAGAAATGGAAGAAGATTATGAAGATGATGTTTCATGTATTTATTGTAATGAATTATATAGACTTTCAAGATCAGTAAAAGGTTGGGTCAGATGTAAAAAATGCAGTTCTTATGTGAGATTTGTCAAAGTTAGATTTAATCAAAATAGTCTAAATGTCATTTGGTATTATCATCTCAAGGCTAAAAGGCTTTTATTATGCTTTTTATTATGCTTGAAATTATGGAAAATGGAGTTTTTTGAGACGCTAAATCGACTGGTTGCATCAGTTCCTCGATAAAATGGGTGGAACACCCTTAAATCAGGATCAGGATGATACAGAGTAAGAAGGATGCACTCGGCACTCAAAATCAGTGAAACTAATGGAAATTCTGAAATTTTAACTTCATTTTCGTGTTCTACGGGGTCGATTTAGTATATCTAGACCACCCTTAACATGCAATATTAAAATTAAATTTTTGTTGAATTTTGAAAGACTAAAACCAAGGCTATAGACCGTCAACTTTTTTTGGTAAAAAATATTTTCGTTGAAAGTGTTTGAAATTATGGAAAATAGGGTTTTTTAAAACGCTAAATCGACTGGTTGCATCAGTTCTTCGATTAAATAAGTGGAACACCCTTAAATCGGAATGGGGGATGAAACAGGGCACTAAAAAGTGTTTTTTCAAAATAAGAATATTTTTATGTTGCGTTTGTTTAAAATAACTTACCTTTAGGTAGGGTATGTCACATGTTTAATAATTATTCAATACTGTTTTTGTAAAATATGGTATTTTTTATAGAAAGGAATTGTTTTTGAAAACTTTTTTAGATACCCAGCATTGATGAAATAAATAAAGATTAAATATGCAAAAAAAACCATGATAACTATTACGTTTTAAAATTTACGAGGGGGTTTCATGAATTTCGACCATGTATGTAATAAGGAAAAAAATTTGCAGTAAGGATTTTAAAACAAACACAACTTCAGTTTAAGTACAATTTAATGATGCATATAAAATTAACAACTACTTAAAGAGTATTGTAAAATTAATTTAAAAATCTCACTACGCTTCATAAAAATAGGGAGACATGTCTATATTTGTACATAAAATTTTTTATATAAAAAATCTATCATCGTAAAAATATATCTTATATAACAATATTTCAATATATAGACAAAAATACTCTGTAATTTGACACGATCGATAAAATTTCAACGTTTGTACTGGGGTTTCGACTGGACCTTTAATCAAATCATCATTTATCCATTAAAAAATATAATTTAAACACTTATTCTACAGATATGATCACTGTTATTATATTTTGATTCCTCCTAACTGTACATTTTTAAGGTGAACGTAATGTACGTCGAATTAAAATCTCTTCGAATTCAACGTTAAAATTAAATAATTTCTGAACCTACATTTACATATAAATCTAATTTACTGTCTATTCTGGAAGCGGAGGATGTCTTTGATAACTTTCTTTAGCTATTTTCGTTAGCTGTTCGCTAAGACCTTTCCCAGTTTCCGCAACCATTTTGTAAAACACTCCATTTTGATTTTGTAAAAGTAAATATGGATGATCGAATTCCACCATGGTGCCTGAATCCATGACAAGTACTTTATCGGAATCCATGATGGTGTTCAGTCTATGAGCTACAGTTAAAACTGTACAGTCAGCAAACTTTTTTCTAATAGTCTTCTGTATCAACGCATCTGTCCTAAAATAATAATAAAATATGTAATAATAATGTTAAATAACTGAAAAAGGATAATTAATGGACTGAGAAAGTAGTGACGTAAGTGTCAAACCAAAAGATTCCAAACAACTTTTTTATGGTATGTTTTATAGGTGTTATAAACTATTTTATTGTATTTTCTTGATTTTTGGGAGTTAATTACTGTTTTTTCATTGGTAAGTGTTCATTCATATGATCACTAAAGTAGATAGACGAACAATTTCCGTAAAAATATTATAACATAACCTTTAAAGTTGTGCATTGTCATAAATTTTAAGAATACTTACAAAAATGGTACTCAAAAAACGAATTTGGGAAGTTTTTGCTTATATGTATTTAATTATGATACTTCCGTTATATTTCAAAGTATAATAATAAGAAAATAACTCAAATAAAAGTTATTTCAGGAGATTTATAGTATTGCTGTTTGGAATCATTTCGTTGACATTTCCCAATTCAACAGCATAGAACACAAATTTTTACGTCACACTTTCCCAGTCCATTAAATATTTTCTGTTATATACAGCGTCATCTACAAAAGTCCTTTATTATAGATTTATATAAAAAGTTAGTACATCCCCTAAAACTAAAAATGCTGCAACAAAATGAACCTTAGGTCGGCTGAAAAGTCCCCGGTCTGACCTATAGATGACGACACTAGAATTAAATCCATTTCATTTTTAGATAGTATCAACCTTCAAATGATTCGTGTAAAAATTTGACAGCTGTCGGACTATTAGTTTGTGAGATATTGCATTTTTAGTGTAGCAACTTTTGTTATTTTCAAAAAGATGGAAAAAAAGAATTTCGTGTGCTTATTAAATATTGTTATTTGAAAGGAAAAAATACAGTTGAAGCAAAAGCTTGGCTTGATAATGAGTTTCCGGACTCTGCGCCAGGAAAATCAACAATCATTGACTGGTACGCAAAATTCAAGCGTGGTGAAATGAGCACCGAAGACGGTGAACGCAGTGGACGCCCAAAAGAGGTGGTTACCGACGAAAATATCAAAAAAATCCACAAAATGATTTTGAGTGAATATGATCGAGATAGCTGACACTCTAAAGATATCTAAGGAACGTTTTGGACATATCGTTCACGAATATTTGGGTATGCAGAAGCTCTGTGCGAAATGGGTGCCGCGCGTGCTCACAATTGACCAAAAACAGCAACGAATTGATGATTCTGAGCAGTGTTTGCAGCTGTTAAGTCGTAATAAACCCGACTTTTTGCGTCGATATGTGACTATGGATGAAACTTGGATCCATCACTACACGCCTGAGTCCAATCGACAGTCAGCTGAGTGGACTGCGGCCGGTGAACCGCCACCAAAGCGTGGAAAGACTCAACAGTCAGCTGGCAAAGTTATGGCCTCAGTTTTTTGGGGATACACACGGTATATTGTTCATCGACTATTTGGAAAAGGGAAAAACAATCAACAGCGACTATTACTGTGCATTATTGGAGCGATTGAAGACCGAAATCGCGAAAAAACGGCCCCATATGAAGAAGAAAAAAGTGTTGTTTCATCAAGACAATGCACCGTGTGTCACAAATCATCGAAAACGATGGCAAAATTGCATGAATTGGGCTTCGAATTGCTTCCTCACCCACCGTATTCTCCAGATCTAGCCTCCAGCGACTTTTTCCTTTCTTCTGACCTGAAGAGAATGCTCGCGGGAAAAATTTTGGCTCTGATACTGAGGTAATCGCCGAAACTGAAGCCTATTTTGAGGACAAACCGAAGGAGTACTACAAAAATGGTATCGAAAAGTTGGAAGGTCGCTATAATCGCTGTATCGCCCTTGAAGGCAACTATGTTGAATAAAAAAAATGAATTTTGTCAAAATATTGTGTTTTACTATGGTAGACCGGGGACTTATAGGTCAGCTGGCTGTATCTTGGTGGAAAAACCGTCAGCTGATACTTTGAAAGTTATTACATAGGAGTTAGACAGAAGCATCTATTGCCAATTTATATGCATCAGCTGACTAGGTTTTCCTCAACTTATTGCTAGCTGTTTTTTTTATTTATCGCATCAGTATTTATCCACAGTTACATATCAGCTATCATCAGGTAAATTTTTGTTTGAGAGAAAATCACAGAAAATATTTTTTTTTCATGTTGTATGTTGTGACCAGCTGATTATTTTTTTTCGTTGAGATATTGGATTAGCTACAATTTGACAAATTTTTATCTGAGAGGAAATAAATGCCCCCCAACCGAGCGCCAACTGACGTTCACGAGGCTTTACTCTCGAGAAGAAATAATTAACCAAATTTCCACCTGGCTCCCGGACTATTATATACTTACTGAGGATCCACATTTGCCGTTGCTTCGTCCAACATTAAAATCTTATTATTCCTAATAATAGCTCTGGCCAAACAAATTAACTGCCGCTGTCCAACGCTGTAATTAGATCCTCTATCCATTACTTTATTCTCCAATCTGTTGATCACGTTGGCGGGATCTTTTAACTCTACATCTTCTATAGCTCTGTAAAGTACGTCATCCGGATATTCTTCGAACGGGTCCAAATTGTAACGCAAAGTACCAGAGAAGAGCACGGGATCCTGAGGTATAATGGATATTTTGGAACGAAGATTTTCCAAGCTTAAATCTTTTGTATTTACGCCGTCTATGTTTATTTCACCTTCAACTGTTGCTAATCTGAAGAGGGCAGATATTAAGGAAGATTTTCCAGCTCCCGTTCTTCCTACTATACCAACCTGAAAAATAAAATAAAAAACCCTCGTAGATAATATATTACAATTGGCTAGTTGTTACCTTTTCGTTTGGGTTTATTGCCAAATTAAGATTCTTCAGAGTAAGCGGACCGTTGTCGATGTATTTCAAACCCATATTTTTAAACTGTATCTGTCCTTTCATTGGCCAGGCATTACCAGGTTTCTTGGGTACGATAGGCTGCGATTCTTTTGGTAAAGCTTTATATTCCAACACTCTTTCCACGCTCATTAACTGGTTCGTTACTTCGGCTGACTGTCGAATACCCCACTGAACTATACCAGTTAGAGCTGTTGCTTGTGTTATGGCTAGACCGATCTCACCTCCCTTCAGATTAAATGCTAAAACAATAATAACTTCAGTTCCAAAGCTTTTTTAACTAGTTACAAAGGAATTTTTTTTAAATTAATGCATATAATACCTTCTCCGAAACACATCAAACAAAATGTAACAATCGCTATAAAGATGAAGCATAATACATCCAAGTAAAACCCAAAAGCAGAACTGGCGGCTATGTACATAAACCAAGCACTTGTATGGGAATCCTGATGTTTGTCGAATTCCGCCATTAAAATATCCTGAGCTCCAAATGATCGTATAGTTGTAAGACCTTGCAGAGTTGCATTTAAATGAGTAAACACCGGACTCCTCACTAAAATGATAACAAAAATATTTAATAGCTTATTAATGATAGTTGCCGAAGACATAATATCAGAAGAAACGGGGCAATTACTTGCTCAAACAGCACCAGTAAGACTTTGTCGTCTGGAATTTGTTGTTCTGCTCGGTTAGATCATAAAAATGAGTTGCTCAAAAAGCGACAACGCCGCACGAATTGTCTGAACGATTAAAATATGAAATTTGACACGTTAAATATTTCAAGCATTGTTGCCGAAGCAATTGCAACAAGATTTGGGAGTTATATGGTGCTGTTTGAGAAAATTATAGTTCATATTAAGTAAGAATAATGAAAAACTCTTCGTTTTACCAAAACTTCCAATATTTATTTAAAAAATTGCTTTATTAACTTTAATGACAGCCGTTTCGCTAGACTTAGCATCGTCAGATTGACATATTGAAGTTACATTTTGTTTGTTTGTAGCTAGGTACCTGATGTTTATAAGGCTAGACCAAGTATGGAAGTAATAAGACATAACAATATTAAAGCCTAGATGTTATGAGCCCTAAGGGATTATCCTGGATGTACTTCACTCTAAGATCAGTATAACAGTGCAATGATATAGAAAAACCAGGAAAAAAACTATATCATGCTGTTCTTTACAATAACTTAATATATTTGTGTTACAATTACGTCTTATCTATGTATAAAATGAAGACTCAATCAAAGCAAACACTTTAAAAGTGGAGAACTTCCCAGATTTATTTGTTCATTAACAACTTTAAATTGTGGATCTGCTAGATGTCTTTTTATTTCAAGTTCTTCAAGGAAATCTAAATTTTGTTTTTTTATTACAAGTGTGTAGTATTTGGAACAATTAAATTACATAAAGATTCAAAACCGATTTGACCACTAGTTTCGTATGTTAACACTCCTAATACTAAGGTAGCTAAAAAATTAAATACTATTCTAAATAATTATGGTTACACATCTAAATATTCAGTACAAAATTCATTAGATTTGATAAAAAAATTAGATAAATGTAAATTACAAAATAATACTAAGTTAGTTTCATTTGATGTAACTAATATGTTCTCTAAAATACCTCCTAAAGAATGTATAGTTCTAGTTAAAAAGCTATTAGATGAAAGAAATATCCATCCAGGAATAATATCAGATATAAGTGACTTATTTAATGTATGCATTAGTCAAAATTATTTTACTTTTGATAACAAAGTATATATTCAAAATGAGGTTCTTCCAATGGGAAGTCCCATTTCTCCAATTTTAGCAAATATTTATATGGATAATTTAGAAAACATAATCTTTAATTCTAGTTACAAAAACAATATTGTATTTTGGTATAGATATGTTGATGATGTGTTAGCAGGATTTGTAGGTAGCGAACGACAGTTAGACATATTTTTTAATTATATTAATACCTTGCATCCTAAAATTAATTTTACTTTAGAAGTTGAAGAAAATAATTCAATTAATTTTCTATATTTAAAAATTGAAAAAGTTAATAATTTACTAAATTATTCAATATACAGAAAACCAACACAAACAGATGTAACCATACCGTATAATTCAAATCATCCTATAACACATAAATTAGCAGCTTATAATTCTATGATACATAGGGCATTTTCAATTCCAATGAACAACATTAACTTTGATAAAGAAATTGATATCATAAAACAAATAGCTACATCTAATGGCTACCCAATTCATTTGATAAAAACATTAATTAATAAGAAAGAACAGAAAGTGTCACTAAACCTAATATTTCCTAAACAAACTAAAGAAATTAAAAGTTATAAAAATATTACATATTGTGGAAGTATTTCCAATAAAATTCCAAAACTAATATCTTCGGCAACATCAGCATTAATATCATTTAAAACACAAAATAATATTGGTACAAAATTGTTAAATGTAAAAACAAAATTACCTAAATTAAAAAATCTGGTGCTTACAAAATTAATTGTCCAAAGTGTAATGCTGTATATATAGGTCAAACACAAAAAAATTTTGAAGTAAGATTTAACGAACATTTAAGAGCATATAGATTAAAACAACCAGATAAGTCAAATTATGCAAAACACCTACTTGAACATCCAACCTCACTCTTACACATCAATGACATCCAAATACTACACACTTGTAATAAAAAACAAAATTTAGATTTCCTTGAAGAACTTGAAATAAAAAGACATCTAGCAGATCCACAATTTAAAGTTGTTAATGAACAAATAAATCTAGGAAGTTCTCCACTTTTAAAGTGTTTGCTTTGATTGAGTCTTCATTTTATACATAGATAAGACGTAATTGTAACACAAATATATTAAGTTATTGTAAAGATCAGCATGATATAGTTTTTTCCTGGTTTTTCTATATCATTGCACAGTTATACTAATCTTAGAGGGAAGTACATCCAGGATAATCCCTTAGGGCTATTAACATCTAGGCTTTAATATTGTTATGTCTTATTACTTCCATACTTGGTCTAGCCTTATAACTACCTAATAAACATCAGGTACCTAGCTACAAAAATAAATAGTAACTTCAATATGTCAATCTGACGATGCTAAATCTAGCGAAACGGCTGTCATTAAAGTTAATAAAGCAATTTTTTAAATAAATATTGGAAGTTTTGGTAAAACGAAGAGTTTTTCATTATTCTTAATAAGATGGACTTCCAAAAATTAAGGGTTAGTACAATCAATTCATATTAAGTAAAATTTATTAAAAGAAAGAGTTTTATGAATGTAACCTTTCGTCTCCTCTTAAAGATAGTTTCAAATGTATGTCTTACTTATTCCTTCCAGTCTTTTGATATTCTTGGACGATTTAAGATACACGTGTCTCAGACTTAAGAATAAGAACGCCATCACAACCACAATAATCAAGAAATATGGATTAACTATGCCGACTAATATAAGTGATCCGAACATCATGAGTAAAATCTGCAAAAAAGTTATTGTTTTATCACAGAAAAATATATGAAAAAGAACTTACTTGTCCAGCATCTAATATGGCTTTCGGTAACCATTCATCTATAGCACCGATGTCCTTGGAGAACCTGTTGAGGATTCTTCCGCTGGGATTGGTATCGAAGAACCTCATCGGTGCGGCAATGACGCTATTGAACATCAAATCGTGCAGCTTTTGCGAACTCCACATGGCCAATTGGTAAAATAGCATAGACCTGCTGATTGCTACTAGAAATAGTATAGCTAGACCTGCAGCGTATATATCGACGCAGGTCATGGTACTCCAGTCCGGAGCATGTTGGATAACGACTTCTTCTGTTGCATTTAAAAATGAAGTGCGGTTTCTATATTCTTCTATATTTACCTGTAAGCAATAATTCAGTTATGACAATTAGCTGAAACTTTTGAGTGAATAATCTAATGGAAAATTGACGATTTCTTATACCTTTGCACACGTTCTTTTCGCGAGTATTTTGGTTGAGGAAATTTGTAATAAAAAAAGACACAACGTCTTTGTACCAAATCAATCTAAAAATTAATTTTTCCACGTTGGGCGCCAAAAATGCGAGACTTGTATAAAAGGCTGTTTTTTAGTTTTTGATTTGAAATATAGTTAATAACAGTTAATTTTAATAACCCCTCCATTAAATTTGTCATTTTAAATATAGGAATAGTATCCATTTTGATGAAACGTTTATATTGAACTGAATATTTTATAAATTTTACATCGATAAGTTTACTCACCCATTTACTGACGAAGAAGTCGACTGCACTGGCAGTCACTTGAGACAATAGGAAAAGGAGCAGCACGAAACATACAAAGGGAACATTACCACCACGAATTAAGTAATTCCAAAAAAGAGAACCTTTCACTTTGCCTTTAGACGATTCTTCTTGAAGATCCTTCATCTGTATTTCCGGTTCTTCATCTTCTACTTCGTTACTTTCTTGAAGAACAGCTTCCGGTATGCTTAATTCGCTCACGCCACTAGCTAACGAAGACTGTCTACTCTGAAACCAGATACTTCATCATTAATTTCATGAGATAATTCTTTAATTTTATTTTTTACGTACTACACGTAAATGAATTATCGTCGATAAAGACAAATTGCACCAAAAAATGGTACAATTATTGGCTCTATAACCTATATTTTCATATTCATCAACACCACAAAATCAGTGAGGCCATCATAACATATGTTAGAGGTGATAATTACACTGCGACCTATAGGATCTATTGTGTCCCCCCTTACTTGCCATGTTCTGATATTTTCTCAGACCTATAGCAGCTCTTCGAGACCTATTTTCCTGAGGAAGTTTAGGACATCGTCGGGCTTCAAATCAGGTAGATCCCACTCTTCTATTTCAAGTGCTCCTAGGTATCTGGCCCTAGAATTTTGCAAGAAAGTATGTGTATTGAGGTTTCATCCTCTTCCTCACAGAATCTGCACTTTGCTTCATCTGCTAACCCTAGTTTCTTCATGTGGCTTCTTAACCGGCAATGCCCGGTTAATATTCCCGTTAGAATTCGGAGCCTTTTTTACTGAGGTTGAGGCAGCTAAGAGATCTCTTCTGGTCATAGTTCCCCAGTAGTATCTTAGATTGCCTCAGTCCTTCCAGCTGATTCCAGTACTTGGATTTTTCCTTCTCCATTTCTTCCCTTAGTTTTCCTAAGATTACTCTACTGCTGATCCCACAAGATGGTTCTGGTCCCAAATGTGGGGTTTCAACTCCTTTTTTTGCCAGCTTATCTGCTATTTCATTCCCCTCTATTCCTATGTGTCCCGGGACCCATAGGAGGGTGACAGTGTTCTTCTGGCCTAGCTCATTTAGTTTGCCTAGGCATTCCCAAACCATCTTCGAACTGATTATATTTGAACTCAGCGCTTTGATGGCTGCTTGACTATCCGACATGATCACAATCTCTTGTCTGCGATAGTTTCTTCCAATATTGAATTCCACACATCTTTCGATGGCGCGGACTTCTGCTTGAAAGATGCTCGGGTATGTGCCCAAGCTTTCTGAGTATTTGGCTCTCGGTCCAAAAACTCCTATCCCAGTTCCCTCGTCTAGCTTGGAACCGTCCGTATACCACTTTATGGTATTCTGGTTTAAATTCTGTATGGTGTCTTCATCCCATTCAGATTTATTACTCAGCTTTGTGATGAATTTTCTCACAAAGTTGAATTTCTTTGGCATATCATCTTGGGGCATTTCCCAAGTTTGATCAAAGTGAAGTGATCGAGGTTTTTCCCTGATAATTCCTTCTTTGATCATTCTATATATTGTTTTCTTCCTTACACTTTCTAGCAGAATGTGCAGTGGGGTCAAGTTTAAAATCACCTCCATTGCAGCAGTGGGGCAAGTTCCCATTGCTCCAGTGATACATGAACAGTCTAGTCTCTGAATTTTCGAGAGGTTTTTCCTCGTCGTATTCAGATTAGCCCTTACGCCCCAAGCCACTGCCCCATATGTGATTAATGGTCTCACTATTGCTGTGTACATCCATTGCAGGATACGTGGGTTACATCCCCAGTTCTTCCCTGCAATGTTCCTACACACCATGAGGGCCTTGGTTGCTTTGTGTATTACTTCGTCTTCGTGTTTGTTCCAGAGTAACCTGCTATCTAGGATTAGCCCTAGATATTTTACCTCTGTTTTCCACTCGACGATGTTCTCCCCTATTTCTCCTGACAACATATTGATTTTTTTTGCTCTTAACAATTAGTTTTTTTAATTCCTTGAAACTAAATGCACTGGAGATTGGGAATGTTCAAAGATTACCATGGCCAGCAAATTCTCCAGACATAATTCCCATTGGACACATGTGGGGTTACGTTGGATGAGCAATATTAAACATAGTTGATTCTCCTAGTACTTTTAGGAACTCATACTTGCTGACTAAGAAGAATGTAACAACAGCCCAATTATCTTTGATAAACACAATAATCGGGTCCAAGAATTTTGGCTATGTCAGTATTTAATAAATGTTAACTTTTTACCTTTATTGATTTTTGACGGCTAACTTTAACTACTTCAGACTGTTTTTGCCTCTCATCATCTGTCAATTCAGGTTCTGACGTTAATAGTTTGGCGTATAAATTATCACTAGCTGATAACTCTTTAAATGATCCCTCGTTTTCTATGGTACCCTGTAAATATAAAACAAAACAATTTGGTCTAAATATAGAAATCAATTGATGCAGAAACTGAAAAGCAGATAACATATCAATAGAAAAATAATTATTTTGTATCATCTAATAAAAAGAAATCGTAGAAACTTTCTTGGAGGAAAACATACTTACATTATTAAGTATTATAATGTGATCCGCATTTTTCAGATGGTGAACTTGGTGGGTTACTAGAATTCTAGTTTTGTTAGCTAAAAATCCGTTGATACATTTATCGTACAGATGCTTCGAGACGTGAATGTCCACAGCAGACAAAGGATCGTCCAATAGATAAATAGCGGAATCTTTATACAAAGCTCTGGCCAAATTAATCCTAGCTTTTTGTCCGCCACTTAAAGAAGCTCCTCTTTCACCAACAATGCTTAAATCCCCGTTGGCGAACTGTTTAAAGTCTTTCTCCAATGAGCATGCTTTGACAACTTCGTTGTACCTCTTCTTGTCGAATTCGCCACCAAAAGTGATGTTTTGACGGATAGTGGCTGCAAACACCCAAGGTTCCTGCGAAGCGTAAGACACTGAACCGTTTACTTCGATGGAACCGCGGGTTACCTCCAGTTCCCCTAAAATTGTCTGGAAAAGAACAAATCACAATTGTTTTAGTTGTTTAACACTCCCCGGCAAGAAAAATAAACTCTTTAGGTACCTGTAAAAGTGAACTTTTGCCGCTACCAACTGGACCAATAATTCCTACCAACTTTCCTTCGTTTACATCAAAATTAACGTTCTTCAGAGCATCGTCTTTCAATGTCAGATTCCATTTCACCGTTAAATCTTTTAGACTGACTTGAGTTTTGTTAAAAAATATCTTTTCATTGTTGTTCTGACACTTGATGACCGTGTGGAATTCTTCGTTGAGCAAAAATCCTTCTATTCTCTTAATAGCCACGAATAGCTCAGCGACTTCCGCGATGCCGCGAACAAACATGGAAGACATAGTTTGGGAAAGAGTGTTAAAGTAAGACATGAACACGAACACCTGAAATTCAACAGTTGCATTAAGTATTTTTATAAAGGAAACCAAACTCTTTATTAATATGTTGCCAAACATCCAGGCAAAACAATTTTGATACCGTTCATCAGGAGTTATCACCTCAAAATAATTGGCAAATCTTAAAGTGAAGTGTAAACTTGTTAAAAGTTAATATTCTCTGTAATATTTTTTTAATCCATAGCTGAGGATGGTGACGTTGAAAAAAGAAGAAGTCCAACTGGAAGGTAACCTACACCAATAACGTAGCTGTGATAAGAAGGGGGTTCGAGATCCTTCCAGATTGGAGGCGAGCTTGTACCTGTCATTGTTGACAACGTTAGAGAAAAAATAAATGAAGATAACACCAGAAAAAACGGAATTGATTTTGCTGAGTACTCAGAAATGGAATAGCATTCAGATGAAGTAAGTGAGGGTAGAAACTGAGAAGGTTATGATGGCCAGATGTTTAGGAGTATTTATTTTGAATTTTCTTACATTTCATGAATGGGACAGGCCGATTCCTAGGTACCATTCCAAAGAGATTGAACACAATCAATTACTGAGCACGCCCTCAGACAGAATACCTATCTGCTACGACCTTACAAAACCATATACGTCTGGTACACAGACGGATCCAAAACAAGCACCAGCACTGGAATTGGGATCTACAATGAACATACGGAGAAGAGGTATAGTATCAATATGGGCTCAGTAGATGCTATCCTGCAAGCTGAAGTGGTTGCCATTAATACATGCTTGGAAATCATCTTGAACGAGACAGTCCCTAACAGGATCAGAAGTAATAGCCAATAGCCAAGCAGCTCTCAAAGCAATAGAGAGCGTACACAAACAGTAAAGCACTGCCAAAGAACTGTAGCTGAACTAGCACAACGCTACAAGGTTATCCTTGAATGGGTACCAGGACACACAGAGATCCTTGGAAACGAAAAAAGTGACCTCCTAGCCAAGGAAACTTTAGAAGGAACCCTGATCGGACCTCTACCCACATGTGGGGTCTCAAACTGACATGTAAAGGGAGCAACATAAGAAACTCTGGATGGAACTGCCTAGACTCAGGCAATCCAGACTATTCTATTCATAACAGGTCTATCCAGAAAGAAAACTACATAACTACTCAGCCTAAGTAGTACCCAACTAAGAAAGGCAGTGGCACTGCTTAATACAGGATATTGCCATCTCCGAAAACACAAGAACATAATGGGACTTGCCGAGGATCTGTTATGCAGAAAATGTGGTGAGGAAGATGAAACTCCTCTTCACGTAATATGTCACTGTCCAAGACAGAGACACTTTGGCATCACACAAAACTAAACCTAACCTAACTAATCAAGAAAATTGGACCATTGCAACATTAAAATTTGCAATAAATATTTAATTTAATATAGGACTTACCTTAGCTGCCGTAATTTGTTGGTTTGTAAGAACCATAGTCAATAAACTGGCGAATAGAGCCGCCCTGGTAGTAAACAAATTAAAAGTCATGAACAATGCTCTTACGTAGGACGATTTCGTTATTATTTTCAGTTCAGCTTTTCTAGCGAATTTAATTAGTTTTTCGAAGGGTTTTTCCCAAGCGTACATTTTGATAACTTGTACTCCTGATATGACTTCGTCCATTAATCTGACCCTTTCATCCGTTTTCAGCGCCGTTTGTTTCCTATAGATAGCCGAGAGTTTTCCAGTATAAGCTAGAATAGACAAATAAGAGTTACATCTACATTTGGAAACTTGTACATGTTCTCACAAGATTGTTGTCCCTGTCTTCTTTATGGACCTTTCAAAAGGGGGGACATTACATAATGGGGATTAAAGCTCTGATTGATTTTTGGTAGCAAAAGCCAACGGTGTATCTTTAATCACACTTTACCTAAATGTAAAGTGGTGTCATACTGTAAGTAATAGTATATTAAGTATGGAGATCGGTTACCCTTAATGTTCGACATGCTTATAACGTTTTTTGCACGGTTGATACCATTGTAAATTTTAAAATTTAATATTTTCGTCATATTTACTAGTTTCATTCATTTTATCAAGTTAGATACTTTGGTTAGCAAATTAGCAAATTCTTAAATTTGTCTAATCCCGAGAACTATACTGGCCATTCGTTCAGGAGGATATCGGCAAAGCTTTTGGCTAATGAAGTTGTTGAAGTCGTGGAGGTTGGCGTTCATCGACAGTGGCAGAAAGAAGATTCTCTTCAAAATAAAATAGATTTTGCCGAAAAAATATTGTGCAATGCTAGTAATACTACTAATGTATGGGATTCTGCAGGAATTTCTGTTAGAAGTGAAACCACAGCCCAAACAAGTGGGATTTCATTATCTGTCACGGTAAACAGTCAAAAAAAATCTTTGGGGAATTTCACATATAAATTGATACTTAGATGACAAAGCAAATCTAAAATAATAGTATTCGAACCTTGATTTTTTTACTGTAAACTAATTAAAAATTATTTTTAGCACTAGTTGTAAATTCTAAAATATCTCAGACAGTTTTATATACTGAGAAAATAGATGGCATCATTTATTTTACCATCTTTTGATGAATCTGAGAATATATTTTGACTATTACTTTGATTTATGTAGCTCAACAAATGGAGAACATTCTTAAGACGCATAGTAAATTATATTCACAACATGAGGTACGATTTTTGAAATATGGCATACTGAGAAATGAATTTAGTTCATTTTTTGATAAAATTTGTTGTGTTTAAGTTATCAAACATACTTACATTGCAATGGAACAACTAGAAAAACCACTAAAATTCCCAGAATTCCTGCATATCCAGCTTCTGAATACAAAAAGTACATAATAATCAAAGCAGATGTAGGTGAAATCCACATATAATGAATAAAAATGGAGACTATGTCAAATCTGCTGACATCATTCGATAATAAATTTACTATTTTTCCAGATGCAGTCTCTCCTAATGCAGTCTTGCTTAAACGGAGAGCCTAAAATAACGATTTTAATCTTAATAGTAGGGTAAGAAACCAATTTTAGGTACACATATGTCCAAAAGCTTGGAACACCACTCCAAACCATAATACTCCCACCTTCAAATGGAACACGTAGTTGGGCTGTTTCTAATCGGGCTTGTCTTCCTGGGGCCCTCCAAACTTGCGTTCTTCGCGAATCAGAAACCAAGCCAATTCTTGATTCATCAGAGAACATCACGTAATTCCAGTTAGGTCCATGGTGTAACATTTCTTGAGCCCATTCCAACCTTACAAATTTTTGTTGATAGGTTAGTTTGGGAACACGTAGAGGTCTTCTGCGATACAAATTTACCGCATTTAATCTTCGTGTAATTGTTTGCCTTGAGATATTCAGTCCTTCAAGTCTAGCAATTTCTTTGGATATGCCACTTGTAGATTCCTGTCGATTTCTTCGAGCTACCAATGTGATCTGCTGGTCTTGTGCTGCTGTTGTACATCGATTTATGCCATTTCTGGGACGATTCTTCACATCATTTGCATTTGTGTCTTGGATTTTTTTTTAATTTTTGATACAGCGCCCTGAGTAACACCAACAATATTTGCGATATCACTTTTACTAAAGCCCTGTTGTAACAAAGCAATTACTCTAGACCTATTAAAATATGATATCATGTCCCTGGGCATTTTTAAACAGCTCAAGAATTGGAATAATGTGAAAGCACTCAAATCAATTAATTATGACCAAATTAATACAAAAACCAATCAAATTTAGTAATATTTTGATTTAAAAACGCTTTAAAATAAATATCAACAAGAGTTTTTAAAAAACCATAGGCGTAGATATATTATTTCTAAATATTTCAAACTTTTGGACATATGTGTAGTTGACGTAAACATTATAGAGCAAAATTAAAGTTACTGGTACAAAAAATAAGTAGGATTATTATAATTTCAAACACAGCTTACTTTTCTGTATATCAAAGAGCATACAGCTGCCCTAATCTTCATGCCGTAATGAAAAGCGTTCATAATATATTGATTTATCAAAAACGCACTGACACCATTTAGTGCTACTACTGCGCCGGCGTAGTATAATGCTTCAGTCTTAGTGGTGGTTGAACCTGGCCGGAAGTAATTGAGCATATTTCCTAACATTATAGGTTGAGTCAACTTAACTAAGAGATCCAACGTTACTAGAAGGATGCCTAACCATAAGTATTCAGGCCAAAATGTCGCGACCAATGCTTTTAGAAGACTTGGATATTTTTTAGTTTTACTGTAATCCAATAACCGTTTCTTCCATTTTCTAAAAGGAATAAAAATGGTAATGATAATTAAATTTTAATTTAAAATGTTTTTGTACGACTGTCATTGAAAGAGATATTTTTATTGTTACAAAAAAGGGTGTTAATAGTTTATTACATAACAAGTGTGGAAAGTGTAACATTTTGCACGAGTTAAAGTTTAGCACGAGCCGCGTAGCGGCGAGTGCAGAAACTAAACGAGTGCAAGAAATACACTTTCCAACGGGTTATGTACACTATTTTTCCTACGACCACGTAAAAAATCCTTCAACAAAAGTATTTTTTTAAAGTATAAAGTCAATTAAACAATATCACACACACTGCTTCTAATACATAGTTTCGAATAGATTTTGATGAGCTGAAATCAAGAGTTTTTGTTTCATTTCGATATCTTTAACGGTGCACGTTTTACAGAACTTTTTATGATTTTCCAAAAAAAAGCAAAACGTGAGGGTTGAACAGTTGGAATATTTTGATAAGGGATAATGATATCAAAAAAATGGTCGATTAGTTTTTTCTAAATAAAACCCAGAATCTATCCATATGAAAAATTTTAAAATCCATCAAGAATTGACCGAGTTTTCGTGAAAAAAGTAATTTTTCGAAAAAAAATCTTCCCTCTCATAAGGGTATGTATGTATGGGTTTGTATTAAAAAAAATAGTCAAAATACAAATTTCAACCCACTCTACAACATGGAAAAATTTCATCAAAATCCATTGATAAAATTGACGTAAATGTCACAGATCATAGAACTATATTTTTTACTTTTCAATACGTGTATTGATATTTACTTTTCAATACGTGTATTGATATTAGCTACTTTCTTAAGTACAAATAAGTGTGCAAACTAGCACTTTCATATGTGGTCGTAGGAAAAATTATTTTTAATACGATATCAATAAACAAAACATCATTTTTTAAATAGTTTATACTAATAAAGTTTTTTTCTTTTATATAAACTTTACATCTTTAAAAATTAAATTAATTTGGTTATTTTATATCCCAAATGTCAAATATCCTAAATATAAAATGTCAAATGTAGTGTATGTCATACGCCAAATGTCCTAAATGTCAATTATTGTAAATGTCCTATGTTAAATGTCAAAAAATTTTAACGTTTTAAATGTCTCATGTCCTAAATGTCAAGAATATTAATTATCACAAATGCCAAATTTCTTGGTCACATGTGATATGTAAAATGACAACTGACAGATGTCTTTTAGGACATTTGACGTAAAACCTATGACACTTGACGTGACATTAATATGACAAGTACAACTAGGACTGCTGCAACGTATTTATTAAAAAATACAACAATACAAAAAATTAGAATATGCCACATAAAAATAGTTAACTGACAAGTTAAAATGTGTTAATAATAAATAGCAATTTCTGATCATTCCTGTATAATCTAAATGTTTGGATACTTTTTTTTAGTAACAATTTATTCACACCCAGACGATATCCATTTAGTTAATGTTGTTAATGTAAACAAAATTGGTATGCGTCTTAGAATATTGACCATAAGTATTTTGGAACAAAGACCTCTAACAAATCACAAAATACGATTATGAATTTAAATATTCTTAAATCATTCTAAACGGAAGTTTATAATACAGTTATTGTTAGAGTGAATTACGAACCTGGGTTCTTTGTAAGAAATATAAATAATAAAATATACGTTTTAACTAAATCTATTTCAAACGAAGTAAACAACTTCATTTTGACAGTAAAATTTGTAACCACAATACATTCCAATTGATTGAAATCTGTGTACTACATACAGCCTGATGATGGTCTTTAAATTAGACCGAAACTAGTAGCTTTGTAACAGCAGTACTATATTTTATTAATAAATTGATTAATAAATTGACATTGGTTTTTTCCTTTCTTGTAAAACTATTTCTTCCAAACTACAACTTCAAAAAAGTATGTTTCAAACTGGTCATCTTGTAATATGTATTTTTAAATCACGGATGGTTGAACTGGTTCAGCAAAAATAAAAATATCGTGAAAAGAATAGCTACTGATTGACAAGTATGAAAAAAACCTGTTAAAGTGTGTAAAGATTAATCTCTGAAATCTCTTAAATTTGTTAGTAGTCACTTTGGAGCGATTGACGTCTAGATCTTACTTGCCGATTGCAAAATTTTACTTCAAGCATAAAAGTTGGTAAATAATTTTATTGAGAAGCAAATAAATTTTTATTTCAATGAGAAATAATCTGACAAGTAGTTTGAAGTATACAGAGTGGAAAGTTTAACTGGAACAAATTCTGTAATTTAATAAACAAAGGTTTGTCGCAAAATTTCTGAAACACGTCAACTTTTATTTTCCATGGGGCATAAAATAAAGAGGTTTGTTTATTTTCTTAATTATATTAAGGGTTGTAGCGACCCCAACTTTTTTTTTAATGAAAGGGTAGGTTGATCATTTTTTTATTTTAAAGCTTTTTCAATTGCAAATACAAGTAGGTATTTTTTTTGTTTTTTTTACAAGCAATGTGTTAGAAAAAAATAAAATACCGAAATGTTTTTTATTAATACTACTTTAATGCAATAAATGTTCAAAATGCCCTCTATTTTGTTGCTGACAATATCCCAATCGATCATAAAAACTATTCCTAACATTTTATAAAACTTCCGGCGTTATTTGAATAATTTCGTCTCTGATTCTTTGCTGTCGTTAGGTTTAGTAGTATAAATCTTAGTTTTTAAATATCCCCATAAAAAAATCTAATGGGGTGAGATCGGGTGATCTTGCTGACCACTCAATTGGGCCCCTTCTTCCAATCCACCTATTCGGAAACACTTCGTTGAGATAGGTCCGTACAATTTGAGCAAAATGTGGTGGTGCCCCGTCTTGTTGAAACCACATCTGTTGGTCAAATAAATTGGGATCCAAATTATGGGGGAATAAAATCCTTAAAGTAGGAACCAATACATTTTGAAGCATAGTTAGGTATGTTTCTCCAGTTACATTTTCATCGAAGAAAAAAGGACCCACTATGCGATTCCCAATAATTCCAGCCCAGACGTTTGTTTTTTGAGGCCTTTGGGTATGGGATTCACGCATCCAATGGGGATTTTCGTCAGCCCAATAACGGCAGTTGTGCCGATTTACGTGTCCATGTAATAATGTGAACGTAGCTTCATCAGAAAACAGCACCCATTCCAAACGAATTTGACCACCATCGATAAATGCCATAAATCGTTCGAAAAAATCAAGTCTACGATCAGGATCGTCTTCGTTAAGCTCGTGAAGGTTTTGCATCTTATATGGGTACTTTTTGGCATCTTTGAAAACTTTTAAAACGCTTGTGTGACTGACACCATGAACGCGAGCTACTTCCCTAGCTGGAGTAACAGGATTTTCTTCAACTTCCAACAACATGTTCAACCGGGTTTTTTCGTCGATTTGTAAAGGCCTTTTTCGAGAAATATCTCTTACATGGCCCAACTCTCGATATCGACTTTCAATTTTGCTAATCGTACTTCGATTAATTGGAGGCAATTCTGGATGAACTTCAGCAAACAAACGAGCAACTTCAGCCTGTGTTCGACTTCTGTTCCCATATCCGATCATCTGTAAAATTTCGATACGGTGCGTTTCGGTTAAATAAGACATTTTCTTATTTTATTGGCTTATAAATTTGTTGTAGAAATTTAAAACAAATACCTGAATGCGTTGTTCAAGAAAATAATAACCCAGTATCATCCAACGCTAATAAACGGCATAAATAATTCGTACTTTTATAAAATATAACAAATTCTAGTCGAAAACTTCGAAAAACTTAATAAATAAATGTTTTAATTGTGTTCCACGTAACGCAAACAATTCTGTGATAAAACTTATACCACTTATATCAAAATAAACAAAATATTATGCATTATCAACATCTAACACCAGCTGTGGGTAATAGAAACCACTTTGTTAATGTTTAAAAATATCTTTTTGCGATGATTTGATACGTAGAGTATTTTTAATGAGATAATAGACTATTTTTTTATTTAGAATACAATACTAGTCGTTGTATTGATTAGAATATTGCTTATATGCTTACGTTTCTAATCTGTCACCTAATAAAGTGCTTCTATCGCTTCTTATGGGATTGTATAGGTCATCCACGTCCAAGACTTTGTGGTAACCTTTTTTGAACATATCGATAGTGTACCTGGAATTAAAAAAAAAACAATTTATTTTTATTTATAACGGTAGTTATAGAGGCATTTCTATTTAAATAAGATGTTTATCTTAAATACAGAAACTACAAGCTAGTCACAAGCAATAAAAACCATTTTAAATTTACATATAAGACACTCCAAACGAAAATTTTAATTAATTTCTGTAAATATTTGTAGTTTTGATTAAGGGGTTACGAGGGTTGTCTGAAAAGTTTTCCACTTCAACATGAAGATGGCAGCACTCGTAAACAAAAGTTGGGGAATGTGTTTGCGCATGTTTTGAAAGGTACCCACTAAAATTTCAGCCATTTTGGACGCGCAATTGTTGTTTGACAATCATTTGAGTGAGTCGATGTGAGTGTTTTTATGAAAATGGAAAAAATCGAGTATCGAGCTGTCATTAAATCTTTGTTTTTGAAAGGCAATACGCCTACGCAAATCAAAGACGAGTTGGACGCTGTGTACGGGGGCTCTGCACCATCATTAACCACCGTAAAATTTTGGGCTGCTGAATTTAAACGTGGCTATACCAGCTTGGGTGACCATGAACGTTCCAAAACCTGCAACCACTGACGATAATATTGCTCAAGTTCACCAAATGGTGCTAGACAACCGTCGAATTAAAATTAGAGAGATAGCAGAGGCTATAAACATGTCCAAGGAACGTGTTTGTCACTTATTGAATCAAGATTTAGGCATGAGAAAGCTGTCCGCGCGTTGGGTGTCGCGTTTGCTCACTTTGGACCAAAAACGTGTTCGAATGAACATTTCCAACTCTCTGTTGGCGCAGTTTAGGCGCAATAAATCAGAGTTTTGGCGCTGTAGATGAAACTTGGATATACCATTATACTCCAGAAACAAAAACACCGTCAAAACAATGGACTGCGAAGGGGGAATCGGCTCCAAAAAAAGCAAAGGTTGTTCCTTCGACTGGAAAAGTGATGGCAACTGTTTTCTGGGATAGTCATTGAGTTATCTTAATCGATTATCTTCAAAAAGGAAAAACCATTACAGGAACATACTACGCATCATTACTTGACAAGCTGAAAGCAGAAATAGCGGAAAAACGGCCACATTTGCAGAAAAAAAGAATTTTGTTTCACCAAGACAATACGCCATCTCACACCTCAGCGGTTGCCATGGCGAAAATCCACGAATTACGGTTTGAACTGCTTGACCACCCTCCTTACTCACCAGATCTAGCCCCAAGCGACTTTTTTTTTTGTTCCCTAAGCTAAAAGTTGCGCTCGGAGGACAGAGATTTTCGTCTAATGAGGAGGCCATCACCTTCGTAAATAACTATTTTGCAGAGAAAGACGCCGAGTACTATTTGAACGGGTTGAAGAAATGGGAGCATCGCTGGGAGAAGTGTATAGACTTACAAGAAGACTATGTAGAAAAATAAAAATTAATTACTTTAAAATTCTCAATGGATGGACTTTTTCTAATGTGCCAATGTGGGTGAAAGTAAAATTAAAGAAACATTGAAGCCATCTAAAACTCTATTCTGTCATGTACCAAATTATGTATTCTGTTTCTTGCCAAAGATAAACAATTTGTAGGTTTTAATAAATAATAAATAATGAATCTTTTTCTTTGAGTAATCATACTCAAGCTTTCTAGTCTTCATCATCTTTATGATCTAAATATTTATTAATTCTCTGAAGCACTCTAATATTTTTGACGTGGGTTGTCCAAGCAATGAATAAAATAAAAAATTAAGATAGTAAAGCAAATGCCAACTCAAAAACTGCATGAAGGTATCTCCTATTACAAAGACATTTATTACTTAACCTGCAATCTAAGTTTCTTACGAGATATCTAAAAAGATATGTACAGAAATATCAAACCACAAATATTTATTAAATATTAAATGAATTATCATCTATATTCAGACCATCATCAATAAAACAATCAAGTTTGTAGTCAAAAGATAATAACTTAAATTGGTAAAACTACGACTTGGTGACATCCTACAGTAGAAGATGCAAAAGGTTGAGAAAAAACAGAGTTAAGGTACCTAATATGGTGGTAAAATTATTTAAAGAACTTTGTCAATACCTGTATAGTATTTGACATAGTTTATAAAGGTTATAATCCATATTTCTATTACTATAAAAAGATAAAAAGCTAATTATTAATTTATTTATTACAAAATACCCAATAAACTTTGTCAACATATTTAATAGACAGTTATTTATTGTAACAACGGTATTTAAGGATAATATAATTTTATATGGTTGGTATTTGGTCTTCGAAACATGACAATTCAAAGGCTTAACTATTATCGGTACATGTCTAACAACAAAGCTTTAATTTCTATAAAATTTTATGGTGAACCATCCTTCAACCCTTCCGGCTAATTTACCAATCGAAGTAGATTTTCAAGAGACGCATCTGTCTGTGGAATCCAGTTTATTTCAATTCAGCATCATTTGCCACGTTTTCAAGAATAAAATGTTTAAGCGGGGTTTTTTAATCGGAAATAGATTTATCGATTTATGGAATGTAAAATCGAATTATAGGCTGTGAAAAAACCTAAACGAATTTTTAAAATAATTTATTTTTAGTCTATCTTTATAAAACAAATATTACAGCTTCTTTTAATAAGTAATATTTAGATCAAATTAAACCTAATTTATTAATTAAAAACATATGCCAATATAATTTTAGTTAGTAAATAGAAACTCATAAAGTATAATTTAAAAAATTTGACATTTGATTTGATCACAGAACCAAGAATCAGACACGGAAACTTAAAAATCATAGAACAGTAAGAATAATTCTTCTTATTATAAAATGTTCACAAAACAATTTTTGTACCTTGGTTGGTAAAAATGAAAATATCGTATGATATATTTAGACTTTAAAAATGGTTAATAGATTATTTAAAAAATTTCTATATTATGATTATAGAAGTATTTTTAAATATTCTAGGGATGATTGTAGTATTTAAATATACGATAATAGTATAAGCGGTTATTATAAATATCAAAACAATAAAATATATAGATTAAAAGGAATAAAAAAGAAGATAATATTCAAGGAAAAGAGTTATCTCTGCATCTAATAATATTAACTGTATTTGCTTTATTATGATGCCATAACAAATTTCGCGCCTCACGTTGGGTGCCACTTTTGTTATGGTTTGTTCTTCTAAATTTTAAATTTTGAATTTATTTCGTTTATTTCTCAGGATTTAAAGGTTCAGTTTTTCGGAAATGTCAAAATTCGATGTTGGACGTCGAAATTAAGTTGTTACGTTAGACAAAAAAAATTCCTTGTAATGTAAACAACGATTGTATTGGTTGTAAGTATAGATAAGACGTGTAGGGGATAGTGATGAGGAAGATTAGTTGCGAGGTGAGAATTTTGACAGTTGGGGAATTTAAGAGCTCTTTCCCACCCTAGGACGCCTTCTGCGCGCGCAGTCTCGTTATTTAATAGCCAGACCTCGTATAAATGAAATAAATTCACAACTATATTTTTTATACCCGGTACTGTACTTTGCGTTTATGAAATCTACTTATTTTTAATTTTTGAGAACCTATTATATCAATAAAAATAACCAAGTTCTTAGAACTATATTAAAATGCAAAAATCGCGGAAATTTTAGCAGGTATACAAATTAACTACGGTCGAATTGTGTTATAATGACTCATAAAACGCCCATTATGTACGCCTCTGCATGATTTGTTGCACTTGTACCTGCATTTGAATTCCGAGCACGTTTTGATACATTTTTAAAAGGCCCTTGACTTATCTAGTTACCCAACCATTTTATCCCTTGTCAAATAATATAAAAAAATAAACGGTAAATTCTTGGAAGTATACACCAGCTAATCTTATCTGACTAAGCCTCTGGATTTAATGGGAGAAAATACTTTGATTTATATTTTTACGAATAATCTGTTAGGGTTATTAATTTTAAATTTTATTTTAAATTATGTCAGTAAAACGGGAATAAGTACGAGTTTTCCAGAGCCAAATATTTACAGAATATGAAACCTTTAAATTAATAAATAATGAGGGGAACAAACATTCAAAATAACCACCCTCCATGAGGGAAATTTGTCTCAGCTGTTCCCACTGCAAATATAAAGAGATCACGGATGTAATTATATACGGAAAGGACACATTCAACAATAAATTAAAACATATAATACAAAAAATTACATTTTAATTATCTGAGTGTCATAAATAAAATGTTATCTACACCACTGTACCTAATACCAACTAGATTTCATGTTAAAAATGACATGCTATCATCAAAAGTGTTAGGCGGACATTCTTTTTTAATTTGTTTTTAGTGAATTATGATAATGAGGGTTAAAATTAAATATATTTCATTTTTGGAATATTAGATAAGATAGGAAAGGATCATTTATCATTATTTTGAATTTTATCCAATTAAATTATGACACATTAAAAATTTATGGATTTACTGAACGAAGTCGTGGAGACAGAATTAAAATAAATAAAAATCGAGATCAACCATTATTCTAAGGCACTGGAAGACGTTTCTCAGGGTCCGTATTCTTGACTAAGGTAGTGAAGGTTCACGAGAGAAGATATATTTTGTCTTTGCTGCTGCAATGACAGAGTAACCAAGCAAAATATAGATAAAACATATGTTCTCAAGTGAAGCTCTATTCCTTCAGTAAAGAATGAGGGCCTTAAATTGATTGTACTAACCCTTACCTTTTGGAAGTCCATCTTATTAAGAATAATGAAAAACTCTTCGTTTTACCATATTTCAATATACAGAACACCAACACAAACAGATGTAACCATACCGTATAATTCAAATCATCCTATAACACATAAATTAGCAGCTTATAATTCTATGATACATAGGGCATTTTCAATTCCAATGAACAAAATTAACTTTGATAAAGAAATTGATATCATAAAATAAATAGCTACATCCAATGGCTACCCAATTCATTTAATAAATACATTAATTAATAAGAAAGAACAGAAAGTGTCACTAAACCTAATATTTCCTAAACAAACTAAAGAAATTAAAAGTTATAAAAATATTACATATTGTGGAACTATTTCCAATAAAATTTCAAAAATAATATCTTCCGCAACATTAGCATTAATATCATTTAAAACACAAAATAATATTGGTACAAAATTGTTAAATGTAAAAACAAAATTACCTAAATTAAAAAAATCTGGTGTTTACAAAATTAATTGTCCAAAGTGTAATGCTGTATATATAGGTCAAACACAAAGAAATTTTGAAGTAAGATTTAACGAACATTTAAGAGCATATAGATTAAAACAACCAGATAAGTCAAATTATGCAAAACACCTACTTGAACATCCAACCTCACTCTTACACATCAATGACATCCAAATACTACACATTTGTAATAAAAAACAAAATTTAGATTTCCTTGAAGAACTTGAAATAAAAAGACATCTAGCAGATCCACAATTTAAAGTTGTTAATGAACAAATAAATCTAGGAAGTTCTCCACTTTTAAAGTGTTTGCTTTGATTGAGTCTTCATTTTATACATAGATAAGACGTAATTGTAACACAAATATATTAAGTTATTGTAAAGATCAGCATGATATAGTTTTTTCCTGGTTTTTCTAGATCATTGCACAGTTATACTGATCTTAGAGGGAAGTACATCCAGGATAATCCCTTAGGACTCATAACATCTAGGCTTTAATATTGTTATGTCTTATTACTTCCATACTTGGTCTAGCCTTATAACTACCTAATAAACATCAGGTACCTAGCTATAAACAAACAAAATGTAACTTCAATATGTCAATCTGACGATGCTAAGTCTAGCGAAACGGCTGTCATTAAAGTTAATAAAGCAATTTTTTAAATAAATATTGGAAGTTTTGGTAAAACGAAGAGTTTTTCATTATTCTTAATGAGGGCCTTGGTCAAAAAAGTTATGGTTTGTTCTCCCTATCTTGACCTCGCTAGGTAGAAAGAGGATTGGGGTAGTATACTATCTCTGTTGCTGTGGGCGATCTGCTGAAGAGTCTACCCGGGAATGATTATTTGCGGATACGCAGATCTAGTAAAAGGACGTTTTGCTAGCAATATTTCAGAGCTCAAGCAAAAGGCTTTGAAGAAAGTGGACAACGAATGCCAGGATGAGGGCCTATCGGTCAATCCTCAAAAAACAGCAGTGGATGCCTTCACCAGTAAAAGAGCACTACAAGGCTTACAGCTACAAGCAGGCAAAGGATTAGAAATCCCATTTGTAAGCCAGGTTATACCTAGGTGTAATATTTGATCAGAAGCTAACATGAAATCACACAAAAGTCTAAAATTACCTTTGAGAGATGTTAGACAGTTGTGCTGGGAAACATGGGGAGTCTACTCAAATATGACCCTTTGGTTATATGAGGGTTATAAGACCAATGTTGACCTGGGAATTGGTGGACAAAAACCCAGCAGACTGAGACTATATAAATGGTTCAAAGGATGGAATGCCGAGGCATTAGAGATTTTACTAAACTTACCAAAAGAAGTACGTAATAGTAAGAGGTCTAGCTGGAGAAGCTTCTGTAGCGTAATAAATTCGCTTCCGGAGGCTGCCAGGCTGTCCAAAATACTAAAACGTGAGAATAATGTTCCCATCGAGACACTTAAGAAGCAAGACGGGTCCTGGACATCGTCAACAGAGCCCTGTGTTTTTTTTTTATTTACTACTATCTCTCCCAAATTACCAAACCAAAATCTATTTAAAAAATTTTTCTATTCTTAAACTGAGCTTTTTTTGTTTTTAACAGAAACCAAAATCTCTTTGTATTAATCGTGGCCTAGGTTGAAACCTATAAAATTCCTAAGTACTACCCTCTACAGTATAGCCAAATAAGATGGAGATAGTTTTATCACGCAAGTGTTTTTTTTCCAGCACATTAGCTTTTAGAACCCGCTTTGAAAGACATAGATTTATTGTTTATGTGTTGTTAGTAAATATTTAGGTTCTAAATTATGTTTTTGATAATAATCCCGATGGATTAGCTGTCAAGTTATTTGCCCTGCAGTTCCAAGAATGTTTATTTTAATTTAAATAATGAAATATTTGATTTTATTCTACTAGTTGCTTTACTTTCGTCTAATACTGTATTTTTCAACTTTCTGTATAACCTTGCTTGCAACGAAAATATTGTTGGTGTAAAACTGTAATATATCTATGAAATGTAGTCAACCCACTGGAGAAATAAATTGCTTATTTAGGTCTAGGGTAACAATATATTATTTAAAAGCAAAAAAAATAATGAAGACATTACGAATGTGAAAGCCATTTGTTATTTCATCGTTCACGTGTTTCACTTCTGAATGCACATGTCGAATTTAGCCAAATATCGGATTACTTTTTGAAAAACTAGGGGAGAGTAGAGTTACTAAATCCAATACGTATATTTCGAGAACTTACTGAGTTTTAAATACTATGTAAGTTTGGTTTGCTGAAAATTAATAAGAACTAGTGTAAAATTTAAATGACTAATTTAAAATGTATGTATATTTAATATGTTATATATTTTATGCATTTTGCACAGATTAAATAAATGAATATAGTGCGACATAATTATGTAAATCAACTTCAAAAGAGTACTAACCGAAGACTGGTTTAATAAAAATGAACCGAAGAATTTACATAAGCCTTGTTTTTATCAAGAAAATATAGTTAAACAAACTTTCCTTATATGTACATATTCATAACTGGGTACCTTTGTAATTAGTGATACCTATAATCAGGTCGATTATGTTTAAGCGTTGTTATCGTAGCCATATTGTTAAATATTTTTAACCGTAATAACAATATTTGGTATAATTTTGATTCACAACAATATTTTAATTACAATGTCAAAAATTTTCTAAATTTAAAGCTGACAACACTGCAATTATTATTGTTTTGTGTCATTTTGTGATAAAAAAGAAGAAAGTGAGGTTAGTGTTTGCGCGATAACCTACAAAAAGAATAGTTACATTCAAATAAAAAATGGAAAAATACTTTTAAAAAACAAATGGAGTTTTTAGTAAACTGTTAAGAAAAAAAATGCAGTTTTAACTACAGACAAATTGGACCCGAGAAATAATGTTTTGTACTTAGAGTGCCAAAATGCAAAACACAAAAGCAGAATTATAATATTCCCAGAGGTAAAAAAAATGGATAGTGCGCACTTAAAGAAGTGGATAGTAGAATTTCCCTATTTTCATTATTGCTTAATGATATTTTAAAGAGAGAAAAATAATTTTTTATATTTTGCACTTATAAAAATCTTCATTATAAAACGCATTTGCGTATCGTAATGTAACTTTTACGCACGCAAATTTTTGTTTTAAATGGTTGGCGACATGAGTGAAGTATCTAATGACAAGACTATTGACAATGACATTTGTGGCTAATAGCAATTTATTAATTTTATATTGTTCTTTAAGAAAGTATTTGTGAATATGAATATCGTCTTTAACTTATATAATATATTATTATTGGTGTATTAGTCATTTTAAAATATTTGAAAACATTAACATTTCATAATTTATATGTCACAACTGTCAAATTTTATAAATTACACAGTGCTGCCGACATACTTTTTAAAATAAAAATTTTCGTAATTACATAAAAATAAAAAATTAATTTAAAAAATGGTAAAAAGGGCAAAATATAAAAAATATTATAATCAACTTATTTCATATGGCTGTTGTGACACTCGTTCTTTAAAAAACTCATCGCTTCGCGATTCGTTTTTTAAACTTGAACTCGTGTCATAACAGAATTCCATATGAAATGCGTTGTTTAATATACTATTATTTATAATTGTGGCAAATATCTAGTTCACAATGAGGTTCATGATCTAAATCTAAAGCTTCCAAATGATATATCATTGGTACATAAATGTACCACACATGTCCTAAGTTATATTAAAACCAAATTAATTTTATCTAATTTATAAACTATTTTTGCCAGCTCAATTATGTTTAGATTTTGTATTATTGTAAATCAATCACTGCTTACCGAGCAAAGCGAGGTTCGCAGCACCAAATCAATCTAAACTTATTTAAAAATCATTTTTTAACTCAATTATTTTTAAAATCTGTATTATTATATACTGGGCAAACCAAAACTTAAATTAAAGCTACAGACATAAACGTATCACTGTTTATATGCACTTATTTCACTGTTCGCTTACTTTCCGCGCACTAATTGTTCGCTATCAACTGTTCTAGCTGATAACTGACCTCCTAACGCGTGTATCACCTTTTATATATCACCTATATATCGCAGAGCGAAGCGAGATTAGCAGCACCAAATTAATTATAACTAATTTATAAAAAGTTTCCTTAGTTATCCACGTTTTCTATGATCTGTAGCTGCTTCTCTTCAGTCTAAAAACTTGAAATTTCGATAGTTATTAATTAATTATTAAGAATTTTGTGCAGCAACAATTATTTCTTATATCCAGGTAATAAATCATGTTTGAAAAATTAGTTGTTTTCCCTATAGTTGCTAAATTTGTTTATAATATAGATAGAAATAGAGAAAAATCGTACGAACGCATAGGAATTACCATATGAGGGGGGTCAATTGGGGTAAAAATTAAAGTTTTCAAAAAAATAAAGGGGGGAGGTCGATTTTTTTACTGAACCCCCCTTATGACCCCCCCAAGATTGACCTCAAATTGATGGTGGAGCATTCGGATGGTGTTGTAGCCATAGGCGTACGTTGGGTATTACAAATTTACTAAAACTTTTGACATAACCTCAAAATTTAGCGCCACGTGTGGCGCCTAAATTTTGGAGTTTTGGAAAAAATAAAATATGGTAATTTTTTTTCGAAATTTCGCCATTTTGACCTTAGTTTATATCTCGATACGAGTTTTGAGAATTTCTATGTAAAGGTCTTAAAATTCTTTACAAAAAAGAATTTGAAAGTTTTTTGATAGCACTTTAAAGAAAAAAGTAAGGGTTAGTACAATTAATTTTAATCAACAAAATATAGAAAAAGTAAAATGCCCTTGATGCAAAACTACTTGGATTTGATTTACCGCTAAACTTTTAGTGTTTATATGATAAAATCAATGCATGTTTTGTCAGGCGTCCTCAGATCAACAATTCGCTTAACTTTGAGGCACCGAACTACATAAAAACAAGAATTCTGCTATCGAAACAACTTTCTTTGAGGTATACTTTTCGGCCATAAACGCAAATTCAACAAATCATCCTTTGAAGTCTAAAAATATGCCTCGTGGCAAGTACAATAAATCTATTTAGCGGCTTTCTAGTGAGTGAAGAACTAATTATATTTCCATTTTATTACTTTGGGAATTTTTAAACATAAGAGTTTAAAAAAGATGATGATTGGTTGGTTTAAACATAATCTAGGTACTCGATCGTAAAATATAAATGACTTTGTAATGTTTTGTTTAATGACCAGAGTACAAGAACGTCTTAATTTTTCATTATGGTCATAATTAGATAGTAAATTAACGGTAGAAATATATTTTTGTTTGATTTATAGTTGTGTTCTTTATAATTTATAATAAGATTTTAAAAATAATTGAGCCTATTATACAAGTCTTGCATATTTGGCGCCCAACGTGCTTCGCTTTGCTTTTACTTTTGTGCATTTCAGATATTGCAAAAAAATCAATGTATGATTTATGAGGAAATATTTCACCTATTCGATGACTGTATCAGACAGACATAAACATAAATAGAACAAACGACCGACGTCGAAATGGCCGCATGCCAAATTGTTAAAATTAAGTGGGTTGACACCGACGACGATAGAACACATTTTAAGATTAGTAACTTCCCCGTGAACCTGTATTTTCAGCTGTTCCTTTTTCAAGTGCACTAAAAACAGCCGTAAAACCCCATTAAAAGTGTATTTATATACTACAAGATATAATTTGAATATTGAATGTTTGTTTATAGTTGTATAACTAGCGGGATATCTACAGGGTGAACCTTTTACTAGTGTCAAACTGTAGATTTAAAATAGTTTTTGAATTAGTTAAAATTGATTTGGTTTTTTTATAAATTCATCACTGCGTGCCGAGCGAAGCGAGGTTCGCAGCACCAAAGTTTGGAATATTTAGAAATAATATATTGTAACGGGTGACAGATGTATGTATTTTGATGTAGCTGCTTGGCGATGTCTCCAAAATGTCTAACAAATCGTCGGTAATATGAGCAAAGACCCAGGAAGCTGCGAAGTTGATGCTTATCAGAAGGAACCGGCCACTCTTGAACGGCTTGAATCTTGGCGGGGTCTACAGTAACTCCAATCTTGCTTACATGTCCCAAATAACTGACCTGTCTCTGGAGCAAGTTACATTTCCTAACATTCAATGTTAGATTGGCCTTTTTCAATCGTCGAAAAACTTCTTCTAGGTTAGCCAAATGTTCCTTAAAATCCATACCCATTATAATGATGTCATCTAAGTAGACCAAAGAATATTTCCAGGATAAACCTGAAGAATAGTTTCCATCAACCTTTCAAAGGTAGAAGGAGCTTTGCATAAGCCAAATGGAAGGACGGTGAATTGCCACAAACCTGATCCTCTAGTGAAGGCCATGGGAGATTAAGTAAATTATGGGCTGAGCCTATGACGTCATAAAGTAAGGTTCATTTAGTGGATGCCTTGCACTGTCTCGTAAAAGACATAGAAAAGGCAATAGGATCAAAGGAAGTGGCGCTATGTGCATTCATAGACATAGAGGGTGCGTTTGACAACACCTCATATGAATCAATCAGCGCCGCCGCAACAGCAAAAGGTATCCAACCTTCCATAACTAAATGGATTCAATCCATGCTAAATACTAGGAAAATTATTACCTACCTAGGAGGCAAATCAACTACTATAAAAGCAGTAAAAGGTTGTCCTCAAGGAGGAGTTTTATCACCTCTACTGTGGTCGCTAGTGGTTGACGACCTCCTAACAAAGCTCAAAAGAGCAGGATTTCGTGCTCTGGGCTATGCTGACGACCTAGTTATAGTGGCTAGAGGCAAACATGACGGTATTATTGCCGAACGCATGCAGCAGGCCTTAAACATTATAACTACTTGGTGTTCGAGGGAAGGGCTATCAGTCAATCCCAACAAAACGACACTTATTCCGTTCACTAACAGGAGGAAACTAACATTACAGTCTCCGATCATGAATGGAGTAACCCTTTCTTTCTCAGAAGAGGTTAAGTACCTAGGAGTCATCCTTGATAGGAAACTTACGTGGAATGCACACCTCACTCATATTACCACAAAAGCAATAAGGGCTTTCTGGATGTGCCGTAGGCTTTTTGGGAAAACCTGGGGTCTGAAGCCAAAAATGATCTACTGGTCATATTTAACGGTTGTCAGACCCATTATCACTTATGCTGCGATGGTTTGGTGGACCAAAACAAAGCAGCAAAAGGCAATAAACGAGTTGCAGAAAGTGCAACGACTTGCCTGTATTGGGATCACGGGTGCTATGAGATCGTGTCCTACCGCAGCCTTAGAGGCAATGCTAGACCTTCCTTCACTACATTTACATGTACAGAGGATCGCTCTGGAAAATGCCTATAGGCTGACACAGACCAAATCTCTGAAACCCGGTGACTTAACAGGACATCTTGAGGTATTAAGGGCTGTAACAACCCAAATCATGAAGATGCCTACAGACGTAATGCCTGCAAAACAAGATTTTGAACTCACGTTAGATGTTATTATTAACGACCGCGAGTTGACAGAAAACGAAATCGCTCAAATCACAAAAGGTGCCCTCACTTATTATACTGATGGGTCAAAAACAAACGAAGGAGTAGGAATAGGGATCACAGGTCCTAATATTAGGATATCCGCAGCCCTTGGAAATGCTCCAACAATATTTCAAGCAGAACTATTAGCAATAGAATTCTGTGCCCAAGAGTGCCTAAGAAAAGGCCTCAACACAGCAAGAATATTTATTGCATCTGATAGTCAGGCTGCTTTGAAGGCTCTGAAGTCCACAACCTATGAGTCAAAAATAGCCTGGAATTGTAAACAATCCCTTAAACAACTGGCTAGTCGCAACAAATTAACGTTGCTATGGGTGCCAGGGCATAAAGGAATTGTCGGAAATGAGATTGCCGATAGTCTCGCAAAGGAAGGAGCTTGTGCTCCTTTTATCGGACCTGAACCATTTTGTGGCATATCAAAAAGCCGCATAATGGAAGAAGTTCGAAAATATGAAAAGGAACTCAGTGCAGCCTACTGGAAAAATGTTCCAGGCCAAAGACAGGCAAAAAGGTTATTACGACCCTCTGCCCGCTACGCGAAATTACTCTTAGAGCTTCAGAAATCTGATCTCAGAGTAATCACAGGAATTCTCACTGGACACTGCTCACTCAGATACCATCTCTGTAAAATGGGCATATTGGACAGTGGGACATGCAGATGAGACGTCAGAACATATTATCTGCAATTGCAGAGTAATTGTTCGGCAACGCCATAAATATCTGGAACAGGTATTCCTTGATCCTGATCAGATTACAAACCTAGCTCCAAAACGGATAATGGACTTTCTTAGAAGCCTAGACCTTTTGGACTAAAATATAGATGTAGGGTATACACAAAAGATCTTATAGGTCGCAGTGTAGTTAGGTCAACTGGGCCAATCGACCCCTTCTGCAATCTACAATCTACAAGGTTCATTTAAAATTTCTTAAACAATAACACCGATTTATTGATCAATATTTATACAAAATATTTGTCAATTATCCAAATGGAACTTGATATTTAGCAATAGGATTCAGTGAAATTGACATTTTAAGTTTCAGGGATTTTCCTCTAGTTACAGCATCATCATATAATAATAGAGAATTGACTAGTGGACTATTAAATGCTCATTTTATATCAAGAAAAGTAAATGCAATTTACTACGAGTCAATCAATCAATCAAACTACGAGTGATTGATCTTGAGGACTACTTCATCCAGCGTTTGATCTAAATTCTGGTAGGTACTGAGATGATTACATGAGAATTGTTACAAAAGAAAATCTATTTTTCCATGTCAAGTCTCTACAACCAATTAAAGATGATACTCATGTTGTTAATACAAGTCTGCTAAGTAAAGCACTAAATTTATTTTGTTTACATTGGATTTAAAAGATACTTACGAAAAAAACATGATTGAGAAAACATTGGCAGAATCCCTGGGATTTGGATTGTAATTCTCTTTGGCTATATCCATTTTTCTTCGCTAAGTTGTCACTCTGAACCATGAAATTAAATAAATTTTAACTACTCTCGCACTATTTACAGTTTTCTCGAACACGTGCCTCTTGTAATAAATTTAGAAACAATAAAATTTTATTAACTAGTTAAAGTAAATATAAACATAACTACGAGAGTGTCATTCTGAAGAGGAGAGAAATTTTTTCACGCCACTCCGGCACTAATTGGTCTAAGCTGTTGGTCCCTTTTTATAGTCGGCGGAATTAACCATCGGAAATTCTTTCTTCTCGGTATTTAATTTATTCGGCCTCTGGGTTTTCTGATGATGAGACTGTATTGTTTACACAAATATGATTCGGTTTTCTTGAAGCTGCAGATGCGGGAAACCTAAAACAAGGAAGTGGATTCTCAGTAAACTAATTGAAATAATAAACCGAAAATAAACATTATTAGTTTTGTTAAAATAATCTAATTATTGTATCAATATGCCTGGATTATGTTTGTATAAGACTGCAGCATGTGGTTATCTTTTTGTCGCTTGTTTTTGTTTGAAAGAAAATTTTTTTAATATACACAGTAGATTCATAAAAAATTCTTATAAAATCTCATGTTGATAATTTCAACTGTAATATAGTCAGATAATAATAAACGGAAATAGTAACATAATAGATTAAAAATCATAAAAATAGGGGAGAACATCGTCGAGTGGAAAACAGAGGTAAAATATCTAGGGCTAATCCTAGATAGCAGGTTACTCTGGAACAAACACGAAGACAAAGTAATACACAAAGCAACCAAGGCCCTCATAGTGTGTAGGAACATTGCAGGAAAGAACTGGGGATGTAACCCACGTATTCTGCAATGGATGTACACAGCAAGAGTGAGACCAATAATCACATATGGGGCAGTGGCTTGGGGCGCAAGGGCTAATCTGAGTACGACGAGGAAAACTCTTTCGAAGATTCAGAGACTAGCCTGTTCATGTATCACTGGAGCAATGGGAACTTGCCCCGCTGCTGCAATGGACGTGATTTTAAACTTGACCCCACTGCATATTCTGCTAGAAAGTGTAAGGAAGAAAACAATATATAGAATGATCAAAGAAGGAATTATCAGGGAAAAACCTCGATCACTTCAATTTGATCAAACTTGGGAAATGCCCCAAGATGATATGCCTAAGAAATTCAACTTTGTGAGAAAATTCATCACAATGTTGAGTAATAAATCTGAATGGGATGAAGACACCATACAGAATTTAAACCAGAATGCCATAAAGTGGTATACGGACGGTTCCAAGCTAGACGAAGGAACTGGGATAGGAGTTTTTGGACCGAGAGCCAAATACTCAGAAAACTTGGACACATACCCGAGCATCTTTCAAGTCCGCGCCATCAAAAGATGTGTGGAATTCAATATTGGAAGAAACTACCGCAGACAAGAAATTGTGATCATGTCGGATAGTCAAGCAGCCATCAAAGCGCTGAGCTCAAATATAATCAGTTCAAAGATGGTTTGGGAATGCCTAGGCAAACTAAATGAACTAGGCCAGAAGAACACTGTCACCCTCCTATGGGTCCCGGGACACATAGGAATAGAGGGGAATGAAACAGCAGATAAGCTACCAAAAAAAGGAGCTGAAACCCCACATTTGGGACCAGAACCATCTTGTGAGATCAGCAGTAGAGTAATCTTAGGAAAACTAAGAGAAGAAATGGAGAAGGAAAAATCCCAGTACTGGAATCAGCTGGAAGGACTGAGGCAATCTAAGATACTATTGGGGAACTATGACCAGAAGAGATCTCTTAGCTGCCTCAACCTCAGTAAAAAAAGGTTCCGAATTCTAACGGGAGTATTAACCGGGCATTGCCGGTTAAGAAGCCACATGAAGAAACTAGGGTTAGCAGATGAAGCAAAGTGCAGATTCTGTGAGGAAGAGGATGAAACCTCAATACACATACTCTCAGAATGCCCTGCCTTGCAAAATTCTAGGGCTAGATACCTAGGAGCACATGAAATAGAGGAAGGGGATCTACCTGATTTGAAGCCCGACGATGTCCTAAACTTTCTCAGGAAAATAGGACTCGAAGAGCTGCTATAGGTCTGAGAAAATATCAGAACATGGCAAATAAGGGGGGGCACAATAGATCCTATAGGTCGCAGTGTAATTATCACCCCTAACTCATACATACATACAACATAATAGATCGTATTATACTCAGATTGGCCACTTTTTTTTTTTAGTATATTGATTTTTATATTTGGTCCCAGACCAGCTATAAAATGCAAGGGCACCAAAAGCTACAACAAGAAAAAACAACGATGTGCATACCTATTATACAATTGTCGCATATTTGGCACCCAACGTGAGGAAAATATTGCCAAAGGCGCAAAAGTAAAGAATCCGACCCTGGCTATCTCAAAATAGGGCAAATCTTCTTCCTGTTACTTTTACCTGTTGATTACAAGGTCTCCACAGTTAATGGAAATTATTTCTGCTTGGAATAATGTACCATACTGTCTACTAGACATTAGATTGGTGGTCCATTTCTCCAAGTTTCTTCTTAAAACAATTTTTACGCACCATTTATTAGATTAAGTAACCGATAATGTTGTTTAATATAAGAAACAAGGTTGCCCGATATGAATAGAGAATAGAGCCCATTGTCAATGCAATGCGAATGCAAAAAGTTCTATCAATATGTTAAATATAAGGGCTCTTGATTATGCACTTACTGCATTTTCTCCACGTTGGGTGCCAAATGTGCAAGAGTTTTAATATAGGTACCTAAAATTAGCGAAACAAGAGTCATTGTAATTTAAAGCCTAGTTTTTTTATTATTCTTACTAAATACGAGGGTTGCCTTTTATAGAGATTAGGGATTAGAGAACAAAAGCACATGTTAATCATCGAAAATTGCAAATTAAATAAATAAAACATATTCAGGTCATTTAATAATAAACTTTACATAAAATAAACGTTATAGAGTGGCTAAAACATTCCTTATTCTAAAAATATATTAGAAATGTTTGATAGTAAAAGATATATGTGTATATTTTGATACGTTGTTGACACGTTATTTGAAATACGGAAATATACTCCATCTCTTTTAATTTTGATATCTGTGGTTCGAGTTATTGCCGAGCAGTAGATTCTCAAGTAACTAAGCGGAATTGGCTATTTATACTATTTGTTTGGTTTGGCTAATCTCACTTTTACGTTCAGGAAATTTTCCTGAATACCCGTCGGAAAACTTACAACTCAAAAAACCCCATATAAAATTATGATTTAACCCTAATTCGTTCGCGCAAGATAAAGCGGTTATAAATTAACATTGATTTATTTGAGAATTGCTTCTTAGAAATCTTGTTGGTTGTGATTAATTTATTGTTATATAATTCGCAAATGTTTACAGTTGTGATTTACAGTACACAGATGTCCTTGAATAATCATTTTTGATGTGTGTGGTATGGGAAGCTATATTTGCATGACTTGGTGATTTTAATAATCGTAGTTATAGCATGATAATCGATTTTTGCAACGTGCATGGAAAAACATTAAAAAAAAATAATTTTAAACAAATATTTATGACAAAAAATTGCAGTTTAAGCGTTTTTAGTGTGGAAAAGTTACTTTAGACACTTTATTTTTTCTAGTAGGGTGCGCTATTAAAAAAATACATTTTTTTATGCTGTACGCTTAAGCTTTTTCTAACATCTCCGGCGGGGTACTCATAATGTCATCATTTTCACTACTAGAAGACATTTTTCTAGGTAAAATAGGGAAAATGTTACGCTCATGTTATATTGTTAAATGTTATTTACATTGCGATTTTTTACTTTTACAGACATGGGCGTAGAATAATGCAGTTGGTGCAGCTTCCTTTGCAAGACAATGGTCTTTCTCATTGCCTGTAATACCAATATGAAAGAAAATCCATATGATGGTGATAAATAAGCTAGGACTAATTAAATTTTGGTTAGTTGAACAAGAGGATGACTAGGAAAAAGATTGTTGATTGACCGGATCGAAGATAAAGTTTCTGTACCAATGGAAATATGCTGATGAGGTTCTGAGATAAGTTTGAAGGTTTGTAGGATGGCATAAAACTTTCCACTAAATACAATGCAAGAATTGAATATTCTGTTTGAAAAATTGGATATAATTATTGTTAACTGAAGTCGATACATATTTATACAGGGTGAGTCATATCTATTGGGACATAGACTAAGGACAGGTTATTTGGACCAAAATATGGCTTTTGGGTCAAATATGCCTTAATATAATGTTGCTGAGAAAAAAGATACAGGGTGTTAAAGTTAATTTTTGTTTTTTTTTGCTAGTAGTTTCCCTGTATATTTATAAATTGATATCAAAATTGGCACAGAGGCATATTCCTAGACAAGAAAAAGTATTTTATTTACAAGTCCACTATCAAATACCAAACTAATAAACAAAGTTGCAACTAACGTAAGGTTTCCGTTTTGACGATAAATCAAAACTAAACACACTTTAACTTAAAAGAACTCACAAAAACTCAAACTAAATGTTCTACATGGTCTCCTCCGATTTCTATGCCTTTTCTAATTCTTTTTATTAAGGATTTTCGGACGTTAAAAAAAATGTTACTCTGTCCCCTTATAAGATTAGCTGCATTTTGAATGTATCTCCAAAGTTCGTCTCGTATATTAATTTCATTGGCATAAACTAAGGACTTCATATGTCCCCAAAAATAAAAATCTAGCGGGTTGTACTCAGGACTTCTTGGTGGCCATTGAAAATCACTGCCTCTGCCAATCCATCGTTGAGGAAATACGTCATTAAGATGATTTCTAACAGCTAATGAAAAATGACGTGGCGCTCCATCCTACATAAACCACATTTTTCTTCTTACATCCAGTGACAGATCATCTAAAATATCACTAAGAGTATTTTTCAAAAAGAATAAATAGGAATCTCCGGTTAAATTCGGAGGAAGAACATAAGGCCCTAGTAGTTGGTCGCCTATAATGCCACACCAAATATTCAATTTAAACTCATGCTGAAAATGTCTAGCTTTAATAGCATGCGGGTTTTCTTCTTCCCAATAATGACTGTTTCGCCAATTAAAAACCCCTCGTCTGGTAAAAGTTGCTTCGTCGGTGAACATAATATTCTTAATAAAGTATCTGTCATTGTGATGTTTATTCAGAATACGTTGGCAAAACTGTAACCGTCGTGGAAGATCTGTTGGAAGTAAATTTTGAACAGGAGTGAATTGATAAGGATGGAGGTTCTCTTTTTTTAGAATTCTAATTATAGACGACTGACTTACTCCTGTTGCTGCTGATAGATGTCGTGAACTTATTTCAGGATTTTCATCTACTCGAACCAAAAGTTCATCTTCTTGATTAGGTGTGATTTGTTTCGGTCGACCACCCCGATTTTTAGTGTGAAATGACCCAGTTTCACCTAAACTACGATATAATATTTCAAAAGTTTTGTGATTTGGTTGCCTTCTGTTTGCGTATAACATTCCATACCTTCTGGCTGCCGAGCGACCGCAAAAATTTTCTTGTGCGTATACGCAAATCATATTTCGCATTTCTTCATTAGTAAAATGATTGTGACGAGGCATTTTAATCAAAAAAAGTAATGATTACTTTTAAAAAATGCAACATTACACTACACTGTCACATCAAAAATAATTTACTCTGAACAAATGACATTTACGAAAAACAAAAATTAACTTTAACACCCTGTATCTTTTTTCTCAGCAACATTATATTAAGGCATATTTGGCCCAATAGCCATATTTTGGTCCAAATAACCTGTCCTTAGTCTATGTCCCAATAGTTATGACTCACCCTGTATATGTCGATCTGAGGCTCAACTGGCATCGGGAAATTTTTGAAAATATTTTGAAAATTGTAGTACAGCATTAGATTTACTAAAATCTATTTATGAGGCCAATTTATATGAGAGAGCTGTTTGTATAGGAAGAAGAGGCCAATCTTTGTGTCGATATGGGAAAAGAAGAAGAAAAATAATATATAAAGGAAGTAGAAGAAAAAAACAATTTAAAGAAAGAAAATGAAGAAACAGATAAAACGATTATTGCATAATAAGTTACATAATAAGTTTATTCTCTAGGTTTTTTGTCTAAATAAAAATATATAAAATACCTATTAATATTTTTAGATTTGTATATATATAATTTTATTTTTTGATTTGCATTTTTATTAACAAACAAAACGTTTATGATATCCGGTTCAATTAATCTGGAAAGTGTATAATGATATTGAAAATTTTACTACTTACATGGAAATATCATGTTTGTAGAAAATTATTATTTTAATTCTAGTGAAATAAAATCAGAACACCTTAACGTTCTAATACAATAAATAAAATGAAAATAAGTCAACTTGTTGACGTTTTAAAAAAATAGCTCGCATCTCATTATGTATAATTAACTGCCCTAGAAAATAGTTCATTTAAAGAAACTATGGTTAATTATCTGTGACATCATAATGGTAGTCAATTGACGTGTATACAATAGAGGTTGGAAAAGTGGGCACTGAGTAGATTTCTTCACTAAAAAAATGTGACTGGAACATGCATGACTGAGAAGGCCGAATTTAAAAGCTATAAGTAAAAGAATACAACAAATTATATACCTACAGAACTAGAAACACTAAATAAATACCACATAAAGTATTACAAACATAAAATATAGAATAAAATTGTGATAATTTTTAACTGGATTGTTTAGAGACAAAAAATTACTCTTAAACAGCACACGGATGTCTTTTGAATATCCTATGGATATCCAGAGGATATCAGTTTGTAATCCTCGTATATTCTTAGGATGTCCTAAGGAATAGCAAAGCAGCGCCTAAATAATGCCTAAAAACATCCTCAGGAGATTCTATTTCAACGTCCTAAGGATATTTACAGGATATTCATAGGAATTTATAATCTTTTAAACATCTAAAATAATATTTATATAGTCTAAGATTCATTGCGATGCTTTATAATATGCTCATTCTAGGAGCATATTTAGATTATAAGAATTTTTTTTTCAGAAATATGTATACAAATCTTTATTAAGACAAATTTTTCATCGCATGGTATATTAAAATGACATTTATTACATGTATGCTGATTAATGCCTTTTAACAGAGAACGTAAAGATGCCTGTGGAATATTTTCTTCCACTGTCCAACTATAGAAATGTTTTAAAATCAATATCTTCATTGTTATTATCTTTATTACTTTAAAACTCTTTTTGCTCAAATTGTGCTGTTGCATAACCTGAATTAATCCTTGAAATAGTTGGTAAATTGAGATGGTTAGGATGTGTAGTGAATTTTCCAAGGATTACGATAACATTTCTGACATTCTTAAATTTCCTATAAAAATATTGCTACATCTTTTAATCCTGAAAGAAAATATGAAAAACAAAATAATATCCATAAAATGTATCATATAAATCCTCGCAGGATATCCTTAAGATATTCAAAAAATATCCTCATGTGTTTGGATTTGTATATATGTCCTAAATATCTCCCACCTATGTCTATATTTAGGATATATTCAGGATCATTATGAGGGTTACAAAGCTTAACTGTTTTGTGGCTTTCCCCAAAATGTTTAGGGGGGGATATCTACTTTCTTAAATATCCCAAGCTACGTTACTGTTTGAAATATTCAACATTTTTATTAAATTGTTTGTCACAAAGTTCAAATAAATTGACTCAATAGAACTGTTACATAAAATGTAATAAAACCAAGCCCGCTTCATTTATCCAATCAGCAAGAAAAATTGCCCAGCCGCTTTGTATTAAATATTATTCATTAAAAATTATTAACCTTCTATTATTACTGATGTGGGATATGTTCACTTTTACTCAGTTTGATACAAACATTTATTTCCTTCGCCATTTCGTCAATTACATATCTTTTATATTCTAATTATTTATTCTTTTATTCTTACTCAAACACTGATATTATTCCTCTCTATCATGTCAGTTCCAACGCACTACACACCTTGTCACGCAATTTACAAAATTTTAATGGGAACTATGAACAGTGCCGTTAGGGCACTGCGGGATGTATTTGATATAATTTCAATACCAATTCGTGCATTATTAAGAAACCTGCAAACCATATTGAACTGCAACCTGTCAATGTCTAAAGGTTTACTTCTTTGTACTCTGTATTTTGTTCTGTTCTTATATCTTAAATTTGTAAACGTTGAATATTGCTAAAAACTTGAACCAAAGTAGTAATAATTGGTCGAGTATTATTTCGGTATCTAAATAAACAAATATTAATAAAAATCTTGCTACATTTCACCCTTTTAGGCAAATATTTATTGATAACAAATATTTCCTTTAAACTTTCCTTGCGAAGTCATTGTTAAAATAAACAATGCAACAATAGTGTTATTTACTCGCGATGTATATACAATCTAAAATAAAAAAACAACAACAAACATAATTTTCTGCTTACTTAACTGATTTTATGTATTTCGTCAAAAGAATAATACCCATGATTCACGTACTCAAACAACAGATGAAATTATTTTCATAACAAACAAAATTTCATTCCGCTTATTCCAAATGTAACAATTTATTTACGTTTTGCCATTAGTAAGATATGAATGCCCGCAGATCTCTTGTAACATTAAGCATATATAAACAATATTTCTTTTGATTCTTACATCAATAAATGAACCTGACAGATTTGTAATACATCCAGTTTTAGAAAAGTTTTATTTAGTTTCTTGGAATGTTGGATATAAATCGTTAGAGATAAAATTGTATCGAAATGATAAAATCAGGATGTTGTTTCTGTGAGGTATTAGATTTAGGTATTTTTGCTTGTATTTTTGTTTATTTGAACAAAGCCGGATTTGCATTTGCATCTTGGATTGGCTCTATCAAATCCGAGCTCCTTACTAAGCCATGAGATTTTCTTGATGAAGCTTTTCTACTGGTCTTCCTGATCATTTTCCCACTTAAAATCAAGGGTATATAAATATATGTTGTGCGATTTCTTCATCCTCAACACATTTCCTGCATAAGATATTCAAACGTCTTTTGAATTGCCTCCTATAGTATGTATAAAAAGTACGAGGAGTAATAAACCCTAATTAAGTATGCAAAACCTTTACAGGGAGCACCATGAAATTTTTGATAAATCTCTTACTTTAAATTACATTTCTTCCGTAAATCTAAAAACCAGGTAGATCGACCCCGTATTTGTTTCAGTTGTAGCAAAGTTTAGGGTTTCTTCATTGTTAAAGGATTAGCAGATAAGCAATAACGCAAATAATAATAGGGTCGATTAAATCATCACAAATATTGTCAATATTCCACATATTTGCCTCTACTTTGATAACATGCTCGATACAGTTTGTCCAATTTTCCTTACTAACATGACTTATTACTGACTCCTTATTAACATGACAATTTCACAACATCGTTTATTTTAAAAGTAGTATTTTTTTTCCAACTTCCCCCTTTACCTAAGCCCATATTAATTCTATAGGATTAAGTTCACAATGATAAGGGGGAAGTCGAAGAACTGATATACCACGAGAAGAAGCCATTTCTTCTACAATGTAGGTTTTGTATTTATTCTTGTTCATTTTTGCAATTCTGTAAAGTTCTTTCCTTAGTGGATCTTTTGGAAATTTAATATTTTTCGAAATAAGCCACTCCAAAAGCTCTGTTTTACGCCAACGACTTGTGGGCAATGCTTCTCGTAACCGTGAATGATAACTTGCGTTGTCCATAACAATAACAGCCCCTTTTGGAATCAGATCCAACATTTGAACAAACCATTCCTCGAAGACATCCCCATTCATATCTTCGTGATAGTCCCCACCATCAACAAAACCTTCAGAACTTCCAACATGTACAATTATAAGTCTTTTTCTTTTCCAGATGGTGGCTGCAAACCTAACGACAAACCTTCCACGAATGCCTGCCTTCCGCTTTTAATGTTTTCATCTTGCCAAGATTTGGAAACTGTATATCCAGCATTTATCCATGTTTCGTCTAAGTAGAAGATTTTCAAATTTTGTTCTCTGGCATGTCGAATGCATCTTAAATAGTCTCTTCTCCAAACAACTATTTCCGGTTTATCTATCAAGAGAGATTTTCTATTATGTTTTGTATATCTGAAACCCACATCTTTCAAAAATTTGCATAATGTCATTCTGGAGAATTTTGTGTAGACCGTATCTTCTTGCACTGATGTCATAATTTTGTCAAGTGTTGGAATTTCCTTTCGTAAGTAAAATCCATGAACTTTACGCCTTAGTCTTTGTTTTAATGACTCATTGATCTCAATTGGTTTTCGGCCTGAAGGAGTTTTAGGGGGTTGAAGAGTTCCATTCTTGCTTTCTTTTAGTAATCTATAAATTGTTGATTTGGCAACACACAACATAGCAGCCGTTAATTCCACAATATCATCAACACTTGCACTTGGATCCTTGTTTTTCAATGATATATAACAATTCAATATCAGAGTTTTTTCATTTAAAGATAATGGACCTGTTTTTGGTCGTATAGATGGTCCGACATTGTTTGGTACTTGCACAATTAACATTCAACAAATGTTTTAAATATATTCCAACTGTTTACAATATTATGAAAACCATACAACTTCATACAACTTTACTTAAAGAAATAATACTAAGTACTGATTTAATGTACCTACTTTCTTTTAAAATAATATTCCCGATAATGTTTCTAAGAAAACTGGGTTGTTTGGAAAATCCCTCTCAATAATCGAATAATCTGTATATAGGTGTAATCGTATTAAGCCGATTACAGTAGGCCACTTGCCATTTAAAATTTCTGAGAAAAATTCCCCAAACACTACATATAGGAGTAATACAAATAAAAAATATTCATTTTGCTCCTTTGAATTCAATAAAAATTGTAACGATATCTTGCTATCTTGAGTTTAATTAATTTTTTAAAAAAATATTTCATTGTAATTTATTTGTGACAATATTCAAAGTTTAAATTAATCTTCTTACAAAAATAACAAAAATATATAAAATAATTATTGTTACAGATTGGTTTGTTTTCTATTATGAATAAACTGTGTTGCCTTTCTTTATCAAACTTACTAAAATTTATGTACCTCTATCACTTTTTTTTTATTAAAATTAGTTATTATAGCATCAGAACTGAATATAGTCTATATAGAAAGGACAAGGAGTAATAAATCATTCATTTAAGTAGATTTCATAGACGTACCAAAATATATTTTAAGAGGGTATACCGTAAGGTACATTTTGTATTGAACGAATGAGTTGCAGCTATGTTAAAGAATATACGATTTAGGTCAGAGGTAACTGCACATAGCGCCCGCATCATTCCCTTGGACTCTTTCTGGCCATGTCTTGGTTGTTTTGCTATCCATATACTTCAGAATATCTTTGGATATCATTGTATTTGTCTTAGGTCCACCACCTTTGATACTGGTGAGTATCAGCATGGTGCAACTTATTTAACTATCGATTCATATATAAGGTTACAATCTGAGTTTCAAGACCTTTCAATTCAAGGACTAACGAACAAACGGCATCTACTCTTCCATAGAAAGCTGGGAAGTGATTCAGCAGACGCTCCAAATTATATGAAGCAAAATATGGGCAAATCATCAAGGTCATTTTTTAGAGTCTTCAAGTTTAATTGGAAATCGATAGCACAAAATATGTCGTCTCTGAAAAATAGTTGACTTATTATGGTACGAATGATCTTGTTCTATTGTTCTAGGTTTCAAATGTCCTTTTTCATAAGAAAACATGAACTTTTACAGTAATGACAGGGTTAGAACAGTTGCTCTTTCTAGATTATTAAGACCAAGTTATTGTGTTCATTAAAATTCCTGGCTAAAGTTAGGAACACCTCATTTCCAATCAATTATCAGTTTTGTTTTAGAAAACTTCATTTAGATGTGTATGTTTACGTTGGCAAAGTATTTGTTATTTAAATAAATATTTTTGTTGATTCTAGTGAATGCACATAACAAGCATGTTTGGCTAGTTGGTATTACAATAATAAAAAAAATGTAGACCAAATCCAACAGTAGATTTGTATAATACGAGTATGTCGTTTTCTGGGTCACGTTTTTCAACATCGTCTTGTACGAATTTTGAACACGAGTTGAGCAGGTTGAAAACACTGTAGACTGTCGGAAGAGATATTTCAAGGATTCTTATTTATAGAATTACTGTATACTTTGAAATTTGAGTTAAATGGGTAGCAAATTTATCATTTCCTTTGTAATTACATCTTTTTTCCAATTTAAATTTATTTTTATTTAGTTTCTTAACTCGAACTTGGAATTATTTCAACAGAATCTAACAATTGTTTTTCGTAATATTTTTATGGGCCTGTTCTCATTTTCAAAAACCCACGTTATTGTGACATTTCTGCCTACAACTAGAATTCTAGCAGAGAGAACCTAAAGACGTACAAGTATGTGTTAAATTTTTGTTCCACAGTATTTAATTGGTCTTCTAAAACCGCAAAGTGTGTTGTGATGGCGCTCGCGCTTGTCACAAAAATCCTGGAGTCAGAAGACATTAAATTTCTGAAAGAAGCTCCTGATGACGTCTATTTGTTGATGAAGGTTATTGTTATTTTTGGTGTGCATGAAGCGACGCCATAAAAAAAACACAATTCTTTGGCACGTCACATTCACAGAGTCACATTTACCGCTTAGAACATCAAATAAAATTTATATTCTAAGGTTTGCCATTGTGTCAAAAATTCCATGCTCCTAGTGACATCTGCCCTCACTTTAGAGCTAGCAGGACTATTTTATCGTGATTTTATTTGTCAATCCAACAAATATGCTCATGTACTTGACCGTCTCTTTGATTGTCTCTGTTTCTAGTAGCATTAATTGATTTTCAGAATCTTCCTCATCATTCCACACCTTCTTTTGAGCTTATTATTCTTGTTCCAAAATTTAAAAAAGTTTTAACCAAAAACTGTCAAATTTAACAGTAAACATTGTATTTTTTTTTTCTTATAAAACATCTTACAAAACTATCAACTAATATAGAAAACTTCGTATTTAATTTTTACTTAAGTAGTTTATCGTATGTATATTAGTGAAGTTTATAAATAGATTGGAAACATATGCTGGTAAATCAGTATTGATTCAAGTGCAATCTTCCTGTAATGTAATACCACATCTTCCTTGATAGATTAGCTATGAAAAGTTCCATTTATTTAACTGTTTTGGCACGTTATCGCTTATTTAACGACTAGTTCATCCAGCAACTGTCTATCAAATTATTTAATTTCCGCTATGCGATGAAAAAATAAATATTCCATAATCTGTTTCAAAAACGTAGGTATGCAAAAGGACTATAGTCAAAATATTGTATAATTTTATCTGATTTTTTAGATTTTTTTGATTTATAACCTACAGAATTTTGTTTGAAAGACGCTCTTGTAGTATTGTCAAAATTAACCAAGTTCACGCTCACTATAGGAAGGATTGGGATGTATAAGTAATAAGGGCGCCACTATCTTTTGAACGCTATCGATTAAGCAAACAAACTACACAAAAACTAAGGTGAGAAAGATAGAAACACCTTGTAATTACTTTAATTAAACAACAAATTAAGAAGCTACTTGAAATAAAGACCGATAATGAACTGGAGTTGTAAAAAGTGGACTTAACTTTAGGTTTCTGTGCTGTCTAGGAGGGCGGCTTCAGCTTCTTCGTGGAGAGATGAAAGTTTCTCTAATGGTTCTGGCTGCTTGGGATGTAATAGTTTTCTTAACAGCTCAGAAGTGGTTTGAAGGACTGTCTTCACATAAGCGGTAACTGGGCTCTAAATTTAGCGGTATCTTGGCGGTAACTTGACTCCAACTAAGCGGTAACTCGACTCCAACTTAGCGAGTTGTATCTTTCAACAACCAACAGGGGGAATTTCACAAGATGAGTACTTGAGGGTTTGTTCAGATTCTTCAGACGAGCGTATCAGTTGAAAAGGATATAAAATTGCTTGGCGATTCATTAAATAGTCTAGCTCAAGACGGAAATTGTGTTTTGTGTCATTTGTCAGAAGAAATACGTTCGTTATTCAATTGCAAGCGAGGGACGCGTTCTTTGATTGGCCTCGTTCAAACAGATAAATAGTTAGCGTCTATAAGGGGTGTCTCGTGTACAGTAGCATTAACAGTGAATCGGGGTCGGTTTTAGCGGTAATAATAGCGACAACTATACAATAGTTGTCGGAGATTGTCTGTTGGATTCTTGATACTGGATTCAATTTCCTTTTACTGGTATTTACTTACCTTAGTTCTCACTGTACACACGCTGACTTTACAATGAAAAATTCGATCTTTTAAAACAAAATTAAATATTACCGTTACCAAAAGATATCACCTGGTCGACAAGCTTTTATTTAAAATGTTTTATTGTCTGTAAGGCTGGAGCAATCAAAATCTGTTAACTAGTTTCGGTAAGTTAGAACCATCATCAGATTATTTTGAAGAATCAACAACTGGAGAGGTGATCATAATGGAAGTTAATGTTAATCCTTTTTAAGAGATTATAATTAAAGGATGACGCCGTCTTGGTAATTGGTTTCTTCCCTTTGGAGGATGATAGGGGTTACGGAGCGTACCAGAACGGCAACAGCGTCAATTTTTGCCGCCCTGATCGGTCCTTGGCTTCTGGAAGGTGATCGGGTGGTTACTGTATGTGCCGGATTTGGTTACGTGTGACTTTTTTTTGGTTGCCTGTACACTAGTACCAGTTCGGCGGTGATGTCTTCCGTTGGGGTGGGGTTGATTCATGTATCATAAGTCAATTATGTTAAAATTTGATATTATTATAAGTGAATCACTGCGTGCCGAGCGAAGCGAGGTTCGCAGCACCAAATAAATCTAAAATAATTTAAAACTAATATATAATTAATTTGCAGATCAAATCTTTTTGAAACAGTATATATTTATTTATGTAACGTATGCAAAATGCTTGTCATTTTTTACGGAGTAATTATCATTTTGGACTTGGATCGAATGATTGTTTTTATCAATAAATTTAAATAAGTACTAGTAATGTTTCGAAATCAAGGTCGCCTCGCGCAAAACGGTGAATAGTTTGCTACTACTGGTTTTATCAACAAATAAGTCTCGACTAAAACAAAAAACAAGTTGTGCTCGGTTACAAAAACGTTAACCTAACCCAACTCCTGCTTGTTTATTTAAATTTTTAATCGTTAATTTGTTTTATAATTTTTGTTGAATCATCTTGCTGCCGGCAGCGGTTATTCTTTCAATTTACCTCATCAATATGCGATAATATTTACCTATGCGGGATGGTCTCTTAAAAATTAAGCACATGTAGACGATTATTGACAATAACGTAAGATACGAGTATCGCCAGCATCTCGTTTTAAAAAAATATCTCATGAATAATTAATTCATCAACTAATTATCGACGTTCGGATGGCCGTCCCTGCTAATCGCAAGAAAACACGCACTATCTATTGCATAATATTTCGTCATCGTTTTGTTTTTATTTGTAGAAGCGATAATCGCATTATGATTTTAAATTTAAATACTAGATCTAAAGTTGTTACGTTATGCACGCGTGGTTCTAATAAAGACAATATCAGTGGCGTGTAAGATGGTTTAATGTAAATTCGCTTATAGTTCATTTGTTTAGAGTAAGCAGCTAAGAAAAGTCGTTAAAGCCTTAAATGTTGTAAACAAGGCCCTAAATCAGTAGTGCACGTACTTAGGTAAGGGATAAGTAGTCGAAATATGATATTTAGAATATTTTGATTTTCGATTTTAACGAGAATAATTGTGGTCGTTAGGGATATTTAAGGGATTAAGGTTGTTCCAGTATAAGTGGCTCATTTAAAACAAAGTGCGTTTTCTTGTTTAAAATGTTCATAAAGCACTAAGTGCTTTGAATTATGCTTTAAAAAACCTCGTTTCTACAGTCATGGGATCCACCCTTGCTTATGCTTTGAATTATTTTGCATTTATAATAAATTCACTGTACCTACTGTCAACTCCAAACAAATGAACTATAAGTATCCGATATTTATATTTATATGAACCAGACTAATTGGAAACTAAAATCCAAACTGTTGCATTTTTTTTAAATAAAAAATTTTATACTTTTTCCTAACACCATATTCAAAATTTAAGAACAATGTTTGTTACCGCTTATGAATGTGCATCCCTTTGCTTAAATTCGATGGGATGTGAACGACGTTCACACGAATAATAAAAATCTATCTTTCTGTAAGAACTTGCCGACAAGACGTGTAGGTAGTCTCAACTCCTACACAGCAGGTCTTCATTTGATTTTATTAAAATTAACAGTGGAACATACCTCATCGAACGTTGAAGGGTTTATGAACAGAATGCTCGAGGTTGTAGATTAAATTATTTCAATTTTGTACATACGATTTTATAAATGTGTAGATAGAGCAGATAAATTTAAAAAAAAGTAATATTTGCATGTGTGATCAATTAATTCAGTAATATAGGTACCTTGCTACTGTCAATCAGTATCTTTTTTCACTTTAAATTTGGTAAATATTGAAATTCGTTATTACAAAAGATAAATAAATGCTTTAAGATAGGTTTCGTAATTAATTTTATATCAAATACAACTCGTGGGCTTATAAAATATAACCTTCAAACGAACAAAGCTCATGCTGAAATATTTTATATGTTGGCAAAATTGCGCGTTCAAACCTAGCTTAATATTTTAGTAAAATAAAAAGAAGAATATTAGAAAAACTTCGTTTGATATTTACTAGAATTCAATACTATTTTAAATGCTTGGCAACACAGTCCCCTTCTGACAGCTGTGACTTGCAGCTATATTTATATTGGACAAGGTATAGATTTGAACATTCGACTTATAGATTTTTCACTTTTATTCACTTGGAAGTTATTCAGCATACACTTCACGTACAATTTAATCGATAAAGACATTAATTTTATCTAATTAATTATTTTTTTTAAATTATCTCCAGACTTTTCCGATGTGTGTATGACTGAATTATCGAAGTATGTTTTTTTTTCAGAATTAGCTTGTGTATCTACAAATAAACAATCGAGCGAGGTCAAGAATAATGTGTTTTTTTTTATTTATGTGAGATTATTATGAGTTGTAAATTATGTAAAGTTTTCGTTACACAATTGTTTTTAGTTGTTTTAAATTGATTTTGCTTAGGTACCTATGTGGTTTTTTTTATTTTATGATTTATCTTTAGGCCATAATTAAATGTGCAGTTGTTATAACCTTAAATTTTTAACAGATTTTGATTCTATAGTATGTACAAAAAGTACAAGGAGTAATAAACCCTAATTAAGTATGCAAAACCTTTACAGGGAGCACCATGAAATTTTTGATAAATCTCTTACTTTAAATTACATTTTTTCCGTAAATCTAAAAACCAGGTAGATCGATCCCGTATTTGTTTCAGTTGTAGCAAAGTTTAGGGTTTTTTCATTGTTAAAGGATTAGCAGGTAAGCAATACCGCAATGCAGTGGTGTGTATTTTGGGAAAAAAATACGTTTTATATTATAATATAATAAAAAATGAAAAGAAATAATTATTGGAATACATTTATTACTTACATTTTATTCTATATCCGACTCGGAAGAGGAAGAATCGTTGTTGACATTAATAATAATAGGGTCGATTAAATCATCACAAATATTGTCAATTTTCCACATATTTGCCTCTACTTTGATAACATGCTCGATACAGTTTGTTGTCCAATTTTCCTTACTAGCATGACTTACAGCACTCTCAAACAATTTCACAACATCGTTTTTTTTAAAGTAGTATTTTTTCCAACTTCCCCCTTTACCTGAGCCCATATTAATTCTATGGGATTAAGTTCACAATGATAAGGGGGAAGTCGAAGAACTGATATACCACGAGAAGAAGCCATTTCTTCCACAATGTAGGTTTTGTATTTATTCTTGTTCATTTTTGCAATTCTGTAAAGTTCTTTCCTTAGTGGATCATTTGGAAACTTAATATTTTTCGAAATAAGCCACTCCAAAAGCTCTGCTGTACGCCAACGACTTGGGCAATGCTTCTCGTAACCGTGAATGGTAGCTTGCGTTGTCCATAACAATAACAGCCCCTTTTGGAATCAGATCCAACATTTGAACAAACCATTCCTCGAAGACATCTCCATTCATATCTTCGTGATAGTCCCCCGTGCGTTTTGAAATAAAAGTTCATAATCCACCATCAACAAATCCTTCAGAACTTCCAACATGGACAATGATAAGTCTTTTTCCTTTTCCAGATGGTGGCTGCAAACCTAACGACAAACCTTCCACGAATGCCTGCCTTCCGCTTTTAATGTTTTCATATTGCCAAGATTTGGAAACTGTATATCCAGCATTTATCCATGTTTCGTCTAAGTAGAAGATTTTCAAATTTTGTTCTCTGGCATGTCGAATGCTTCTTAAATAGTCTCTTCTCCAAACAACTATTTCCGGTTTATCTATCAAGAGAGATTTTCTATTATGTTTTATATATCTGAAACCCAAATCTTTCAAAAGTTTGCATAATGTCATTCTGGAGAATTTTGTATAGTCCGTATCTTCTTGCATTGATGTCATAATTTTGTCAAGTGTTGGAATTTCCTTTCGTAAGTAAAATCCATGGACTTTACGCCTTAGTCTTTGTTTTAATGATTCATCGATCTCAATTGGTTTTCGGCCTGAAGGAGTTTTAGGGGATTGAAGAGTTCCATTCTTGCTTTCTTTTAGTAATCTATAAATTGTTGATTTAGCAACACACAACATAGCAGCCGTTAATTCCACAATATCATCAACACTTGCACTTGGATCCTTGTTTTTCAATGATATATAACAATTCAATATCAGAGTTTTTTCATTTAAAGATAATGGACCTGTTTTTGGTCGTTTAGATGGTCCTTGGCTTATCGACATTGTTTGTTATTTGCACAATTAACATTCAACAAATGTTTTAAATATATTCCAACTGTTTACAATATTATGAAAACCGTACAACTTCATACAACTTTACTCAAAGAACTAATACTAAGTACTGATTTAATGTACCTACTTTCTTTTAAAATAATATTCCCGATAATGTTTCTAAGAAAACTGGGTTATTTGGAAAATCCCTCTCAATAATGGAATAATCTGTAAATAGGTGTAATCGTATTAAGCCGATTACAGTAGGCCACTTGCCATTTAAAATTTATGAGAAAAATTCCCCAAACACTACATATAGGAGTAATACAAATAAAAAATATTAATTTTGCATCTTGCTATCTTGACTTTAATTAATTTTTTAAAAATATATTTCATTGTAATTTATTTGTGACAATATTCAAAGTTTGAATTAATCTTCTTACAAAAAGAACAAAAATATATAAAATAATTATTGTTACAGATTGGTTTGTTTTCTATTATGAATAAACTGTGTTGCCTTTCTTTATCAAACTTACTAAAATTTATGTAGGTACCTCTATCACTTTTTTTATTAAAATTAGTACATCTCGTTACCTCTGACCTAAATCGTATATTCTTTAGCATAGCTGCAACTCATTCGTTCAATACAAAATGTACCTTACGGTAAACCTTTTTAAAATATATTTTGGTACGTCTATGAAATCTACTTAAATGAATGATTTATTACTCCTTGTCCTTTCTATACAGTGATGGGCAAATGTGTGGAACCAAGTGAATATCTCTGGAATTGTTAAAGATATTGAAATGAAATTTGGAACGTAGGTATTACAGTATATTGCGTATTTGTTTGTAAATTTTTTAACGATTTTCCACTTCCGATTTAACCGGAAGTGATGTCGATTTTAAATTTTTTAATGAAACACCCTGTATATTATTTTATTTTCGAATAGAACATTTCATTGCGGTTACAAAAATATAGGGTTCGATATTTTTTATTTCAATACCTACCGAAATATTAACATAAAAGTATCTAAAGAAAGGAAAAAGCTAATACCTAGTAGTCCATGAATGGCCTGCGCGAAGTCCCGATCTCAATCCACTAGACTTCTTTCTATGGGGTTATTTGAAGTCCAAGGTTTATATTAACAAACCAAACAATTTGCGAGAATTAGCTGACAGAATAACCCAAGAGATTCAGAGAATTTCACCAGAGTTATAGCCAATGTCACAAAAGAATTTACAAACCGACTTGCCTATTGTCAAGAAGTAAACGGCGCTCATTTTGAACATTTAATACATTAAAATTACAGATACTCCTATTTTATTTCACTATAATTTATTAAGTTTAAGTTAATAATATGATTATTTAGTAGACTACTAAATATCATTAGATATCATTAGCGTTTTCCTTTTAGATACTTTTCTGATATTAAAATAAAAAATATCGAACCCTATATTTTTGTAATCGCAATGAAATGTTCTATTCGAAAATAAAATAATATACAGGGTGTTTCATTAAAAAATTTAAAATCGACATCACTTCCGGTTAAATCGGAAGTGGAAAATCGTTAAAAAATTTACAAACAAATACGCAATATACTGTAATACCTACGTTCCAAATTTCATTTCGATATCTTTAACAATTCCAGAGATATTCACTTGGTTCCACACATTTGCCCATCACTGTATAGACTATAATAGTTCCACAAAAAAAGGAAAACTGACATTGATTTTTAAGAATATTCCTAGCTTTTTCCGATGTATTTATATTCTATATTCTACATTGAAACTAATGCATTTGTATGAATATTTTATGACTACGTATTCATTTTAGCACGAATTATTAGCATAATGGCAAACAATAAATAATTATTAACATTAAAAAACATACATGTGACTAATACTTTGTAACATGGTACCCGAAATGACTTCTCAGATTTCTTTTAACTGATATAGAGTTACTTGTTACTTTTAAAAACTTAATTTAGGACATCCCCAAATTCTAAATAACTATATGGAATTCGACAGAAAGTCACGTTCTTTCATCTTGACGACGTAGGTACCTCTCTCTATTTTACTATCTGGCATTTTTTTAAACAATTAAAACTAACCGCGGAAATGTAAAGGTTTAATAATAATCCCAGTAAAGAAAATAATAAAGTCGGAAACTTTCTATAAATTTCGTGTTTCCTACATGAAATTAAACGGATTGTTGTTAGAGTCTAACCGTCTAAATATTTATGGAATTTCCTGATAAACGTATAATAATATACCTTGTATTATTCAGCGAATATATTTACACTTACACGAATGAAATTTACGACATTTTTATTTTTAAAATTGTTATTCAAAGTAGAAATTATCTAGAAAACTAATTCGAAACACGTATGTTTATATGCTACAAAGATTGAAGTTAAAGATGATAAATATTTACTTAAATTTTGAACGCCAATGATATATCTAGATCTAGTAATACTATTTTCTTTTTCTGGTCATGTTTTAAAACTTAGTTACTATTTTACTAGTTTTCATATTGACAATACGTAATATCTCAGCGACAAAATTATGACAGATCCGTTACTAAGGTGTCTGGTATTTCTATAGTTGTCAATTTCACAAACTTCATTGTAGCGTCTTCATAATTTTGAAAAGAAATAATGAATCCAGACAAAATATGAAGATTCGGATGACGGTCAGGCGAAGAAATCAGAAAGTTGGTTTAGGAAAATGTCCCATTGAACACGCAGAAGTCCAGAAGCTCTATTTGGAATCAGTTCTCGGAGTTCTTACGGGTGAGAAATTTTACACTTGAAAAATGTTCTTCCATAACGGAACTAGCAAAAATTCTCGAGGAGTATGAAAAAAAAGGCAATACCAAAGACTATAAAGAGTCGTCTGTAAAGTCAATATGTATGTATGTATGAGTTAGGGGTGATAATTACACTGCGACCTATAGGATCTATTGTGTCCCCCCTTACTTGCCATGTTCTGATATTTTCTCAGACCTATAGCAGCTCTTCGAGTCCTATTTTCCGGAGGAAGTTTAGGACATCGTCAGGCTTTAAATCAGGTAGATCCCCTTCCTCTATTTCATGTACTCCTAGGTATCTAGCCCTAGAATTTTGCAAGGCAGGGCATTCTGAGAGTATGTGTATTGAGGTTTCATCCTCTTCCTCACAGAATCTGCACTTTGCTTCATCTGCTAACCCTAGTTTCTTCATGTGGCTTCTTAACCGGCAATGCCCGGTTAATATTCCCGTTAGAATTCGGAGTCTTTTTTTACTGAGGTTGAGGCAGCTAAGAGATCTCTTCTGGTCATAGTTCCCCAGTAGTATCTTAGATTGCCTCAGTCCTTCCAGCTGATTCCAGTACTTGGATTTTTCCTTCTCCATTTCTTCCCTTAGTTTTCCTAAGATTACTCTACTGCTGATCCCACAAGATGGTTCTGGTCCCAAAAGTGGGGTTTCAGCTCCTTTTTTTGCCAGCTTATCTGCTGTTTCATTCCCCTCTATTCCTATGTGTCCCGGAACCCATAGGAGGGTGACAGTGTTCTTCTGGCCTAGTTCATTTAGTTTGCCTAGGCATTCCCAAACCATCTTGGAACTGATTATATTTGAGCTCAGCGCTTTGATGGCTGCTTGACTATCCGACATGATCACAATCTCTTGCCTGCGGTAGTTTCTTCCAATATTGAATTCCACACATCTTTCGATGGCGCGGACTTCTGCTTGAAAGATGCTCGGGTATGTGCCCAAGCTTTCTGGGTATTTGGCTCTCGGTCCAAAAACACCTATCCCAGTTCCCTCGTCTAGCTTGGAACCGTCCGTATACCACTTTATGGTATTCTGGTTTAAATTCTGTATGGTGTCTTCATCCCATTCAGATTTATTACTCAACTTTGTGATGAATTTTCTCACAAAGTTGAATTTCTTTGGCATATCATCTTGGGGCATTTCCCAAGTTTGATCAAAATGAAATGATCGAGGTTTTTCCCTGATAATTCCTTCTTTGATCATTCTATATATTGTTTTCTTCCTTACACTTTCTAGCAGAATGTGCAGTGGGGTCAATGTGGAATACAACAGCAAAAATGGTACAAGAAAAATATTTTACGGAATACGGCATAAAAATCGACCCTTTCATGGATATATCTTTCAAAAGTGCAAGATTGGCCAGAGCCACCAAGCGAAGGCAGCTTCAAAGTTGTCCAGAAAAAAGAAAACTCAGTTCAAAAGCAGTATCCACCGAAGGACTATTAAAAATGATCAAAAGCTACAACGAAGAAACCCCCGATGGAGCACAAAAAGAGTTTTTCCACCTTTGCTCATTTGAACTTGCTTGGAGAGGCAACAATCTGCAAGATTAACCTTTTCCAGAAGGAAATTGATATGGGAGAATTTACGGGTCGAATTTAATACAGCAGCATTTTTTTCGAAAACAATTCAAGGCGGGTCAAAAAGTTTGGCAAGCAGCAAATGGTTGGTAAGAAACACTTTTACAATGACATTGCCGCTATTTATAATAAAACTCTTAGTCTTCTTTCATTTTAATATAAAAATCTTATTATAATATTAACTATATTCGAAATATTATAATGTGTTCCAAATAATTCTAAATGTATGTTATCATGAAAAAATAGTCGTTAATCTGACACTTTTTCAAATTACAATTTTTTATAGATAAGTGAGTTATATAAATCCATCATTATGAGTACATTAGTTCAATATTGATTAACATTTAATCTCAAAAAAAAAAAAATGTATACTTGTAAAAGTATCAACCACTCACGATTTATGTACCAATTTACCTTATTGGATCATCTGTCGACTGAGATAAAGATAAGATAATGATAAAAAATGAAAATTGATGGTTATGTTAATCAGTTTGATTCTTCGACATGTTTTATCGCACTACAATTCTCATGATCATGTTAGCTGCAACTCATTCGTTCAATACAAAATGTATCTACCTTACGGTATACCCTCTTAAAATATATTTTGGTACGTCTATGAAATCTACTTAAATTAATGATTTATTACTCCTTGAGTAGACTATACTATTACTTTTTATACTATTATAAACAACATAAATGTACCTAATAAAATAATTTAGTTAATAAATACAAATATTAGAGCTTGCAACTGTCGATATTTTTGCTTAAAGTAGTAATGCAAACATTCCTTTGACTTCCAATCAATGTTGGGAAGAGTTTCAGAAGCCTGCATCGCCTAATAAGGACTGACAATTTAGTGAATCTATATTCTATTTATTTTGTTTCGAAACTTTCGACAAACTGTCAAAAAGATTTGAAATGGTGCTTAGAACGCAAGAAAAAATATTTATTGTTGAGTATAGTAGACCCTTTACACTAAATTATATACAGGGTGTTTCTTAAGTAATCTAAAATATTATATGGGGCGCTTCGTTACTCAATTTTAAGACGAAAAGTTCATATAAACATGTGTGATAGGTGTTGTCGTTTATGAGATACAGGGTGTTGAATTTATTGTAATAAGTCAGTTCTGATTGTACGTGAAATTAATTTTTCCCGGTGACGCTACTGGTTTTTAGAAGTAATACGCAAAAACATGCTTATTCTAAGTGGCCTTTGAAATAATGTTGACAAGTGTCAAATTTGAAAACCAACGCAAAAATCGTACATTTTTATTTGATTGACTCTGTGTTTAGTTAATAACTATGCCAGTGTTTACTAATGTTGAAATGGCTAATATGCATTTTTTGTACGGATTAGCGAATGGCAATGCCTTAGAAGCTAGACGTACGTATGCCCAGCGTTATCCAAATAATCGTTTACCATGTTCAGATACGTTTACTAAGTTACATATTCGTTTACAAGAAACTGAAACTTTTGCTAAATCGAAGAATATTATTGGACGACCCAGAACTGTGAGAAATCCCCAATTGGAAAACCAGATTCTTCAAATTATTGACCAACATCCAGAAACGAGTACAAGAAAAGTTGCAGATGAAGTAAATGTTAGTAACAAAACTGTTTGGAATATTCTAAAAGATAATTATTGTATCCATATCACGTTCAACGTGTTCAATATTTGTTACCTACTGACTATCCATTACGCATACAGTATTGTCAATGGATTTTACGTGAAATCGCGAACAATCCGAATTTTGTAGCCAATATTCTATTTACGGTTGAAGCCAACTTTTCTAGACATTGGATTATGAATTTTCATAATGACCACATATGGGCAGATGTAAATCCACATACCATAAGTGTAAAACGATTTCAACAAACATTTTCGGTCAATGTTTGGCTTGGCATCATCGATGATTATTTAATTGGACCATTTTTCCTTCCTGTACGGTTAACCGGTGAGACATACCAACATTTTCTAGAAAATGAACTTCCCCTTCTTTTGGAAGATGTACCTATTATTATTAGAAGGCGCATGTGGTTCATGCATGACGGAGCTCCTCCACATTTTTTAGTGATTGTACGCGAGTTTTTAAATAATGTTTTTCCAGGCCATTGGATCGGACGAGGATCTCCACACCCGTGGCCCCCTAGATCACCTGGACAGAATCCTCTGGATTTTTGTGTGTGGGGATATTTGAAATCGCTTGTTTACACAACACTGATATTAAACGTACAAGATCTTCAAAATCGTATCATAGACGGCTGTAATGTTATTCGTAACAATCCTGGTATCTTCGAACGTATTCGAAAATCCATTAGACATCGAGCGGATTCTTGCATTTTAGCTGGACGTGGACATTTTGAACATTTGCTCTGAAATGTATTATTTTTTCTTTATGTTTAACACATGTTGCTTGTAATAAAATAATAAAAAAATATAAATCAGTAGCGTCACCAAGAAAAATTAATATCACGTACAACACCCTGTATCTCATAAACGACAACACCTATCACACATGTTTATATGAACTTTTCGTCTTAAAATTGAGTAACGAAGCGCCCCATATAATATTTTAGATTACTTAAGAAACACCCTGTATAAATTTCATTTAAATTTAATGAAAATAATGGTTAACCAAATTCCAAGAATTATTTGTAGTACCTACTTTATGCTTTACAATCTGCTACTTCTTCTTTGCCATTTTCATAATTTTAATGTTATATATTATATCAAACATATAATTATATCTAAAAAATGTTTCACAAGTTTTTTGTTTAATTATAAACTGACAAAGTGGATTTAAAATTATCTTTGCATGATTAATGATTATTTTGATTGAAGTTTTTGTTTTTATTCGGAACATTAATTAAAGTGAAATATGTTTGATGTCTGTATAATAAGTCGTTACGCAATTTAGAGATAATAATTTACAAAAACTATAAAATAAAACACGAATAGTTCAGGTTTGATCAGAATTTTCTTAGAAATTCTTCTCTGATTTCGACCTCTACCAAATCTTTACAATCCAGAGCTTTGTTCTTGCACTAGATATTTCCACTAGAAACTATTAACCTTTATTTGATTGAGATTTGTTTACTTGAATAGTAAATCTGTGTGAAAATTTAACTGATAGAGATTTATGTATTTATTAGAAATTCTTATATCACTTTCCCCTCGTAGGGGATTGTCTCTAGAAAGAGTTGTTATTGTAGGATCTGTCTAATTCCACCTTGAAGAAGGCCTACAAATATTTTCATCTTCATTTTTTGTTCTCCTGTACAAATTCCTTTTCTACTTTTGTTAAGTTCTTTCCCCAATCGTTATGCTTAATTAAGTTAACTTTACTTTGAATTGTATTATATTTTTACGACCTGATGACGGTCTTGCGAGACCGAAACAAGTTGCAAAGGGTCACCAGTCACTATTGTTTCATATGACATGAAAGGGCAATAATTTTTCTTTTGATTTGATAATTTGTGTTGTAAAAATTGCTATGAGAATACATGGATAAGTCAATTGATGGATGGATTTGGTTCTAATCAAGTAGCCTCTGTATTATTCTACCTTAATTAATAATAAACTTTACTATCTCAACAAAACCTTTAAAGTTAGGTATATAGACTAGTTGTGAAAAAATATATTTCCACATGTTCCATTTTGGAAAAAATTGTTGTTTGTAATAAATCTAATATTAATTTAATAATAAACAAATTTAAAATGTCAAATAAATTGACAAGATTCTATTAAATATCAACAAATCAATTGAATATTTTTAATGTATTCCCATTTTTAACACAAATAAAAAATATTGTTTAATACAGGTACGTTTATTGATAGCAAATAATATAGTATAATTAAAAATTAGTTATTTTGCATTTTTTTTAACCTTTTGACGCAATAATAAATTGAAATTATCAACAAAATTGTTGTTTATGTATTTTATTTTTATAATGTCACTAAGTGTAAACCAATTATGAATATTTTGGGACATATATATCATTAATTAAAATTATTTTTAGTAATATATTGATATTTTTTAAATTAACACTATCTGAGTTGGCTAACAATAAATTTGGACAATAAAAATGAATTTAATTATTGTTTAAAATGTTTATTATGGATTCTAATCGATAGTACAAAAATCTTACCTTCAATGTAAATTATATAAACTTAAAATATTTTTGCGACGGTTCAAAAGTTTCCCGCTACGTAAATCACTCGTACACATGCGCACTAGAATCGTACTCGCGTTCCTGGCGGTTAAAAAGTCGACAATCGACTGATTTGGATCCGACAGAATAATATTGACTATGCAGCAGCATCACACAACTCGCTGGCTAGAAGATGGAAGGGATTCGGTCGGTTTTTAGATAATAGGATCAACTGGAACCTTTTCTTTTCAGCCAATTAGTTGTCAGTTTTGACAAAAAACATTTTAATGAAAAGGTCAGAAACCAAAATCCTTTATACGTATTTTTCATTAGTTATGTAATCCTGAACTACACATAAACAATATTTTATTTTAATAAAATTTGGTGAATTTACATATTTATTTTACTGATATAAGCAATTGATAACATTTTCAGCCTTATCAATTGAAGATTCCGGTTTTTATACTATTTTTTTTTTTTTGAAATCCACTAACAATCCAAAAATGAATATTGTAGCCGTGGTAAAGATTCAAATTTTGCGGATTTTGGTTCTTGACCAGGTTCATTGCAAATGATGGCACATTGTTACCTTGGCCACGAAGATCTCGCGACTTATCCCCAATTGAGCACGTATGGGATATAAAGGGTAGGAGATTGCTTAATTTGCAACGTCCTCCTTAGACTCTAAAAGAACCTCGAGAGAAGTTGGTGGTTGCCTGGAATGAGATACCACAGGAGGACATTGACCACCTGATCATAAGCATGCCTAGGCGCGTTGGAGATTGCCTAACACATCAGGGAGCATCCACACATTATTAAAGGTAAAAGGGCTTTAAAGCAATGCAATCATTTTGAAATTTTTATGGATTTTTATGTCACTTTTATATACCCATGACTTTGAAACCCAAGATGACCACTGGTACAAATTACTTTCCAGCAGTTTTATTGAAGAGTCGTGCAGCTGTTTGTTTAAAAAAGGGGTCAAATGTCATAACTAACGTTGGTTGCCTGTAGTTGAAAACCGCACTGGTGCATTGTCAACGAATTGTACATCTGGCCTTGAGGATTATGTTAATATTGTTATGTTGGGTAAATATGTAGAATTCGGTGAACTCTCCGATTTTCATAAAAATTTTATGAGGGGTCTAGGACATTGTAATGAATACGAAAATAAAGTTTTTTTTCCGCGGAAACACTAAGAAAAAGTAAAAATTGTTAAAAATGTAGGTTCAAAGTAAACCTAACCTATCACTTACCAGTTGTAAATGTAGCAATTATATTAAGCTTGAGACCATTTTCGTGTTAAATAAACATTCTTAAGACGATTTAAAACACAAAAAACATAAAATTACTATTTGGAAACTTATTTTCTTATTAATTTTGTTACACAGAATCTTTAACTTTATTGTTTATTTTAACAAACTGTCAATTTTGTCAAAACCTTTTATTGGCCTATTTGGTTAAAACTTCAAATGATTTGACAATGTTGCCAAGATTTACTATACATATATCGAGTATTTGATAAGAAACCAGATATACTTTTGGTTGATTTTAATTTTTTCAAAATTTAAGTTTTGGTTTTTGTAGTTTTGAATAGCTAGTTTTTCGTATTGTTTTACCGTCGAATTTCAGTCCTTATCATGTTAGTTTGGTTTTACCGTTGAGTGATAAATAACGTTTATTTGATTTTTTTCAACTTTGAACTTGCGTTTAAAATGAAACTGGGTAATTTAGCTAGGTATATGTTCTATAAACATTTCTTTGAATCGTGCAGAAGCCTTTTTAAAATTAGCAGGCAAACTGTACGATCCAAACAAAATTCAATCTCCAGAAATTTGTCCTTCTGATGATGAAGGTCTATTTTGAAATTTTTGATTTTTGTCAAATATGTTGTAAATATGAATGTTTATTTTTTATTTGTTTTCCGACTTATTTTTTGTTTATGTTTATTTTATCTATTGTTGCTGTTGGGATAAAACTAAGTATTTAGAGTTTTTCATTTGGGGTTTTCACTATTTTATTTCAGATATTAAGGTGAGCGATAGTAATTTATAATACACTTTGATCTGTGTCAGTTGGTCGGGAAGAGGATTTAAATGTTTTTGTTTTCTTTATATTTTATGTCTAGTTTAGAAGTTTGTTTAAGAATTATTGCTTATTATTTATTTTACTTTTAAAAAATATTTTTTTATTATTCATAAATGCATTAAATTTGGTATTGTACGATAGGTTAATATTTCCTACACATTTCAAGCATATATTTTATATTTCCTATATAATAAGGTACATTTTACAACATTTGCATATAATACATAAGAATAGCTATATATTTTTTTAGTCTGGCAACATGGCAACATCAGTTGGTGATATTTTTACCATTTTGACATATGTCCGAAATGAAGTCAATAATTATGGAATTTGTTTATTTAAAACTATATTACAAATATTAAAGTTGAGGAAATTTTATTGAATTTAAAAATGATGTAATTATAAAAAATAATGTATTTAGAAACCATTTGATGCTGCTGAATATGAATTAATTCTCGTATTTACAACAGGTAAGCGTTAGGTTATGTTTATTTTGGGTTGAAATTTTTAGCAATTTTTACTGTTTCTAGTTGTTTCCGCGGAAAAAAAAATTCATTTTCGTAATTATTATGGTGTCCTAGACCCCTCATAAAATTTTTATGAAAATCGGAGAGTTCACCGAATTCTACATTTTTTCCTTATGTTGAGGTTAATTTTTATTTACAATTAGAAACTTTGGATGGCACAATTTATATATTCAAATTAAACAATATATTGTAACATTTAAATATTCGATAACAGTATAGTGAGTATAACATCAACAGAAGTTGTTTAATATTACCTTAATCAAATAACTTTTATTATATTATGTGTATTATTTGTAAGAAAATTTTAACTTAGAAATAATTTTTATTATGAAATGTATCAATATTATATTTTGTACATCAATATGTTATTTAAACCTACCAAAAACTTAGAGAAATTGATTATATAATGTGTGAAAAGAAGACAGATATATTTCTACTATATTGTCATCTAGAAAGATCGACAGTAGACGATGTCAGTATGTCTAGTTATATATAGGAAAGAGATGCGTATAGTGTTCTTAGAAAGTGGTTAATTTATAAAACATTCACGAAGTTTCTGGAAAGTTAAAAACCTATAAAAGGACTTAATTAAGGGTCGTTAAGGAAGTATATTATTGGAAGTGAGACATAGAAGATCGTTCACAGTGAACAGTCAGTGAACAAACAGTTTTTAAAAGTAGTAAAACAAAGTGCTAAATAGTGACATTAGGAAAAAAGTTTAAAATTAATACCAAAGGAATCAAAAGTGTAAATAAAAACATTTTCGGTGTATAAAAAAGAAGATATTAAGTGTACTTACTATTTATAATACAATTAAAACAACTATATTCCAACAAACGCTAGAATTAGCATTAGCAAACAAAATGTAAAAATTAATGGTACCTAAATGGTAAAATTTTGAAACAATAACATTGTTCATTACAACTTCATTGATCAAATCTATTAATGCTTTCCCTTACAATGGAATTAAAGCAGGCAGCTTAACTGCTGTCAACCATTTTTCTTTTTTAAATCATGGTTGTTTTTGTTATTATTTATTTATTATTATTACCTTTATTGCCTTAAAGAAATACATCTTGTGGCAAAAAGCCCAACCATATACAGAGTTTAAAGAAATGCCTACAATATACATTTATTAGTTTGTATATTTTATTGTTAAAATTTCTCGATAAATCACCTATAATAATAATTCTCTGGCTATAACGCCAGCAAACTGCATATTTGATTAAAAGTTAAGTAGATCTATTTATACAGAGTATAATTTGAAGCATCTGTTTTCTCAGCAGCTATTTTCTTATCCTCCAATTCTTTAACCGATACTTTTCTAATCAAAATGATTTAAGTGAAGTTAAATACAAGTGCAGTAATCAACTTATAACGTTATTTACTTGGCTTGAGTTGTAATCAGACACATGTCAGTAATGTAAGTATGTTCATTTAAATCAGCTTCAAAGTCAGGTCGGTACTGAGGCTCTAACCAAATAAATTTACATTTTTGATAAATAGGGTGATTAGTTTTGGATAATTTGATATGTTCATGTTATTATTAAAATTAAGTGTAGTTCTCTCTTCTTTTACGTTGTGCTTGTGTCAAATATTGTACTCCAATTTAGGTGCAAGCGGCTCTTTTCGTAAGAAAAATTCTGGTGGTCGACCTAAAATAATTACAGATGATATGGAAGATGAAATTTTAACAAGAATTATAGAAAATCCTGAATTGAGTACTCGGCGCTTGCAAGCAGCTACTGGGTAAGTAAATCAAGGGTGTCAAGAATTTTTTATACAGAAAAATTGTACCCATATCAAGTCACGCCTGTACAAAATTTATTACCCAATGACTTACCAATTTTGTCAATCAATGCTCGGTAAGATCAATCAAGATCCAATATTTTTAAAAAAGGTACTGTTTACGGACGACATTCACACGCTGAGGAGTATTTAATTGGAGAAATAACCACTATTACGATTTTGCTAATCCTCAGCAATACAAAGAAACTCATTTTCAGCATGTTTCAATCAACATCTGGTGTGGAATCATTGGCGATAATTTCATTGGTCCATTTGAACTCCCTAACAGATTAAACGCGGTAAATTATTAAGAATTTTTGCAAAATGATTTAGGCATTTTACTTGATGAAGTTCCTTTAATTGTAAGGCAGGATATGTGGGTTATGCAGGACGGTGCTCCCCCACATTATCCGCTTATAGTCCGGGAGCATTTAAATAACAATTTTCCGCATCGTTGGATTGGACGAGGCAGTGAGTTTCCTTAGCCGCCTCGTTCCCCAGAATTTAATCCTTTGGACTTTTATGTATGGGGATATCTAAAATCGTTAGTCTATAATAGTGAAATTCATAACCAAAACGAACTATTAGCAAAAATTCATGTAGAAGCAAATACTTTAAAAAATGGCAACGCGATGTTTTTTAAAGTAAGAAAACATTTACAAAAAAGTTTACGAAAATGTATTGAAGTAAACGGTGGTCACTTTTAACATTTAATGAAATAAATGTTATTATTGTTTTTTTCTTTTCTTTTTACAATTAAATTGTATTCTTTGAACAACCAATGTTTTATTTAGGTAATCATTTTTAAATACCGGCGTGGCAAGCAGTATTCAAATAGCAATATCTTGAAAACGACTTATGGGAATTGAACAAGTATACCTTTTTTGTTTCAAAACGATTCAGTTTTTATTATTTTGTAATAAAATGCACATTATACAGGGGGTAAAAAAAACACCGCTGATCTATCGAATTTTAACTGTGTAACCAGCGCCATCTAGAAGTATTATTAAAAATTAAGGCAATATCATGCTTATTACCATTAAAAACCATAGTGTACCAATTTTGAGACCAATACATTCAGTTGTTTTCTAAATATTACGAATTTTCAAAAATATTTTGTCAACTTTAACGCCCCATATGTCTCGCTTACTATTAACATTTTACTGGTGCATATTTGTATCAAACGACTTATTTTTATCACCCCTTTCTACAGTTCTTATATTGTCCATTAGTTATGGGACACCCTGTATAAACGCACGTGTATGTTATGAGATCTTATTACGCACATGTTATTGGTAAATGTAGAAAAATGTATTTAATCAAGTATTGCTATTAACTTTTCTCATACAGCTTCAGTAAATAAACGCGTGGAAGCCTTCATCGAATCATTTAATCCCAACAATACAATCAAACTATAAAACGACCCACCGAACCAAATTAATTGTTTATCAGTCAAGCTTTGTTATTTAAACAGATAAACGTTTTTGTGATTATGTACGGCTATTGTAAACGGAAATTATTTAAAGTATTATTATTTGGTACAACAGTTTCCTAAATTGTCATCAGGTTTTAAATTTATTTTTAATACAGAATTTTAATAATGTATCCAAAAAAAATTGCTTAATAAACAAATGATTCTTATAGTCTATATAGAAAGGACAAGGAGTAATAAATCATTCATTTAAGTAGATTTCATAGACGTACCAAAATATATTTTAAGAGGGTATACCGTAAGGTACATTTTGTATTGAACGAATGAGTTGCAGCTATGCTTCAGGCCGAAAACCAATTGAGATCGATGAGTCATTAAAACAAAGACTAAGGCGTAAAGTCCATGGATTTTACTTACGAAAGGAAATTCCAACACTTGACAAAATTATGACATCAGTGCAAGAAGATACGGACTATACAAAATTCTCCAGAATGACATTATGCAAACTTTTGAAAGATGTGGGTTTCAGATATACAAAACATAATAGAAAATCTCTCTTGATAGATAAACCGGAAATAGTTTTTTGGAGAAGAGACTATTTAAGAAGCATTCGACATGCCAGAGAACAAAATTTGAAAATTTTCTACTTAGAAGAAACATGGATAAATGCTGGATATGCAGTTTCCAAATTTTGGCAAGATGAAAACATTAAAAGCGGAAGGCAGGCATTCGTGGAAGGTTTGTCGTTAGGTTTGCAGCCACCATGTGGAAAAGGAAAAAGACTTATCATTGTCCATGTTGGAAGTTCTGAAGGTTTTGTTGATGGTGGGTTATTAACTTTTATTTCAAAACGCACGGGGGACTATCACGAAGATATGAATGGGGATGTCTTCGAGGAATAGTTTGTTCAAATGTTGGATCTGATTCCAAAAGGGGCTGTTATTGTTATGGACAACGCAAGTTACCATTCACGGTTACGAGAAGCATTGCCCACAAGTCGTTGGCGTAAAGCAGAGCTTTTGGAGTGGCTTATTTCGAAAAATTTTAAGTTTCCAAAATATCCACTAAGGAAAGAACTTTACAGAATTGCAAAAATGAACAAGAATAAATACAAAACCTACATTGTAGAAGAAATGGCTTCTTCTCGTAGTATATCAGTTCTTCGACTTCCCCCTTATCATTGTGAACTTAATCCCATAGAATTAATATGGGCTCAGGTAAAGGGGGAAGTTGGAAAAAAAAATACTACTCATAAAATAAACGATGTTGTGAAATTGTTTGAGAGTGCTGTAAGTTATGTTAGTAAGGAAAATTGGACAAACTGTATCGAGCATGTTATCAAAGTAGAGGCAAATATGTGGAAAATTGACAATATTTGTGATGATTTAATCGACCCTATTATTATTAATGTCAACAACGATTCTTCCTCTTCCGAATCGGATATAGAACAAAATGTAAGTAATAAATGTATTCCAATAATTATTTCTTTTCATTTTTTATTATATTATAATTTAAAACGTATTTTTTTCCCAAAATACACACCACTGCATTGCGTTATTGCTTATCTGCTAATCCTTTAACAATGAAGAAACCTTAATCTTTACTACAACTGAAACAAATATGGGGTCGATCTACCTGGTTTTTAGATTTACGGAAGAAATGTAATTTAAAGTAAGAGATTTATCAAAAATTTCATGGTGCTCCCTGTAAAGGTTTTGAATACTTAATTAATTAGGGTTTATTACTCCTCGTACTTTTTGTACATACTATACATTATTACTCAATATTTAAAAATTTGTAAACGGTACATTAAAAATTTTTATTTTCTTCATAAAAAAGCGTTTATCTAAAATTTACCTGCTTTTTACTAGAATACATTAAAAGCTTATTTAAACGTGTAAACATAATAAAACCTGGAATAATGAAAAAATCACGTAGAATATTCTTTGCAACATATTTTTGGCGTAATTTATTTTCAATTTTAAGCATATATTTTAGTTTTCAAAACGAGCTTTTAAAATAAGGTAACAACCAAAATAAAAAGTATCATGGGCTGTGAATTTTTCTGATTTCTTCGCTTGACCGGCACCCGAATCTAGATATTTTGTTTGGATTCATTATTTCTTTTCAAAATTATAAAAAAATCGTCTAGTGAAATAGTCAGTATAAAACTAGCCAGCATTTAGCACAAAACATTGAATATTAAGCGTTTTCATTGGACGAAGTCACAAAACGTTGATATTTTGACAGAAAAAAATAATTTATAATATTTTTTACAAAATTAGTGAATTCTTTAGATAAGCGAAAAACATCAAGTTTCAATTACTTTTTAACTTTAACTTTAACTTTTTAACAATCTCGATTCAAGTATAGATATGTGGAAGATAACATTATTGTTCCAATTTTTTAGATTATATATCCAAGATAACATTTTTCCCAAACTTTCCACTTTTTTACTGTTCCTTACAACGTTTCAAGATAATTAGCCTCCATTTTTTTAATATTTCATACAATCTACTTCAAAATAGTGACCATGAACGTCCCTGGCTCTGTAAACTTTTTTTCTATCACTGAACTTTACTACGTTTCGTGAGCAACTGTAAAAATGTTAATCTTGGCTTAGACAATAACAGTATACCCAGTATAAAAATATTCTACGAATGATATTCGTACAACGGTAAATATTTTTATTCATAAGAATGCAAGTATTTGTTTACAGTGTCATGTTCAAAATTATTCTACGACTATTCCAATTCGTTAATTTTAAATGACTCAACCAGAATCGATATCTCGACTAATTTCAAATGCTAAACGTATCGTCCGAAAAAATGTTTTAACAATAAAATTGATTGTATATTCTGTTCCGTAACTATTCGAGTTGATGTCATATATGAGCATGTCATTTTGAGTAGGTACACAATTATTGGACTCAATTTATACAATTGAATTTTTCGTTATATACAAGGGAATGGCAAAAAACACTCTGCGGTTTTTATTTAATTTACAACAGGATAAAAATACTTAACAATATTAGTAGTATATATTTTTATGACTGACAGATTATTAAATCCTAATTTCCAAAACTCCTAGATCCAGAAGTGGTATTTTTTGAGTAGGGTGGTTCCCCCTTCTTAGGGACTTTTGGTCTTACAGTTTTATGGTCAATTCCAAAGAAAGGCTTGAAAGCTCAATTTCTACAGTGCCTTCATAGATGAATCGTCCACGGAGAAGGTCCAGGAACGGCCTTTTCACAGTGGTGTACTCTCTATTCCTGTGTCTTCAGGTCCCGATTCATCTTGCTTGGTCCATTCAGCATCTAGTGGCGTTTCTTTGTCTTCGTTAGATATGTACACCACACATACCTGAGTTTTAGGAAGTTTGAGTAGATTATTTGCTCAATTAGCCATTCAGCACTCGCTTTGTGGGCACATGTGACTTGAAACCAACCAGGCCGATGTAAGCATTTATTGTACGAGACGATAAAATATTTGAGAGTGTTTTTCCTGGTGACGTCTATATGTTGATGAAGGTTATTGCTATTTTTGTAGTGTATGAAGCGGCTAGGTCCGATGAATTGTACAAATTAGAAGTGTTTAATGTGAACGACAGAAAATCGGCTACTTCTTGTTAACTTTTCTATCCAATATTGTAAGATTTTCCTACGTTACAATGAGTCTTACTATCACCAAGTATCTATACCCAATTTTTGCAATACCCATGACATTATATTTTCCCAAACAGTGTTAGGCATCCATAGAATGCATTTAAAATGCTTTTTTGTTATGGTTCTTTTGTGTCAAATGTGTCAAATTAAATACGTATTAACATAAATAATAAATACTAATATAGTTTTTCTATAAGTAAAGTGACCTCTAAATAGACTGACCTCTGTATTCTGGAATACACACTGTATATTGTACATAAACTATTTGGAAAAAAGAAAAAACAATTGACAGCTACTATTATCGTGCATTATTGGACAGGGTGAAGAATGAAATCGCATGGTAACGACCCCAGATAAAGAAGAAAAAAATCCTCTTTCGCCCCGTGTCACAAATCAATAAAAACTATGGCAAAATGCATGAATTGGATTTCGAATTGCTTCCCCATCCACCGTATTCTCCTGATCTACCCTCCAGCGACTATTTTATGTTTGCATACCTTAAGAGGACGATCTTAAAGACAAATCGCCCCTCAAAAGCAACTTTCTTGAATTGGAAACTGAATTGTGCCAAAGAAAAGTGTTTTCTTAGCTAATTGTTATTATTTTTAACCTGAAAATAAATATTTTACGATTTCTTTGCGTTTCAATCTCCTCTATAAAAAAAATATTTTCATTCAGTGGTAAGATTGACATCTCCCTCGTAGCATCCAAGACTGCCCGGTGGTATTAACTTCATTCATCGAAGATTAAATTTATTATTTATTATTGTACATATAAGGTGTGCTGCTCGTACCTGAACAGTTTTATTAAAGGAATAAATCAAACGAGATTATTATTATTGTAAATGCAAATAGACTAAATAGGTACTCTTCAGTTACTCGTCGTATTTATAGTTTATGATGACTGGAAGATTTCGCGTTTCATCTTTCGAACTTTTTTTTAAACATTAACGGACTGAGTTTTCAATAAAATTTCAATAGAAACAGTTATTTGGTTTATGAAATCATATTCTTAAACATTCACTTAGAGGTCAACTTCATTTTCATACTGTTTTGGCCCTGCAGAGAATTCCCTTTCTATACAGTATGATTCAAATGTATGGAATAAATTCATTATTACAGAAAATTTCAAAAAAATGAAAATTTTCTAAATATCTCCGAATGAGCTGAAAATCTGGATTTAGACTAATTTGACCCTCCTGAAAACGAATCTACCATCAGAAAATTTCTAAAAAATTTATCTTGCCTTGTAGCGGCTAGTTAATCGACGGTTATGACATGGTCTCAGATTTTGACTCATAACTCAAAAACAAAAAATCTTAGCAACTTCTACTTTGCTCCATTGAAAAGCCAAAACCCTAAAAATTTCAATTTTTTATTATAACTATTACCAATTTTATCCTAACCGAAAAATGACCGTAAAATCGACTTTTTTCCTTACCTATACCTTCCTTCAAAAAAATAAAAATTTTCAAAATCTCTCCAAATGAGCTGAAAATCTGGATACAGACTAACTGGACCCTCCTGAAAAAGAATCTACCATCAGAAAATTTCTAAAAAAATTATCTTGCCTTGTAGCGACCAGTGAATCGACGGTTATGACATGGTCTCAGATTTTTACTCATAACTCAAAAACAAAAAATCTTAGCAACTTCTAGTTTGCGCAATTGAAAAGCCAAGAAAATTTCCTACAAACCCTAAAAATTTCAATTTTTTATTATAACTATTACCAGTTTTATCCTAACCGAAAAATGACCTTCGTAAAATCGATTTTTTTTGCATACCTATACCTTCCTTCAAAAAAATGAAAATTTTCTAAATCTTTTCGAATGAGCTGAAAATATGGATTTAAACTAATTTAACTCTCCTGAAAACGAATCTGCCATCAGAAAATTTCTAAAAAATTTATCTTGCCTTGTAGCGACCAGTGAATCGACGGTTATGACATGGTCTCAGATTTCGACTCATAACTCAAAAACAAAAAATTTTAGCAACTTCTAGTTTGCGCCATTAAAAAGCCAAGAAAATTTCCTACAAACCCTAAAAATTTCAATTTTTTATTATAACTATTACCAATTTTATCCTAACCGAAAAATGACCTTCGTAAAATCGCCTTTTTTCCATACCTTCCTTCAAAAAAATGAAAATTTTTAAAATCTCTCCGAATAAGCTGAAAATCTGGATTTAGACTAATTTCACCATCCTGAAAACGAATCTACCATCAGAAAATTTCTAAAAAATTTACCTTGCCTTGTAGCGACTAGTGAATCGAGCGATATGACATGGTCTTAGTTTTTGACGTATAACTCAAAAACAAAAAATCTGAGCAACTTCTAGTTTGTGCCATTGAAAAGCCAAGAAAATTTCCTACACACCCTAAAAATTTCAATTTTTTATTATAACTATTACCAATTTTATCCTAACCGAAATATGACCTTCGTAAAATCGACTTTTTTCCATACCTATACCTTCCTTCAAAAAAATGAAAATTTTCTAAATATCTCCGAATGAGCTGAAAATCTGGATTTAGACTAATTGCACCCTTCTGAAAAAGAATCTACCATCAGAAAATTTCTAAAACATTTATCTTGCCTTGTAGCGACCAGTGAATCGACGGTTATGACATGGTCTCAGATTTTTACTCATAACTCAAAAACAAACAATCTTAGTAACTTCTAGTTTGCGCAATTGAAAAGCCAAGAAAATTTCCTACAAACTCTAAAAATTTTAATTTTTTATTATAACTATTACCAGTTTTATCCTAACCGAAAAATGATCTTCGTAAAATCGATTTTTTTGCATACCTATACCTTCCTTCTAAAAAATGAAAATTTTCTAAATCTTTCCGAATGAGCTGAAAATATGGATTTAGACTAATTTGACTCTCCTGAAAACGAATCTGCCATCAGAAAATTTCTAAAAAATTTATCTTGCCTTGTAGCGACTAGTGAATCGACGGTTATGAGATGGTCTCAGATTTCGACTCATAACTCAAAAACAAAAAATTTTAGCAACTTCTAGTTTGCGCCATTGAAAAGCCAAGAAAATTTTCTACAAACTCTGAAAATTTCAATTTTTTATTATAACTATTACCAATTTTATCCTAACCGAAAAATGACCTTCGTAAAATCGATTTTTTTTGCATACCTATACCTTATTCCTTCAAAAAAATGAAAATTTTCTAAATCTTTCCGAATGAGCTGAAAATATGGATTTAGACTAATTTGATCCTCCTGAAAACGAATCTACCATCAGAAAATTTCTAAAAAATTTACCTTGCCTTGTAGCGACTAGTGAATCGAGCGATATGACATGGTCTTAGTTTTTGACGTATAACTCAAAAACAAAAAATCTGAGCAACTTCTAGTTTGTGCCTTTGAAAAGCCAAGAAAATTTACTACACACCCTAAAAATTTCATTTTTTTATTATAACTATTACCAATTTTATCCTAACCGAAATATGACCTTCGTAAAATCGACTTTTTTCCATATCTATATCTACCTTCGAAAAAATGAAAATTTTTAAAATCTCTCCGAATGAGCTGAAAATCTGGATTTAGACTAATTTGACCCTCCTGAAAAAGAATCTACCATCAGAAAATTTCTAAAAAATTTATCTTACCTTATAGCGACTAGTGAATCGAACGTTATGACATGGTCTTAGATTTTGACTTATAACTCAAAAACAAAAAATCTTAGCAACTTCTAGTTTACGCCATTGAAAAGCCAAGAAAATTTCCTACAAACCCTAAAAATTTCAATTTTTTATTATAACTATTACCAATTTTATTCTAACCGAAAAATGACCTTCGTAAAATCGACTTTTTTCCATACCTATACCTTCCTTCAAAAAAATGAAAATTTTCTAAATATCTCCGAGTGAGCTGAAAATCTGGATTTAGACTAATTTGACCCTCCTAAAAACGAATCTACCATCAGAAAATTTCTAAAAAATTTATCTTGCCATGTAGCGACTAGTGAATCGAGCGATATGACATGGTCTTAGTTTTTGACGTATAACTCAAAAACAAAAAATCTTAGCAACTTCTAGTTTGCGCCATTGAAAAGCCAAGAAAATTTCTTACAAACCCTAAAAATTTTAATTTTTTATTATAACTATTACCAATTTTATCCGAACGGAAAAATGACCTTCGTAAAATCGACTTTTTTCCATACCTATACCTTCCTTCAAAAAATGAAAGTTTTCTAAATAACTCCGAATGAGCTGAAAATCTGGATTTAGACTAATTTGACCCTCCTAAAAACGAATCTACCATCAGAAAATTTCTAAAAAATTTACCTTGCCTTGTAGCGACTAGTGAATCGACGGTTATGATATGGTCTCAGATTTTGACTCTTAACTCAAAAACCAAAAATCTTTGCAACTTCTAGTTTGCGCCATTGAAAAGCCAAGAAAATTTCCTACAAAACCTGAAAATTTCAATTTTTTATTATAACTATTACCAATTTTATCCTAACCGAAAAATGACCGTAAAATCGACTTTTTTCCATACCTACACCTTCCTTCAAAAAAATAAAAATTTTCAAAATCTCTCCAAATGAGCTGAAAATCTGGATATAGACTAATTGGACCCTCCTGAAAAAGAATCTACCATCAGAAAATTTCTAAAAAATTTATCTTGCCTTGTAGCGACCAGTGAATCGACGGTTATGACATGGTCTCAGATTTCGACTCATAACTCAAAAACAAAAAATTTTAGCAACTTCTAGTTTGCGCCATTGAAAAGCCAAGAAAATTTCCTACAAACCCTGAAAATTTCAATTTTTATTATAACTATTACCAATTTTATCCTAACCGAAAAATGACCTTCGTAAAATCGATTTTTTTTGCATACCTATACCTTATTCCTTCAAAAAAATGAAAATTTTCTAAATCTTTCCGAATGAGCTGAAAATATGGATTTAGACTAATTTGACCCTCCTGAAAACGAATCTACCATCAGAAAATTTCTAAAAAATGTATCTTGCCTTGTAGCGACTAGTGAATCGACGGTTATGACATGGTCTCAGATTTTGACTCATAACTCAAAAACAAAAACTCTTAGCAACTTCTAGTTTGCGCCATTAAAAAGCCAAGAAAATTTCATACAAACCCTAAAAATGTCAATTTTTTATTATAATTATTACCAATTTTATCCTAACCGAAAAATGACCTTAGTAAAATCGACTTTTTTCCATACCTATACCTTCCTTCAAAAAAATGAAAATTTTCTAAATCTCTCCGAATGAGCTGAAAATCTGGATTTAGACTAATTAGACTCTCCTGAAAATTTGAAAATTTCAATTTTTTATTATAACTATTACCAACTCAAAAACAAAAAATCTTAGCTACAACTGAAACAAAATATGGGGTCGATCTACCTGGTTTTTAGATTTACGGAAGAAATATAATTTAAAGTAAGAGATTTATCAAAAATTTCATGGTGCTCCCTGTAAAGGTTTTGCATACTTAATTAGGGTTTATTACTCCTCGTACTTTTTGTACATACTATAGATTAAATTTAGTAATTTCAAAACTATTTAGGTACTTCAATTATCGAGCAATGCAGATATAATTCAGTTTAGTCTTCCCTGTAAAGAATTAATTAAAGATTTCATTTTTAAAACACAAACTAAAACCCTGAATAAGATTTACATTAACCTATAAATTTTTATTTATATAGACAACGAACGTTATAATTTCAACTCAAACTGTCAGTGAATTTTAGAATTTTAAATTGTTACTTGACTTTAGAATAGAAAATAAAAAATTGTTGCTTGCATCTTGCATGTATTATTATTGCACTCCCAAGTGCCGATTATGGAAGTATCCTATCCTATCTGTTGATTTCATATAAAATTATGATGTATGGATGGTTCTTTGGATGAGGGCAGTTTTACATACGATTATGGTTAAGAACAGGACCGGATTAAATTCAAATATAAATTATATTTACGTAGATACACAACGATGTATCTTTTGTTATTATTTTTATATTTATTCTGATGCTATTTTATTCATGAAATTAGTTTAATTCTTCGTTAGAAAAAGTACCAGTCTGTTATTATACCGATTTGCCTTTCAATGTAGAAAAACAGAAACATTTCAACACCCAGTTGTTCTTACTTGAGTTTAATATGTAAATGTGTTTAAAAATAAACTACATACCTATATACGTTTATGGTTAAGCAGTTTTTTTTCTTTTTCAGGTGCAATTTTACGACTTTTGTGCGTCTTCTGCAACACAATGAACGATCGCAAAAAGACCATAAGCTTGCAATGGCAGACAGACACGTCCGTATAATTCACGGCTATTTCAACACCCCGCTAATAGCGTTCCAAGAAATACTTACTATTATAGGAGCAGTCATTCAACTTATTATTCTTTTGTGTATTTTGTGACAGCAAATTTACAACTAATTAGTACCAACAGTTGATATTTGTTACAATTAAAATTCTTGAAATTGTCCCGAAGTTCTGTTAATGTAGTTTTTGAGGTTATGTTTTGGCTTACGTAGCCATGTCCTTGAAAATAGCTGTGCAATATTGCAAGGCAACAGCGCACTAAATTCATAAAGTGAAAACTAAAAACATTGGCTTGTTATTTAATAAAAAAACTATGAAGTAGTTGTAAAAGATCACATCGAGACTAATATTGTCGATTCCCAATGAGTTCAGTTGCTGTTCAGTTTAGCTTTTAGATTTGTTCGACTGCTGGTTTTATTGGTAGTAGTTTTGCTGAAGCTCTGATATACAGTATGATGGTAAATTTATGGTATAAATTCATTATTTCAGAATCTTAAAACACGTAAATTTTAGTTTTTGAATGGCCATCAACTTCTATAGATGTGTTGGACATTACGGTATTACATTACAACCTAATTTCACAAGAAAATCTATCAAAATAAACCTACAAAACGTAGTATAGGTATATTTTTAATTAAAAAAAACTATATTTTGTATTTTAAAGCAATAAAATGATATTAAAAGTAAACTGCATAAAAAACAAATAATTTTATGGGAAATTATAACAAAATCAAAATAAACTTACAAAATAAAAATACATCTCGATTGTATAAAAATTAATAAAGGTTTACCTTTTTAAAAATCATTAAAAATTAGATTTTTGCTTTGAATAGTAACCAATTTATAATCTTTATTACAAATTAGTAAAAACATCTTAACAAATAATAATACTGTAATTTCGCAAACAAATTATTGCTTGGTGTGTTATTAAATGTTAGTCCTTGATATTTTGTACAGATATTCACTTGCTTTGCAACAATTATCCGAGTATAATTTAATGTCATTTTAAAATTATAAGGAACAAAGCTCATTCTATATCAATGTCACATTTATCAATGTTAGTTTCATCCTACAGAAATTATATGTGGATATTTGCAATACATTCAATGGGGACTGTCTTAAACTGCTTATTAGATGTTTTAGAACTATGTAATTTAGGAGTGGAATGTATCGTGAATTGTACCTTTGGATTATTTTGACTGGGAAATTAGGTAGACATTTGTAATGTGGCGTCGAATAAGATAGACTTAGTCCGCTCCTATTGATAATTACAAAAATCACAAATAAATTATTTATACTAAGGTGAATAATGAACCATTATACACTGTATGACGTCAAAACAGCACGTATGTCTAAACTTGGTATGAGAATATTCTTTGTTCATAACACGGTAGCATGCACTCCAATACACACACGCGTAATAAGTGTTGCCTATACAGAATGTACTTTGGTATATGGTATACTTCATAAACAAATACACACGAATATTATTCAATACGAGTATTTTATATGAACTTTTAATACATTTTTATTAGATTAAATAAATTTGGCACTATAATAATAAATATAATTTTGTCCTAAAATATGTGTTAGTTACATAAAAACTTAAAAATCAAACAATATTGTGTAAAAAAAGTATAAAAGCAATATTTACATCAAAATCAAATATTGGCTTTTTGATAGTTCTGACTTAAATAAGGAGTAATTTAAGTATGAACTCAAATGATAATGCTGCTACGACATTGTACTTTACTTCATAAAATAAAGATTTTTTATAATTACTAGTAAATTTTATTTGAAAGTCGTGAACAAAGTATAGTATTCTACTCGCATGTAATGGCTATTATATTGAAACATATACTATTTTAAACATGGTTTCATTCAATTATGTTTTTAAATCATACATAAAATTTTTGTTTTACTCAACCCTGTCAAGTTTCTTTTATATATTTTCATATAATCTCTCACCACGAATTTTATAGCTGGCAGGGTTTGTCTCGTTAATTAAAACTACTATTACTTGTTTTAATTCTATCAATTTGGTTCGCTGTGTATATTTTAAAATTCAATAAAGTAGATATCAAATAAATAAAATAATACTTACCCTCCCATCTATTATTTAAGTTAAGTACTAGCCTTGTAATATTTAAAAGAATCCTATTTGTAGTAGTTTGTTTTCACGGATAGGTGGCGGTAAAGTGACGATTTTTAATTAAATGGAATTACAATTAAATAAATAAAATAATCGAAGAAAAATATCAAAATCAATGTCACAAAATTTTATTTAATTAAAAAACAGCAACTAGTTTCGGTCTATCAATAGGCCATCATCAGGCTAAAAATTAAAAGAGAATGTGAAAACAATAAAGATCAAAGAATCAGCATAAACCTACCTTAATGACTATAGTTGTAATTGAGAATTAGTTAGTGGTAGAAGTTGTTCTCTTTTAATTTTTAGCCTGATGATGGCCTATTAATAGGCCGAAACTAGTTGCTGTTTTTTTTTAATTAAATAAAATTTTGTGACATTGATTTTGATATTTTTCTTCGTTTACCAATCAGTCACATTTGTGCTATGGATGATTTACATCTATTAAATAAAATAATACTTTCCCTGCCATATAATATTTCAAAGAATCCTAGTTGTATTAGCTCATTTTATTAGATAGATGGCGGTAAAGTTATAATTTTGAATTAAATTAAATCAAAATCAAATAAATAAAATAACACTTACCCTTCCATCTATTATTTAGGTTAAGTACTAGCCATGTATTATTTAAAAGAATCCTAAGAACAATAAATAACTGAACGGTTAAACTAAACTTCCACTATTTATTTAACCGTTCAGTTATTTATTGTTCTTAGTAAGATGAACTTCCACAAAGTAAAGGTTAACACAATCAATTTCATTAAATTAAAAGAATCCTATTTGTAGTAGCTATTCTTTACGGATAGATGGCGCTAAAGTTATGATTTTGAATTAAATGGGATTAAAAACAAATGTATCTCTGTCCTTTTCTACAAAATCCATTTAAGCCTGCATTTAACATTCAACTCTCTTATGAGAAACAGGGTGCCGTTTGACAAATTAGTGATTAAACCGAGAATCTCCTGTCAAATTACTCAAAATTCGCGTCGATTTCCGTCCCAAAATAACCATATTCCCGTGGTGCGGTTCCTATAAATGTGCTAGTTTGTGATTTTACAGTGCCCAAAGCTAGAAACCTAAGTAAATTTTGCTATACCTCTTAATAAGGTAAGGCTTTTGTTTATTTTTCTACTTGAACTTTATTGTGTGAATGTAAATATTTGCTCTTGTTATAGAGGCACTTAAAACGTTTATTATTGTTTTAAAAAATGTTCCCACTTATTAGTCTTGATGTGTTTTAAAAAATAATATTGTAATGAAGTTGTTATAATGTTACAGAGTATATTGGGAAGCTGAGATTTCTAAAAATATCGTGCTCTCTCCGTTCGTTTGAAAAGCATGTACTTATTTTGCTCTTTTTATTTTTCGTGTTTCTTTGATGTACGAAAATAGATCGGTTTCAATGAAATTTGATGAGGAAAAATCAACTTTTCACTGATCATTTTGCAAATGAAAGAATGCAAGTCTGGCTAGCTCAATATACATAAAAATATGTAGACAGAAAAAATGTATAAGAGAGTAATGTACAATTTTTTTATTGTACACAGGTTGAAGTAGATACTATAATGTTTATTGACCTTTTGTGGTTTCTAATGCTTAGGGCTTTAGGTAGAAGTAGAGAGAGAATGTAGTTGCATAAAAGAATATCATATTTTTAGATTGTGTTAATGAAGGAAGATGTACTTATACTGTTGCTATTTTCAGTACTCAGTAAAATTAAGTTCATCAGAGTTATTTATAGGGTGCAATATAAAATGTATGTACCTTTTGAAATAAGAAAATTAACCTAGTCCCAGCTTCTCTATTAAATTTAAATCCTCAACACCAAAATAAACAAACAAATTACTGTAAATTTACCAACCTGATTGTAAAATAATCAAAATTTTACAGGTTTTTAACTATTAAACTCGCTATTAAAATATACTTATAAACGAATATGTTTTTTATGGTAATTTTACTTAAATTATGTAAGGTTTTATTTTTTTTTTTCACATCAACTCCAGAGTGAGAACTTACTGTATGATTTTGGTATTTCCTGTTGTTTTGTTCATTGTTCAGTGATTACTTCCTGTATAGGAAACATCCTTAGATTTGACAGGATCATACTTATTTTTTTATTAACTTTTCATTCTCAAGTATTGCAGCTGTATTGTCTTTTAATGTTCAAAATATTTTAAGGAACCTTAAATAAGGTCCTAAGTATCCCATTCCTAGCCCCCATTAGCCTTTAAAGCTATTATTTTTTGTCTAAAACATATAAATATGATGGGGAGGGAGCTACTGAATTTGAAGGAAAATTTTGTCCATAGCGGAATGATCAATTTAATTTTCTGTTGTAAAGATTCAGCTATAATCTGCACAAATAGGTACTAGCAATGGTTGTACTTGGTATATCTCATATGGTAGTAGTCAAAGATCAGTTCCTTGTGGAATACCAGGATATTTAATGCATAGTTATCGACTGAGAGTAGGACCTTCATCATTTTATATAGTTAATAAGCAAGGGCAGTTTTAAATATCTTTTCTAGTAGTTCTTGTATCATTGTAGGAGTTATTTTATTTACTACATGACCTTTTCTAGTACTCAGTTCAAAACATACATTAGGAAGTATATGAATGTAGTTTTATTACATTATATAACTTAATGTTGATATTTTTAATGGATACAGATATAAAATTTATATATTTTATAAGTTATAATCGTTAAAAATATTGCAATTATATCTTGCTATTAACAGATAATAATAAAATCCAACTGTAAATAAAATATAAATGATGTAATGAAACTACCTTTTTGCATTCCCCGTTAGATATTGAAATATATCTCCTTGATTAATAATTTTATTAATGGTTTGGTGGTACTACTACGCATTTCGTTTGATCGAATCTACAAAAGGAAACAAAACCACGTCCTACGATCAATTCATTGAGTTTTGTTGAATAGTAGGAGATATAAGTAGGATACATTTCTATTTTTCAATGTCAGTTAAAGAGGATTAGTATTTGTATTGGTACAATGATGGAATCCAAGTTATTTTGATGTTATCTTCCTCTTGGTTGCTTCAATACGTAAATTTACAAAGAAAAATCATTGGTAATCTTCCAGTTTAACCCTCCGCTTGAATCAGCCTAACGCGCATGCGGCAATTTGAATTTTCAAGAATAATTTGATTGGTCGAAAAGAGCGGCAAATTTTAAAAAATAAACTGAGTGAATAAACATTCTAAAGACGAAAATCATAGATGTTAATACATTTAAACATCTATCGAAAAAATTTTTTTTGGAATCTAATTTTGCTATCGATGTATTTATTTACTAATTAGAAAATGGTGCAAATAATTCAAACACAATTTGATGAAGGAAGTGAGATCATCTTCGTTATGTACATACGTATGCGATTGTTAAACAAAAACATCTGTTGCAATATAAAAAGAAAACCATGTTACGCCTAATTAAAAATACGAATGGTAGTACCTTCTTCGCCATTGGCGTACGATTGAAATCAGAGATTGGAACCTCGAAAAGATGAAGGATTAAATATTTATTTAGTGGTAAATTGTTTCAAATTAAAACAATAGAATTTTATTAGGCGATGTAATCATGATCACGTAATAAAAATAAGCTGCTATACTCATGGCTAGAAATCTTATATGTAATATGTAAATAAAAGTTCATTATTATTAGTTGAGGTTCCAACCGCAACAAACGCTGGTGTGCTGTCATATGTCGCATCTGTCAAAGAATTTTCGTGTTTTGTGAATTTCATTGCCATTTTGTGTTTATAGTAAGTTAAGTTGTTTTTAAGTATGTGGTTCGGTTATTCTTTACAGTAATTTATAGTGTATAAGAAGTATTTGTTACAATTTGTGATTAATTAGAGAAAAAAATGGGGTTTCAATGTTGTGGATGCAATAACTCCGTTAAAACAGGATATCAAATGCATCGAATTCCTAAAGATGAACAATATTTCACGACTATTCAATTTTTAATTTAAATATACCGTGAAATTTATTTTTTTAAATAAACCTTGAAAGTTTCATTAAACAGTTCTTTATTTAATGTTTGTGTTGTGTCTAAAATACTTTAACTGCTGTGAGAACTTTGGGATTAATTAATAATTTTAAGAGATAAACATCTTATAAATATTAATTGAACGTTTAATTTCAGCTATGCAATCTATGGTTGTCATTAATTGGATGGTTAGATTTAAAAGGAAAACTATTGTCTAGAAATTATGAATTACATAGAGTTTGTCTTGTCATACACATGTAAATAATTTATTGAATCTAATAAATATTTCATAAAGATGTATATTTGTGTATTATTGAAGAGAACGAGATTCTTCCCATTAAAACATTATTAAAAACCTATTAATATTTAAATATATTTAGTTTCCCGCTTTATCTTATAGTTCTTGGTTCCAGACGCGAGGTGTCGCGAATATCGTTTTGGTGTCGAGGTACTTATGGCAGTTTCCGATCTATCTCAGTATTTCTATTATTATAAATTAAATAATTTATTATTTAAATTTAGTTTAATATGTAAAAGTGTTCTTGAAAAATTGACATTTAAGGAGGGGTCATTGGTCAAGATGGCCAGTTTTTGGAATTGTGACATTCGTAAGAAACCTCTTGTCTCTTAAAATATTTAATAGCTCATGAAATTCTATGTAGAAAGTACGAGGGTTGCCTGTCTGGCAACTGACAGCTCTATCTTAAAGTTGGACATTTTTGAGGTTATAGTACTCAGAAAATTGAATTTTTACAACTTTCGACGTGAATTAACTCAGCAACAGCGCTTGGATGAACTTGATTCAATTTTTGGAGGAAGCTCCATCAAGGACCAGTTTTTATCGATGGTATGGTGAATTCAATCGTGGCCAAGACTCATTTCGTGCAGGTCGTCCAACATCAGTTGTTGTTGAGCAGTGTATTATATTAAATTTATTTGTTTTCACTGTAGGATCTATTTTTCATATTTGAATTGTGTAGAGATTACAACATTAGATCTAATTATAAAAAAAAACTGCACAACGACCAATAAATGTTTGTCGTAATAATTGCTAATAAAATGTTAAGTTTAAATATTATTTATCTGATCCTAGTTCTATTGCTCAATTTACGAATGTGTCTCAACTTCCTATATCTAATAGTGGAAAACTCTATAAATAAACTCTAACATGCAAAAGTATAGAGTACGATACGTGCACATATAACTGTTATTTTGGAACGAATGCAGAAAGAATTTTATCAGATTGATTTTGGAAATTGCCTTCGATAATTTTAGAGCTTTGCTTTTTTAATTCTTCATTGTTCTGTACCAGAATCTTCGTTTCCTCATCATGTCTTCTTAACAACTCTTAATTTGATCTTCAATAACATTGTTATTTCCAACCAATTTTAAATTATATTCTTTAATCCTTCCATTTGCTTCGTTTCTTGGTTAAATATATTTATGTTTTCTTCTTCTATCTTCTTTTTCTCATTTTCTGTTTTTTATCATTGAAAATATTTAAGATGTCCTTCTTTTATTTTCTTCTGCTTCTTTTCAGCTCGATCAATATCTTGCTTCAAAGTATCGACTTGTTTGTTGTAAATTTCCAATATCTTGACCAGTTTGTTGTACTTTTTTTCGTCCTCCAAGCCCTTTATCTCCAACAATTTGATTGAGTCGTTGGATTTCTTCAATTCCAAAGTAAAATTTCGTTTTTCTCTGTCTAGATTCTTCAAATCCATCTCCAACTTGTACTTTTCTTCTTTTATCACCCCCCCCCCAATTCTTTTTTTCTTTCCAGCCAAAATTTCAAATTATTTTCGCTAACTATTGAGTTTTTCAATTTCTTCCTCAATATTTCCATCTTCTTATTGATAATTGTAGTTGCATATTTACGTGATAACAGAAACCGTAATGCACATTTCAATTATTTAAAAAATTACACCAAATCATGGGCATAATAATTCCTGTAGACTACTACAAACACATTTTCCTCGGAGGAAAAAATTTCCCAATGATAATCTTTATATTCCCATCTCTATAAACTTAACTACACGCATACTAAAGCTATCTCTCTTCTTCTAACTGTCTACTATGTACTTACGATCAGTTGAACGACCTGCATTTTTTTTTTCAAAAAGAGTTAATGTACCTGCTACTACCTAGGTGTGTTTTTTTATGGCATACATCCCAGGAGAGAAAAATTAGGTTATCTAATTGATCAAAGTAGTATTTGTTATATTTTTGCATGATATTTTGATAACAATTTTAATCCACACAGAATATATACGGAAATCTTTATTTTCATGGAAGATCCAGATTATAGACTGTATTTAAATAGATTAAAACATCAATTGGCAAATTATACTATCAGCAATAAGCAGCTGTATTTGCTGCACGAGCCTATTTTTGATTTCTATCCTAAACCAAAAAGTTGAGATTTTTTTACAATGTTCGCATTGCTTTTGCTCAATTTATTATTCTGGCATTCAACAATGTCACACTGCATTGTTGACTCGGTTTGTAGATCTAGCTTTTTATGGATGTTGATGCAGTCTCTTAGCAATACAGACCCTAACTAGAGGTAAATCTGTTGTCGATTTTCCATATACCGAAGCTGAGTTTCAATATTGTTATTGTTGATTGAGAAACATAATAAAATTGGTGTTATTTACCAAATTATTGTAGTTTATTGTGTAGTTATATAATGGACTAGTTTAGTAGGATCATATTAATCAAAATGATAGCAATATATATTTAGGATAAGATACCTACTTACTTATATTGGTATTCATTTTGCAATTAATTTTTCTCATTTCGTAAAATTTAGCAATAAATAATTAGTAAGTTTTAAACGTAGCGCCAACTAATAACCAATAATGAAGTGTGTTTAAAAGTCAACGTTGTCAAATTTTAGCTACGTTCGTTTCAAGTATTCTCAAAGAACTGGCGGCACAAAACACCGTGTTCTGTGACTAACTGATTGTACCAGTTGACAAGATATATGACAGGAGAGAAAATCGTGTTTATCTGTAATAAACAAACAAGACCCCTATTCTTGACGGTGATAGAAAAGAACAGCCAATAGAAAGTGGGCGTGGTTCTATTGAAAATGCCAAAACGGTATTCTTGAAATTCTTGAAATTCGTTCTCTCACTGTACCGATAGTAGGGTTGCTCCCCGAGAAAACAATTACTTCTATTGGTTATTTTTGAAGGAACCGCTATAACACCAAGAGAAGGTGTTAGGGATTTTTATTTTCGAACCAAAAATAGTATAGAAGTAACTTCTTTCAAACACCAACCACAACCAAACAACAAATTAAACTAACGAAAATGACAGAATATTTTGTTTAGTGTTTTACTCCTTATTTGATAAAGTGTCAAACAGAGAACAAAAATATCGATATGTTTATCTCTTTTTAATGACAACAAATAAGAGAGAGAGATAAGTTTCTCGGTTAATATTAAAGCATATCGACAACATCGCAAATTTTCTACCAATCTTATTGAAACACGTCACTTACCACTTATGACGTATGTAACCATTAAATTTAAATTTCAAAAGCCGATTATGGCTAGAGGATTAATTTTATAAAAATTTTATTTGTACATTTGAACCACTAAAAACCTATTTTATAAGATGCAAATATAAAAAAAAATCACTAAACTAGTCCATTATCAAAATTAAAAAAAAATAACTACCTACTTCTATTAAAAAAAATTTCTACTTGCTAGTTTATTTTACTTCTTACACTATTATATTTTCAAATTTTTACCAAAACAAAATAACCGATGACATAATCATAGTTCAATAAAATTGATTCATTGTCCTAATCAGGATATCGATTAGCCAATTTTTTGTTAAATTATTATTTGATTAATTTTGGTTTTATAGTTATCACTTATAATGAAAAAAACTGTTCCCATTAAAAAAAATAACGTGGCAATAACGCAAAAAGTTATCGACAGCGCTCGTTGTGCACAAATTAGGGAGTTATCGTACACCACTTTTGTACCTTGCCTTAATATTGACGTTATGCTTACGTTAAAGGTCTTTGAAATAAGGAAACCTTAACAAGTTTATGCTGTTAAGGACTCAAATAAAATTAGTGGAAATGCCTTAATTTCTTATTTTTCCTGTGTAGTTTCAGAATATGACTTTTTTGATTTAACGTCACTGTCAAAAGACAAATATTATTAAAGCTGTTATAATTTTTAATTTTATATGTTAAACAATAACCTCACTATATATTTATTTATAAAATTTAAAATACCACAACCAACTAAATATATTGCGATTTTGTCAATTTTTAGTCAATAAAATTAACATGTATCTTGGAAAATTTTTATCCAAGCTCTAAAAAAATAAATTGAGGTTTTTGGGACATAAAAAGCTAGATTTTTATAAAATTTGAACTATTTTTTGAAAAGTGACAAATGAAAAATGTAAAATCTAAAAAAAAATAGTTTTTCGAATATTTTTAGGTTATGTACAAAATATTATATGACAAAAATTGTAGCTATTCTTCACGAGTAGCATCTTTAAGTTCTCGTAGAGTAATTAGGGGAGGGTTTCGCTTCTTAATGCGTGTTTTAAGAATGGCCCAGGCATGTTCAATGACGTTCATGTCATGGGAATTTGATGGCCATCTTAATGTGGATATTCCTTCTTCTTCCAAAAAATTTTGTACTGCAACTGTTCGATTTGGAGGTGCATTGTCATGCATAAACATAAATCCATCACCTACCGCCCCCCTGAATAGACGCACAACAGGATTTAAAACTTCCTCGATGTACACAGCACCAGTGATTCTTCTCCAAAACCAGGAGAGGCGTCCGTGTACCCCTCATAATACCACTCCAAACCATAATACTCCCACCTTCAAATGGAACACGTGGTTGGGCTGTTTCTAATCGGGCTTGTCGTCCTGGGGCCCTCCAAACTAGCGTTCTTCGCGAATCAGAAACCAAACCAATTCTTGATTCATCAGAGAACATCACGTAATTCCAGTTAGGACCAATTTTTTATTGATAGGTTAGTTTGGGAACACGTAGAGGTCTTCTGCGATACAAATTTACCGCATTTAATCTTCGTGTAATTGTTTGTCTTGAGATATTCAGTCCTTCAAGTCTAGCAATTTCTCTGGATATGCCACTTGTAGATTCCTGTCGATTTATTCGAGCTATCAATGTTATCTGCCGGTCTTGTGCTGCTGTTGTACATCGACTTCTGCCACTTCTGGGACGATCCTTCACATCATTTGTGTTTTGGATTTTTTTTGATACAGCGCCCTGAGTAACACCAACAATATTCGCGATAACACTTTGACGAAACCCCTGTTGTAACAAAGCAATTACTCTAGACCTATTAAAATGCTCAAATGAAATTTAAACAAAAATTGGAATAATGTGAAAGCACCCAAATCAATTAAATATGACCAGATTAATACAAAAACCAATCAAATTTAGTATTAAAATAAATATCCACAAGAGTTTTTAAAAAACCATAGGTGTAGATATATTATTTCTAAATATTATAAACTTTTGGACATATATGTGTCGTTTAAACAGTTGTTCAGCAAAACCCATCGACATTTAATACTATTAACATTACCTACCAACGAAGATAACAGCGATTAAATAAAGTTGGGTTATTTTGTTGGCCATCAACACGCCAATCCATCGTTTTGCGTATATTATATTTGCAACGCGTTATATCCTGCCCATATTTGTTCAAGAGATCATTTGACGAGATAATTATAATTGGAATATTCGTTGTAACTCATCTGTTAGAGCGTATATAATTGTTGATTAAATATATTTGCACTACATTTTTCTAGGACGACGTAGGTATATTGTTACATAGTAATTTTAAATCACGTAATGTTTACAGAGAGGTCGGTGTGTGCTGTATTTAAAGATAAATACGTTAAATTCGTAAGATTTGGTAAAAAAAATAGTATATTACATAGCAAGTGTTGTAAAGATGCCTTTTACGGCCGAGTGGCAACTTTATAATTGACACGAAGCAGTAAAAGGCATCATTATATCACGAGTTTTGTACTATACTTTTTCTATTACCGAAAGTCTGACATCTGAGTACTTTACCATTTTTATTTATTTACATTTTTATTTATAGTTATATTCTAGCAGCAGACCCAGACTTAATCGAAATCAAGTTTTTCTCTATTTTTGAATAATTTTTTTGTGACACTTTTGACAGTTTTAGAATTCTTTTAATTTCAAAGCTCACTTTATACTTTCAAAGCCGACTTTATGAATTCAAAACTGTTAGAAAAACTTCCCCCATTTTGTAACACCTACTTCTTATAACAAAACTGTTACAAAATGGGGGGTTTTTGTTACAGTACGAAGGTTGTCTGAAAATTTTCCGTACTAACAAAGATACTAGACATTTTTTCTTCAAATTAATTTTAATTTTTCTACATAGTTTCCTTGTAAGTCTATACACTTCTCCCAGCGATGCTGCCATCTCTTCAACCCGTCCAAATAGTACTCGGCGTCTTTCTCTGCAAAATAGTTGTTTACGAAGGTGATGGCCTCCTCATCCGACGAAAATCTCTGTCCTCCGAGCGCAACTTTTAGCTTAGGGAACAAAGAAAAGTCGCTTGGGGCTAGATCTGGTGAGTAAGGAGGGTGGTCAAGCAGTTCAAACCGTAATTCGTGAATTTTCGCCACGGCAACCGCTGAGGTGTGAGACGGCGCATTGTTTTGGTGAAACAAAATTCTTTTTTTCTGCAAATGTGGCCGTTTTTCCGCAATTTCTGCCTTCAGCTTGTCAAGTAATGATGCGTAGTATGCTCCTGTAATGGTTTTTCCTTTTTGAAGATAATCGATTAAAATAACTCCATGACTATCCCAGAAAACAGTTGCCATCACTTTCCCAGCCGAAGGAACAACCTTTGCTTTTTTGGAGCCGATTCCCCCTTCGCAGTTCATTGTTTTGACTGTGTTTTTGTTTCTGGAGTATAATGGTGTATCCAAGTTTCATCTATAATAATTAATCGGCGCCAAAACTCTGATTTATTGCGCCTAAACTGCGCCAACAGAGAGTTGAAAATGTTCATTCAAACAGGTTTTTGGTCCAAAGTGAACAAACGCAGCACCCAACGCGCGGACAGCTTTCTCATGCCTAAATCTTGATTCAATATGTGACAAACACGTTCTTTGGACATGTTTATAGCCTCTGCCATCTCTCTAATTTTAATTCGACGGTTGTCTAGCACCATTTGGTGAACTTGAGTGGTATTATCGTCAGTGGTTGCAGTTTTTGGACGTCCCGAACGTTCATCGTCACCCAAGCTGGTACGGCCACGTTTAAATTCAGCAGCCCAAAATTTCACGGTGGTAAATGATGGTGCAGAGTCCCCGTACACAGCGTCCAACTCATCTTTGATTTGCGTAGGCGTATTGCCTTTCAAAAACAAATATTTAATGATAGCTGGATGCTCGATTTTTTCCATTTTCTTAAAAACACATCGACTGACTCAAATGATTGTCAAACTACAACTGTGCGTCCAAAATGGCTGAAATTTTAGTGGATACCTTTCAAAGCATGCGCAAACACATTCTTCAACTTTTGTTTACGAGTGCTGCCATCTTCATGTTGAGGTCGGAAACTTTTCAGACAACCCTCGTAGTAGAAAAAATTTGTTTCATCACACTCTGGTTGACGAATAAGTCCGAAAAAGTATATACAAAGGCTTAAACAACTCCTGCAGGCACTTTTGCTTACCATTTGAGGTTGAAACAATTCCATAGATAGGAAAGCATGGAAAGAAGTAGAAGAACAAATATTTTAATCCAGAACCAAGGTAGAATTTTCTAAAAATATAATTTAATATTTGTATTTTTGAGGTTCCAAAGAGACTCGAGAGATTTGTTGTGTCCTTGGGGCTATTGGATTTCTATTTTCTATTCTTGGGCTTAACTGTCGCCCAACTTTGCTGGCTGTATCTTGACTTTACCCTAGCTGGCTGTATCTTTTGTGTACAACCAAACGGATGCGATAGATTGCAATATAGGTGCGATTGTGTTCGTCGGGTTTTCGGCAAGAAAAAGGGCGGTGCATTAGGAGCATTGTAATTTATAGTCAATGTTGCAATAATTCTTTCTTTTTTAAAACATTAATCAATTTATAGACATTACTTATATCATTGTTGTTGTTATTACGTTTAAGATGGATGAAACTAAATGAGTTGTGACTAATTTCTTTCAATTATAGTCGCCTATTAAATATAATGAAGATGACGGAATTTCGCGTCGTTATTTCCCATACGTATACCTCGATTGTTAACTTCCATTTAAATATTCTGTGCCTAAATTGTTAACGTAATGTTTGTTTGCGCTTCGATAGATTGTCCGTTCTAATTTTTCGTAAGTGAAATTTTTAACATATCTGCATTAGCATACGTGGAATATTTTCACCTGTATGTGACTTCCTTGATTGATAACAGTGTCAAGTAACGTTCATTGTTGTGAGCGAAAGTTTAAATTCGGTACGCATAAATATTCAAAGAACTGTGTCGAGAATTAAGTAATAGTAGCAATTTTTCTATCATAAGACACAAAGCCGTAGAAAAATTGAGATTTGATTACCTACAGAAAAGCCACTGGCAAACGTGCTAAATTGGGGATAAGTTGGGACATGTGATTGGGCTTTATCTTTAAATTGCTTGGTCAAGGTCTATATGTTTAAAATTTTAGGAAGAAATTACAGTGCTCTTAGATAAAATAGTTTAAAGATATTTTGATTATTTTGATATATTTTTGATGCAATAATTCACAATTAAAAACTTATATAATATAGAACATTTTTAGTACACAGTAAGGTTCACTTATTTATGATTTTACTCTGTGAAGAATTAATACCTCTATACAGTGCGGTCCATATGTATGGAATAAATTCATTTGTAGCGTTATTATGTACTATATGAAAAAAACCTGAAACAGGTCGATTTTTATTCTTAAATTGACAATTTACAGTATGAAAATATTATCCCCCTCCAGCACCCCTTCGGAATTATAAGCACCCCCTCGAAAATTTTAAATTACAAAGGGGGTCGTGTGGTTAGGTTAGGTTAGGAAAGGGATTTTAGTCCTCTGTTCAGCAATATAAAGTTTTTTAAGTTTGGTGCAATCATAACTGAGAAAATTGATTTTTAAGATGTAAAATTTTGATAATGTCTCTAACACAAAACTTTACGTAGAATGTTGATAATAATGTCACATAATGATTAGAATGTGTTTTTCAATGTATTTGACACTTAAATTAAATGTTCAAAATGACCACCATTCACTTCTTGACGATAACCGAGGCGATATTGTTTGGTCTATTAAAATAACTTTAGAAATAACCAGGTATTTTCGTATCTGTTCTGCTAAATATTAGGAAAAAACTTTGAAGATATTAAAATAATAGTCAAAAAACTAAATAAACAATTGATATAAATCTAGTAGGCTGCTGTCATTTAGGTATTTAAAGTTACTAAAAGACGTCAGTATAATATTTGTGCGCGTATTAAATTTAATTATGGCTCATTTGTCCGAGACTCAAAGAATAGACATTTTAATTATGATTGGTTGTGGTAATAAAACCAGAACTCAAAAGGAGGTTTGTGAAATTTTTAATAATAAATACCCTGGTCAACACGTTTCGCAGTCTACAGTTAGCAAAATTGAAAAAAGTTTCGTGAAACTGGACATGTAAAAAATATTGAAAAACCAGGTAGAAATGTTCAATTTACTGATGAAAAAAATTAGATGTACTTCTGGAGATTGAGGAAAATCCGCATAAGACAACTCGAGAACTTGCCGCCGACAATGATGTAAGTAAATCATCTATTTTGAGAGTTCTGCATAAAGAAAAATACCACCCTTACAAAGTTCAGTTGGTTCAGGAGTTAAATGAAGATGATCCTGATAGAAGGCAAGAATTCTGTGAATTGATGATGGATAGAATGAACGCAGATTTGCAGTTCACAAACAAAATAGTTTTTTCTGATGAAGCGACGTTTCATTTAAACGGAACGGTTAACAAACAGAACTGTAGATATTGGAGCAGAGAAAATCCTCACTGGATGTGTAAGGCTCACACTCAATATCCTAAAAAAGTTAACGTTTGGGCTGGTATCATTAACAATAAAATTATTGGCCCTTATTTTTTTGAGGGCACAGTTACTGGTGAGGTTTATCTAGATTTTTTGATTAACTTTTTAGTGCCTACATTACAAAGAGTTTTTCCTGATGTTAATCATCCAAATGAGATAGATCGATCTATTTACTAACAACAAGACGGAGCTCCACCGCATTTTGCACGTACTGTTAGAAATTATTTAAACGAGGTTTTTCCCAATAGGTGGATTGGAAGACGTGGGGCGATCGAATGGCCGGCTAGATCCCCCGATTTGACTCATCTCGATTACTTCTTATGGGGTTATTTAAAATCTAAAGTATATTTTAATAGACCAAACAATATTGCTGATTTAAAAGTTAGGATAACGGAAGAAATTAACAAAATAACCCCCGAGGTCATACAAAATGTTGTACGAGAATTCCAATATCGCCTCGGTTATTGTCAAGAAGTGAATGGTGGTCATTTTGAACATTTAATTTAAGTGTCAAATACATTGAAAAACACATTCTAATCATTATGTGACATTATTATCTTCATTCTACGTAAAGTTTTGTGTTAGAGACATTATCAAAATTTTACATCTTAAAAATCAATTTTCTCAGTTATGATTGCAAAAAACTTAAAAAACTTTATATTGCCGAACAGAGGACTAAAATCCCTTTCCAACGAGGTGCCACACGACCCCCTTTGTAATTTAAAATTTTCGAGGGGGTTCTTATAATTCCGAAGGGGTGCTGTAGGGGGATAATATTTTCATACTGTAAATTGTCAATTTAAGAATAAAAATCGACCTGTTTCAGGTTTTTTTCATATAGTACATAATAACGCTACAAATGAATTTATTCCATACATATGGACCGCACTGTATATATTTATTACATCAAAATGCATACAGCATTGTATTGCTATGGTTTTGCATGCTTTCTCCGTATTCATATTATCATCGGGTTTTGAATCAGAAATATAAATTACGATAACATTGCAAGATAAACTAGAGGCAAGAAATACGCTGTGGCTTCGTATGGGTCATCAACCGCTTTTTTTCTCTTATTGTATACAAAGTTACGTCTTTATATTATGCATTTATTGTGTTAAATTTAAAGAAATACTCTGTTTGTTTAAACCACTTTATTGAACATTTAAATAAAAATATTTTTCATTGTTTGAACTAAATGTTGGTCACTTTAATATATAAAATGTACATTTGAAAATATTTGGTGTTAAACATTGACAATGTCAGTTTGATAAATACGACAAATTCAGAGTTTCCGGTGTATTAAGAAGGGTTAGAAAAACTACAAGTTATAGTATTTATCACAGTAAATGTAGCACATTTGCATCAGGTAAAAGATGCAAATGTGCTACAGGGTCGAGCTTAAGAAATTTGAATTTTGCATAATATAGGAGATATACAAAAAATGTAAAGTTAATTAGTTGAAAAAAGGCATGTTTTTATGAATTTTTTGTGAGGAACCAGTTGAAATTTCTTTATTAAATCCAATGATACATTGAAGTATAACATTTGAAGAATGTTCTGTAAAATTTTGACAAAAAAATATTGACGAATACGGTAATGGCAGCAAGTATTCCGACGTGCCTCGAAAAAATGGAGAGTTACGGTGGACATCACAACTTGGTGCTGGATCATCTGAAATCAAAAAATCAAAGTTCATTCGTTAGATAACAGTTTTCCCCAGGAGGTGAGGTGGGGGGTTTTTCGAAATTTAAATTTTTCACTTTTTTGGAGTACTTTGAAGGAAAAAACGCGATTTTTCGTGAAAAAATCCCCCTAATTTGTTATTGTAAAATAACAATTATCAACAAATTTGAAAAAAACTTTTCGTCAGGGCCTCTTAAATGATGGACAGAAATAGTGTTCAAAATTTCAAAACGATCGGTGCAGTAGTTTTGAAGTTATAATGTCCACCGACTTTAAAAAAGTGACTTGTGGGAAAAACGCTTTAAAGTTTTGAACACTAAAAAATCTTGTATAAAACGTTTATAAGCAAATTTTATCGGCTTACCTCACACTGAATCATCAATGCCAGGTCAATAAAGGATGTTGCTATCATCCATGATGTCTAAAGCATCTTTTTGCGCCTGTATACGAAGAATCCTGCCTTCTTTGGTTTGTCTCTAAGCTTCCTGATCGGCTCGGCTTATACGTATGGAGTCATTTGATCGCGCCCAGTCATGAGCACTTGGTCCACTATTAATTCCCATGCTTTCCATGAAGGTTAGTAAAGCAAAAGAACCTTCATTGAAGACACTGGCTGCCACATAAGCTGCAATTTCAACGATGACAGAGGTTCCACTCAAGTGCTTTGGTGAGATTTTCCAAATAAGTTGGTCCAAGCTCTCATTGTTGTTCTGCGTGAAGCATCTTTGCTCAGATATATAGTATATAGTATACAAAATATACAGTACAGGCATAAGGACGTTTGTACTTAAGTCGGAATTTCTATAAATAGAACTGGGGGGAAAGAAAAAGTATAGTAGAGAGCTAAACATCTGCCAGGCAACAATAGAGCGCTCGCGTCGAGTAGGGATTAAAATCCGACACACAGAAAAAAAAACTAGGTAAATATTATAAAAAATACATTACATATTACAGAAGTTTCTATTGCTATAGCGCCATCAGAACTTTCTTTTAATATAATAATGCGTTTCTGTTAATGTAATTAAAGAATATTATGCATCAAATACAGAAAATATTTGTAATTTTATAGTTTAGTTCAATAGTCAATACAATATATTTTTGTAATGTAGGAATAAACTTCTTAAACATTATAAAATTTTTTATACTCCTTATAAAACATTTTTATAGATTTATCGAAATTTTTTGTATATAAGGCAGGTATTTCTGTATAGAGTAAAGAATATTTTAGTATATTTATGGAACAGGTTCCTAGGTTTTACAGAACTCGTGATACAATCAATGACATCTTTTATAAATATAAGAAAATACTCTTTGTGACCTGCACAGAAGTTTGGTATATTTATGAAATATTCTGTTAATATTTCTTCAATTTTTGCTAATAGGGCTGCTACTGTAGGCTGGGAATCCCTGATTGAAAATTTCTTAGTGCTCTTTTTGCCCGTGGCATCTCTAGTAGGCTTCAAATAAGCGTGAAGAAACCATAGGAGATACGCATTTTTGCCTTCTAAAAAAATAATAAAATTAGTACTTACTTCATTTGGTAGAATAAATCTACGTATTTTTTAAAGTATATTCAAAAATGTTAAATTTATTGGATTTCATTTAAATACCTACTTTATTTTGTGTGTTTGTAGGTACATTTTAATGTTTGATTTTACCTTTTGACACAACTTCTCGAAGCTCGATCCAATTTTTTTAGAAAATATCTTTGTGGCTTTCAAAAAGAAATTTTCCCATTCTGATAGTATTGATGATCCATCTGCCTTACTCATAAGTTCAAACTCTCCTTTCTCTTTTTTTCCATGGCCACTACTTAACCTTTGTGAAAAAGCAGTGGCCACTGTGTCCTTATTCGAAGTGGCCACTGTGTACGAAATTAACCAACAACAAAAAAGTAGCAGTCCCACAACTTCTCATGGATTTCAATAGTTTTGAAATTAAACATGCTAGGGGACTAAGTGACTAATATAATGAACACACAGCGAAACGGAAACAATTGTAAGATTTTGATTTACACTAAAAACAAAACTCAACTTATATTTACTCAGAGCACCTGCAAATCACTATCGACCATATAATTGACACGTGTCACTTTCAAGATTAGAAATACACATGGCTCAATCCAAGATGTACTTGGACATCTCTCATCAAGAGGGCAGCACATGTATTGAATATTCATGGAAAATAATCCGAAGTGTCCACTGTGCCCCTATGGCCACTGTGACCCGCTCTCCCCTACAGAATTGAGTTCACATGAAAATAATAAAAGGCTACAGAAATAAAAAATATTTCTAACAGAAATTATTTAAATATATATAAACTTTCATAACTTTGGTAAAAAATTTCTTTTAATACTAAAGATATTCTCTAAAATTTACATAAATATTCCGTTATATTGATAAAGAACCCATTCTGTTAATAATACCAAATTTTTTTTTTCTGTGCAGGTATAAAAATATTCCTAACTTGGTCAATTTTACTCCGATCCACTTGAAATTTTGAGACAATATTTTTAAAGTATTAAGCATTCATTTAAAAAAATAATAAAAAAAGCAAAAAAAAAAATTAAATACTTTACCCCCCCCTTAAGTTGGTGCCACATGCGCTCTATGGGATTGAACACGCAGTAGTAGGAGGTAGTCGTAACACTGTATGTCCCAATTCTTCAGCAATTGTATCACAAACATACGTTTTTTTTTAAAGAAAATAACTGCAGCAATTGTAAAAGTTCTTGTTTTGTATAATTTTTTTCAAAATATATGTCATTTGCAGCCATGAAGTTTTGTATCTCCAATTTCGTATTCTTTGAGCCAGGATTTTTTTGCAATTGTCGACTATGATAGCTTGCGTTGTCCATTACTATAACGCTGTTTGGCGGAATGTTGAGTAACAGATAATTTTTAAACCAATCTTCAAAAAGCTCTGCTGTCAAATCTTCGTGATAATCAACACAATAGTCCTTAAACAGAAATAGTGGAGGTGGTACCGATCATCGTATCATCAAGACAGTGTTAAGAGACTCGGTCTATATAAACACACTTTCATCGATTTGCAAAAAGCAGCAATTTTAAATACATGTCACACTGTGCGGAAATTTTTAATTACCAGCAATTGCTGAGCAAGTGCATAAGTCTTTTGATAATAATAATAATAATAATAAAGACATAATCCATAATAACTAGTTTTTAGGTATACTAATAAAAAATTGTTTATAATAAAATTTACATGTTTTTTTTACTCGCATACATTACAAAGTGTTGTATGTATTTGTTTTTTTTTATTTAAACTCCAACTTTACACACGTATATTTAATTTATAACTAGTGTGTATTGTAACGATATACAAGGTGTTGTCGTGGTTCGCTGCGCCCATATTTTGGCGTGCCGCTATTTTTAGTAACATGATGGTCAATTGTTATGTAAGGTGACCTCCGTACAAGATTACTGCACGTATGTGTTTGTAGGTTAACATCGTTTTTCAATCTCGTTGTGTCGAAAATAATGTCACCTATTAATTGAGACTAATTTTGTTGCCATTAGTATTGTTCCTCGATCGGTAGGTAATCGACTGGTTTAGGTAAAATATTTTGTCTATAAATATATACAAGTAATGTGAAAATTGAATAAATATAGTTTTTTGCAAATTTGAATAACATTTTGTCATTCCGGGGAAAATATCTCGAAGAAAAAGTCAAGATTCGTGTCTTAAATATGCTAGTTGGTATTTTTTACTACGATATTGGGACAGCTATATTGGTATAGTGCTCCGCAAGAGTTAATAGTGTGGTCGAGAAGTCATTTAAATCTGATTTGGGTTACACCGATCCGAAAAATCTGATTTTGGTGTCAATCGATTCGAAATGACAAATATAAAAATGTTCCTGAATATCAAAATCCGTTTTAAAAAATTTCCTATTGTTATTAACAATTTAAGATTTTAAAAAAAGGGGGTTTACATTTTTGCTAATAACTCATGAACTATAATAGCTAGAATAAAAAACTGAACGGATTCTTAAAGGGCAGGAAATTTCCAACAAAAAAGTCCTAACTCCCCGAATTGCAGCTCAATTATTTATAGGTCTAAATTAATGTTAAAAATTACATAAAAAAGGCGGTACGTCACCGTCGCAGCGACCAAATGACAAATTATTTTTTTTCAATCAGTAAATATTAATAAAAAAAAATTAAAAAATTCTAGCACTAACAGAACATATCAGAGAACAAATTTCTGCAGTCAAAAAATTTTTTCCGTTATTTTTCGCATTTCTATCCATTTGTTAATTCAAAAATTACATCTTCATTGTTGCTAACTTTAAATTCGTTACTTTATGGTTTATTATATCTTGGGCAATATTGTAGTGTGCATATCTTTTCAATATAATGGTGCGACGTAAATTAACAATTGAAGAAGCAAATTGAGCTATTGGTATGTTCCAAAGTGGTAGTTTTCAACAAGAACTTGCCAATTGGTTTAATGTTTCGAAAAGTGTCATAAGTAGATTAAATAATCGATTTAATGAAATTGATTCTGTGTTAGAAAGACCAAGGATTGGTGGCCCCAGGAAAACCACAACCGCCTAAGACAGATTTGTTACACTAAGTGCTCGGAGAGAGTCTCTATCCACGTATGTAGACAACTTTCGCTGCGCCTTTTTAATGCTACAGGAACCAGTGTTTCATAATTGAAACAATAAAGCGTCTATTAAGGAGGGTTCCACTAACCCAAAACCAAATGCCCTAAAGATTACAGTGGGCAAGAGATCACGTAAATTGGGTCAATGAATGGAGGTCTGTGCTTTTTACAGATGAATCCAGATATGCCAGATTTTCGGATAGTCGAAGAGTTAGAGTTTGGGCCCTACCTAGAACACCTAGAAATCGACGACCTGTTCAAAGTGTCTACCCTTTCCGAGGAGGTTCAATAATGGTGTGGGGTGGCATATGTTTTAATGGTCGTACTGACCTTTACATTTGCGATCGAGACATGAACTCAGAACAATACAGGCGGCATGTCACGGAGCTAGAGCTGTTATTGATGCGATAGAAACCAATGGAATTCCGCTCCGTTATATCCAGACCTTAATTGTATCGAAGACGCTTAGGCCATGTTGCAAAGAAGGTCAGATGAATACAGACCCGCTGTCGAAACAATGGCTGAGCTTAGGACCGTTTTGCCACAACTTTGGAATGAAATTCTTCCAGAAATGCTTAGCAACCTGATTGACAGCATGCAAAGACGTTGCCAAGCTGTTATTGATGCACATGGAGGCTATGCTACCTATTAAAATTATATTTAAAATTAAAAAATTAACTTGTTTCATTTTGATAAAATAGCAAAAATGTTGTAAATGTATGAATTTATTTACAATTTTTACCAATATCCTTAATAGTGCAGTCGAATTACCTTTTTTTTATGACTTAAGTCCGAATTGAGGTAGCTAAGTGGAAAGGGGTGGGTTTGATAAATACAAATCGAAAGGCGACCATCCAAGATCTTAGATGCGTGCGAGGGGTGCGTGGTAGGGGTGGAAAGGGGGTAAAAACGGTTTTTTGCAATTTGCAGCGTAAATACGCATTTTTTTGAAAAAAGTTAAATGGAAAAGTTGTAGATAATAAAAAAATCGACAACTTTTGTCTGAAACATTGTTTCACATAACCTAAAAATAAAGGCTAAAAACGCGAAAAACCATAATTTTCGTTTTTTATTTTTTACTCAGCGAAAAATCAATATTTTGTTATGAAATTTAGTACAGTGATAGCTTTTTGTATCCCAAAAAAGTAGAATTTTTTTTATTACGATAACTCAATTTTTTTTCGACATATTAACGATTTTCGAAAAAAAGACCTCATTTTGTAACGGCTCCCAAGGTCCGTATTTTTATTTTAGACGCCTCTTGAAGGTCTCTTTTTTTCGTAATGACTTTAATTTTCATATACAATAATAAAAAAATACTACTCCTAGCAAAAAAAATCGTTTAAAATCGAAAAAACTGAAAAATTCATAATTTTTCACGCGTATCTTTTTCCTACCCTTCTACACGTTATATTACTCTCAAAAATATTTCATGTACATTCATTTCATTTATCACACCTTATTGCAGTTTGTAGGATTAAAATAAAGGAAATTATGGACGTCTATATTGATTAAAAAAATAAAAAAAATTATTTTATACGTGCATACGATGAATTATACAAAGAAAGTACAATTTTACTGTTTCTTATTTTTAATTATATCTCGCCCTTTTGACTTGCGAATTACATTCTTCTTCCTCTTGTACTTCTACTTCATCGTAATCTTCATCATTTTCGTCTTCATTTTCATCATCTCCGTCTTCATCTTTATCATGTTCGTCTTCATCTTCATTATCATTTTCTGATTCTTCTTCGTCAGATTCGACATTTTCTTCCTCTTCTAACATGCGATTCTCATCTTGAAATGCATCGTTTTGGTCAACGTGTTCTGAAGGATGTACATCGGCAATTTCTGTGATTGATTGCTCGATATTAGTACAATCGTTAACGCCGTAGCAATTCGAGCATAAATTCGTACACTTTAAACCGTGTTTTCGACAACTGCATCTTGAAGAACTGCAACCTTTTTTGCAACTGCAGGAAATATTTTTTAGCAGACTGTCTGGAATTAACTGAAATATTTTTGAGAGTAATATAACGTGTAGAAGGGTAGGAAAAAGATACGCGTGAAAAATTATGAATTTTTCAGTTTTTTCGATTTTAAACGATTTTTTTTGCTAGGAGTAGTATTTTTTTATTATTGTATATGAAAATTAAAGTCATTACGAAAAAAACGAGACCTTCAAGAGGCGTCTAAAATAAAAATTCGGACCTTGGGAGCCGTTACAAAATGAGGTCTTTTTTTCGAAAAATCGTTAATATGTCGAAAAAAAATTGAGTTATCGTAAATAAAAAAAATTCTACTTTTTTGGGATACAAAAAGCTATCACTGTACTGAATTTCATAACAAAATATTGATTTTTCGCTGAGTAAAAAATAAAAAACGAAAATTATGGTTTTTCGCTTTTTTAGCCTTTATTTTTAGGTTATGTGAAAAAATGTTTCAGACAAAAGTTGTCGATTTGTTTATTATCTACAACTTTTCCATTTAACTTTTTCAATAAAGTGCGTATTTACGCTGCAAATTGCAAAAAACCGTTTTCACCCCCTTTCCACCCCTACCACGCACCCCTCGCACGCATCTAAGATCTTGGATGATCGCCTTTCGATTTGTAATTATCAAACCTACCTCTTTCCACTTAGCTACCTCAATTCGGACTCAAGTCATAAATTGGTCACTTTTTCACGTAATTCGACTGCACTATAACTCTTGTGGTGCAGTTTATTTTGAAAAGTTGGAGCTAGGACAAGATGACGGAATTACTTTGATATCCAGAAAACTGTTAAAACAACATCCCTGTATCACTGTTATTGTTTTTAACATAAAATAAGCATTCTTTTAACTTTTGCGTTGCAAATTTATTGCACATTTATGCTCCATTAATATTAAAACTCTTCTAAAATTTGTTGGTTTCCGAAATCGTAAAATTTTTAATTTCTATTCTTAGAACATGAAACCAGTTTTGCTTTGAATGTTGCTATAAACAACATTATCAAAGTCAACTAAATTTTACATCAGCGTCTTGCTGAAAAACCATCAACAAATCTGCTTTTATGGCGTTGTCGATTAAAAATGAAAGGTAATAACAATGTCCTAAATGCGGTTGTTGCAATAAAATTCTTTCAGGTGCATGTACAGCTAGCATGTCGTTGCCCTTTTGGCCGCAAACATATTTTGGCAACTATCTTGGCATTGGAGGCTTAAAATAACGAATCGTTGCCGATATAGTAGTAGTAACAAATAAATAGTTAGTATAAGCGAGCCGCATGCCAAAATCATGTGTTCAGTTGGTTTTATGTTTAATTATTGGACGGCTGATTGGAAAATTAAAGGTTATTTCGACGCCCACACTTGTATTAACCAACTTTTCAAATTATAATGATGCAACTTTATGTTTGTAACAATTAAGTCTATTTACAACGATATTTGCCAGACTATTTGGAGGGTTTCTATAGTTACGTATGCAGCTACTGCAAAGCGCTGTCAAATAAATCAATTTTGACGGTTTTGTTTCCAGAAATTCAAAAACTTTAGGCAAGCAGGGCATTTTCTGTATTTTTTATTTTATATGTTTGACAAGTAAGTTTTCCTCACTGCAGGGTATGTTTTCTTTGACAGAAATCACACTACCCCAGTTTCTAAGTTTACTCTTTCATTTCTTCTGTCGTATATTGTTCTGCAACTTCAATATCTTGTTTTTAGTTTGGTTGCCTTCCATATTCTTCAACTTGGTCGTCAATAGAGTATTTTAGATGTTGTTGATGTGATATTTCAGATGTAACTTCTAGAGGATTTAACCTTTGAAATGGGCAGATTATATAACAATTATTTATCAGCTTTTCCTCTTCTATTTCGTGTTTTCCTAGGTATCTGACCCCAGAATTCAGCAAGGCAGGGCATTCCGAGAATATGTGTATTGAGGTTTCTTCCTGTGACCCCTTTTAAAATAGGTTAGGCAGATGGTTGTAGTTTCCTAAAAGTAATTTAGCTTTTCTTATTCGTTTCAGCTGATTTCAGTACTTGTATTTTTTCCTCTCTATTTCTTTTCTTGGTTTTTCCAAGATTGCGCTACTTCCGATCCTACTTCTGGTAGTTCCAACTCGTTGATTCATTCCCTTATATTCCTATGTGTTCTGGGACCTATATAGAAGGGTGACAGTGTTCTTCTGACCTAGTTCATTCAGCTTGCCCAGGAATTCCCAAACCATCTCTTGTCTGCGGTAGTTTCTTTCAATATTGAATTCTGTACATCTTTCGATGGGGCGCTTTTCTGGTTGAAAGATGTCTGAAGAATCCTATTTATTCCACTTCCCTCTTCTAGCTTGGAACCATCCGTATACCATTACTTTGTGGCATTTTGGTTTAATTCTGCGTAGTATCTCAATCGCATTCAGATTTACTACTCAACTTTGTGATGAATTTTCTGACAAAGTTGAATTTCTCGGGGCATTTCCCGAGTTCTTTAAAATGTGTTTATAATTTTTATAGGTAAACTGGTTAATTTTTGAAATTCATGGTACTAACCCTTACTATGTGAAAGTTCATCTTATTCAGAACAATAAACAACTAAAAGGTTGAATTAACTTCCAAAAATAAAGTAGATCAAAATAACCTAATCATTACAAAATCAGATAAAGGTAACTCAACAGTAATTTAAAAGAAGAAGATTATAAATCTAAAGTGAATGATTTCATAATGTCAAGTAATGTCAAAATTCTAAAAAACGATCCAACTCAAAAATTTTCAAACCAAATAAAAGAACATGTAAATAATTCAAATTATATATTTAATGACTATGATAAAAAATACCTAATTAATAAAAATCCTCAATGTCCAGTATTATATGGAACTATTAAATTACATAAAGAGTCAAAACCGATTAGACCTGTAGTTTCGTATGTTAACACTCCTAATACTAAGGTAGCTAAAAAATTAAATACTATTCTAAATAATTAAATATTCTAAATAAATTAAATAAATGTAATTTACACAATAATACTAAATTAGTATCGTTTGATGTAACTAATATGTTCTCTAAAATACCTCCTAAAGAATGTATTGTTCTAGTTAAAAAGCTATTAGATGAAAGAAATATCCATCCAGGTATAATATCAGATATAATTGACCTATTTAATGTATGCATTAGCCAAAATTATTTTACTTTTGATAAGAAAGTATATATTCAAAATGAAGGTCTTCCAATGGGAAGTCCCATTTCTCCAATTTTAGCAAATATTTTTATGGATAATTTAGAAAGCAAAATCTTTAATTCTAGTTATAAAAACAATATTGTATTTTGGTATAGATATGTTGATGATGTGTTAGCAGGATTTGTAGGTAGCGAACGACAGTTAGATATATTTTTAATTATATTAATACCTTACATCCTAAAATTAATTTCACCTTAGAAGTTGAAGAAAATAATTCAATTAATTTTCTAGATTTCAGAATTGAAAAAGTTAATAATTCATTAAACTATTCAATATACAGAAAACCAACACAAACAGATGTAACCATACCATATCATTCAAATCATCCTATATCACATAAATTAGCAGCTTATAATTCTATGATACATAGAGCATTTTCAATTCCAATGAACAAAAATAATTTTAATAAAGAAATTGAGATTATAAAACAAATAGCAATATCTAATGGCTATCCAATACATTTGATAAATAAATTAATTAATAAGAAAGAACAGAAAGTGTCACTACAACTAATATTCCCTCAACACCCTAAAGAAATTAAAAGTTATAAAAGTATTACATATTGTGGAAATATTTCTAATACAATTTCAAAAATAATATCTTCGGCAACATCTGCAATAATTTCATTAAAAATCACACAATAATGTTGGTACAAAATTGTTAAATGTAAAAACAAAATTACCTAAATTAAAAAAATCTGGTGTTTACAAAATTAATTGTCCAAAATGTAATGCTGTATACAGGGTGTTTCTTAAGTAATCTAAAATATTATATGGGGCGCTTCGTTACTCAATTTTAAGACGAAAAGTTCATATAAACATGTGTGATAGGTGTTGCCGTTTATGAGATACAGGGTGTTGTACGTGAAATTAATTTTTCTTGGTGACGCTACTGATTTATATTTTTTTATTATTTTATTACAAGCAACATGTGTTAAACATAAAGAAAAAATAATACATTTCAGAGCAAATGTTCAAAATGTCCACCTCCACCTAAAATGCAAGAATCCGCTCGATGTCTAATGGATTGTCGAATACGTTAGAAGATACCAGGATTGTTACGAATAACATTACAGCCGATTTTGAAGATCTTGTACGTTTAATATTAGTGTTGTGTAAACAAGCGATTTCAAATATCCCCACACACAAAAATCCAGAGGATTGTGTCCAGGTGATCTAGGGGGCCACGGGTGTGGAGATCCTCGTCCGATCCAATGGCCTGGAAAAACATTATTTAAAAACTCGCCTACAATCACTGAAAAATGTGGAGGAGCTCCGTCATGCATGAACCACATGCGCCTTCTAATAATAATAGGTACATCTTCCAAAAGAAGTGGAAGTTCATTTTCTAGAAAATGTTGGTATGTCTCACCGGTTAACCGTACAGGAAGGAAAAATGGTCCAATTAAATAATCATCGATGATGCCAAGCCAAACATTGACCGAAAATGTTTGTTGATATCGTTTTACACTTATGGTATGTGGATTTACATCTGCCCATATGTGGTCATTATGAAAATTCATAATCCCATGTCTAGAAAAGTTGGCTTCAACCGTAAATAGAATATTGGCTACAAAATTCGGATTGTTCGCGATTTCACGTAAAATCCATTGACAATACTGTATGCGTAATGGATAGTCAGTAGGTAACAAATATTGAACACGTTGAACGTGATATGGATACAATAAATTATCTTTTAGAATATTCCAAAAAGTTTTGTTACTAACATTTACTTCATCTGCAACTTTTCTTGTACTCGTTTCTGGATGTTGGTCAATAATTTGAAGAATCTGGTTTTCCAATTGGGGATTTCTCACAGTTCTGGGTCGTCCAATAATATTCTTCGATTTAGCAAAAGTTCCAGTTTCTTGTAAACGAATAAGTAACTTAGTAAACGTATCTGAACATGGTAAACTATTATTTGGATAACGCTGGGCATACGTTCGTCTAGCTTCTAAGGCATTACCATTCGCTAATCCGTACAAAAAATGCATTGCATATTAGCCATTTCAACATTAGTAAACACATAGTTATTAACTAAACACAGAGTCAATCAAATAAAAATGTACGATTTTTGCGTTGGTTTTCAAATTTGACACTTGTCAACATTATTTCAAAGGCCACTTAGAATAAGCATGTTTTTGCGTATTACTATCGTCTATCTAACATCTGTGCACCGTTTTGATTTTCGATGACGTTGATTGAGTTTTTTATTTACTAGAAATCAAAGTCGTACGAAAAACTTGATAGGAAAATGTTTTTGTTTCAGCCCACCAATATAAAGTATGTACACACATCGATCATTTACTTCGATGAAATATCACAGCGTTTCGGTTAACTCGGGTTGATGGTGGTAAGTAATCGAGAAAAAATCGGTCGATAAGAATTTGATAATGGCGACCACGGCACGCAGAAGAGATCCCGACGATGACATCGCTGCTATTGCTAAACAAATTTCCGATCAAGCCGAAGCTATTTACCAGAATTGGAAGTCGAGAGGATTAGGACCTGCGGATCTTTTGACGTGTCACGGTGCTGGGGATACTAGCAAGTTGGGGTGAGTTAAAAAAATATTTGTATCAGTTAGTGTATATGTTTCTCAAACTAAATTGCATTTTTCGATAAGATTTTATACAAAATAAATTATCCTACTGACTGCGCCAGTTACGTCTATAATAGAAATTTGTTTTTTATGCAAAGAAATAACAGTAGAAACTATTGAAATAAAATCTGGTCCTTTTTTTTTATTATTTACCCACTTAAAAGTAATTCAGAATTAAATTCCATATACGTTCTTGGCATAATATTATTTTTAATGTTATTTATGCAAAATATTCGGTCTTGTGTACGAATAATAGTTAATTTTGCCCAGATTAGGATACAAATTAAAATTGCGATTGTCGTCCTTGATCACACATAAATATATATATTTATACTGGTTTACGTTATTCATGAGAATCAAGTTGCTGGCATTCCTTTATTTTTCGTTTTAACTTTGTCTAATAATAGTACGTATATATTTTAGAAAACTGATGTAAATATTCTACGCGGTGTATAGGACAAACTATGCGGAAGACAAAATATTATATTTTACGTTTCTCTATATGCGTTTGTGGCATATAGATTTTATCTTCATCTTGTTAGATATACAGTCGTCACAAAAAGTATGGCATCATTTTAAAAATTGAATTATGGTGTAAAATAAAATTTTTAATAATCTTTTAATATGAGTATATGGTATCCTTTAGATGTATCAAAGCCCAAAATAATCACAGTTTAAATCGCCTTTTTGTTAAAAAACAAAAAATTAATAAATTTTGATAAACCTTATTTGTATTATTTACATTTTAAAATTTCTTGTGGGCAATACGTTTGTTTAATTTTTCATTTGGAAGTGTCCAGAAACATTTTTGAGTAAAAATAAGTAATTTAACCCCAGAACAAGCAGCTCAAATCGTGGCTTTAGTTAAAGATGGACGATCTCAGCAATATGTTGCTGAAATCATGGGATTCAACCAATCCAGCGTTTCTAGAGTCTTAAGAAGGTTTAGAGAAACTGGAAGTTATAATAGAAGACCAGTTCCAGAACATTCCACAAATGACCATTATTTAAGAATTCAGACTTTGCGAACTCGTCATGTTACAGCCATGCAATTGCAAAATGTTCTCTCTGGAGTCCGTAATGTTAGAATATCGGTCAATAAGGTTAGAAACAGATTAAAGAATCTTGGAATCAGACCCAGAATGCCTGTTACTGCTCCGTTGTTAACCAGAGCACACCGTGTAGCACATTTTAGGTTCGCAAGAGAACATGTTAATTGGAATATTAACGATTGGGCTAATATTCTTGCCGGAATACCAATGGAATACCTTCAAGAAGTTGGTATCCAAGTTTTAGTTTTGCTAGCAGTTAGTCCAGATCTAAACCCAATTAAACATGTTTGGGACTACCTGGACAGGCACATAAGAACTCGTAATATCTCTCCAGACAAACTTGATGGGCTGGAAAATGTTTTAATGAAAGAATGGGAAAATTTGGTTTTGGATTACATAAGTGACCTGATAAGAAGCCTTCCACGGAGAATGAAATATGTTATTTGAGCCAGAGATGGCAATACCAGATACTAAAATGTTAAACAAGGCAAGATAAATGGGTTAAGCAGCAAAGTTTATGTTTCTTAACTACAACCATAGGATCTAGAGATTGTAGACTTTGAATATACCCAGAATAAAACATAAAAAAATAATAACCTGTACACTGGTATAATAAACAACAGGGTATTAATTTCTTTCATTAAGATCGCCAGATTAAGACTGTTTGCACAGTTGCACAAAGCAACAATATAATTACTACTACATAAATACTACTACATTATGTAGTAGTATTCTGTCGAGCAACAAAGGCTTTCACATCAGCCCAAATGAGCTCAATGGGATTCAGCTCGCAATGATATGGTGGTAGTCGAAAAACTTCTACATCTCGAGCTCGGGCCATTTCATCTACACAATATTTATTAAAACGAAGAAAATGTTTTTAATAATTCTGGTTTTAGTTAGAAAATATTTTTCTCATGCAGCCAATTTTGGACTTTATTATTTCTCCAGGTATTTGTAGGAAACTGTTCCAGTTTGCGACTATGGTAAGGAGCATTCTTTATGACTATTGCTGAGGAATGAGGTATTTTGTCCAGAATTATCCCAAACCATTCCTTAAAAACTGCCGCATTCATTTCTTCATGATAGTCCATTATCTATAGACCCAATTTCGATATGCAATATTATTAGTCGACATCCTTTTCCAGCTGGCATTTTGAGACCTGAAGAACAACTTTCCATAAAGGCTTATCGTGAACTTTAAATATTTTTAAGTTTGCAAAACCTTGTGACCTTTAGTAACCCATGTTTCGTCTAAATAAAAAAATGTGTTTTGCTTGTTGGCGTCAGCTATTCACTGCGCCAACAAATAATGTCCTCTCGATGAGAGGACATTTTCATAAGCAAAATTCATATCTTTTGGGACTCTCCATAACATTGTTTTATTCATATCCGGCAAATGAGGATCTTGACGTAAATCTTGATTCAATTTTTTCACAGTTGGTGTTTCGTTTTTGAAAAAATACAAGTGGATTTTTCGGCGAATACCATTTTTACTAAATTCGTCAATTGTTATTGTCGAGTTTTTGCCAGGAGGTTTTTTTGGTTTTTGGAATTTCCCCATGTTCATTATTTTCCTTTAAAATTGGTTCTGCCAATCTTCGTTTATCTACAACACATATCAACAAGTCCTATCTTATTTTTCATATTTTCATATTTTCAATCAATGCACAAAATCCATTGAAAATAATTTTTTTCCTGAACACGTAATTTTTTTCGAGATTTCGTAATCTTAGAACAACTGATACCAGACATTTTACTTTGCAAAAGGTAAATAAAGACAAACTTTTTCACTTTTCCCAATTTATGATATTAAAAACAGGGGGAAATGATCTTTAGTTTGCATTACAAATAACAAAATGTTACAAGGAAATAGAACAATATGAGAGAAATAGAAAAGTAATATGGAAGAGCATCATTTTAAAAATTCCTGTTCCTGTAATAATTTTTTGAAGCCAAGAGTACCTAATTACAGATTAAAAAATATTCAAAACCTTATTTAAATTATATCTAACTCGCAATTGTTAAAATATGTTTATAAACATTACAATTATGCTAAAAATGTACTAAAAAAATAATGACTTGAATCAAAATTATGCAGATACGAAGGTCTTATGTAATTATTGATAAAATTTCAAAGGCAAAAAAATAGTTTTTTATTAGAATTAATCATAGGGTTTTATTCGTTAAACGGAAATGATGAACATAAAATTTTACATTGATAACTTTAGATAATGAAATTGTTAAATTATGTGTTTTTTTTTTGTTATCAATGCGGTTGTTTTCTATCCTTAGGTATAGTCTTGGATTATCTGTTGGTGTGTAAAGTGTATCTTGTTCATCTAAAAGTGTTTTCCAAAAGATTTGTTTCATCTGGCAAATCGGAAATCGGCAGTTTTAGTTCACGAGTGTTAAAAATGGTTTATGTTGGTTAAGGTATAGTGACAAAATTTAAAATTATACTAAGTGACATAGTCTAAGTCTAAATGATTTTATTTTTATAAAATTTGGTGAATTTATATATTTTTGACGTCTTTTATGTATAATTCTATTTTCCTTGTTGCTGTATCCAAATTCTTTTGTAATTGTTTGGTTTTTCTCTTACTACCAAAATTATTTCATTCGCAAAAGTTTTAATATTGATGTCTATTTTGGTACAATAGTCCCTGTGTGTTGATATTCCCTTATCTCAGGACTTTTTCTGAGCATGTGGTAGACAATAATGATGGTAAAAGGATCTCATTAGCTTATTTTTCCATTTCCTGCAAATTTTCTCGATATTCTATTGTTAATTTTGATTCTGTTTGCTAGTTTTTTCTAATACTAACTGTATCATGTGAATAAGACATAACAATACTATAGTGCAAAATCATTCGTTGTGACACGAGTTTTACATACTATTTTTTACAATTGTTGGCCTATTGTACAAAAAAATGGTAAATTTTTAAATCTATAACAATGTGCCTATATCGTACGGCCGTCATTGTCAAATTCATTAACATCACTATAGTATGTACAAAAAGTACGAGGAGTAATAAACCCTAATTAAGTATGCAAAACCTTTGCAGGGAGCACCATGAAATTTTTGATAAATCTCTTATTTTAAATTACATTTCTTCCGTAAATCTAAAAACCAGGTAGATCGACCCCGTAGTTGTTTCAGTTGTAGCAAAGTTTAGGGTTTCTTCATTGTTAAAGGATTAGCAGCTAAGCAATAACGCAATGCAGTGGTGTGTATTTTGGGAAAAAAATACGTTTTAAATTATAATATAATAAAAAATGAAAAGAAATAATTATTGAAATACATTTATTACTTACATTTTATTCTATATCCGACTCGAAAGAGGAAGAATCGTTGTTGACATTAATAATAATAGGGTCGATTAAATCATCACAAATATTGTCAATTTTCCACATATTTGCCTCTACTTTGATAACATGCTAGATACAGTTTGTCCAATTTTCCTTACTAACATGACTTACAGCACTCTCAAACAATTTCACAACATCGTTTATTTTAAAAGTAGTATTTTTTTCCAACTTCCTCCTTTACCTGAGCCCATATTAATTCTATGGGAATAAGTTCACAATGATAAGGGAGACGTCGAAGAACTGATATACCACGAGAAGAAGCCATTTCTTCTACAATGTAAGTTTTGTATTTATTCTTGTTCATTTTTGCAATTCTGTAAAGTTCTTTCCTTAGTGGATCTTTTGGAAACTTAATATTTTTTGAAATAAGCCACTCCAAACGCTCTGCTTTACGCCAACGACTTGTGGGCAATGCTTCTCGTAACCGTGAATGGTAACTTGCGTTTTCCATAACAATAACAGTCCCTTTTGGAATCAGATCCAACATTTGAACAAACCATTCCTCGAAGACATCCCCATTCATATCTTCGTGATAGTCCCCCATGCGTTTTGAAATCAAAGTTAATAATCCACCATCAACAAAACCTTCAGAACTTCCAACATGGACAATGATAAGTCTTTTTCCTTTTCCAGATGGTGGCTGCAAATCTAACGACAAACCTTCCACGAATGCCTGCCTTCCGCTTTTAATGTTGTCATATTGCCAAGATTTGGAAACTGTATATCCAGCATTTATCCGTGTTTCGTCTAAGTAGAAGATTTTCAAATTTTGTTCTCTGGCATGTCGAATGCTTCTTAAATAGTCTCTTCTCCAAAAAACTATTTCCGGTTTATCTATCAAGAGAGATTTTCTATTATGTTTTGTATATCTGAAACCCACATCTTTCAAAAGTCAAGTGTTGGAATTTCTTTTCGTAAGTAAAATCCATGGACTTTACGCCTTAGTCTTTGTTTTAATGACTCATCGATCTCAATTGGTTTTCGGCCTGAAGCATAGCTGCAACTCATTCGTTCAATACAAAATGTACCTTACGGTATCCCCTTTTAAAATATATTTTGGTACGTCTATGAAATCCTCTTAAATGAATGTTTTATTACTCCTTGTCCTTTCTATATATAGACTATAAATCAGTGCGACCATCATAACAAATGCAAACTGAGCCACCACCAAAAAGAATGGTTGGCGCCATCAAACGTTCATTTTATCGCTGTCCTCTTTTTCTCCACACCAATATTTGACCATCACACATATTCAGCAGAAATATGGACTCATCCGTAAACATCAATGCCTCCAGTTTTGAAAATTCCAACTACTGTGTTCTCTCATCTACAGATATCTGCCGTGGATGTGAACTAAGCCTTCTGGCTCTTAAATTACATGCATGAAACCTTCTTCTGACAGTTTGACTAGATGTAACTCTTCCTGTAGCATGCATAAAGAAGCTGTTAATTCTCTAAGCAGTAAATGTTCGTGTAAATGAACATTAAAACTTACAATTTTGTGTTTTGCTTGTCTGGATTACTTTTGGCATTAATCCAACAAGTCTTACAGTGACGTACTATCCGTTTTAACAGTAAATCGTATTTATAAATCAGTAAATTCATTGTTAAAAAATAGTTATTTTATTTATACACATCACTTACAATATGATAAAGAAATTAAAACAATTAAATCACAGTTTGGAATGCGACAGTGACTTAGGAAACTACAGTTATAGACCATCTAAAAATATCAAGGTCAAAGACAGAAATATTTTAATCCGACTCTGTACAACTACAGCTAATCCTTCGATAATTTTTTAAGCAATTTGGAATGCATTAGATTGTATCGTTTTATTTTTGTAACCATTGTTAATAACTTTATTAAATGCTACCGGTGTTGGGTTTTTAAACATTTAAAAAGATTCAGATAAATATTAACATAGCGAATTCCAATATTGCTGATTTTGTTTACTTTGTGAATGTGTACAGGAAAGAAGACGACTTGAAGTAAATTATAATTTTATTACATTTAACAAAACGAAAAGAAAAGCATTTGCTATAAACTAAATTTTTTATTTCGGGTTCTAAATGTTTTAAATACAACTTTTTATAATTGAATAGCTCGAAAACGTTACTATATGTGCTTAGTGGCACAAGATATTGATCAAATATTTGTGGTATCCTTGATTTTCACACAATAAAAATGAGGTTTGTGACCTACGGGTTATTGAAACTGTTAAACATTATCAAATCGATGTTTTGGGTGCTCAAAAATGCAGTTGTTTGAGCCGATTAGTGGGAGCTCCCCTGTTCTGCAGCAGGTAAGATGTAAAGTCGCCTATGCATTGAACAATAAGAGCGTTTATGGTATCCATTGTGTTCCATTCTTCTTGGACCGCAAGTCTGAGTTCCTTGAGGGTTGTAGGAGGAATAATTCTGTTTGATATTGCTTGTCCAACGAAATCCTGCATATGCTCAAAGAGATACATGACTGGAGAGTTTGAATCTTTTAATATTCCCAATATTTTGTACTCTTTTCTTGCGATGGGGCCTAGCATTGGCATCCATAGGATCAGTGAAGAAATAATGGGTTCAATAATGTTTAGAACATATTTATCCTCCTGTTGTAATGTCTGGAACAAGAAAACTCTTCTTTCTTATCGTTCTGGCCCTTTCCAACCTCTTTGTCGTTGACTTAACCAAGTCTGGTTTCGTTCGCCATTGAGCCAAAATCCAGTCTCTGTGTTCCACTGGAAGTAACCTGGAAACTTTTTAAGGTCAATTTAGTTTTACCGTTATTTTTTGATCTTTTTATTTTCCGTACAATAAAGTTTTAAAAAGAAATTGTCTTGAGTTTTATAGACGTCTATTTTTTCGGATGTTGAAGCCCACGTACTATTTTCACAACAGTAACGGTAACCCACATGTTTTATTTTCGTTCCAGACCATCTTGAGCCGAGAATACACGTCGCTTCCTATAGTCACTCTCTACTTCTTCCAGAGTAAAAACTTTTGCACTCCGAACTCGGTTTTCTCGATGACGATTTTGTGAAATTTCCGCGATGTTTTTTTCTTTTTTCCTATACGTGAAACTGTAACGATGGCTGTGTCGCATTGAAGGAATAACCTGATGTAAAAATAACTACTCAAGTGAGAGCAATATATATATAAATATATATATATATATGCGTGTTCCAGTGGCGAGATATATATGTGTTCCTTAATTTAGTGAGTTTATGTTTGTTTGTTGTAAACTCACTTTTTTTGTGACGTTAACGGATATATCCGTAAACTCGTTTACCAAAATGTCTTGGACGGTGAGGATAATGGTGGGTTAATTCTTCTTTATCCTATAATTATTAATATGCACTAAAAAAGTTTAGATGTACTTCTAGAGATTGAGGAAAATCCGCATAAGACAACTCGAGAACTTGCCGCCGACAATGATGTAAGTAAATCATCTATTTTGAGAAATCTGCATAAAGAAAAATACCACCCTTACAAAGTTCAGTTGGTTCAGGAGTTAAATGAAGATGATCCTGATAGAAGGCAAGAATTCTGTGAATTGATGATGGATAGAATGAACGCAGATTTGCAGTTCATAAACAAAATAGTTTTTTCTGATGAAGCGACGTTTCATTTAAACGGAACGGTTAACAAACAGAACTGTAGATATTGGAGCAGAGAAAATCCTCACTGGATGTGTGAGGCTCACACTCAATATCCTAAAAAAGTTAACGTTTGGACTGGTATCATTAACAATAAAATTATTGGCCCTTATTTTTTTGAGGGCACAGTTACTGGTGAGGTTTATCTAGATTTTTTGATTAACTTTTTAGTGCCTACATTACAAAGAGTTTTTCCTGATGTTAATCATCCAAATGAGATATATCGATCTATTTACTACCAACAAGACGGAGCTCCACCGCATTTTGCACGTACTGTTAGAAATTATTTAAACGAGGTTTTTCCCAATAGGTGGATTGGAAGACGTGGGGCGATCGAATGGCCGGCTAGATCCCCCGATTTGACTCCTCTCGATTACTTCTTATGGGGTTATTTAAAATCTAAAGTATATTTTAATAGATCAAACAATATTGCTGATTTAAAAGTTAGGATAACGGAAGAAATTAACAAAATAACCCCCGAGGTCATACAAAATGTTATACGAGAATTCCAATATCGCCTCGGTTATTGTCAAGAAGTGAATGGTGGTCATTTTGAACATTTAATTTAAGTGTCAAATACATTGAAAAACACATTCTAATCATTATGTGACAATATTATCTTCATTCTACGTACAGTTTTGTGTTAGAGACATTATCAAAATTTTACATCTTAAAAATCAATTTTCTCAGTTATGATTGCACCAAACTTAAAAAACTTTATATTGCTGAACAGAGGACTAAAATCCCTTTCCAACGAGGTGCCACACGACCCCCTTTGTAATTTAAAATTTTCGAGGGGGTGTTTATAATTCCGAAGGGGTGCTGGAGAGGGATAATATTTTCATACTGTAAATTGTCAATTTAAGAATAAAAATCGACCTGTTTTAGGTTCTTTTCATATAGTACATAATAACGCTACAAATGAATTTATTCCATACATATGGACCGCACTGTATACGCGTCGACTATGGAGATGGTGGTAAAGGGTTTGACATGCTATAACTCCTAAACGGTACATAGGACGAGAAAATGTTATATATGAATTTTGTAGGTATTTTTAAGACGAATAACTTTCTCATTGACACATTTGGGTAAAAAAAATTTTTTCGGTGTCAAAAAGCCGAAAAATCACTTTTTTGAAACTTCAGCGCCATCTATTTATAGCAAATTTTCATTGTAGCGCATCGACCCAATGAGAAAAGTTGTAGACAATATTGTTCCCAACATTTTTGGTTTTTATAAATTTTTGCAAAAACCTACCGTTTTCGAGAAAAATCAAATCCAAAAACTTTTTGAATTTCCACTAATTTCCTACACCACCCTTTTTCATCCCGCATTTTTCAAGTTAAGCTTTTGGGATGCCCCTCTAGGTAGGTAGGGTATTTTTTAGGTTTTTGTTTTTGTTTTAGATCAATGCTGAAGCCCCAGCCGCCCTCAAAGCCGGCTTCCTTGGACATCCTGGCGCAGGCTCCCACGATGGACAACAACAGATTGGAGAAGCTGGTCAAGAATTTCGTGGACGAGGACAAGGCTCGAATAGCTGCAGCTAGAAAATCTCTATCGCCCGTCACCTCGCCCACCAACAAGATGCCTTCGAGTATTCAATACGCGTTGCAAAAGTTCGAAAAAGGGGCTAGTTCGGGGGCTGGTAAAACGGACGGTGGTGCGGGTTTAGTTGAAAGTGGAAATAGTGGCAGTAGTTATTTGCGGAAAACGGCAACGTTGCCGAACAGAAAAATCGGTTTGGGTAATGGGGTGGCGTCAAGTCGAAATGGTAGTGGTGGTTCGGGTGTGAATAGTTTTGGTAATGCTGCGTCAACGACGAATTCTGTACAGGTAAGGATATTTTCCAAATGGATAACTAACAGGTCGGCTGAAAAGTGCCCGGTCTACCAATATTTTGACAAAATTCATTTTTTTTTATTCAACATAGTTGCCTTCAAGGGCGATACAGCGATTATAGCGACCTTCCAACTTTTCGATACCATTTTTGTAGTACTCCTTCGGTTTGTCCTCAAAATAGGCTTCAGTTTCGGCGATTACCTCAGTATCAGAGCCAAATTTTTTTTCCGCGAGCATTCTCTTCAAGTCAAAGAAAAGGAAAAAGTCGCTGGGAACTAGATCTGGAGAATATGGTGGGTGAGGAAGCAATTCGAAGCCCAATTCATGCAATTTTGCCATCGTTTTCGATGATTTGTGACGCGGTGCATTGTCTTGATGAAACAACGCTTTTTTCTTCTTCATATGGGGCCGTTTTTTCGCGATTTCGTTCTTCAATCGCTCCAATAATGCACAGTAATAGTCGCTGTTGATTGTTTTTCCCTTTTCCACATAGTCGATGAACAATATACCGTGTGTATCCCAAAAAACTGAGGCCATAACTTTGCCAGCAGACTGTTGAGTCTTTCCACGCTTTGGTGGCGGTTCACCGGCCGCAGTTCACTCAGCTGACTGTCGATTGAACTCAGGCGTGTAGTGATGGATCCATAGTCACATATCGACGCAAAAAATCGGGTTTATTACGACTTAACAGCTGCAAACACTGCTCAGAATCATCAATTCGTTGCTGTTTTTGGTCGATTGTGAGCACGCGCGGCATCCATTTCGCACAGAGCTTCCGCATACCCAAATATTCGTGAACGATATGTCCAACACGTTCCTTAGATATCTTTAGAGTGTCAGCTATCTCGATCATATTCACTTTACGGTCACTCAAAATCATTTTGTGGATTTTTTTGATATTTTCGTCGGTAACCACCTCTTTTGGGCGTCCACTGCGTTCACCGTCTTCGGTGCTCATTTCACCGCGCTTGAATTTTGCGTACCAGTCAATGATTGTTGATTTTCCTGGCGCAGAGTCCGGAGACTCATTATCAAGCCAAGCTTTTGCTTTAACTGTATTTTTTCCTTTCAAATAACAATATTTAATAAGCACACGAAATTCTTTTTTCCATCTTTTTGAAAATAACAAAAGTTGCTTCAAATTTTTACACGAATCTTTTGAAGGTTGATACTATCTAAAAATGAAATGGATTTAATTCCAGTGTCGTCATCTATAGGTCAGACCTGATAGAATAAAGATGGTCAGAGTTTTGTTTGTAGCCCTGTAAATATAGTTGTTAAAATTTCTGTACAATTTTTGCGACACAAAACTGTGATATTTTGACAGGTGATTGAATAATCAACAATATTGCTTCAGAAAGAATTGGAAATGGCCCCCACAGCTCGAAAATTGGGTTTCACGCAAATATCTGCCAAAATATGCGAGATGGTCTTGTAATCTACAAAGAGATCCTGCTAATTTTTTTCGAAAATTCGACAGTTTTCGAGAAATCGGAACCCAAAGTCCTCAAATCCTTTAAAAAATCATTTAAACTGGGTGTTTCAATTTTTATTTTTCACTTGGTATATTTTGTTTTGGTATCTCAAACTCGAAACTATTTTTAGTTTCGCTGTTTTTATTGACCAAAATAGATTCTATCTAACAAATCAGTTAATGTAACTAAAAGTAACTGCATTGCTACAACTTTTGATGAGAAATCTACGATAGTTTTCACTATTTTACGCAAAATGTGAAACACTCACGCGATTTCGACGTTTTACGTGATGGTAAACTTTTAAATAAAAATAACAGAATTGGTTCTTCTATACCTACAATTGGTAGATTTATTACAGGCAGCAAGAAAATAGGACATTAAATTCGATTATCCTTACAGGACGAAATTTTGACTACCTGACATCTTAATTTTGTATAAAACTAACTTTTTCTTTATTCTCAACTGATATTTCGAATTCGAGATTCAACAATCGAATCCCAGGACTTTAGCTTATGTAGATTGTTGAGGTGTCTTGAAATTGGGTCTGTATTCTAGGTCCTAAGTTGCCTCTAATGGTCCCAGTGTATTCTATATCTTCTAGAAGAGCCTTAGGTTTGTATTTACGTGTTCAAAGAGTGCCTTAGTAGTTTTTCATATGAAATTCTTTTTGTAAAAAATGTTTTCGTTAAATAATTCTCGTTAAAAAGTGTTCTTTCAAGTGTTACAATCAATAGAAATGAAAAATCAATCGATAGGTATTTTTAGTCAAAAGTTTGATACGCTGCAAGTCGATCTTCATTAAATTGTATAATTAAAATGAATAACTAATAAGATACCTCGATGATAGGTTCTAGTGTTGCGGATATTTTAGTAATTTTCTTAATTAATTCGCACTTCAATCTATTAGATTATACCGGATTGGCTATAGGCCAATTTTATTAATACTGTGAAGAAGTTACGTAACTTTTAATGGTGTCTACGAAATATCTAAAGGAATTTCAATAGTACAGGATGATTTTAAATTTTTTGTTTAGTGTTTTCTTTTTATTAAAACAAATTATTTTTACTGGACAGGTGTAATCAACACTATAAATTCTTATATACAGGGTGTTTCAAAAAAAGGTAACACCGTCTCTAGGATAGGTAAAAAACTGAAAAATAATTGGGGTTTGCTTAGTAAAATTTTTTTCCAACGCCATCCGTTTTCAAGATAAAGGGCGTTGAAGAAAATAAAAAATTACACATTTCTTACGATTTTGCCGAAACTACTGGCACCATTGCAATGAAATTTTATACGAATATGTTTTGGAAGCTGATATATCCCATGAATTTGTTTTTATAACTAACTCACACAGAGGGCGCTAGTTACACGATTCATACAACGTATTATTCAACATAACTTTTTTTAGGGTAGAATTATTAGTCAAAACTCCAAGTGAACATAAACAATTCTACACCAAAAAGGTACTCTTGGTAAAACTCGATATTATGTACCGTTTTTGAAATATTTTGATTTGAAAATTATGAAGTAATAATCGCTCCTGGTATAAACTAATGATAAAATTCGCTTTTCTCTAAGTTTGCCATGTAAAATTGACATTTATTGATTGTTATGACAATATGTCAATAATAAATATAGTTTTGAAATCAAAATATTCCGAAAACGGTACATAATATCGAGTTTTACCAAGAGTACCTTTTTGGTGCAGAATTAAACGATGTTTATGTTCACTTGGAGTTTTGACTAATAATTCTACCCTAAAAAAAGTTATGTTGAATAATACGTTGTATGAATCGTGTAACTAGCGCCCTCTATGAGAGTTAGTTATAAAAACAAATTCATGGGATATATATCAGCTTCCAAAACATATTCGTATAAAATTTCATTGCAATGGTGCCAGTAGTTTCGGCAAAATCGTAAGAAATGTGTAATTTTTTATTTTCTTCAACGCCCTTTATCTTGAAAACGGATGAAAAAAAATTGAAAAAAAATTTTACTAAGCAAACCCCAATTATTTTTCAGTTTTTTACCTATCCTAGAGACGGTGTTACCTTTTTTTGAAACACCCTGTATAGTACAGTATGAGTTAATACAAAGGAGACTGTAAAACTCCAGCTGAAAATTTAAATAACGTTTCAAATAATGCGAATTTTAAATTTTGCTTGTATACAAAATATTTTCAGTTAGTTCAAAGTATAAAATAAATTTGAAAGAATTAAAAATTTATAAAATAATAATCACGGGGTGACCCCAATTTTATGACTTGCAGTGTATATCCTACACTTTCTATAACATGCATTTTTTATTTCTCATTAAAAGTTATTTTAACGACTTCAATAATAGTTTTTATCGGCGGCAAATTAAATAAATTTATATAATTACTTGATAAAATTTTTTGCAAGTAATTAATGTTGTTTTTATATCCTTTTTTTTGTATTTATACATTAAAATATGTCCATTGACAAAGGTCAATGTAGTTATTAATAATTATTTGTGTTCTTGTTAGAATGTACGATAATTTTGCATTCCAGAAATACACACATCGGAAAAGATATTTTTAAATATCAACGTCAAATTAATTTAGGAAAAAAAATAATACTTATTTAATAATAATATTGATTAAATTTTATTCTTTTAATTTCACTTCAGTAAATTTACATATTTACAAAACCCTTTTGAACTATGGAGTTCATTCCAAACCGATGTATTTGAAATATTTTTTTGTAGATTAGAGCATGCGTCTGAGAGTATGCGCATACGTTATTATTTAGCCAATTAACGATTATATTTTTGAAATAAATGTTTCTTATGCTTCAACAAACAAAATAATCAAATTACAATTAATATTTAGCTGCATTTTTGTTATAAACAATATAATTATAAAATTGATTGTGTTAACCTCTACTTTTTGGAAGTTCATCTTACTAAGAACAATAAATAACTGCACAGTTAAACTAAACTTCCACTATTTATTTGAAAAATTCGCTTTAAAATCAATTACAGCTGTTTCGCTATAACTAGCATCGTCAGATTGACATATTTCAATATGTCAATCTGACGATGCTAGTTATAGCGAAACAGCTGTAATTGATTTTAAAGCGAATTTTTCAAATAAATAGTGGAAGTTTAGTTTAACTGTGCAGTTATTTATTGTTCTTAATATAATTATAATTACTAATGTAACGTTTTACAATAAAATCATCAAAAATAATAATTGTTGCTGTTGTTTAAGTATTATTGACAATATAGCATTATTAATACAAGTACAAGTAGGTTGTAGATCAAGTATACGAGGGTTGTCTGAAAAATTTCCGACCTAGCAAAGATACTAGACATTTTTTCTTCAAATTAATCTTTATTTTTCTGCATAGTCTCCTTGTAAGTCTATACACTTCTCCCAGCGATGCTTCTATCTCTTCAACCCGTCCAAATAGTACTTGGCGTCTTTCTCTGCAAAATAGTTGTTTACAAAGGTGATGGCCTCCTCATTCGACGAAAATCTCTGTTCTCCGAGAGCAACTGTTAGCTTAGGGAACAAAAAAAAAGTCTCTTGGGGCTAGATCTGGTGAGTAAGGAGGGTGGTCAAGCAGTTCAAACCGTAATTCGTGGATTTTCGCCATGGCAACCGCTGAGGTGTGAGACGGCGCATTGTCTTGGTGAAACAAAATTCTTTTTTTCTGCAAATGTGGCCGTTTTTTCGCAATTTCTGCCTTCAGCTTGTCAAGTAATGATGCGTAATAAGCTCCTGTAATGGTTTTTCCTTTTTGAAGATAATCGATTAAGATAACTCCATGACTATCCCAGAGAACAGTTGCCATCACTTTCCCAGCCGAAGGAACAACCTTTGCTTTTTTTGGAGCCGATTCCTCCTTCGTAGTCCATTGTTTTGACTGTGTTTTTGTTTCTGAAGTATAATGGTGTATCCAAGTTTCATCTACAGTAATTAATCGGCGCCAAAACTCTGATTTATTGCGCCTAAACTGCGCCAACAGAGAGTTGGAAATGTTCATTCGAACACGTTTTTGGTCCAAAGTGAGCAATCGTGGCACCCAACGCGCGGACAGCTTTCTCATGCCTAAATCTTGATTCAATATGTGTCAAACACGTTCTTTGGACATGTTTATAGCCTTCGCTATCTCTCTAATTTTAATTCGACGGTTGTCTAGCACCATTTGGTGAACTTGAGCGATATTATCGTCAGTTTTTGGATGTCCCGAACGTTCATCGTCACCCAAGCTAGTACGGCCACGTTTAAATTCAGCAGCCCAAAATTTCACGGTGGTAAATGATGGTGCAGAGTACCTGTGCACAGCGTCCAACTCGTCTTTGATTTGCGTAGGCGTATTGCCTTTCAAAAACAAATATTTAATGACAGCTCGATACTCGATTTTTCCATTTTCATAAAAACACTCACATCGACTCACTCAAATGATTGTCAAACAACAACTGCGCTTCCAAAATGGCTGAAATTTTAGTGGGTACCTTTCAAAGCATGCGCAAACACATTCCCCAACTTTTTTTACGAGTGCTGCCATCTTCATGTTGACGTAGAAAACTTTTCAGACAACCCTCGTATTATACAATATATGCCATATAAACTAATTAATGTAATTAATATCCTTTAAAAATAGACTTTTATGATGAAATATTAGAAGGAAAATTACCTGCGATGATGTTAAATATTGAACGTCTATGCCATCAATCTTCCATTTCATAAAATTAGGTTAACGAACATTATATATTGCGATAAGAATGCCGAGCATCGGAAATTGGTACTATAGATATTGCTAAAAGTTAAAATTTGCTCTACTTTCTATTTTATTTGTAACGATTAGAACAGCAAGAGAAAAGTTCTGTTGTATTTAGACCTCGCTATAGGTTTCTATTAAAATTTGAAAATAATTAACTAAGTCCCAGCTAAGGTATAACACTAGTGTGTACTGCTATGAAAATGCTAAAAGCTATCTTAGATAACAGCATTCGAGTATTATTATGATTATTATTATTAACGGAATAGTTCACAAGAATATATCGTCTTCGAATTCTTCACAACCAAACACATAATAGAAAGAAGGATATAACAACAACAAGAGAAAATGTACCCTCGAATGTACCCTGTATTTATAGACCTGGAAAAGGGCTTTGATGAAGTCTTACAAAACCGAGGAGTAAATGATAAAACTGTAGAAATTATAAAGAAAATTTATAGACAACTAATAGATACGAGGGTTGCCTTTTATATTTAGGGATTTGGCAACCCTGCTGTTGCAATCTGGCAACTGACAGCTCTATCGTAAAGTTGTTTGCCAGCTGTCTTCCAAGAAATTAGGAAAACCACTAGCACTAGCAAAAACTAACAGAAAACAATAGCAACTACACTTTAGAATTCTTAAAACACAAAGAAAAGGAAGAGGCAAATCAAATTGTAACAGTGAAAAAATAAAGTATTAATATATTTATCGACGTTCTCTATTTTTGAAATTTGCATTCAATGCCAAGATAGCTGGCATGTAGTTGTTAACCATTATTTTATAATATTTTTGTTTTTAAATATGTAATATATTGTCAGTGAGTGTTATCCAATTTTCAGGAAATTGCTCGAGATCCATTCAATTCTAGTAGTGAAAATATAAGAGTTAATATTAATGTAGGCAGTAATTAATTTCTGTTTATTGTTTTGCTGTCAAAGTTCAATAAATGTATGTTCATACGTTTGAAATCTTTAATAGTCTAACCAAAAAGAAAGAAAAAATATAGTTTTCCATTTAAAATAGTGAAGTTGGTGTCAATTTCCGGTATGACCGGAAGTGCTATAAGTGTGAAAATATTTTAGTTGAATTCAGAAGTATCGAAAACCCTTTTGTACCAAATTTCACTTCTAAGTGAAGGTCCTATATTGTTTAAATGCCATACATTTGACTTTATAAACTAGCAGTGCTTGAATTTGAGGCAATGTACTGAAGATGACCGTGTAGAGGACATTCTTATTTGGAGCCTCTTTATTATTAATTAATTAATATCCAATCTGCGGGATTTAAGTATCACGTTTTCTATTGGAATGTAATTCAATGTCCGTTGGGGCATATAGCCCAGGAAGTAGTTGTTTTTCCATAGAAAACGGTCAAGCTTGGTATAGAAACTGTAAAGTTTAATCTTTCAAACAATCGGTACTGTTTTTTTTTATACAGATAGAGAAGTCCATCCAAGCTCAAATTGTTCCGTTTTGAATTCAGATAATAATAAGCAAAATATTTTATCTATCTTGCTGTTAGAAAAAGTTTTAAAAACCGTTCTAAGCCCTTAAAATCTTCAATGCCTATCGTGCACGCTCTCTATTTTGTTTACACCTTTTTTTCGTATTCAACCAAATTTAGCAAACCAATACTCCGATATGATACTGTTTATGTGCACTTATTTCACTGTTCGCTTACTTTCCGCGCAATAATTGTTCACTATAAACTGTTCTAGCTGATAACTGACCTCCTAACGCGTGTATTACCTTTTATATATCACCTTAACGCCTTGTCGAACGATAGAGATGGTTTTAAGTATCGAAGAAGTCGGTCGCCATCACGTTTTCTATTAGGATGTAATAGCCCAGGAAGTAGTTGTTTTTTCATAAAAAACGGTCAAGCTTGGTATAGAAACTGTAAAGTTTCTTTACCTTGGGTGCAGGTGGAAACAATTTTCTACTTTTTCAGTTAATTATTTTATTATTAAATCGGGTTTTCTTTGTTTCAGCCTCAACCAGCAACAGCGAAACCAGCCATAGGCCAGAAACCTCAGATATCGCCGAAACCGCGTTTGGGCGACACCATCGAAATGACCTTACCTCCCGACCTAGTGACGGGCGCTGGTCTGCAAACGTGGCCGCTGAAGAACCGCGTCATCGGCACCGAAAACGTTAAAAAAACCACCGTGGAGAATCATCAAATTGTAAGCGGATACCACCCGGCGAAAAAATCGCCTAACAGCGTAGAAAATACCGTCGTGGACGGATATTCGGTAGCGAAGAAATTAAACGGAGACGTGGAGAACCACGTTAGTATCGGTTACAAAAAACCGCAATCGTCAACGGTAACCATAGACCAAGTAGCTTTAGAAGAGAAAAGACTCATTAATGCTCTCAAAAACGGAGACATTGTCAATGAAGAACCGTCTAGATCGGTCAGGAAAATAAGTAGGGATATTTCGGTGAGTATTTGTTATTGAAATTGAAGTTATTTTGACCTGAATCCAAATTTCGAAGGTGCGCAAGTCTAAAATGGGACCCCTAATTGTTATTAACAATTTAATCATTCAAACAATCGGTACTGTTTTGTTTATACAGATAGAGAAGTCCATCCGAGCTCAAATTGTTCAGTTTCGAATTCAGATAATAATAAGCAGAATATTTTATCTATCTTGCTGTTTTAAAAACCGTTCTAAGCCCTTAAAATCTTCAGTGACTATCGTGCACGCTCTCTATTTTGTTTATACCTTTTTTGTATTCAATCATATTTAGCAAACCAAAACTATTTGCACTTATTTCACTGTTCGCTTACTGTCCGCGCACTAATTGTTCGCTGTCAATTGTTCTAGCTGATAACTGACCTCCTAACGCGTGTATTACCTTTTATATATCATCTAAACGGCTTCTCGAACCTTCCAGGCCGAGCGAAGCGAGGTTCGCAGCACCAAATTAATTATAACTAATTATTTATAAAGATGTTTTAATCACGTGGTCATAAATTTATAATAATACAGATTTGAAAAATAATCGAGTTGGAAAAAATGATTTTTGAATTAGTTTAGTTAGATTGATTTGGCGACATAATCTTGGAGAAATAGGAAACGATGGTGATTATTCTAGAAGGAGCATTCGCCATTATTGAAAGTTTAAGACAGGGCCGGCTTCTGAACTTGACGACTTTGTAACACTATTTTAACAATTTGGTCTAGCTATTTTTTCCTTAGTATTTCCTTTTCGTGGATCTATCAACATTTATTTACACTTTCGCGTTGTATTTGCTTTTTGAAATTTTTATAATCGCATCTTTGATATCTTTTAACGTAAGATAGTACAGGAATCGATATGTGTGTTGTATGAAATATTGGTTTTAATTTTAATTTTCAGTCTGTAAAACAACTTCCATCTACCAAAGATCCGTCTGCGGAGAAACTTACCGAACCTGTTTTACCAACAACAACCTCATCAAATACATCTATTGTAACATCTACAGCGACCAAATGGGGTCTCCGCAGTACTCCGCGTCGACTGGAGCAGCAGGTGCCTCATCCAGGTAACAACCAACTTATCAATCTGGCTTTTATATCTTGTTAGGTTGAGTGTCCTAGTGCTTTTTGTTCAGTTCAAAGAAACCAGGAGTTATTTAGGATAATCTTGAAGGTTACAGTTTCAATATATATTGAGATAAATAACTAAGAGTTAACAATTTAAGAAGTAAAACTTACCTCAATAATTTATAATAAAAGGATATCTTAATAAATTTCATTGAATCAGCAGTTACTTTTTCTTTATTACATCAAAAGTTTTCAAGTTTATAATCTTCACAAACATTCAAATAAACAAAGAATGTACTTGACATCTGATCTTGAATAGGATCCATATTTTGCTATCTCATCACAATCAAATATTTCCAATCCATAATAAGTGCAATTTCATATAACAATTCACCTTTGACCTAGTTCTCTTTTCAAATTCAAAGTTTAATCTGAAACAATAAAAAGAAAATAAAAATCAAAAGTATTAATGGTTTTCACATGTTTAAGAAATCAACATGTAGTTTTAGCTAGTTAAAGTATTTAAATTAGTATTATAAAAAGGAAGTACTTACAAAAGTATAAGGAGACCAATTGTAGTCTTCGATAATGAACAAATAAGTATTCCAATAGATCATGAGTACCTTAAAAAACACAAGAACAATTAAAAACATGTAATAAATGTAATGAAATATAGTGAACAAATCCTCATATTGAAAGTGTTGGACTTAATCAAATAAACTTATGATAGAACACTTAAATAGTGCATAGTGAAATGACTATTGAAAAACTTAGTTTATAAACATTAAAAAGACATTTTATGTAACAAAAAAAATGTATGTAGGATAATTAAGTAAGTTTTTATATAAATTTTAAGCTGTGAATCTTTGATAACACGGATAATCTCATCTTATATAATGTGTAAGTAATACTAATAACAGAATCTCTTAAAAGTTTAAATTTTAGTTGTTAGAGTTTAAAAATAGTAGTTATCAGTTAAAATAGGATTAGTTTAATGGATTTATAGTAATTTTAAATACAAGTGATAGTTTTAATTCACATTTTGAAAGTCTAGAAAATTTGACAGCTCAAGAAATTGTCTATTTCAAATCTAAATTTTCATAGAAAAATTGCACTTAAAAATTATATTAATAGATTTTTAGTAAAGAGTCGATCTTCTGTTCTAAAGCAAAGGCAAATAAATAAATGAATCTTTATACTTTTTATTATTTTATTCTAGAACTGACGACGAGCCAAAAACAGCATATCCGACAAACGGCAGCTTCTAATCCAGTACGTCCTTTCTTAACGAGAGGCTCTGTGGCTGAACGTGTGCTCATATTCGAAAGATGTCCAAGTGATCTGTTGTTAGATAAAAGAGTAAGAGCGCCAGCTCCAAATCAACTATTAAAAACGCAGGTGAGTGTCCTGCCTTTAATACAAATCATCCTCTTATTTTTATACACCCCGTATATTTTGAATACCTAATTAAATTGGTTATTAGAAAATACCGATGGCCTAGACCACCTTAATTTGTTTATCGTTTAATGTTACATCGTGCCTGTGATAAACTAAAGATAGAAATAAATACACAGCAATGCATAGGCGACGAGTTCAATATATGATATTCACGATCTAGTTCACTATGTTGCTAATTCATTCATAGAAAATAAAGTCTTTATTCCATACAACCCCCAATATTAAATATTCCAGTTGTTTGCAAACTGAGTTGACGATTTAGCAAATTTCGTGATCGACAGAAATACTCCCCCTTAGCAGAGAGTATATAAGCTAATTGCATCTTTAGAAGTTGTTAAAATGACATTTATTTTGCCTTGGTAGAAGTGGGTAACAAAAACAAGATCATATTTGCTTTACAAAGTTACTGAGATAGCGAGGATATGGACCTACTGGTCCAAGAAGGTACGGTAAAGCCTCTTGTTGGACCAAAACCAATTTGTAGCTCGACAAAATCAACAATAAAGTTGCGCAAGAGTAAAGGAGCCTCAAAAATGGTGGAGAAGGTCACCAGGTCTGAGGTAGGTGAAGAAATTCCTAACAGAGCCTGCATCAGAATGATCTGGAGCGTCAAGAATGGTGGAGATGGTCACCAGGTCTGAGGTAGGTGAAGAAATTCCTAACAGAGCCTGCATCAGAATGATCTGGAGCCTCATGAATGGTGGAGATGGTCACCAGGTCTGAGGTAGGTGAAGGAATTCCTAACAGAGCCTGCATCAGAATGATCTGGAGCGTCAAGAATGGTGGAGATGGTTACCAGGTTTGAGATAGGTGAAGAAATTCCTAACAGAGCCTGCATCAGAATGATCTGGAGCGTCAAGAATGGTGGAGATGGTTACCAGGTCTGAGGTAGGTGAAGAAATTCCTAACAGAGCCTGCATCAGAATGATCTGGAGCGTCAAGAATGGTGGAGATGGTCACCAGGTCTGAGGTAGGTGAAGAAATTCCTAACAGAGCCTGCATCAGAATGATCTGGAGCGTCAAGAATGGTGGAGATGGTCACCAGGTCTGAGGTAGGTGAAGAAATTCCTAACAGAGCCTGCATCAGAATGATCTGGAGCCTCAAGAATGGTGGAGATGGTCACCAGGTCTGAGGTAGGTGAAGGAATTCCTAACAGAGCCTGCATCAGAATGATCTGGAACCTCAAAAATGGTGGAGATGGTCTCCAGGTCTGAGGTAGGTGAAGAAATTCCTAACATAGCCTGCATCAGAATGATCTGGAGCCTCAAAAATGGTGGAGAAGGTCACCAGGTCTGAGATAGGTGAAGAAATTTCTAACAGAGCCTGCATCAGAATGATCTGGAGCCTTAAAAATGGTGGAGATGGTTAGGTTAGGTCTGAGGTAGGTGAAGGAATTCCTAACAGAGCCTGCATCAGAATTACCTGTTGAAGAAAAAATGGTCTCAAGCATACGCTGAAACAGGCAGAAAATTCTTTGTGTGGATTCTGTCAGGAAGAAAAAGAAATCAATAAACAAATTCACAGCGATTGTGTAGATCATTTAAGGCGGTTTTCTGACTGTAGATGAAGAAAATTCCCACTGCTAAAATTTACCAGGGGTAAGCATTGTACAGGGTGATCAGTTAAGGGTAGCGAGCGGCCATATCTCATAAGATATTGGTCGGATATATTTGAGAAAAAAAAAATCGTGATAAAAGTCGCCAAGAGAAATTGCTGTAAATTATTTTCGAGTTTGTCAAACGTCCGCTAGAGGGCGTAACAACCAACACCAAGTAGAAAAATAGGATTTGTATAGAATTTTGCATAATGAAAGTATATCGATGATATCGTTTTCATATTTACTGACCATTTCGCCATATTTTTTGTCTAAAACGTTGTGTTTTATCTATCAAAATAAAGCGGTGGGGGAAGTTCATTTTTTTTATTATAAACAAACCAAGATTTCTGCCGTTTCTTTCGACCGATTTTGGCAAACTTGGGCGCATATGAAAGAGCATAATTTGCACTATAAAACGCTTATTTGGTTTTGAACTTTTGACTTTTGCTGTCGCCGCTAGATGGCGTTAACTAAAATGATAGCAAATTTTTAAGTTTTTTTTTCTTCAAAAAAAAACAAATGTAATGGTATATAAATTTTTATATATTTTAAAAGAGGATAAATTTCTCTATAAAATAATAAACAGAATTGATCATCTACCTTTTCTTGAACCGTTGATATTGACGAAAATATAATTTTATTACATTAAAAAATGGCACGCCACTGTTTTTTATCAAAATAAAAATGAGCTTTTTAATCTCTAACGTTTATTTTTAAAGTTCTGTGTTCTTGTTTTTATTGTTATTGCTCCTGCTATTGTCGGACAGTTTTATTAAGATTTTTTTTTCCAAATATGTAAATTAATACGTTTCGAGATATGGGTGCCCCATGTAAACCTATTTTAGAAAAAATCAAAGTGGATAAGAGCCTATAGAGGAAAAAAATACTACTCTAAAATGAGATTTTCCAATCTGGTGATTGAGATTTTCAGATTTTCCACAAAAATGTACAGAAAAATACAAAAACATTGGCGGTGGTTTGTCTTTATAGCCTTTTTTTTAATTCTTGCTAATAATAATCAGAACTATATCAAAGTAATAAATTGGTTCAAAGGTACAACAAACTTTTTTGATATGTCTGAAAATACATAGTACAAATACAAATAAAAAAACTTCATCTGCGTGGGTTACGACCTACATTACCACTCGTCAAATAATATAATATTATTCCACAATCAGTTGAAAATAATTTAAAATAATTTAACTGAAATAAAAAAGTCTAATATGGCGACTAGAAAAAGTCTGCAACACGTACAGTCGGCTTTAGAATAGCATATACATGTTAAATGTGAATTTCGTTTACCTACCGAAGTTATAAAAACGCCCTTCTTAAACAACAAAGGAATGGTAATTTTTAAAACGCCTACATTAATGATTTTGGGGTATTAAGTTTATTTACAAGGGTAGGTCATGTCCCGAATAAATAAGTTTTCTTCGCATTTTTGCACTGATATAATAAAAAAAAGGGATTTTAATCCCAAACAAACATTTATTATCGAGGGTTCCAAACTTAGTGAAGATGTGGGCGTGGACAACTGTTTAACTGATTTCAAATTTATTATTATTTAAACCGTGATTGGTTACACAAAATAAAAAGGCTGTCTATTCAATGTAAGCGATTTGAGTTTGAAAATGTATATGCAATTCTGAAGCCGATAGTACATACCTACATACAGGGTGATTGATTAGTGTGAAGAAGCTCAAAAAAAATTTATCTACAAAAATTGTAGGCAGCTTTAAACTCCACATTTTAAAATTAGTTACAATCTTACAGGGTGTTCCATAAGATAGTTATTTTAAATTTAAAATCTGCTTCACTTTTATTATGTTATACCGGGTATTTAAAAAGTTATAACCAATATTACCTGAAAATCGTATCAAGTTTAACTCCCTGTATAATTATAATTAAAAAGGAGTATAGGAACATTGATCTCTTACAACCATAGTTTTTTAATGATTGTTAAAAATTATAAAACGTATTCGGTTGAATAATATCCTTTAAATCAAATACAGGGTAAGTCAAAATGCAAATACATTATTTTTTTGGTAATTTTAAATAGAACACCCTGTATTTTATATCACCATCGAAAAGTACTAAAATCATACTTACTTCAAATTTTTCGTTATCCAGTTTACTAGATATTTTCATTTTTCCATCAAAGTATTAATTTGGTAGATATTTTAACGTTTACCAACAAGTTGGCCATGATTGGTGTGTCAGAAACTGACAGTTTGACATTATTGACAGTTTGTATTATTTTAAGCAAACCTTAAACTTAATATTCCAAATAAATAAATTTGTTTATCTAAAACAATTGAAACAAATACATGCGATTAAAAATAAATGGATAACATGCGCTTCTAATTCCAATAATTAGAATTGAATTATTTTTGGTTTAATTCCCATCAAGTTCAATGGCGTGCCATTACAATTAAGTCGTTATCATCGTAATCTTGGGAGATTCAATTAAGAACAATGAATTGCTAAGCATTCAAAAGAAAAACAAGGTAATTTAAATGTGAATTTTTGCCGTACGGTAGAAACAATTGAATAATTAGTTTTAGTCCGGTCAATTTCGACCAAAAAATGAGGGTGAAGTTACGTAAAGTCCCAACAGGCTGTTGGGACAATCGTTATATCTCAGAAACGGTGGCTCGTACGAAAAAAAGTATTGACACATTTTTTATAGATAATTTTATGATCTACAATTTTTATCTGAGATACTTTTATGATAAAACTAACCATTTTGCTGAAAATCGCGAAAAACTCATTTTTTCGACCTTTGACCTTGAATCAAATGTTTTTCCTTAAACGGGAATGATCGGGAACTTCTAGACATTGTTTATAATTATGTTTTGAATAATTTCACGGAAATTCAGCTTGTTGGGACTTTATGTAACTTCGATTGTCTAAATTGTCCGGACTATTTAAAACTTTAAAAATAAAGTTATTTGTTATTTTAAGATAAAGATAAAACAATATATAAAACAAAGCATCATCTGTTTTACTGTATTAGTTCAATCTGAACGTAACAAGAACCTTTCTATTGAAACAATGATACATGGAAAAAGATTTTCTAATTGTAAATTGCCCGTGATTTGAACTCAACCTTCCACTGGAAATATGTATCATTTTTTAACAAACATACCTACTCTTTTTTTTTAACCCAACGTTTTTTTTTGTGCCTGCATTCAGCCGACTTGTAATTTTGTTTGTACATTCGAAACCAAACAGATTATCATCCGGTCGACCTTGGAATATGAAATTAGTGCTCATGTCATAATTTATAAATTTATTTTCACATTAGAGCTATGATTACTTCATGTAGACACCTTTTTGTTCACAGAATTGTAATGGGACTGTAAATTCTATAAATTTTATAAACTTTATATATATTGTGAAGCTGATTGAACAATGAATAACATTAAGATAATTATTTACATCAAATTTCAAATTTGTTTCTGTATTTATATGAATAAGTAGGACAAATGAAGTTCAGATGCATTTTATATTGAATTACAGTAATTATGTAGGATATATTTTCCTCTAAGATCAATATACATACTTATAGTATGTACAAAAAGTACGAGGAGTAATAAACCCTAATTAAGTATGCAAAACCTTTACAGGGAGCACCATGAAATTTTTGATAAATCTCTTACTTTAAATAACATTTCTTCCGTAAATCTAAAAACCAGGTAGATCGACCCCGTATTTGTTTCAGTTGTAGCAAAGTTTAGGGTTTCTTCATTGTTAAAGGATTAGCAATAACGCAATGCAGTGGTGTGTATTTTGGGAGAAAAATGCGTTTTAAATTATAATATAATAAAAAATGAAAAGAAATAATTATTGGAATACATTTATCCGACTCGGAAGAGGAAGAATCGTTGTTGACATTAATAATAATAGAGTCGATTAAATCATCACAAATATTGTCAATTTTCCACATATTTGCCTCTACTTTGATAACATGCTCGATACAGTTTGTCCAATTTTGCTTACTAACATGACTTACAGCACTCTCAAACAATTTCACAACATCGTTTATTTTAAAAGTAGTATTTTTTTCCAACTTCCCCCTTTACCTGAGCCCATATTAATTTTATGGGATTAAATTCACAATGATAAGGGGGAAGTCGAAGAGCTGATATATCACGAGAAGAAGCCATTTCTTCTACAATGTAGGTTTTGTATTTATTCTTGTTCATTTTTGCAATTCTGTAAAGTTCTTTCCTTAGTGGATCTTTTGGAAACTTAATATTTTTCGAAATAAGCCACTCCAAAAGCTCTGCTTTACGCCAACGACTTATGGGCAATGCTTCTCGTAACCGTGAATGGTAACTTGCGTTGTCCATAACAATAACAGCCCGTTTTGGAATCAGATCCAACATTTGAACAAACCATTCCTCGAAGACATCCCCATTCATATCTTCGTGATAGTCCCCCGTGCGTTTTGAAATAAAAGTTAATAATCCACCATCAACAAAACCTTCAGAACTTCCAACATGGACAATGATAAGTCTTTTTCCTTTTCCAGATGGTGGCTGCAAACCTTCCACGAATGCCTGCCTTCCGCTTTTAATGTTTTCATCTTGCCAAGATTTGGAAACTGTATATCCAGCATTTATCCATGTTTCGTCTAAGCAGAAGATTTTCAAATTTTGTTCTCTGGCATGTCGAATGCTTCTTAAATAGTCTCTTCTCCAAAAAACTATTTCCGGTTTATCTATCAAGAGAGATTTTCTATTATGTTTTGTATATCTGAAACCCACATCTTTCAAAAGTTTGCATAATGTCATTCTGGAGAATTTTGTATAGTCCGTATCTTCTTGCACTGATGTCATAATTTTGTCAAGTGTTGGAATTTCCTTTCGTAAGTAAAATCCATGGACTTTACGCCTTAGTCTTTGTTTTAATGACTCATCGATCTCAATTGGTTTTCGGCCTGAAGGAGTTTTAGGGGGTTGAAGAGTTCCATTCTTGCTTTCTTTTAGTAATCTATAAATTGTTGATTTAGCAACACACAAAATAGCAGCCGTTAATTCCACAATATCATCAACACTTGCACTTGGATCCTTGTTTTTCAATGATATATAACAATTCATTATCATAGTTTTTTCATTTAAAGATAATGGACCTGTTTTTGGTCGTTTAGATGGTCCTTGGCTTATCGACATTGTTTGGTACTTGCACAATTAGATTCAACAAATGTTTTAAATATATTTCAACTGTTTACAATATTATGAAAACCATACAACTTCATACAACTTTACTCAAAGAACTAATACTAAGTACTGATTTAATGTACCTACTTTCTTTTAAAATAATATTCCCGATAATTTTTCTAAGAAAACTAGGTTGTTTGGAAAATCCCTCTCAATAATCGAATAATCTGTAAATAGGTGTAATCGTATTAAGCCGATTACAGTAGGCCACTTGCCATTTAAAATTTCTGAGAAAAATTCCTCAAACACCACATATAGGAGTAATACAAATAAAAATATTCATTTTGCTTCTTTGAATTTAATAAAAATTGTAACGATATGTTGCTATCTTGACTTAAATTATTTTTTTAAAAATATTCATTGTAATTTATTTGTGACAATATTTAAAGTTTGAATTAATATTCTTACAAAAAAAAACAAAAATATATAAAACAATTATTGTTACAGATTGGTTTGTTTTCTATTATGAATAAACTGTGTTGCCTTTCTTTATCAAACTTACTAAAATTTATGTACCTCTATCACTTTTTTTTATTAAAATTAGTACATCCCGTTACCTCTGACCTAAATCGTATATTCTTTAGCATATCTGCAACTCATTCGTTCAATACAAAATGTACCTTACGGTATACCCTCTTAAAATTTATCTTGGTACGTCTATGAAATCTACTTAAATGAATGATTTATTACTCCTTGTCCTTTCTATATAGACTATAGGAATTTTGCAATTTTGATGTTATTTTCGTGTTCTACGTGGTTGATTTAGTGGTTCTAGACTAATTTTATCAAAAATAACATGATTATAATTTTGAGCAAAATTCGAAGGCAGTAATTCAAAGGTATATCCTTTGCAATTTTTGAACTGGACAATTTTTTTTTTGAAAATGCTTGAAAATATGGAATATGGGGTTTTTTAAGACGCTGAATCTACTGATGCAATCAGTTGGTCGATAGAATGTGTAGAACTTTGTTAAATCTGGGTGGGAAAGTATCGGGGGTAAAATGGGGAAGTAAAACTCAAAAGTAGTCAATTTTGTTGGGAATTATTAAAAATTTTGTAATTTTGTCTGTATTTTCGTGTACTACGTTGTCGATTTAGTGGTTTTTAATATCAAAGTTCATCTATGATTTTTTATTCTATCCAATCTGATGCTCATATAATTTCTGCATCCTGTAAATGACTTTTGCACACTTTCAATTTAAAAAATTATTTAATTATCAACAAAAAGCTCCAAATAGCGCTAGTCCTGTTCTGCTAATCGCGCCCAAAATATAATTCACAGCATTTAAATATTTCATAATATTGTGTGCCTCCTACGTCTTCTAGACCACTTTCTCATTGTTGGTTCGTTAAATTCGAAATGAAAGATGTTATCTAATTGTTTATAAACAATTAGAAAATTGGGCGCCAATATATTGACCCGGTTTTATAAATTTAATTATTTAAAATTCCATATAGAAATAATATTTACCAAAAATGTTTTATTCGATTTTAGTTCGAGCGTTCTAAAGCATGTTACTACCTTTTCTTATTAGAAATGTAAATTACTCCGCTGTTCTTTATGTATTTCCGGTAAGTCTTCTATTTATATAAGTTTAAAGTCTATTTATATATATATATATATATATATTGAGACGAAGTTTTATTATCATAAAAAATTTATTCATTAAAGAAAAGACTTATTTCCATAAGAATATGTATTATGATGATTAAATCAAAAACAAAATCGTTAAGTCAATTAAAAGCAAAATAAATAATAAAAAAGTAATCACATTACATAAAAATAATCAAAATCACCATTAAAAAAAAATAAATAATAATGAAAATATAATTCTAAATGTAAAATAAAACAAACGAACAAATTATAAATTTTTGTAAAATATTTTTTTGTTAAATATATAAAAGGATTTTCAAAGATCTACAAAAGTGTATAAAAAGTTCTTCTACGAATAACACTTGTGCATATGTGTGACGTAAAATTATCAGAACTACGACTGCTAACATCGCGTGTTTGAAATGTTTAGTTTCCATGAACTCCAAAACCTTAGAAACGCACCTGTGCCTGTGTGACGTCAAATTATCAGAACTACGAGTGCTTGTACACACCATCGCGTGTTTGAAATGTTTAGTTTCCTCGAAATCCAAGAGCTTAGAATAGCAGCTGCACGTTGTGACGTATGAGTTACTCGGAAGTATATCGGTCGAATTTATGACTTCAAGCCTCAGTGTAAATATAATTTGAGAGCTTTTCCGACCATAATAAATTATATAAAAATGATTGAACATTAAAAATGATTATTGTATATATTATGTAAAAAAATTGTTTGTAAAATATAAGTAGTTAGTTAGAAATAAGCAAATTAAGAAATAGCTCCTTCTGATTGGTTCTCGTGGAGTTTTTAAATGAAGCATTTTTATTGGTCAGAGAATAATGAGAGAGGGATCTCAGTTTTACGTAAAAGAACCAGTCAGAAAGAATAAAAGGGAGAGTCAAGCCTAATTTTAAGAGAGTCAAGACCATTTATACAAACATTAAAGCTTCGTTTAAAAAAAAAATTTTCAACAAAACATTTAAGATTTAATTTTAAAAAACTTTCACGACTCAATACTCAAGTTTAATTTTAAAAAAGATTCAAGACTCATTTTCAAAACATTCAACAACAGTTATTATAATATTCAACTCGTAATCTACATTTTAAAAAAGACTTTGATTAGTCATAAATTTTATTAACTTTATAAGATAACAGTATTCGACTTTGAATCGAAAATAGGTTTGTTGAATCGAGCAGAGTAATCTTATAATATAACAGTTTCAACTGTAATTTTAATGATACAAAAGTTAGTATTAAATTAATATAAGAAGCTTGACTTACCTTATATCAGAAATAATCCTAGTATAAAACTTTGTAACACACCACTTGTAAAAAGGGAGTCTTATCAACCAGTAAATTGTATAAACAAATCCACAATTAAATAATAATAAATTCTACATCGTAAGAGTTTCTGTCTTTAATTACACCATTGAAGTTTCTGCATACCACGTGTTATCCAGAAGAGAAGATAGACCACCAGTTCCAGCGACACCTACATGTGAATGGCGAACACTCGAGAGACAAAGTTAAAAAAGGTACCGTTATTTAATTTGTATTAAGTGTGCGTATAAACTGTTTTAAAGCGATAATAGTTATTAGCCGTTAGAGAACATTTATACTACTTTATTGTAAAGATTTTTGAATTTCATTTTGATAGAAAATTTATAATTTGTTTGAGCGTAAATCTGTGGTGAAACCTGTACGACCTGAGATATAATTTTTTGATTAACGATAGTGTCTATTTTCAAGAAACATTTAATTTTATTTGAGCTAGTCATCATTATACAACATATTATTTAAGGGGCTAAAAAACATTATTATTGTAGTAAAAAACTTCAACAATTACTTCAAATCAAATAAAAACAAACCACTAATAATATCATGTCACAATTAACGTGAATTTACTAAAATAACATTCAATCATCAGAAAAAATTAAAATAATAAAACAAAAAAAGAAAACATAAGAACCCAACAACAATAAAAATAATAAAATCAAAATAATATATATATATATATATTATGTTGTTGATTTTATTGTCACATCGTTAAAAATCATTAATTCTCACATACGCGGAAGTGATAAACGGTTGACATAAATCTAGTACAAAATAGATGTTTGAATAAATGATAATTTAGAAAAACTTAAAATAAACTGAACCAAAACAAAGGCAATAGTTTTTAATCATCAAGGGCAGAGGGGGGCCTTGCCCTCCCCCTGAATCAGGAAAGATTTTTTTTAATATTCGTAAATAATAACACAGTTGTAAATTTAGGCCAATACAGAATTTAGCTTCAACAAGAAAGATTTAAGGTAAAAAATGGCCAAAATCGTGAGTTTGACATACAAAAATATCTAGAATTTTCCTGACCCCCCGGTATGTTATCCACCCCCTGTCAAAATTTCTGCCAGCGCCCTTGTCAATCATAATTAATCTTCCCAAAATAAAATTTAAGTTATTTAAAGAACAATTCTTTTCAGAGTTATGAAATGTAATGCTTTTTACTTTGATTTGAATTATTATTTCAATAATTCTATATTTCTAACCCACCCTGTATCTTTATTTTCTGCTTTTACTGTCCCGAGAACCTTAAAATGCCACTTAAACCTTCCTAAAACTGTTTTTGCAAATAATAACGGTTTTAAAATTTATTTGAAGAGGTATACTATATTTCTTTGGAGTTGGCAGCACATTAAATTTATTATAAGTCCTTCAAAGCCCAAGAAAGGGTGGTTTATGAAAAATAACTTTAAGATAGTACATATTTATATTGAAACATAGTCATAGTTGTTATCTTAGATTAGGAAAGCATATGGATACCGCACTTCGCTTTATTTTGAGCTTGCGTTCTGTGACACATTTTTAGCAGCCGCCATTATTTCTGTGGCAAACAAAGCGAATACAACGTGTGCTTTATTTGTGAATTTTTAAGTGAAAATTATTGAGATAGTGAATTATTTTTGAACTGAATAATGGTGAATTGTTGTGCTTGCGGATGCCGAAGTCGCAGCGAGAAAAGGAGAGAGGAATTTCATTTTACAGGTAAACAAACGATTGTATATACAATGACATTTGTAGATTTTTCTATTTTAAAAAATAAAAGAGTTATCTTTGAGCAATTATATTTAAGTATGTAATTATTCAGTCTTTAATTCATCTAATTATAGTGTTTGGATAACGCGGTTTAATAATATTCATTCTAAATCTGCATAAATAATATATTTTCTTTCTTCAAAACAGCCATTTTACCAATGGCGTAGGTAAGCAATTTTTAAGTTTCTCCAAATAAATCTAGCTATTCATTTCAATAGGAGATTAATGCAAAAAGGACTAACTCAAAACGACAAAAGAATTATTCTCTGTAAAATAGGAGAATTTTCACTAGAAAAACATATAGGTATTTTATGAACTTTTTATTTTTTGTTACAGCCTTCCTACAGATGTAGAAAAACACAAATTATGGATATGTAACACCAAAATTAAGGATTTGGGAACCAACTAAAAATGATAGACTTTGGTCAAAACACTTTGAGGAATGTTGGTTATATAAAACTGATGTAAATTCAAGACTACATTTGCTCCATGAAGCTGTTCCAATAATTTTTCATCAGTTGCCCACATAACTGCAACCCAGGAAGGTATGTACCTACATAACTAATAACAATAAAACACTTTGGCAGTTCTAAGTAAAACATAATTTAAATTTTTTGTGAATTGGAAATATTTATATAAAAATATTGTTTTTTCTAGGCCAAATAGAGAGCACCATTCGAATATATTCAGAGTACAGAACCTGGTCCTTCTACTTCCTCAACACAGTCATTAAACCCAACAGCTGACTGTCCTGGTTAAAAATACTGAAATGGAAGTTACTTCTAGAAACTATTAGAAGTTAAGAGAAGACTAGAAAAATTAGGGTATTGTTTGTATTGTATTGTTTTCCTTAAACAATTAATAACCAGTTTGAAAAATAAGAACTTGATTGATAATGAAAAAGCCATTTTATTAGAAAATGTGAGTAGTGTAAATAAGCAATTGTTACAAAAAATGCAATGTCTAAAAATAAAAAATACCCACTTTTCACAATTGAATAATTCAATACTCTGAGTAAACTTATAGAAAATTCAAATAAACTATTACTTTGTTCTCTTATCATTGATGAGATGTCAATTCGGCAGCACTTGGTATGGAATGGTAAAAGTTTCTACGGTTAGTCAATTTTGGGGTTGATTTAAATGATGATTCGAATGAATTAGCCAAAGAAGCTGTTGTTTTAATGATAGTTGCAATTAATGACACATGGAAGCTTCCACTTGGATATTTTTTGTCTAATGGTTTAAATGGTGAACAAAAATGTTCTATAGTTAAACATCACTAATCACTATTAATATCAGCAAATAAACAGTTTTAATTTAAGTATTTATTTAATATTAAGGTAGTTATAGATTAATTATGTTAATATTTTCATAACTAATAAAAATTTTTTATAATTACTAGTAAATTTTATTCACTTCCTTCCTTTGATACCAACCTATTATTTGTATCTAAGAAACATACAATTATTACCTATTATGTGGGAAAAATGTATTGTAAACATTATGTTACGCCACTGACCACATCGACTATGTGGCAAGTGGTAACAGTTTCACGACTCGGGTTACGCGTCCTCTCTCTTTCCTTGTCTAAGGTTGTTATTTTTCAAAGAGTCCATCCTGTAATTAGGGATTAACTAACCCAAACAGAATAGAAACCCTAGATAATATTGTCACAACAGGTAGCTGGTAGCGACCACCCTAATATTTTCGTGTTTTAAACAATTTAAAAAACCTCATTGGATTCTATGTAACAAAGTAATTCGTATTACAAACTAAATTTCTTATCTTGTTTTTGTTTCAAACTGTCATTAAGTATAATTTAAAATGATCGGTTCAATTAAAATGTACATTCCTTGCACTTTTTGCGAGATAAATCGCACAAAAGTGTTACTATTTTTAAAATGCCGACCTTTAATACACCAAATGTTCAATTTACGGCCAGCACTTTTGAAATCTTATCTCTATAACTTTTGCTTATGTTTATAACATTAGTTACAAAATGTTTTAGTTTCAATTCAACCTTCGACGCATATTCGATATTTAATTTTGACAGAAAGAATATATTTTTTATGGTACACACGTGTTAGTTTGAGTGTATTGATAATATTTATGGTGATTTTAAAAATGGTGGTTTTATGTTGTTCGCAGCCTTTGCCGAAACAACCTCCCCTGCAACATAACACTCTCCAGAGGCACATCCGAGCTCACAGGAACGTCAATATTCCGAGGTTTCATTTCCCTACGGGAAAACCGGCGGCTCCAGGACAGCTGGACATCATTAGGACCAAGGTACAGTAATCAAATGTGTTGTTTTGTTATCTGAAACGATTTTGAGAACTTCCGATTTGAAGCGGTTATTAATATTTCATTTTTTTGTGTGTAATCTGATTTTGCGATAGAGATTTTGTTGGTTTATTATAAAAATTAATTAAATATCTTATAGTAGACACTTCCAGCTGTCTAACGCTGCATTCGTTTCCCAACCTACCCCTCTGGGATGCCTTCTGCGCGCGCAGTCTCGTTATTTAATAGCCAGACCTCGTATTTATCAACTATTTAAAAAATTTAACATTTAACTCTTCTTGACCACATTTCACAACCAGAATCTCAGAATCATAACCAGAATAAGTGAGAATATTGGGATTGTTTGGGATTAAAATCCCTTTTCAAAACACTTTTATTTTTTATTTCCTTCTTTTAGGTAGTTTGTCAAAAATAATAAATAACATTCCATAAAAATATTTATTTTTGAATCTCCAACAATTAGTTTTATATTTATTTATAACGTATTGTAAAGGGTAATTAAAATCAAACAATTTAAAATTATATTCTTGTATACAGGGTGGTCTATTAATAAACTAGGCAAATGACTTGATTTTTTTTCAGATGGACATTTTTAGAACCGAAATAGTTAGTACTATACACTCCCATTTTTTTAAGTAAAACTCCCAGCCATCTCGGAGAAAACTAACTTCTTCCCAAAAAATTTAAATTTGTACATCTCTTTTTAAAAAACCGTAGCTTTATGGGATTTGAAGATAAAGCTGTCAAATTACCAATATACAAAGGACTGAAGATTTTTTTATACTCTTTTTGAAATTTTTCTTCTGTACATTCCAAAAACTTGAATCGAAGTTTTTCCAGTTCTCTCAAATGGGACACCCTGTATAAATATACATCATTAAATACTGGATTTTATCCACTTCTACTTTGCTATTTACTGTCATCACCTATTTTCCTTCATTTAAAAGTTATTTGAACAAAAAAAAAACATTTTTCGGTAAAACTCCAAGTAGGCTGAAATGTCAGAATTATTTTTGTTAACGAGAAAATCTTCCAACAGGTGGCGGGCGCTTTCGCAAAAATTGGCGAGAGAGCTTCCAGAGAACATTTTGGAACTCTTACTCAAGCTACACAGTTACCCTTATATTGGAAAACGCCCTTATATTTGGCTGCTTGCGCTGATAAGGGTAGCTGCACCATGGATCAATTTATGACATTTTGGCAAAGGTAAGACGTTTACATTTATTATTTTTCACACGATTTTGTAAGTACTGAAATAGCATATTGTGTCGCAAGGGCGGAAAGTCCGCGTGAGAGATATATAACTGCGCCAGCAGGCGTTTTAGAAAACATTGCTCGTACTAAATAATTTATACTGTTAGGTAATGATACAAAAAATGTCAAATCCATGGCACGTTTTTGATGATAGAATAAAAAAATGTTGTTGTTATGAATTTTCCGCTCTTTATTTAATAAACGATACTTTCCCGCCCTATTTTTAATGTTCATTTGATTGATTTTTCGATAAGGTATGCTAAAAAAAGTTTATTGACACTAGAACACTTAATATTTGAAATAAAAGATTATAGTTTGTTATATTTTGTATTTATTATTTGAGCTGGTTTAATTGAAGCCTTAAAATTGTGATATCGAAACCTTTTTACAATGTACACTTTAATAGTTTATCCAATTTTACTAAACCGTTAAGTGTCAATTGAGGTTACACAATGTTTATCTTTATTGGCAGTGTCATAAGGTTACTTTTAAAGATGATTTAATTATGCCTGCATTACGATATCGATTAAAGTATTTATTTTTTACTAATTCTTGTTTATTTATTAAAAAATTGTGTTTCTATTATCTTGATTATAAATTATCCTTGCAATTTTCTGATGTTAGTTGAATCTATCTTTTCTACTTCTTTCTTGTTTCCTTTTGTGATTAGATGTAACTAATTTCCACGCAAAATAAGTGGGAAATGCACTTTTCCTTGGTCCTTGATCAACTGTATAAGAATTCCTCAATATATCACCTGAAAGAGCAAAGTAGGTACCTCCTTGAAATGGGAAAAAGGAACTTATGATCTTAAAATGGTGGACAAATGGATTAAAAAGCTTATCAGGTTAGATAGAGGCTGAAGTTTCTAGAAAGGGCTGTTCTCACTCCTTATCAAATTAAGAATAAGCTCTCCAGAAAGCTAATTTGTTTCGCTAGAAGTATCAGAATCATTATTTCACTACATTCCAATAGACTAAAATGTCTACAAACTTTCAAAACTGTGTGAAAAATAAAACAGCTTTCTCGATTTATAAAAGATCGCATTAAAAGGTTTAGAAATGAGAACCAAATCAGTTTTCTTTTTCTTTTGTGTTTCCTTAATTGGTGAACATAAGTAATGATATTTTATTCGCATATTACCTCTTGCACAACGTTTAAGGGCAACAAAGGTCCGTTATTCTTCCTTTCTTCTTCAAAATATTTAACTAAGGAAGCCACAAGTTGTTTGCATCGACTATTTAGCTGTTTGGACATTTTGATAATCAAAAAATAAAATGCTTTGTTGTTTTATTATTAACAGTTTGTATTAAAAATGTTTTTTACAAGATAACCTCAAAAATCGTAGACAGTACGAATACAAAAGTCACAGAACACTGACAAATGACAACATGATGACAGACAATATTTCTGGCACTGACTAATGTTCCGTCATTAATTGGTAGTCCCTTTATGAATATTTTAACACAAAATTTTACAACGAGGGTCGTCTAAATCCAAAAAAGCCATATTGTAAATACATTATTTTGTTACAAAAGTTTTTTTATTGATAGATTTCTTTTTATAAGTGATTGTTTAACAAACTTAAGTAACGTACACTTTTCTATAGAAACGTAGCCACACTTACGATCTTTGTGACATGCAAGCAACTTTATTTGGCTTTTACTATATACACATTTATATATCAACAAAACAATTTATTTATGTCGGTCTTAGCACACTTTTATGTATTGTAGACGTAAATAAATAACAAAATACATCGCATTCTGTCCGCTGATTTACATAACAAGTTTGCCGAAGCATATCGACATAATTTTTTGCTCCTTTTATTGTGTTTACAGATGACATCATTATTAAAAAAAAATCTGCACATCGAATTCATTTGGTTAATTATAGAAACATATCTTCTTTTTGTACGAGTATTTTATTTAATGAACGTGTTGATTTTGTTTTGTAATATTGGTAATTAAAAATACTTGGTTCTTATATATAAAAACAGAAAAATAAACAAAGCTGTTTTTATTAATTGTTTTTATACTAAAACCACTTTTATTTTCTTTCACAAAAAATACAGTAGTATACTTCTAAGTTTTCTAAATCTGTTTTATAATCTGCAAATGCTGAATTTGTCGTGTAATATCTTTAGATGGTTAAATATCTCTTTGTATAAAGATCATTTGTATTAAAAAATGAGAGTTTGGGTTGATCAAATGATTTTTTTTAATAAATTAAATTAATTTCCTTGAAATGTACCACAAATTTCACATTCATCAATTACTGAAGGCTATGAAGGTCTCTGCAGCCTTTGTAATCTTGGAATTTAGCAGAGGAGCCTTGGATTATTTTTTAATACTTTTGTCCTAAATCTTCCTGCAATTCTTTTTCCTTTTAAAAGTGTTACTGATAAATGTAGTGTGTGGCACTAAATCTTATATATTTATTTAATTATTAACTTTTTGTTAGCAATTCTTTCTTATTTCACTTCTTTGAATGACTTCATTGTCTAATAATTTTGATTTTTTAAACATTATCTTTTGTATTGAGCTTAGTAGGTTTTGATTTTTCCACATTAATCTTTACGAAGCACGAATTTTTTCAACTTTTCGTCCATCTCTTCCTCAGATTCCGTCAGGCACTTCGCTGATATAAATTGTAAATAGCAGAGGGTCAAGGACGAAGCCTTGTGGCACTCCATATTCAACTTGTCCTGTAAATAAAAATCTCCTAATCTAACTTGTAAACTATCCGCGAAAAAATCATTAATCCAGCCAAGCTAGATTGTGTAAAAGTCAGTGTTTAGTTACAAGGTCGAAAGCTTTTGAGGAATCCACATAAACAACGGGCTACAGACTGTCCTCTGTTAAAGGGTGATGTCCACTCATTAACACAGTATCCACAGTGATGGCCTCCTCATTCGACGAAAATCTCTGTTCTCCGAGAGCAACTTTTTGCTTAGAGAACAAAAAAAAGTCGCTTGGGGTTAGATCTGGTGAGTAAGGAGGGTGGTCAAGCAGTTCAAACCGTAATTCATGGATTTTCGCCATGGCAACCGCTAAGGCGCAGTGTTTTGGTGAAACAAAATTCTTTTTTTCTGCAAATGTGGCCGTTTTTCCGCAATTTCTGCCTTCAGCTTGTCAAGTATGCTCCTATAATGGTTTTTCCTTTTTGAAGATAATCGATTAAGATAACTCCATGACTATCCCAGAAAACAGTTGCCATCACTTTCCCAGCCGAAGGAACAACCTTTGCTTTTTTTGGAGCCGATTCCCCCTTCGCAGTCCATTGTTTTGACTGTGTTTTTGTTTCTGGAGTATAATGGTGTGTCCAAGTTTCATCTACAGTAATTAATCGGCGCCAAAACTCTGATTTATTGCGCCTAAACTGCGCCAACAGAGAGTTGGAAATGTTCATTCGAACACGTTTTTGGTCCAAAGTGAGCAAACGCGGCACCCAACGCGCGGACAGCTTTCTCATGCCTAAATCTTGATTCAATATGTGACAAACACATTCTTTGGACATGTTTAAAGCCTCTGCTATCTCTCTAATTTTAATTCGACGGTTGTCTAGCACCATTTGGTGAACTTGAGCGATATTATCGTCAGTAGTTCCAGTCTAAAGAACATTACTATGTATAAATTCTACTATACCAGCGATGTTTTCTAAAACGCCTGCTGGCGCATTAGTATGCGCGCTTGCCTGTCCAGCAGACGGTATTTGCTGCCCTCGTTACTATTGTTTAACAAATCAACAGCAACATTAACTATTCAATGAGTAGTTCCAGTTTAAAGAACATTACTATGTATAAATTCTACTATACCAGCGATGTTTTCTAAAACGCCTGATGGCCGCTACCAGTGATGTTTTCTAAAACAAATATTTAATGACAGCTCGATACTCGATTTTTTCCATTTTCACATCGACTCACTCAAATGATTGTCAAACAACAACTGCGCGTCCAAAATTGCTGAAATTTTAGTGGATACCTTTCAAAGCATGCGCAAACACATTCCCCTTTTGTTTACAAGTGCTACCATCTTCATGTTGAGGTCGGAAACTTTTCAGACAATCCTCCTTTTGTTGAAAAAGTTTGTACATATAAATAACTCAAATATAAATGATGGATCAATGAATGGTACATTTTTTTTTTCAGTATGACAACCCAATGTCACGACGCTGCCAGTCGGTTCATATATATCCTCACTAGGGGTCGTCGTACTTGGCTGGCACCTGAAGATTTTATACCGTTGGTCCAGGATGTGGTAGAAACTCATCCAGGCCTCACCTTCCTCAAAGAAGCAACTGAATTTCATTCAAGATATGTGCATACAGTTATAGCCAGAATTTACTATTGTGTCAATAGGTAAATGTTTTGAGCCGTGCATTTTTCATGGTTAATAAAATTATAGTTTCTTATCGTGTTTCTAACCTAGCTCTATTTACCAAGTGTCTAACGGTTTAAGGTCATGGTCGGGGAAAATAACCACGTCAGAACTAAGGAGATCCAACCTGCTCAACATTATCCAGCTGCTGGAAGACGAAGAAGACATCAACCAAATCACGCAGTACTTCAGTTATGAGCATTTTTATGTGATTTATTGCAAATTTTGGGAATTGGACAGAGATCACGATTTGTTCATCGATAAAAGTGATCTTACGAGACACAACGACCACGGTTAGTAAAGTATCCTTCAAAAGCACATTCCGTATTTTCAATTTATATATTTCAGCCCTGTCCTCTAGAATAATAGATCGCATATTCTCGGGATGCGTTACCAGAGGCAACAAGAAACACCAAGACGAGAGGATGTCTTACACCGACTTCGTGTGGTTCCTTCTCAGCGAAGAAGACAAGCTCCATCCGACCGCCATAGAATACTGGTTCAGATGTATGGACATCGATGGAGACGGTTATCTATCCATGTACGAGTTGGAATATTTTTACGATGAACAGATGCATAGAATGGAATCGATCGGAATTGAAACTTTGCCCTTTCAAGTAAGTCTTGTCTATATTATTTGGTGCCGTTGTGTGGTGTGGTGTAAACACCCCGTATATTTCGTATATTTGATTAAATTGTTTATTAGAAATATCGATGGCCTAGACCACCTTAATTTGTTTATCGTTCAATGTTACATCGTATCTGTGATAAACTAAAGATAGAAATAAATACACAGCAATGCATAGACGACTAGTTCAATGTATGATATTCATGATCAAGTTCGCTATGTTGCTGATACAGCATTAATATAATTTATTTATAGTTTATAGTTTAATGGCTGTAGTGTAAAAGTGTTATTCCATACAACTCCCAATATTAAATATTACAGTTGGAGTATCTTTTCCTTGTTACAGGACTGTCTTTGTCAAATGTTGGATATGGTTAAACCGAAGATCCCAGGCAAAATTACCTTAGCTGATCTAAAGAAATGTAAAATGACTAACATATTTTTTGATACTTTCTTTAATTTGGAGAAATATTTGGACCACGAACAGAGGGATCCGTTCGCCACTCAAAGAGACCACGATGCCGATGGCCAAGAAGTAAGTAGACTTTTTATTGATTGTTACACAGGTTCTTTTATACCACCTCTTTTTAAATCTAATCTTTTCTTGCTTATATTTTTGATCTCTAGCTGCTTTAGTGGAATCTCCTCTTTTTCTTCAATTTCCTCAGATATATTCTCTCTTGACTTTCTTTGGGTTTTTTTGTATTTCTTTATATTTTTGAAAAGCTTAATTCTTTAATTGGTTTCAGATTTCTAGCAATTTTATTGATTCTTAAATCGTTAAAACCAATTTTAGTTAAATTAGTTTATTGTTTCTGGATTTTTAATGATGTGGCTTAATTTTTGGTAGAATGACTGATTTTCCTTTTCCTTGTATGTTATTTGAAAATGTTCCTGTTCCTATCTTGATTTGGATATTTTCTAGAAATCAGAGCGTAGATGCGAATCCTACTGACTGCGCCAATTAAAGATTCTGTAGTAAGATTTAAATTAAAGAAAAAAATTTGTACATCAACTAGAGGCTTACAATTCTTAGAGTGTTTAAAAGTTCAAAAGCAACATGTAGATTGAAACGCAAAACTAAGTAATAGTATATTGTGCAACAAGGTGGAAAAGTTACAGTTTTCTTACGAGTGTGAAAAGTGCTGACGTCACATGACAGTTGACAGTTACTGTATCAAAAAAATAAATTTTATTAAATATTTTTATTTTGCAAAAGTATTGGGTAAATTCTAGATTATTTCCCCCTAACGGATTTCGATAATTTTTTTGCACAGCGTATGTATGGGTGGGGAAATGATGAAAAACCCGCTAATTTTTCCGCTGAAACGTTTTTCACTACATATTTTTTCTTTTTAAATAATTATTTTTAGTAGATGACATACATGTTTTTTAATTTTTCCGAAAAAATCGGCCTTTCCGCGCAGAAATTTTGATATCATTCCATTAAAAATACCTCAAAAAGGCCCTATGCAAAAAATTGTCGCAATTCATTAAGGGATAACATTCTAGAATTTTGCCCAAAACGTCTTAAAAAACAGATCTCCATTTTTGACCTAAAAATCTTCTAGTGGTACTTTATAGATGTTGCATTGTCCATCTTACTATCCAAATACTTCAATCCATTAGATTTATTTAAAAATTCCATAAATAATCAACTAAAATTTATGTTTTTTTTTATATAGATGTCTGATTGGGATAGATACGCAGCTGAAGAATACGAACTCTTAGTAGCTGAAGAAGGAGGCAATGACCAACAGGATAGCTTGTAAGTTTACACTTTTAAATATTTTACATCCTCATAATTTATTCGTTAGAAATGTTATATAACTTAATGGATTAATGGTGAAAGGTTATAATTTTTCTCAATAGTTTGGTTATCTTTATATTTATAATTCAATAATTCTACTTACCATCGGTTGCGGTTATACATTTTAATAATATTTGGTTGTGTTTAGGGAATACGATTGTGGTTTTGATAGGGTAAGGATAGCATGAATCAACTATTGTAAATATCAGGGAAGAGTTTCTAGAAAGACATCTGTCATTTTCTTACTTTATATTATCAAAAACCAGTTTTTTATAAAAAAAAGGTAAATCCAGTAGTTATGAAAGGAAATAATTAAACTACTAGTAAAATAAAATAAAATATTCCAGAAACTTTTCGTTGGACGTTTATTAACAGCGGGATATTAACATACTAATTTCTAATACTGATTTTGTTTTGATTGGAACTAATGTTTAACACTAACCATATTTTACTAAATAACAATTCCTTATAACAGCAGACATATTAAATATTAGACCAGATTGACAGCCTGATACACTGGAACCTTTGCAAATCTATTGTGCTGTCCTTTGTATTTTAAAGCCTCTAATCTAACCCTGCTAAATGATGCTTCAGATGAATCTCATCAGTTTTGATAGTGGCAATTTCATATAGCTTGCAGTTTATGGTTTTTCTCTTAAATCCTTGAAACCGCAGTCTTGCAAAGCTTCCACACTGACATTGGCCGTTCCCTCCTCTTCCAGACAGAACCTGCATAGATCTATTTATGTCTGGCCAGACTAGTAGTAGCCTACTGCACTTCCCCACCTTATTGCGCCAACACTTACAAGTCTTGAGTTAAACTGTAGCTCATGAGTTTTGATAGTGGCAATTTCATATAGCTTGCTTCTTCTGGTTTTTACTCGTAACTCCTTAAAACCACAGTTTTGCCAAGCTTTCAGTGACATAGGCCGTTCCCTCCTCTTCCAGACAGAACCTGCATAGATCTATTTATGTCTGGCTAGACTAGTGTTAGCCCATTGCACCTCCCCACCTTATTGAACCAACACTTACAAGTCTTGAGTTAAACTGTAGCTCATGAGTTTTGATAATGACAATTTCATATAGCTTGCTTCTTCTGGTTTTTACTCTTAACTCCTTAAAACCACAGTTTTGCCAAGCTTTCAGTGACATGGGCCGTTCCCTCTTCTTCCAGACAGAAACTGCATAGATCCATTTATGTCTGGCCAGACTAGTGTTAGCCCATTGCACCTCCCCACCTTATTGAACCAACACTTACAAGTCTTGAGTTAAACTGTAGCTCATGAGTTTTGATAGTGGCAATTTCATATAGCTTGCTTCTTCTGGTTTTTACTCTTAACTCCTTAAAACCACAGTTTTGCCAAGCTTTCAGTGACATGGGCCGTTCCCTCTTCTTCCAGACAGAACCTGCATAGATCCATTTATGTCTGGCCAGACTAGTGTTAGCCCATTGCACCTCCCCACCTTATTGAACCAACACTTACAAGTCTTGAGTTAAACTGTAGCTCATGAGTTTTGATAGTGGCAATTTCATATAGCTTGCTTCTTCTGGTTTTTACTCTTAACTCCTTAAAACCACAGTTTTGCCAAGCTTTCAGTGACATGGGCCGTTCCCTCCTCTTCCAGACAGAACCTGCATAGATCTATTTATGTCTGGCCAGACTAGTGTTAGCCCATTGCACCTCCCCACCTTATTGAACCAACACTTACAAGTCTTGAGTTAAACTGTAGCTCATGAGTTTTGATAGTGGCAATTTCATTTAGCTTGTTTCTTCTGGTTTGTTCTCTTAACTCCTTAAAACCACAGTTTTGCCAAGCTTTCAGTGACATGGGCCGTTCCCTCCTCTTCCAGACAGAACCTGCATAGATCCATTTATGTCTGGCCAGACTAGTGTTAGCCCATTGCACCTCCTCACCTTATTGAACCAACACTTACAAGTCTTGAGTTAAACTGTAGCTCATGAGTTTTGATAGTGGCAATTTCATATAGCTTGCTTCTTCTGGTTTGTTCTCTTAACTCCTTGAAACCACAGTCTTGCCAAGTTGTCACAGTGACATGGACCGTTCCTTCTTCTTCCAGACACAACCTGCATAGATCCATTTATGTCTGGCCAGACTAGTGTTAGCCTACGACATGTTCCCACTTTATTGAGCCGGCACAGACATTGTAGTTGCCTAGATATATCTGGACTTCTATCCTTGGTTTTGTGCCTTTGTACCAACCCAGTATCAACACAGATTTTGGAGCTATCCATGTACCAAAGAGAGTTTGCTGCTCCTAGAAGCAAACCGTTCTCCCAGTTCTCCTTTTTGGTATCTTTACTTGAAAACTTTTATCAAAGTTGTACTTCGGTTTATGGACAGCCCTCGAACACACTCTGTTTTTTCCTGATATAACTTTTCCTTCAGTTTATTGGTGTCTGACTACATTAGTCTATGTACTATCGTCAACGAAAGTAGCCTAACATGGCTAGGGCCAATTTATGTTGAAACTATAAATTCCATGTTACCGCCCACATCTTGTAGATTGTAGATTGCAGAAGGGGTCGATTGGCCCAGTTGACCTTACTACACTGCGACCTATAAGATCTTTTGTGTACCCTACATCTATATTTTAGTCCAAAAGGTCTAGGCTTCTAAGAAAGTCCATTATCCGTTTTGGAGCTAGGTTTGTAATCTGATCAGGATCAAGGAATACCTGTTCCAGATATTTATGGCGTTGCCGAACAATTACTCTGCAATTGCAGATAATATGTTCTGACGTCTCATCTGCCTCATCGCAGAATCTGCATGTCCCACTGTCCAATATGCCCATTTTGCAGATATGGTATCTGAGTGAGCAGTGTCCAGTGAGAATTCCTGTGATTACTCTGAGATCAGATTTCTGAAGCTCTAAGAGTAATTTCGCGTAGCGGGCAGAGGGTCGTAATAACCTTTTTGCCTGTCTTTGGCCTGGAACATTTTTCCAGTAGGCTGCACTGAGTTCCTTTTCATATTTTCGAACTTCTTCCATTATGCGGCTTTTTGATATGCCACAAAGTGGTTCAGGTCAGGGCCCACATCTTGTAACAATATTAGTTCACAAAAGGTGGGGCGCCAATTTGTAACCTTTACAGTCCCAAAACGGCAGGGAGCCAATTTGTAACTACAAAACTCTCCAAAAGAGATCCCGGTTAAGAGACCCTCTTGAGGTTGTGGTAATAAGGGCGCCACTATCTTTTGAACGCTATCGATTAAGCAAACAAACTACACAAAACTAAGGCGAGAAAGATAGAAATATCTTGTAATTAATTTAATTGAACAACAAATAAAGAAGCTACTTGAAACAAAAGACCGACCACGCTACACCCTTAAGACTTGTTTCTGTGCTGTCTAGGAGGGCGGCTTCAGCTTCTTCGTAGTGAATTGGGGATGAAAGTTTCTGGATGTCGATTTATTGGTTCTGGCAGCTTGATATGTAGTGGTTTTCTTGTCGACTAAGAAGTGGTTTGGATGACCATCTTCACAAAGGGACCTTCCAAAAGATGCTTTCTACTTAGCGGTAACTGGGCTCTAAATTAGCAGTAGCTTAGCGGTAACCTAGCGATAACTTGACTCCAACTTAGCGGGTTGTATCTTTCAACAACCAAAAAGGAAATTCACACTGGAACGTTTTTCTTCCGACTCTTCAGTCGGCCTGTTAGATCAGAAAAGGGGATAGAATTGTCTTACGAGTCGATAAATAGTCTTGCTCAAAACGGAAATCGTGTTTGTGTCATTTGTCAGAAGAAATGCGTTCGTTATTCAATTGCAAGCGAGGGACGCGTTCTTTGATTGGCCTCGTTCAAACAGATAAATAGTTAGCTTCTCTATAAGGGGGGTCTCGTGTACAGTAGCATTAACAGTGAATCGGGGTCGGTTTTAACTATAATAATATCATGTCATCTTCCGGTTAAATATTATACCTAGGTATTTAGGTTGGGTTTGTGAGTGGGACTATAACTACCTAGGTATTTAGTCTGATTCCTGAACGTTGGTGGCTTTTCTGGTGAACAACCACAGCTGTTTTTTGAGTTTTTAAGGATACTTACCCATATTAATTATTATAAATTCGTTTTTGGTAAATGACTTTCAGCATCTGAAATCTTGTCAAATATAGAACCGTATGTGCTTATTTTGCTAACAATAAATGTTCTGGTGAAATATTTTAAAGGCAATTGTGTTGCAAAATATTGAAGTATGGTAATGAATCGCGTTTTCTCTTCTCTTTTAACCATACTTTAAATATTTTGCTTCAGAAGTGTTAAATTTGCATCAAAATAATTGCCGAGCTTCTACTAACAGCGAACCCAATCATTTTTTATGTTTTTACGAACGATTTTTTATAGCTCATTCGATGAAGGTAACGAAGATGATCTTCTTTCTCACCATCTAGATAAGGTTTTGGACGGCGATGATGATGATGATGACGATGACGACGAAGAACCTGCTGAGTTATCCGAAGACAGCGACTGTAGTATTTAGCACAATTGGACTCACGTCTAAATCATTTAACTAGTCTTTCCACACACTGGAGACATTTAATGAGAATGAGAATCGATAACAAGTTTAATATTTAAATAATCGATTTTATGAACAACGAAATAATGTGGCGGTAACTATTTTTAAATCTAACGAAATTGAGGTAAAATTTAATAATTTATTTTCAAATTAAATGTCTCTTGAATGTCATACAGCTTGTTTAAAAATGCTTATGGTTTTATGTAGTAACCAGTGAAGTGCTGTTATAATTCTAAAAAATTGAAGTAGAATAGTTTTGTAATGATTAAACCTAGCACAAAAATTAATTAGAGGAATTGCGACTGCCTAAGTATACTTGAATAATAAATACACTGACGTAAGATTTTTTTTATGTCATTTTACGGGTCATTCCACAAAAATAGGGTCTACTTTTGATGTTGTTTTGTTCAAAAACTTCTTTACATGCTTTTTGGTACTTGAGTGCTCAAAATTTTCAAATTTCTAAATATTTCATACCAATTTGTACTCTTAACTTATAATATTCATTGATAATCTCGTTTTGACCACTTTTCAGACGTTTCCTCACCACCTTAAACTATTTTTGAACTGAAAAAATAATTTTTCTCATTACTTGGTCCAACTCACAAAATCTATTGAAAAAGGTTATTAAAACAGATGGTGGGCTCAAGTTGGATCAATTATTTAGAACGAAAACTCTAAAGAAACATTTTATCTTCTTCTCTTTTTGTCATAGACATCATTTCTGTTGAATATATTGTTAAGGTCCTTATTTATGGTTATTTTTTTTGTTTAATATTCTACTTTTTATCAAATTCTTGTTTGGTACTTATCCTATCTATAAATTGGGATCATGGAAAATTCTTCTTTTCAGCAATTTTTGTTGGATCTATTTTTTTTTTAATAATGTCCTTCCACTTTTAGCAACTTGAACACAGTCCTTTTTGAAAAGAAAATGTGAAAACTAATTCATTTATTTATTTATCTTCTTCACTTTTTGTCATAGACATCATTTCTGTTGAATATATTGTTAAGGTCCTTATTTATGGTTATTTTTTTTTGTTAAATATTTTACTTTTTATCAAATTCTTGTTTGGTACTATATATCCTATCTATAAATTGGGAACATGGAAAATTCTTCTCTTCAGCAATTTTGATGGATCTATTTTTTTTAATAATGTCCTCCCACTTTTAACAACTTGAACACAGTCCTTTTTGAAAAGAAAATGTGAAAACTAATTCATTTATTTATTTATCTTCTTCACTTTTTGTCATAGACATCATTTCTGTTGAATATATTGTTAAGGTCCTTATTTATGGTTATTTTTTTTGTTAAATATTTTACTTTTTATCAAATTCTTGTTTGGTACTATATATCCTATCTATAAATTGGGAACATGGAAAATTCTTCTCTTCAGCAATTTTGATGGATCTATTTTTTTTAATAATGTCCTCCCACTTTTAACAACTTGAACACAGTCCTTTTTGAAAAGAAAATGTGGAAACTAATTCATTTATTTATTTATCTTCTTCACTTTTTGTCATAGACATTATTTCTGTTGAATATATTGTTAATGTCCTTATTTATGGTTATTTTTTTTGTTAAATATTTTACTTTTTATCAAATTCTTGTTTGGTACTATATATTCTATCTATAAATTGGGAACATGGAAAATTCTTCTCTTCAGCAATTTTGATGGATCTATTTTTTTTAATAATGTCCTTCCACTTTTAACAACTTAAACACAGTCCTTTTTGAAAAGAAAATGTGAAAACTAATTCATTTATTTATTTATCTTCTTCACTTTTTGTCATAGACATCATTTCTGTTGAATATATTGTTAAGGTCCTTATTTATGGTTATTTTTTTTTGTTAAATATTTTACTTTTTATCAAATTCTTGTTTGGTACTATATATCCTATCTATAAATTGGGAACATGGAAAATTCTTCTCTTCAGCAATTTTGATGGATCTATTTTTTTTAATAATGTCCTCCCACTTTTAACAACTTGAACACAGTCCTTTTTGAAAAGAAAATGTGAAAACGAATTCATTTATTTATTTATCTTCTTTACTTTTTGTCATAGACATCATTTCTGTTGAATATATCGTTAAGGTCCTTATTTATGGTTATTTTTTTTGTTTAATATTTTACTTTTTATCAAATTCTTGTTTGGTACTATATTTTTTCTTCGATCTCCGTTATTTAAAAATTTTGGAACGAAATATTACTGTGGAATGACCCTTTACAAGCTTCCTTGAATAATTATCCAAACGTTGAATTTTTTTTCATCGATCCTACTTGTTTGTGATAAAAGATTGTTTAAGATGGATATGAAGAGTTTGAAACCGAATTAAAGATTCCCCTTAAGAGGAAGTCGAAGAGAAAAAGCCGGAACCCGCAAAGGAGTTGGAGCCAATAATAAGAGGTCAGACAAAATTTGTTATTTTATTTATTGAAAATCTCACTTCGGTGTTGTTTGTTTGTTTAAACAATGAAAAGTGGAATTAAACTCGGCGACTCGAATCACTTTAATCTCTGCTACATGTGATTTTTATATAAAATATTCGAAGCAAAACAAAGTATTTTGTACGTAAAAAATGAATTTGTTGTTTTAGTATTAGTGTAGAAACACACAAGTGAATGTTGTTTGTTAACAAAAAAAAAACATTATTAGTCCAATATATTTGATTTTACGTAAGACTTTTTTTTTCTAATTTTACGAATTATGAATTATCCTAAGACTAATTGTTAGAATATGTTGAATCTCGGTTACATGGTACTCATAATAATTGTTAATTAATGGATGCTGGTTTTGATTGTGTTGCTGGAATCGAACACTCCCATCTTAAACGTTTTACATACACCCTAAACCATTGATTGTACTAACCCTTAATTTTTGGAAGTCCTTCTTATTAAGGATAATAGAAAACTGTTCGTTTTAACAAAATTTCCAATATTTATTTAAAAAAATTGCTTTTTTAACCTCGATGACGGCCGTTTCGCAGATTAGCATCGTCAGATTGACATTTCAATGTCATTTGTCATTTAAATGTCATTTGTCAAATGCCATTTGTCATTTAAATGTCAATCTGACGATGCTAATCAGCGAAACGGCCGGCATTGAGGTTAAAAAAGCAATTTTTTTAAATAAATATTGGAAAATTTGTTAAAACGAACAGTTTTCTATTATTCCCTAAACCGTTGTTATTATAAAAGGATTTTCGCCGATTTTACTTCACCACTATACCTACTTTTTTCTGTCTCTTATTTTTCCTCCCATTTTGTAATTCCTTAGTCAATTATTTCGATTTGGGTTATCTGCGTCTCCTAATACTCTTAATAGCAAAGCTTTTGCTACTACTTCTGATCCTTGCCTCCAATACATTTGATCCTTTGCGCATTTTAATTTCTTTCCTGTATCTTCTCCATTTAGTTCTAAGTTTTCTTTATGCATTTTTTCATCCTATATTCATTATTTTAAATAATTCCTGTTAGCTAATAGACTAACGTTTGATTCATTAAGTTGCCAAATTATTTATAATTTTCGAAAAATTAAATCCTAAAGTATTTGTTTTTAAAGTTTAAAACGCTCTGTTCGCATTTTAAAAATTGGCAACAGCGCATCAACGACGAAGGTGGTTGGACATCCCCTAAACGTTTTTCTCTTGGTTTTAATTTTTGAGCTCTGTTTGTAATTTATATAATTAAATAAATTAAAACACCAACCAACCAATAACATCTTCATTTTCTTCTGTTTAATTTTTGGCGCAATCCGGCCAAGTTTCTTGACTTAGTGGGAGACCGTTTGATATTAATCAAAGCAGTGAAATATTAAATTTAACAAGATTGTTTATATTTTAATAAAAATTCAATATTGGTAAGCTCATGAGGTGATTTTATAGTTTTGATTCATAAATGCAAAAATTTCATAAATAAATGCGCTGTTGTCGCTTTTAAAAATTTCAACACAATGCTTTTTGAAAAGAAAATGTGAAAACTAATTCATTTATTTATTTATCTTCTTTACTTTTTGTCATAGTCATCATTTCTGTTGAATATATTGTTAAGGTCCTTATTTATGGTTATTTTTTTGTTTAATATTTTACTTTTTATCAAATTCTTGTTTGGTACTTTATTTTTTCTTCGACCTCCGTTTTTCTTTTTCCTTTATCATCAGTACACTTCAATTTTTTACATTTTCATAGTTCTTTGTCCTGTTTTTCAATGTCTCATTATTTTTACCAAACACCGGTATCAGTATTGCCAAATAAGTTTTAGATTTAACATAATAACCTCAATTTTCTTTTCATTATCTTTTAGTCCCTTATTCCTTCACTGTTTTTAAATTTCTTTTGATATATTTTAAGGCTTTCATCATTTAATTTGTTTTTAAAAAATCAAAGGCTTATTCAAAGTCTAAAAATAATAATTATACTTTAAGTTGATATTTAGGTGCCTTATCTTTGATTTTTTTAATGGGATTTATGTTTAATATAATTTTTTTGATATAAATCTTTTATATTACTCATATTTAATTATTTAAGTACGAGCCGAAACTTGAGATTGTGCTTGTGCTTATTAAGCACCCCAAATACAATAAATAAGTTTTATAGGTAAACATTTTTTATCTGCAATTAATTTTAACTTTGAATCACTCCCGCTTATTGTTGCTATTATCAATATTTATTTGTTAAAATAATTATATTTTTTAAGGTGATCTCAGTCTAGTCGAAATAAATGTTAAAACTAACATTTTTGATATTTAAATCTGTTTAATTTTAATTGGCTCAAAATAAAAATGTTTGATTAAAAGACAATGTAAAACTTTTTGGTTGGTGTGTTCGATTTTTCTAATTAAAAAAAAAATTTTTGTACGCAGTGTTCCAAAAAAATAATAGCCAAATCAAAAAAAAGATCCTAGATGTTAAGTTTTATACCATTTTTAAAAAATTATAAGGTTTTTTAAACTTTTGAAACTATACAATATTCCTGCCAGCTTTTAAATTGAGTGTTATTTTTAATTTTTACATTTATCGATTAAGTAAAAATGTAGTTGCTAGTTTAGAAGATTTATTAACTTTCCCAAAATTTGTTTTTTTAAATAAAAATTAGTCTCTTTAATTGTAAATACGATTTGGCTTAAGGAAATAAGTTCATATCGTGCCCACCTCGTTTTTCCTTTTGCTTTTTTTTGGGACATTCCGTATAACAGCGATCTAATAGCTTTAGTATAAATGATATTAAATTAAATATTAATATGTTTGTATTTTTGTTTGGTGATTTTTTTTTCACCATTTTTATGTGCAGCTAATTGTTGGATTTTGTATAATATAGTTTATTTTAACGATACTGTTTAACTTTTTTAATAGTATGATTTTTACTAGTCATTTTTATTATTATATATTATTATTATTAATAATATTTCATATTTGTATTTATCGAAAATTGCGTAAACGTTGTATAAAAGTTGTTTTATTATTGTAGATGAACTTAATATATATTGGTTTTCTCTTATTTCTGTGTCTATTATTTTCTCTTTTCCAATTCCAACCCTACTTAAATCATATTTACAAGACGAAATTAAACAATTATTTTGTCTTTTCTTAATTTTTAGTCTATCTATTTTTTACATGCGGAAGTTTTCTTAGCGAAAGCTCTTGTTTACTAAAATTCGATGATTTTCCTTGAAATAAACTTTTTTATAGAAACTTGCAAGTAAATTTATATATAAAATCATTATTTCCTTTATGTATAAATTAAAACGCGATTTTTAGCCAAACATCAACAAAACTAAAAAAAAAAGTATCAAGTTACAATTATAAGGCGTCATTTCTAATACGCAAGTTAAAAAAAGTTGCATTGAAGTTTTTTGTATTGTGCATTTTTTTTGTAGAGTTTTTGACAGTACAGTGCTATATAGAGACATTATTATCGTTAAGGAATAGTTAGAGTTATATTTAAAGAAGTTTTATTTTGTTCTAAGGTGAGAAAAGATTTAAATAATATTACTTAACCTCAAAATCAAACTTTTTCATACAAAACCAAATAAAACTTCTTTAAATACCATTCGAAATATTCCTTAAGGATAATAATGTGTCTATAATTTTGTAGTGGCAAAACTGAATAGATTACTGGAATCATCTATTGGGGAAAAGTTGGCCGAAAGGACATTATTTAACTAAAATATGCGAGTACTACGAGGCTGCATCAAAAAGTTGGCAGATGACGAAAGGGACATTATTTAACAAAAATGTGATACGAGGGTAATTAAAAAAATTTGGTAGATGGCAAACGAATGCTATTTAATGTACGAGGGTACATTAAATTGTTGAAAGATGGCTCAATGACATTATTTATAGTGTGTTCCCTTTTGGATAAATCAGAATTTAGTAAATTTTTGACGTTTGGCCGTGGTAAATATTTATTTATGTTTTATTTCGGAACTGATTTTGGTAAATTCTTGACAGTGACAAGTATGACATATGTATGACATCCATTCGTAACCTAAAATTAGGTGTTTGAGAAAGTCGTGCTGGAAATGAATGATCAACAAGCTGCAGCGGCTTTTTTTGAATTTTTATTTGATTCACTAAAAATGCAAAAAATATTTATTTTCAATTTCATGTTCTTACAACAACAAAATATCATAGGAGTATGAAAAAGCAAAAACATTTCATATACTTACTTCGGATATGTCCATCTCAATCCTCAAAAACTCTTTGATAAGAAACGGAGAAATTATAGGTTATATGTGATCTGTCAATGTTGCTGTCAATTTCTAAATTTACCACGATTTACTGCTCGAAATAGGTCGGTAAATAGATTTACTAATAAGTAAATTTCTGAGCGTTCCGTTTTTATGGTAATTTTCAAATGTGTAAATTTTTCGACATTTACCATCAATTCGGAACGGTTTATTAGTAAATTTTACAAAATTTACTCAAAACGGAACACAACTTTAACAAAAATATACAGGGTGTTTCAAAAAAAGGTAACACCGTCTCTAGGATAGGTAAAAAACTGAAAAATAATTGGGGTTTGCTTAGTAAAATTTTTTTCTAACGCTATCCGTTTTCAAGATAAAGGGCGTTGAAGAAAATAAAAAATTACACATTTCTTACGATTTTGCCGAAACTACTGGCACCATTGCAATGAAATTTTATACGAATATGTTTTGGAAGCTGATATATCCCATGAATTTGTTTTTATAACTAACTCTCATAGAGGGCGCTAGTTACACGATTCATACAACGTATTATTCAACATAACTTTTTTAGGGTAGAATTATTAGTCAAAACTCCAAGTGAACATAAACATCGTTTAATTCTACACCAAAAAGGTATTCTTGGTAAAACTCGATATTATGTACCGTTTTCGGAATATTTTGATTTGAAAATTATGAAGTAATAACCGCTCCTAGTATAAACTAATGATAAATTTATTAATTAAAAAAACTTACAATAAGAAAATTAAAATAAAGACAAAAAACATAACATAAAATTCAATTAGAGTAAATGTTCAAAATGTCCTCCGTTTTCACGAATACACAAGTCTATCCTTTTTTCTAAAGAATCCATTAATCTTCTTAACGGTTGGGGATCATCTATGATGTCATTAAAGTGACGTTTAATTCTGTCTATTAATTCTTGACGAGAATTTACTTCTGTAGCATAGACTTTTTCCTTAATATACGACCAGACTGTGTAGTCCAAAGGATTAAAATCGCATGACCGAGGAGGCCAATGAATCGGAGCTTCTGCACCTCTACCAATCCATCGATTCCGAAAATTATTACTCAACCAATTACGACACCTTCTATCAAAGTGCGGTGGAGCTTTATCATGCATAAAAAATAATGATGTTCGCTCATTTATGGATAAATCTTCTAATATCTCAAATAAGTGATTATTTAGAAAATCAAGGTACATATCACCACTTAAATTTCCAGGTAGAATATGATAACCTATGAATCTGTTACCTAAAGTTGCTGCCCAAACATTAACTTTAAATGAGTGTTGGTAATGTGATACCCTTTTGGCTTGTGGATTCTCATCACACCAGTAGTGTGCGTTATGGGAGTTAAACATACCTTGTCGCGTAAAGGTGGCCTCGTCCGTAAAAAGAATACATTTTAAAAAATTTGGATTAAGGGCTGTCCTTTCTCGCAATGTTTCACAAAAATCGACTCTAACCGGTAGATCGTCCGGCAAGAGTTCTTGAACTTGTCTGTAATAATAAGGATGTAGCTGCTGCTCTTTAAGTATCCGCCAAGTAGTTGAAGAAGATGTATTTGTTTGTCTTGCCATATTCCTTACACTTAATGTTCGATTTTGATCAACTAAATTTAAAATAATATTTTCTTTATTAATTGTTCTTGGTCTACCTGAATTTATTTTCTTTGGTCTTACATTCCCAGTTTCTCGACAACGTCGTTCAACTGCTCTAAATGTTTTTTTACTTGGTAAGTTTCTTCTAGGAAACTTTTGCTGCACTAGAGTTTCCTAAACACTCGCCTAAAGTTAATAACATGTCGGTGTATTCAACATTTGAGTACATTTTGTTTAACAATATCTAATTTTACAAATAACAAGGTTTCAAAACTCTATTTATTGTTAACTTATTGTCATAACAATCAATAAATGTCAATTTTACATGGCAAACTTAGAGAAAAGCGAACTTTATCATTAGTTTATACCAGGAGCGATTATTACTTTATAATTTTCAAATCAAAATATTCCGAAAACGGTACATAATATCGAGTTTTACCAAGAGTACCTTTTTGGTGTAGAATTAAACGATGTTTATGTTCACTTGGAGTTTTGACTAATAATTCTACCCTAAAAAAAGTTATGTTGAATAATACGTTGTATGAATCGTGTAACTAGCGTCCTCTATGAGAGTTAGTTATAAAAACAAATTCATGGGATATATCAGCTTCCGAAACATATTCGCATAAAATTTCATTGCAATGGTGCCAGTAGTTTCGTCAAAATCGTAAGAAATGTGTAATTTTTATTTTCTTCAACGCCCTTTATCTTGAAAACGGATGGCGTTAGAAAAAAATTTCACTAAGCCAACCCCAATTATTTTTCTGTTTTTTACCTATCCTAGAGACGGTGTTACCTTTTTTAAAACACCCTGTATATAATATACTATTGCTCAACAATTGTGGAAATCAGAAAACATTGATGTTGGGTCAAAGTTTGAAGTAAAAATAGTCAAATATGTTTAGCCATGTTAGGCAGTTAAAATCATATTTTAGAATGATCATCTTCAGAGGAAAGAGATATGCCATCAACTTCCAGAACTACAGAGCCAGGTGCAATAGGAGAACAACAGTTATTGTCAGGGCCTTCTACTTTAAAAATAACAGGTAGAATAAATTGAAATTTTGAGTAATTTTACTTTCCTTCAATACAAACATCTTTTAAGTATCAGTTTTTAAATTTTTAGATGATTTGTTTATTGAAAATGCAGCAACAGAAAATAGTCACCCATCATCAACATTGATACATCATTTGCATGGCTCAAAGAGAGACATAAATTTGGATTAAAAACAATCAGGGTCGAGCTACTTGTAAAATACAATTTTACATTTGGATGTACAGTACTACTTTTAAAATATGCTGATATGTTTGAAAATTTAGTGAAAAAGTGTATTTTCATTTTTCTTTTAAATATTTATTTTATATCGTTAACTGTTGTGAATTCTAACAATTTGTGTTTGCAGAACCTTATTTAATTTTCTTTTTCAGAAATAAGGTTATGCTACATAACAGTTTTTCTGAATTTATCTTATTCTTTTAAGACTGTAACTCCCTTCGGAATAATTTTGTCGTTTAGAAAGTATTTTATTCTTAATCAAATTAGTTAACGATATATGATTAATCAACTAGTTTTATAGGTAGGTATAGTCATAGTCTTATCATTTTTACTTATAAATATATCAGTCAGTACTTTTTGTGCAGGCGGTGGGATCGGTAGTACACAAAAGTTATTCGGAAATTAACGTATTTTTACGGATTTAAGTGCGCGTATATATACAGATTTTTCTTCTAAATAGTGTTTGTGCGAGAAAAAAGTGCCGGTTAGTGGAAAACTAGTGTTTTTTAAAACTGAAATATGTGAATGGGGACAATGGCAGTTTAAAAAGTGATGGTTGAAAAGCAGATGATGACTGGCCAATCGGTGAGTTTATTTAAGATATAATGTTTTATTTTTTTAAGAGGAAAAAGTTCGTTTTTGTTTGAAATAATGTGGAGTACATTTTTCGTTAGAAATTGAAGAAATTAATTCAAATTAATTTTCTAGATTTAAGAGTTGGAAAAATTAATGATTGCATAAACTATTCTTAATTATAAGTTACTGATTTGCCGGTATAAAACAATTATTTTCAATTTAATATATTTGTATGGTTAAAAACCTTATTACTTAGAATATATAACCATTCTTTTTTTTATTAGAGGTAAAAATTCCATAAAATGTATTAAAAAACCTTCAATATCGACTATTGTCTTTTTATAGTTGCACATTTCATTTATTAAACTCGTTTTAAAATAAATATATTATAAATTTCTTATTTGATAAGTAACGTATATGATACGTATTGAGCAAACTATGCATCTATCGCACATAGAGGGTTATTTCCTCAGCAGGTGGACTGGTCATATTTTGTTTGTTTAAAATATAGTAACTAATCTTATATATTTTTTTCTGCAATAATTATACATAAAATTACAGTAAAATAATATAAGAGTGAGTTATCTTCGTATACAGTATGATGCAAATGTATGGAATACATTTCAGAAACAGACGACTTTTAAAAAAATCTTAAAACATGTCAATTTTAATTTTTGAATGGCCATCAGCTGCTATAGATGTGTTGGACATTACGTCATTGGTGACGGTGTAATGACGCCATGGACAGCTCATTTGAAAGGTCTCCTTATCGTCTTTGCAACAATGTAATTATTTGAATATTTATTTCTACAGGGTTAACCAAAACTGTTGGTTTATTAATACAATTAACTTAGAATAAATGTTTACTTAAATACAATTAAATTACAACAAATGTTCAAATTGCCGACTTTCAGCAATGATACAATGAGAAAGACGAGCAGTAAATTCTTTCCTAACGTTTTCGAGGACTTCAGGTGTTATTTGTGCAATTTCCGTTCGGATTCGCTCCTTCAACTCCTCTACATTATTCGGTCGATTTTGATTACTCTGCTCTTTAAATATCCCCTCAAAAAAGTCTAACGGAGTCAATTCTGGATATCTTGGTGGCCATTCGATAGGCCCCCTTCTACCTATCCACCTTCCTGGGAAAACGTTATTAAGGTAATTTCGTACCTCAACGCCATAGTGTGGAGGAGCTCCATCCTGTTGGTACCATAAATCATTTCTATTTGGAAATAGATGATTCAGCTGTGGCAACAGATAATTTTAAAGAAATTCTAGATAACTAGCAGCAGTTAGGTTTTCCTCAAAAAATATGACCCTACCATTTGATTGTTTATAATGCCGGCACAAACATTCACCTTCTCCCAATATCGACATGTCTGTATGAGGATTTTCTTGAAACACCAGTACAACGTCCAGTTTTTTGGCTTAGGATATTGATATTCTACCACTTCTGGGAAGATCTTTAACATGGCCCGTTTCTCTAATTTTTTTTCAATTTTACTTACTGTTGATTGAGTAATTGGATCGCGATTGGGGTATTTAGCATTAAATAAATTACGAACTTCTGCTTGAGTCCTCACTCTATCTCCATAACCAATCATGGTTAAAATCTCGATTCGTTCTGTTTCTGTTTCATTTTTGTAAATGCTGTTATTAACGTCGGCAAAAAACTTGACAGATTCACAGATCATTGACGAATAAAGACGAGTCAATGACAATACTGATTTAAATATTTTTGTAAAAATAATTCCGAGTAGCATTGTTTTTATCAATGTAGTTTTTTTGAAACCAACAATAAACACTATTTTGTTTTATTCCCAGTGGCGGTCCTTAGTGTATTTTAGTTCAGTGAATGAATATTTATTGTAATTCCATGTTACTTAACAAAGTTCATAATTTTGTTTAACCCTGTAGAAATAAATATTTAAATGATTACATTATGGCAAAGGCGATAAGGAGAACTTTCAAATAAGCTGTCACGTGACCTCCGTTTGTATTTAAAAAAATCGTCAATGACGTCATTACGCCATCACTAATGATGTAATGTCCAACTCATCTATAGCAGTTGATGGCCATTCAAAAATTAAAATTGTCGTGTTTTAGATTTTTTTTAAAAGTCGTCCGTTTCTGAAATAATGAATTTATTCCATACTTTTGCATCATACTGTATAAGTAGTTAAGATTTCAAGTTTTCCCTTTTTCTTTTAAGTTACATTTTCCCAGTCAAATAAATTTCTCGCCTTAGCGACATACAGAGTGATTATTGAAAAATGTTATATTATAAAATAATTTCTTTTTGTTACAAAACAAGGTTATCTCATCAAATAAATGTAATACCAACTTGTTTATTTTAAAAATGGTACCTACACTTTTTATATTTTAAAATTTTGCTAATTTTACTTTAAATATATCTCTGTTAAAAACCTTGCAAAACATACATTCCTGATATAATTTAGGACACCTTGTATATATTGAAACAAAATTATTACTATTATAAGTTTTAATTATCAGTTCCTATTTTTTACAGGTGAGTATTGAAGAAACTTTCGTCAGATCTTCAAAGGGCGTTCTCCACGATCATCAGTTGGGCTTATTTTTAATAATAAAAGGGGTAAGTGACATAAATATATATTTTATAAATGAGATACACTGTTAAAATTATAACCAGCAAGTTTTTAATAGTAAAATAAATACGCTGTGGTCAAAAATAAACGAAATAATTTCCTATTTAAATCAGTTATTATCGGTTTTATAATATTTTAAAAATACTTTAGTTAGATTGATTTTATCCAAATTTAAACTGATACATTTTTATTAAGTAGCCCATTCAAAACATTTCAACCCACAGTTATTAAATTTGGAAAAAATAGTAAAATTATTTTTTTAAAGTACCTCAAAACTAATTCACAACAATCTATAATAACAGTACTTAAATCTTAACTCGAATAAACTAATTATTTCTTTCTTTTGTTACAGGGTGAGTCTTTAAAAACACTTTCTATCTGTATCGATTTACGATGTACTTCAAGATCGTCATTAGAATTTGATTTTCAAAAGGTAGGTGCAATTAAATGGGAACTCAAATGATATAATTGACTTTCTGTTGTTATTTTTACTGCAATAATTTTGTACATTTCCGTATATTAATAGTTGGCAGGCTGTAAAAACAGTTTAAAAATGCGGTGAAAGTTTTTTTATAAACAGAAATTTTGGATCAATTAAAAAATAAGACCTTTGGAAAAGGTTGATTGTTTACAAAGTAAATTTGTTTAAAAATAATTATTTTAAGGTAATTTATGAAGAAAATATGTTGTGCGTTTTCTAAAATTATTAGTTCACTTAAAGTATTTTTTAAATAGAGTAAAACTTACATTTTAGAAAAAAATATTTTGAAATTTAATCTTTATTTAACGGATTAATAAAATTTTTGTTTTATTAATGAAATATTTTATCTTTATGTTTAATTTTTGAAGCATTTTAATAACCAATATTAAAAAAATTACGTTTTATTTAATGTTCTATATAATTTTGTGAATATAGCAAGATCAATATTAATTTTTACAATTCTGATATAGTAATAGCGCTATCAAATTATTCATGAAACGTTAGTATTTAAAAAAAATTTCTATCTGTATTGATTTACTTCGAGATCATTTCCAGAATTTGATTTTCGAAAGGTAAGTGCATTAAAATGGGAATTTTAATGATTATCTGTGATTATTTTTATTTAAAATGTTTTTTTATTGCGTAAATATGTTTAATATGAGTTAATTTATAAAAAAAAATTATTTTAGGGTTTTTTTATATTATTATTTTACTTGAGATATTTTTTTTAATAGAGTTAAAAGAATATTTTAGAAAAAATATTATGAAATTTAATTTTTACTTGGAGATTAATGAAGTTTTTTTTATATAAATGATATATTTCATATTTAAATTCAAATTTTGAAACATTTTAATAATCTGTATAAAAAAGGATATTTTTATAAAATATATATACACCTTGTATACAAGGTGGAAACAATTAAAAAATAATGCCTTTGAAAGTGTTGTAAATTTCATTTTATAAAGAAAATCCATTATGGCTTTTTTAAAATTATTATTTATATAACGTATCTTTTATAACAAAATATTATACAAACACAACATTAAAAAAACAATTTCCTTTATTGTTTTATATAACTTTTTAATTTTTTGATACAACAATAACGCTGTCAAATTATGAACAAAATTTTTAAAACTTGGAAATTTTTTTACGAACATATTAATAATAATTGTTCATATTTTTTAATGTCAAACAAATTAGCAATAATGATAATATGGAAATAAAAAAATTGAAATAATCTATTACAAAATTTTTTGCAAACTATCAATGCTTTGGCAGCATAAATTCTTCTTCGTAATAGTTTCAATTTGATCATTAAAAAGTGTCCTTAAAATCTAAGTAGCACTTCACCATTATCTCTTACGACAATATCACTTGGTCGACCATCTTCAGCATTAATTTTGTCCTAAGAAAAACTCACCCTTTCAAACTGAAAATCTATTCTCACCCGAACTGCAGGATTATTCCTCATAAAACTCATTTCCTCCGCCTCTTAAGATGAACCCAATCTGCAAGTTATCCATACTTCTTCTGGTAGAATCTGAATTATTCCCAGTCTCATTTCTTCTACTGGTTTACTGTCATATACAGTTGGAATATAATTCAGTAAACTAGAAGCATCTCTTTAATTTAAAGATTCAGTAAACTTGAACAGCTTGTAAACTTTAAGCTCTCGTATGCACGAGCATTTTTAATTAGATCATCTCTACAGCTTGGGCAGTTCATCCCTCCACTCGTGATCTTCCATAGGGGCGGTCGACTTTTTCTACACAGAAATACGACAGGTACCACATTGTGGGAGAAGTACTATAACTTAAGGTGTCTGTTAGTCTGGCTTACAAACCCAGCAGTCACCCATTGAGTTGAGTACGTATAGTATTTTCTGTTTCTGGGAAATTGTCGCCTGATGGCTATTAAAGAACCGCCTGTGGCTTCTTCTTATAATCTTTATTTTATCCTTTATTTTACCCTTTATTTTACATACAAAGTATATTTAGTCTACAAAAACCTTAGGTTACCATACATCAAAATCTATTCCCTAAAAATATCAAAACTTAACTTCGTTTTACCCCACAACATCTTCCAAACAATATTCTTCTGGTAGAATCTGAACATCATTTGGAGACTTGTTTTGCAAAAGGTAATAAACAAAGACTTTTCTGGGTGATAATCTAAAGTGAAAAAATGTTTGCAGATTATGAAAGCAAGAAAGAAAATTGGAGATTCTGTTATATCCTGCGAAAAGAAAATTGGATTGGGACTAAGACATCGAAAACAACATGAGGCAGAATCATTGAGTAATATTCCTGCTAGGTATCATAGGAGTGCTGTTGGGACAATGCTTCAGGTAATATCAAGTTAAAAATTACATTTTTTATTGATCTTATATATTAATTTGTAAAACAGCTTTCTAGAATTTTACAGGAACGTCTTTGATTGGATATATCCAGACATGTGACTCTGGTCTACTTCATCGTCTGGTGATTTCTTTAATTTTTAAAACATTGTAAGTTATTAGGTATCAAGAAATTTAGGTTTTAAAAGAAGAATGATTGTTCTATAAAAGGTAACTTTTTTATTGTAGGTTTTTACATTTTTATATGATGATAAGACATTGCAAATAATTGTTTTGATTTAGTAATTACAGGTCTATTATAAAGAACATGAAAGATATTTTTAGGTATCAAGAACATAAGTCTATATGAAAAAATCTTTATATTTCTATACAAGGTAACAAATCTAAAGGTTTCACCAAATAAAATGGAAAGATATTAAATTATTTTTGTTGTTTTTATCAGTTGCAGATATAAATATGGAAGATATTCAGATGAAACTAAGTACAAGATAAATGCAGACCATTTTTTACAAATGTACCACAGAAACCAACATTTTTGAAATTGAATACACATCGCCATTCTATAAGTACTTGTTAACAAATTTATATTTATTTCAGATATAAAGGAAGTCGTCGGCTTAGAGTGTAAACCTGCTAACCCCATATTAGGTAAATTTTCAGGAGAGGCAAAAAACATTTTTAAAAAAATTTGAATATAATTTATATAAAGACTTTTATATTTTTAAACTTGTATTTGTATACCATACAATTTGAAATAAAAAAAAGATAATTTACTTCAGCATGTATTTAATTAGCGCCACTTTTGTGACTTAGCAGGATTTCGTAAACAAATATTTATTTTAAAAAACAACTTAACAGGTTTTCATAAACAACATTTTTTTATAAAACTATTCATAAAACAAAAACAAAACAAAAACTCTAAAAATTAATATCTTTATGTCCTTAAACTTCTTCGGTTTTATTATTCAGTCTCAATGTTCAAATCAGTCTTTGCTTCTTTACTCATGAGGTAAGGTGTCGTAATAATTACGGTAGTCTGCAGGTAAGGTATCTTTCAGATATTGCAGATCATCAAATTTTCTTTTCGTTATTTTCCTCCTACTAAGGTGCTGATTTCGGAGAGAATCAAAAGGCAATGCAGTAACTGCCGGTGATTTTCTTTGCGGTAGTACGATCCAATCTTCTGTGAATCTTAATTTGAAGAATACATCACCATCTGGAGTATACCGAAGAGCTTTAATGTCAGTTACTTTGGGGTCACCTTTACCGCGTCCAGGACGAATGCTTTTGAAAAACCCAACGTCATTAAAACTTTTAAAAAAGGTATGGCTTAAGTAAGTGACGTCGTAAGGTCTGGGGTGTTTTCTTGCTGATCTGCAAACGGAGATATACTCTGCGGGCACATGAATGTTCTTATTTTTAAGAGCCCGTTCAACAGCGGAATGAATGCTATCAGCCTCCATCTGCGTATGCCCAACTTCTAGAAATTTTTGTTCTATAATTATCTTGTTGTTGATAGCCGTGCATAATAATGCATTGGACATCACACAGTTTCTATTTTGATAGGTACAACCATCGGTATAAAAAATTATTTTATTTGGTTTTTCTGACTCATTTGGTAAAATCTTTTTTTCTATAAAGCTTACCCAAACACTTGCAAACTCTTCAGAATTCAAGCCTCCTTCAGTTTCGTTCCATAGATAACAATAGCCATCTTTGTTGTTTAAATTAAAAAAGGCAAGATTGTGTATTTGGAGCTTTGTTCTATAGTACAAGCTACTAATATTTGATTTAGGGCCATTAGAACCGCCTGCAAGTCTACAGTAAAAACAAGATTTTCTTCACGTATGTCTTTCTCCTTCTCAGATCTAGCTTCTTCTTTCTTCTTTAGATGTTCTGAATATTCTTCTTGGGATTTATTTCCGACTTTATAGAGAGCACATATTTCGCACTGGTCTTTTTTAGGGCGAAACAATCCGGAGATTAAGATTGTCAAATTCTTCATGAAATTTGCAGATGGATAAAAGCAACTACATTACGTGTTTTACACCAATCATTGACATAAAAGTCATAAAGAGATCGCTTTGAACACCACTCTGGTAACAAGTATTTCTTTTGTGTACTAGCACGACAGTAGTGCGATTCCATCGCTGGCAGTGATTCTAAAAACTTTTTCAGCTCCTTACGTTCTAATTCGAAAGGCTTAGAAGATTTTTTGTTTGTTTGGAATCAAAATCCTTGTCATTCTTTTTGAAAGCTGCACCTTTTTTATTTTTCCAATTTAAAACAGTCCATCTACCAATCGCAAGCGTATTCAAAAACTGTGTTCTGCAGACTTTGATTGGCTCATCATCCTTTTTTAAATGGTAAAATAAAGATTGTCCTCTTTTCGATTCCTCACTATTAGTTTTCCTTCCCCTTGGTCTCTTTACAGGCAAAGCTGTTACAAGATTATTAACAAAAATTTTTTTTCTGCCCAACTCATTTTCCAAAATTCTTTAAAAAATATTCTGCCTATCTATCTCTGTAAACATTGAACATTTCAAAGATCCTTTTTGAGTTTCTTTACACGAGCATCTATTTTTCATAGTTCTAGGCTGCCTTGGAACTTCATAATTCCACTTTTCTTCTTTTTTTCTTCCATAGTATTTTTTTCCAGATTCTCTCAACTTTCTGTTACTTTCAGCATACCAGTTTGATTTTTGAATGTGAATCCTTTTCCTTCTTTTATTGCTTTTCTTTGGATAGTTTTCGTAGTCAGACTCAGAGTCAGAATTAATTTTGTATGGTACCAGACCTTCTTGCAAACTTTCATCTGATATCAAATCATCTATTTGGATGGATAGTCTTGAGGTAAAAGAATGGTCGACAGAATCTGTAGAAGAACTTCTAGGTATATTTTCAGTTTGTTGCAAAGTGCTCTGCTCGATAGTATATTCAGAAACCAGACTATTGGAACAGTTGTGGTCATCAGTCATTAATTCAAGCAAAGGGGATTTATCTAAAGGGGAAATCATATTGATATCTTCGAATTGGACTACTTGGTCTGTATTTTGAGGTTCAATATGACTATTATTGTTATTTACTTCTTGGTTCAGAGTTACATAATCATATTTAGTGTCATTATTTTGTGGCAAGATTATACTAGAAATATCTCCTACAAGTACATTATTCAAATCGGTAGGTGAAAGGGAGTCGCAATGTGCACTTGAGTTTAAGTCATCAGATATTTCTTTAGATATTATCATTTCAATTTCGACATTTTCAACCACAGACCATTCTTCGGGGAAGGATGCTTGAGATGATTCCGGTGTTGTTTGTCGATTTATATCTTCTTTTCTTGCACACAAGTCCAGGATTTTACGGCCACGCCAACTCGATGACATCTGCAAATTAATAATTAATGCATTCTGATAAAAATAATTGTAGGAAATAAGGCGAAATAAAATTAAAATTATACTATACGTTTAAACACTTTAATTACGTCCCAATATAAACGTTTAGTTCTAAATCTATCAATTAGCTTTTAAACTTGAATAAATACATTAAATACTTGACTATAACCCATTAACAGAAAGCTTAATAAGTAAGATATTAATTAAAAATAATTGAAAGTTAATTTATGATGTACCATAATACCTGCTAAGTACAATAAATGAAAGATTGATTGTAAGGAAAAACTGCTAAATCCCACATGTTTGGGCTATAGGTTATCTGAAGTTTTACAATAAATATTGCTTAATTTATCATTACAAACAAATAATAAGATAACAGTATAAAGACTTACCTTTCAATCCTTTAACTTTCAATCTTTATTTACACTGTTATAACAGAAAATATGAATTATTTTTGCGAGCACATTTGCCGGCATCGGAATCTCGGTATAAAATGGCGCCTTGCACGGAGTTAGCAGGTAACTTTTGAGGTTATGGATTTGACAGTTTTACTCATCACGCGTTTTTGTCAATTTTAAAAGGAACCGGACTATGGCTGTTTTTCTAGATTGTGTATTTCTTTTCATACTTTCGAATGGTATGAATAACGCAATATAGTACAAAAATGGATTTGGCAGGTTTACACTCTAAGCCGACGAAGTATATCTTTATAAAAAACACTTTTATCGTTTTATACAAGGTAATTTTTTTTAAACGCATGTTTTTCTGCTTTGATAAGTTTAAAAATGGTATTGTGGAGCTTGGAGTGATGCGGGAATGTTATGGTGGGTACTAATCTGGATTGGGAAAATATATAATTGAGGAAGCATGTACTTATGTAGCATTGGGATAGTATTTCTAATACTTTGTATATATATTATTTGTTGCAATATTTTTCATTATTATAAACTTTTGAGTTATTACAGGCACTGTTAAGAAACTAATTCTTAAGACTGTTTTTCAGGAGGTAACTGCTTTACATTTTAGTATACACATATATATTGTTTGCAGAAGTTTTAAATCCAAAGTATACAACTCTTTGAAGGTTACATACAGAAATTGTTTGGTTTGTTATGAAAAAATTAAACGAGAATAATGAAAGATTATTTCAGGTTAAACAGTTGGCAGATACTTACTAAATGATTGATAGATTTGACAAACAATTGAAAATTCGAAGAAAATAGTGAAGAAAAGACAGCCCGATATTTCTGATGTTTGTTTTTGAGGCAGATGATTTCAGTGTAGCTAAAGGGCGGTTCAAAACGGCCACTTGGTCAGTGCTTGCACTGACTAACGTCGTTTATTATCAGGGTGAGTACAAAATTAATTTTTGTCCAATTAAAATTCCGGTTAAATGTATATTTATGAAAAATGGATATTTTTTTTGAAAATCTTCATGTTCTCACCAGTATATTGACAATAAAAGAATATAAAGAAATAGGGGACCTTGTCCTTTCCCCCTCAACACTGTTTTCAACCCCCATATGCCGTATCTCGAGGGTTACAAGAGCTGTGATATAGGGGGCCCCAAAATAGTATTTCGGAATTTTTCAGGAAAGTTGAGTTTTCTAGGTTATTATTAAACTTTTCTTAAAAATAATAATAATATTTTGGCATTTTTTAGACCCGATAAATATATTATGCATAATTTTTTGAGTTACTTTATTATGGTCCCAGTATTTGTAAATCTGGCTCAATTTCGTCTAAGTCTAAGGTTCCTTATGGTACAAAAAGGGGCGGTCGACTTTTTCTACACAGAAATACGACAGGTACCACAATGTGGGAGAAGTACTATAACTTAAGGTGTCTGTTAGTCTGGCTTACAAACCCAGCTGTCACCCATTGAGTTGAGTACGTATAGTATTTTCTGTTTCTGGGAAATTGTCGCCTGATGGCTATTAAAGAACCGCCTGTGGCCTCTTCTTATAATCTTTATTTTATCCTCAATTTTACATATATTTTAATCACAAGTTATGGTAATAGCTACAATAATGATTTAAGATATTGTGGCCTGCACCTTTCTTCTGGTTGAAACCATTCCTTGCGATTTTTTTCTGTGGCCTCTTAACGTGTTGAAATTCAAGAGATTTCTGCAAGTGATGTCAATTATATGAAAGATAATCAGTAACCTTCCGGTATGAAGTAAATTATATCTTCTTCCTATTTGATACAGAGACATTTCAGAACTTCACGTACTATTTATAATTTTATGTAAATCGAAGCACAAATAATTGTAATTAGGAGTGTCTTTTGATATAACGCTGAAAAAGCAGCCCTAGGTACAACTGGTGGAAGAGGAGGTGTTTTTAGCAGGTAGGTCACTGGAATTGAGGCCGGCGGTGCTCGATGTCTTCCCTAAAGGGGGATAACGAGTGCCGCCGGTCTTACTCTGGTGGAATCCTGCACACCTGGGATACGCTCCCAGATGTCTTACGAAGATTTTCACCTCAGGAAAAAAAAAAAAGGGAGGCCTTTTGATATCTCTTCACTATATGCAACTAGTTATATAAATAGCAATTTTGGTTGGAAACATGGTAACCTAAAAGGGTTTTTTAAAGCTTTATTTTGTAATTTATATATAAAATTTATATTATTTTTTGTTGTAGAGAACCAAGCTGATAATAAATATATTAAATTACTTTGAATGTGTGCATAGTATATTAAATACGCAGTTTTTTAGATAAATCTTCCATTCTTTTAATGAGAGGATATTTTTGAAGAAACATTACCTATTGAATATGGGTATACCAATTTAAATTGTTATCAATGAAAAGCCCTATATATTTTTCTTCCCTAACTTCTTTAATTGTATTATTATTAAATTTAATTATCATATTCCTTAAATAATTTCTTCCAAATTGAATAAATTAGTTTTTTGAGTATTAATCAATGGTTTATTGTGAGATAACCATTATTCTAAAATTTTAAAATCAGCGTTAATTTTGTCTATAAGGCACTGGGAATCTCCCAATATACAGGGTGTTTCAAAAAAAGGTAACACCGTCTCTAGGATAGGTAAAAAACTGAAAAATAATTGGGGTTTGCTTAGTAAAATTTTTTTCTAACGCCATCCGTTTTCAAGATAAAGGGCGTTGAAGAAAATAAAAAATTACACATTTCTTACGATTTTATACGAATATGTTTTGGAAGCTGATATATCCCATGAATTTGTTTTTATAACTAACTCTCAAAGAGGGCGCTAGTTACACGATTCATACAACGTATTATTCAACATAACTTTTTTTAGGGTAGAACTTTAACATTAGTTTATACCAGGAGCGATTATTACTTCATAATTTTCAAATCAAAATATTCCGAAAACGGTACATAATATCGAGTTTTACCAAGAGTACCTTTTTGGTGTAGAATTAAACGATGTTTATGTTCACTTGGAGTTTTGACTAATAATTCTACCCTATAAAAAGTTATGTTGAATAATACGTTGTATGAATCGTGTAACTAGCGCCCTCTATGAGAGTTAGTTATAAAAACAAAATCATGGGATATATCAGCTTCCAAAACATATTCGCATAAAATTTCATTGCAATGGTGCCAGTAGTTTCGGCAAAATCGTAAGAAATATGTAATTTTTTATTTTCTTCAACGCCCTTTATCTTTAAAACGGATGGCGTTAGAAAAAAATTTTACTAAGCAAACCCCAATTATTTTTCAGTTTTTTTACCTATCCTAGAGACGGTGTTACCTTTTTTTGAAACACCCTGTACAAGTACTAAGAAGGTGCATCAAAAAGTTGGCAGATGGCGAAAGGATATTATTGAACAAATCGATACAACTAAAGGTTGGCAGATTGGGCGAAAGGGTGTTATTTAATAAAAATGTAATACGAGGGAACATTAAAAAGTTGGCAAATGGCAAAAGAACATTATTTAACTAATACCAGGACATATAAAAAAAGGAAATAGGGAAAAAATAACAAAAACTACAAAAAATTATTCCTTATAATTATTTTATTCTTATTTATCCCACAGACCCATCTCTTTCATTTTAGTTTGAAAATATTGTTGCAAATTTTCGGCGCACTGATAATATTCCGTTTCGGGTAAATTATAAAATTTACAGTTCGTAAAAATCCTCATCATATCCGCTATAAAAAGCCTCCTCGACACATAATAATGGGATTTTAATCTCTCAGTCATAGTTTTCAAATCTGAAAAATAAAATAATCAATTAAACGATTAAATTCACCCACCGCACTCACCCATCGGATATTTAATATGGTCGTAATAATCTTTTACGACATGTCTATCTACTGGTTGTCTAAACGGCCAGGAATCTTCATGCGTTTTAACCTAAATAGATAAAACAACATTTTTATATTTTGGAGATTCAAAAATATATATTTTATATTTTACATTTTTTTATTTTTAACAACCTACCTAAAAGGAGGAAGTAAAAAATAAAGATGTTTTGAAAAGGGATTTTAATCCCAAACAAACATTTATTATCGAGGGTTCCAAAACTGTTAGGGGAAGAATAAATCCTGTTAAAAGTGTCAAAGAAATTGAGATGGTTGAAGATATAGCTGCAGATTCTCCTAAACCTGTTAAAGGAAGAAGAAATGCTGCTAAAAGTATCAAAAAAATTGAGATGGTTGAAGATAAAGCTGCAGATTCTCCCAAAACTGTTAGGGGAAGAAGAAATCCTGTTAAAAGTGTCAAAGAAATTGAGATGGTTGAAGATAAAGCTGCAGATTCTCCCAAAACTGTTAGGGGAAGAAGAAATCCTGTTAAAAGTGTCAAAGAAATTGAGATGGTTGAAGATATAGTTACAGATTCTCCCAAAACTGTTAGGGGAAGAAGAAATCCTGTTAAAAGTGTCAAAAAAATTGAGATGGTTGAAGATAAAGCTGCAGATTCTCCCAAAACTGTTAGGAGAAGAAGAAATCCTGTTAAAAGTGTCAAAGAAATTGAGATGGTTGAAGATAAAGCTGCAGATTCTCCCAAAACTGTTAGGGGAAGAAGAAATCCTGTTAAAAGTGTCAAAGAAATTGAGGTGGTTGAAGATATAGCTGCAGATTCTCCTAAACCTGTTAAAGGAAGAAGAAATGCTGCTAAAAGTATCAAAAAAATTGAGAAGGTTGAAGATAAAGCTGCAGATTCTTCCAAAACTGTTAGGAGAAGAAGAAATCCTGTTAAAAGTGTCAAAGAAATTGAGATGGTTGAAGATAAAGCTGCAGATTCTCCCAAAACTGTTAGGGGAAGAAGAAATCCTGTTAAAAGTGTCAAAGAAATTGAGATGGTTGAAGATAAAGCTGCAGATTCTCCTAAACCTGTTAAAGGAAGAAGAAATCCTGTTAAAAGTGTCAAAAAAATTGAGATGGTTGAAGATAAAGCTGCAGATTCTCCCAAAACTGTTAGGGGAAGAAGAAATCCTGTTAAAAGTATCAAAGAAATTGAGATGGTTGAAGATATAGTTACAGATTCTCCCAAAACTGTTAGGGGAAGAAGAAATCCTGTTAAAAGTGTCAAAGAAATTGAGATGGTTGAAGATAAAGCTGCAGATTCTCCCAAAACTTTTAGGGGAAGAAAAAATTCTGTTAAAAGTGTCAAAGAAATTGAGATGGTTGAAGATATAGCTGCAGATTCTCCTAAACCTGTTAAAGGAAGAAGAAATGCTGCTAAAAGTATCAAAAAAATTGAGAAGGTTGAAGATAAAGCTGCAGATTCTCCCAAAACTGTTAGGGGAAGAAGAAATCCTGTTAAAAGTGTCAAAGAAATTGAGATGGTTGAAGATAAAGCTGCAGATTCTCCCAAAACTGTTAGGGGAAGAAGAAATCCTGTTAAAAGTGTCAAAGAAATTGAGATGGTTGAAGATAAAGCTGCAGATTCTCCCAAAACTGTTAAAGGAAGAAGAAATCCTGTTAAAAGTGTCAAAGAAATTGAGATGGTTAAAGATAAAGCTGCAGATTCTCCTAAACCTGTCAAGGGAAGAAGAAAGACCGCTAAGAACATAGAAGAAACGGCGAAAACTGTTGAAGAAATCGTCACAGAATCGCCTAAACCTGTTAGAGGAAGAACCAAAAGAGCAATAGAACAACTTCCTGCTAGAGGAAGACGCATTAAAAAAACGGAAGACACCAGTGAAGATTCATCGGAACCAGCTGAAGAATCCACAGAAAGAACTGGTGTTGATGTTGAAGCAAAGCCAGAGGAAGCTCTTTCTTCTAAACGTCCTCTAAAAAAAGTCTGTTGTACAGATGACCAACCACCAAACGTTCTTTGTTTAATACCAAACAAAAAGTTGAAATGGAAAACAAGAATATTTTTCAAAACAGTTCTTCGATAACCTTAATAGAGTAAAGATCTAATAAAATAAATTAAAATATATTAAAACGTTTCTACTCACGGCATTCAATACGTTTTTTAGAAGACCCGCTAATATATCTGCATCCTGAGATTCCTCCAACAGCTGCCCCCTGGTTGCTCTTGAAGCTGGTTTCCAACCCGTTTCTTCTATCCCTGGTATCGATTCGATTGGAATACTTCGGACACCTTAAATAAAAATCAATATTTATAATTAATTTGGTGCTGCGAACCTCGCTTCGCTAGTGATTCACCTTCCTTGAAGAAAGTCAAACCAGGATGGACTTTCGACACGTTCTTTTGCTGCTGATAGATCAATTGTTTGACAAATTTCTTCTGTTTTCTCACCATACTCGTGAACTCGGTGTAAACTATTTTTGGATTTAACTCGCAATGCATCAGAGTAGCTCCCTCATAATCTTTAATATAGCCTTGATAAATCGCTCTGTTCATTTTAATATCTTTCGAAAAACCTTGTTTTTCGAAGTAACCTAAAATTTCATAAAGCAAATATTTTATGAGGATGATTGAAATATTGAGAAAAAAATTTATCAATAAAAGTAACATTAGAAAGTTTGGAAACTCTATTCAAGAAGTTTAAGAGCTAAATGATTTTCTGAGCCATTAATTATTAGGATGTTATTGGGGTTCTTGGACAAGCTGATCCTAACAACATGAAGATATGAGGGCCAATGCTGCTAGGGACTGTCCACAGGGAGAAGTTTTTTCCTCCTTTGGTGGACGACCAGGTATCAGACCTCGACAACCAGAGGAAACAGGTACAAGTCTACGCAGATGATCTGGTGATATTGGTTAGAAGAAAGCTTGAAGAAGTATTCTTAAAAGTGACTAGATAATGCGACACAGAACTCTCGGTAAACCCTAGTATATCGACAGTTATTATTTTCACCAGGAGGCAGAAACTGGTTAACCCCAAATACCCTCCAAGGAGAAACTATTAAGGAGGCTATTGAGATCTAAAGGTTACTAAGGACTTACATGGAAGGATGATTTGGAGAAGATTTGCAACAAGGCAAAGCTATTGGACGTTCAACGACCATTCACACAGAACCTATCCTAACCTAAACTCCCAAAAGCTATTGCGAAAACTGTCTTAGCAGTTCAGCCTCCAAAATGAAGATGGCACCTCCTTCTACCTATCTTAGAAGAAGAGATCTTTGATTTCTGTAATCCACGGGCACTTTAGGTCTGTTTGTAGATGTTGGTTAGAAAATAAAAATGTTTATCAATGGCTTTGTTCATTTGTTATCTGATCGACCAATGAAAATCGCATGCGCATTAAACCTTTTTGAACGATTCAACCAATCGTATCATAGGATGACAGAAATGGAAACGTTGACAACGAAGTACAATGACACGCCCTTTCCCTTCAAACGATCTAATGTCATTTTTACTGTCAAATGTCATTTTAGCTGTCAACTGTCATTTTTCCGCTACCAACTGTAATTTTACAGCTGTCAACTGTCATTTTTGACGGTCGAATATCATTTATAACTGTCTTATGTCAATTTTAACTGTCTTATGCATTTTTTTAACCCTCAAAGGTCATTTTTCAGCTGCCAACTGTCATTTTCAACTGACAAATGTCATTTTTACTTTTAAAGATCATTTTCTAGCTATCAACTGTTAAATGTCATATTGTGCACAAATAAGTGTCGATATAATTTTAAATGGAAACAATTGTTGAAAATCAATGTTATCTATATTATTAATTAATTACAATCACTGTCCACTTTATTTTAAAATACAAATTTTGAATCTTTACAGTTTTTTCAATAATCTTTTTAGAAAGAAAAATATTTTAATTTGACATTTTTTATACATCAACTTTGACACTCAAATACCTACATGATATGAATCTCATTTTTTTAAGTTAAAACTCAAGGCCAAATAGCATAAAAATAAAAAGCGTGCGATTGATTCAGAGAAAAACCAAAGATTTCAAATAAAAACAATTGTTGAAGACAAGATGGAGATGTTGCTTAGAAAATGCATGGGCATTAAACCTTTTTGAACGATTCAACCAATCGTATCATGTAATTTTTACTGTCATATGTCATTTTAGCTGTCAACTGTCATTTTTGACTGTCGAATATCATTTATAACTGTCTTATGTCAATTTTAACTCTTAAATGTCATTTTTAACTGTCTTACATAATTTTTCAACTCTCATAGGTCATTTTTCAGTTGTCAACTGTCATTTTTGACTGTCGAATATCATTCATAACTGTCTTATGTCAATTTTAACTCTTAAATTTCCTTTTTAACTGTCTTATATAATTTTTCAACTCTCATAGGTCATTTTTCAGCTGCCAACTGTCATTTTTGACTGTCGAATATCATTTATAACTGTCTTATGTCAATTTTAACTCTTAAATGTCATTTTTAACTGTCTTATATAATTTTTCAACTCTCATAGGTCATTTTTCAGCTGCCAACTGTCATTTTTGACTGTCGAATATCATTTATAACTGTCTTATGTCAATTTTAACTCTTAAATGTCATTTTTAACTGTCTTATATAATTTTTCAACTCTCAAATGTCATTTTTCAGCTGCCAACTGTCATTTTCAACTGTCAAATGTCAAATAGCACGAAACTAAAAAGCGTGCGATTGGTTCAGAGAAAAACGAAAGACCACAAAAAGAAATAAAAAATACAAAGTTTTCCAACACCTGATATGCTTATTATGCAAGTGTTTGTTTAATTTTTAGTTTTATTAAATTCTCACAGATGGCGGCGTAAGTTGATTCATCGATCAAATTCTTCAATATCGTTCGACATCTAGGTTGCAAACACACCCAATAGATGGCGCTGACGGGTTAAACAAGAACATTGTGCACAAATAAGTGTCGATAGAATTTTAAATGGAAGCAATTGTTGAAAATCAATGTTATTATTAATTAATTTTTTGCAAAGAAAAGATAAACAACATGAAATATTATATAAATTAGAACCTTCGAATGTAAAAATAAATAAAATAAACTTTTAGAAAGTAACTGAACTTACCGGTGGCGTTTTCATCGGCGAACGTCAAGAAATGAAGAATTCCCTTGGAGATGTGATAATCCTTCAGGTGATTCATCAAATGTGTACCGTATCCTTTGATTTGTTTGCTAGAAGTAACGGCACAAAATACGATTTCAGTAAAACCTTGCGTTTGAAACGGTCTAAAGCAAATACCGCCAATGGGTCGATTATCTTGAATTAAAGCAATAGTTCGATGCTTGCTGAAATTACCCAAAAACTTAAAATCGCATTACAAAACTTTCGAAAACAATCACACTTACGGATCGAACAGTAGCTGCGTAATGTATTCGATAGGCATGCGAGGTAACTGATGCGAAAATACGTTTTGTAGACCTATTAACCACAACATGGTCTGTTTAGTCACCGGTTTGGTCAAGCTGTTACCGACCACATGGAGTTGAATGATATTTCGTTGTTCTTCCAACTTTGGAACTTCGTCTGTAGCTGGAGCATCTTCGGAGAACACCATCTAATCGAATTTAACAAGTACAGTTTGTAAGAAATAAGACCATATAGTTTAATATTGTAAAAAAACTCGCTTGGCATTTAGAGTGGTCAAATTATTTACACAAATAGCTTCACTAAAAAGACTAAACCTCTTGAAATTTCACATTTGAGTATTCAAAAGGAAAATTCTTTGCGAAAATAGGTATGTAATTTTCCGGAAAATTGTCGAGAGAGTCTTTAGACAGAGAAAACTTCAGACCAATATCAATCTTCGAATATAACTCGAGTGGAATAAACACTTTTTACACTAAAGACATTAAACTATATTTTCTATGAATGAATTAAAGTACAACACTTAATCACTATAAATAAATTACAGTAATGCTGTATCAGCAACATAGTGAACTTGATCGCGAATATCATACATTGAACTCGTCGTCTATGCATTGCTGTGTATTTATTTCTATCTTTTGTTTATTCAACCTTAGTTAAAGGCACGATGTGACATTGAACGTGCCATACTATAAACAAACTATGGTGGTCTGGGCCAAGAACGATAAACATTTACCAGGATTGCTTAATCCCATAAGACGTACATTCGCCAAAAAATCGATCGCACGTGGTGGCCTGTGACGTCACTGCAGTCCTCGGCCGTATTATTCCTATCTTGACAATGCATTTTAGGTCGTTTTCAATCGTCGTTTTTAGATTTATTGTAAAAATATTCAAAATTTTGACTGGTAGATATTGTGGATACATTAGTGTACGTTGCATTTTTGTGTAAAATTTTTAAAAAACTGTTCTTTTAAACTCCAGTTCGGACTTTTAAATTTCATGTGTTACACTGCTTGGCTGGACATTGCTTGGTTAGTATCGTTGAGTGTCAACGTTAATATTTAATAGTGAATACATTTTTTATTTTACGTTTTTAGTGAGATACTTTAGGTACTAATTTGAAAAGAAATATGCCTGGGATGAGATGTGCTATATATGGGTGCGATAAAAGTTATTTTGATGACAAAGGAAGTATTGCATTTCATCGCTTTCCTAAAGGAAACGATCTTGTCTCTAAAACTATTCGGAATTATTAGGTAATTTTTAAATTGTAATTGTAAATCTGTCACTTAAATGGGACATCCTGTATATATTTTTTTATAATACAATACTAAAAAAATTTTTTTAGTATGTAGTTTTTTTTTGTTAATTTTAAATTTGTAATTAAAAATTCTTTATAGAATACATATTATGTCGCTCCATAAAAGATTCACGGATTGTACTAGTAATATGCTGCAAATTGTTTATTGTTTCTTTGTTTGTCAAAAAACACTAGTTTTAGGCATGATTTTGTGTAATAATAAATTTATTTGAATGTATTTTTTAAAATAAAAATAGAACTAAATAGTGTTTTCTTTACTCTACCTATTTCCCAAATAATATTCAATAAATTAATTAAATATAAGTATTAAAACGATTTTATGGGATTATTTATTATAAATTATAAGTGTTTAATCTTAAAAATCCAAATAGTCGTACGTTAGTATTTCAGAAATCGTAAAAATACTGTTTAATTCCTATTATTTCCATGCATTTATATGGTAAACGTTATAATGAAGGACTGCAGTGACGTCACACAGCTGGCGGACAAATTAGGCCGATTAGGCAATCCTGGTAAATGTTTATCGTTCTTGGGTCTGGGCCATCGATATTCTTAATAAACAATTTAATTAAATGTACAAAATATACGGGGTGTTCACGCCACAAGTGACTCACTGCGTGCCGAGCGAAGCGAGGTTCGCAGCACCAAGTTAATTATAACTAATGATTTTTAAATTACTTTAGATTGATTTGCACTGAAAAAACAGACAAAAAATTGCAAAATATACTATAGTCAAAGAAAATTTACGTGGAAAATCGCTAGAATTTTCATGAAAAACCTATTTAATGATAAAAAAAAGGGATATTCTGAACATATTGATCAACAATACCTTATAAATGAAACTTTGAGAATTTGCTTATTTAAACGGTAGCATTTGGAAAATCGTATGTATCTTTTCGGAAAATCTAGTTACAAAAAAGTTTCAAATAAATTTTTTAGGTTAAACCCTCATCTTTCAAGTACACAATGTTTAATAATTAAATTGTTCAATTTCTAATGTTTAATAGAGAAAATTGGTAAAAAAACGAATTTTTAGGAGAGTTTTATGTGGAAAATCGGTGATAATTCATCAAAAAATTATTAAAAAAAAAAATTTTTTTTATATAATTATAGATACCTTCATTTATAGCAAATTTTATATAAAACAATTTTTTCTACCTGTCATTGTTGATTTACTATCTTAAAAAACTTGAAAATTGATGATGTTTAAAAATACTCTTAGAAAAATTTCAAAAACTAATGAAAATATCAGAAAATTTTTTAGACCAATTTTGTAGGTAAACGCATTAGCTACAATTTTTGATTCGAACATTTTTTCGTATTTTCATTATTTAAACAATTAGAGTGAAAAAACAAATAAAAAAAATTTTCGATCAATGTTTTTCCGGAAAATTGCTCACCTAAATTTAAATTTCCGAAAGGTTTGTACATTTGTGCATTTTACTTTGACCAAAAAGAAGAAGAAACTTACATCTGGACCTGTCATATAATTGGGATCATCAATGGTGGCTATTATTTCGGCGACGGTATCTTTAGGTATATCTTCGAAATGATCTTCGGCCGTAAATTTCCTTCTTTTTGTTTCTCTACTCGGCATTTCCGATATCCTAGAGGTTTTAGTTGAGGTGAGAGACGTCGTTGTAAAACCCTCTCTGTCGGTCTGACCCAAAGTTACTTTTTCAAACTCGGTTTTTTTCGAACTACTAGGACCGCCTTAAACAAATACAAACAACGCCGATCGTAGATTTATAAATTTAAATATGAATATGTCCGTTGGGGCACATAGCCCAGGAAGTAGTTGTTTTTTCATAGAAAACGGTCAAGCTACTTTTTCAGTTTTTTTTTATAAATTTAAAGTTACAACTCACCTCTCAATCTGGAATCGAGCAGAGATTGAAAATGTAGAGAAGTAGATTTGAAATCTGGATCCCAAATAGGTGAGTTAGACGCATATATTTCTTCGTCTAATTGAGTTAGAAACGGAGGAAAATTGGTGAGTAAAAATTGTCTTCTATCCGGCGGCATAGTGTCTCTTTCCCTGTAAAACTGATCCATGATTTGTTTGCGTATATATTTGAAGATCGCTCTGAGGAGGGTTCTTCCGAAAACCATAGTGGTGTCGAAATGTTGTAAAGAATCGCAAAAGGTCGGTACGTAACAAAATACCAACCATCTGAGAACATAAATACCTCGATCATTATTGGAGATTGAAGAGAAATAAATTCTATAAATTATAAAAGAACAAAAATCTAAAACACTATTCAATTTTAGCATAAGCGTCGTATTCTGAATATCTCATGATGAAGGTGAGCAAATACATAATTTTATAAATTCTACTATACCAGCGATGTTTTCTAAAACGCCTGCTGGCGCAGTAGTACACGCGCTTGCCTATCGAGCAGACGGTATTTGCTGCCCTCACTACTATTGTTTAACAAATCAACAGCAACATTAATTATTCAATGAGTAGTTCCAGTTTAAAGAACATGACTATGTAGAAATTCTACTATACCAGCGATGTTTTCTAAAACGCCTGCTGGCGTGCTACCGGAGATGTTTTCTAAAACGCCTACTGGCGCAGTGGTATAAGCGCTTGCCTCTCGAGCAGACACAATACGAGGGTTGTCTGAAAAGACATTTTTTCTTCAAATTAATTTTTATTTCTCTACATAGTCTCTATGTAAGTCTCAACGTGCGGACATGCGGACTATGTAGAAATTCTACTATACCAGCGATGTTTTCTAAAACGCCTGCTGGCGCGCTACCGGTGATGTTTTCTAAAACGCCTGCTGGCGCAAATTATTCAATGAGTAGTTCCAATCTAAAGGACATTACTACAAGGATCATAAAAACTAATATTATTTCAGTAGAATTCTTATGAACTAGCGAACTTATAATTACACTAAGCCACACACTGTTCACATAACCAAATCAAAAGGCTTCTTCCTCTTGAACCTTCCGGCAAAATTTGTGCTTTAGAAAAGCTGTAGAGCCTCAATGTTTACATATTTGTGAAGCCTCTCATCTCATGGCGATTTGATTACAGTTTGGCCTACAGTTTTCATCGCTAGATCAAGGAGCACTAACAATATTTTGAGATTTTTTTATCATAATCATATTGCTTTAGATTTTTCTGTAAGTATTAGATTTCAAGTTCTTCCCAAGTTAGGTCCTATCAACTTCCCTGGACCAAGTTATCAGCATTCTCTTTGTGCCTGATCTTTTTATCTGTATATTTATTTGGTACATTGTACTGCATCATTGCAATAGTCTGCTAGGAGTGTGATCAGTAAAGTTAACAATTTGAAACAGGAATGTCATTTGTATACATGAAATACAGAGATATTTTTTTTCGGGGTTTTCATTATGCTCACGTGAATCCATATGAAAAACTCTCTTTGACATCTGACAGATGTCTTTGACATCTGTCAGACGTCACAAGGTGTCCAACAAACCATAACCAAACTTACATAGTTAAGGTATGATCAGATACTATAACAAATAAAATACCTACAAATGATTCTCTTATATTCTTGATGTTAAATAATATGAGAAATTTCTTCCAGAACAATTAAAAACTTGATTAAATTTCAGATTTGATCTTGAATTATAAATAATGAAAATAATTCATTGTTTGAGAATTATCGCAAAAACAGCGATGGCCTTTTGCACAATTTTCCTCTGATTCTCAAATATTATGTAGTCACTAAGAAAACATCATAATTAAAACTGTAAAAATGATGTCCTTTCATGTGACAAACTTTATAAACTTTTATTTTTAAAAGTTATAAATGTAATACAATATTTTATAAAAGTTATAAATTATATCAATAAAGTTGCAACTGCAATATTAAATATTAAAATAAGTAATTTTTGTACTAACCTGGTATATTCTATTTTGTACTTCATGGCTTCTTCTTGACTAACGATATGCTTCTGGCTACTTGGACAAGGAAAGTCCCATGTATTCAGACAATGAAACAATATTTTAACTAACTCATACATTGTTTTTAATTCTTGTTGACTGATGTGAGAAAACTTGTAAATTAGTAAATTTGTAACTGCTTTGTGAATACTCGGTTTTTGAAATGGTGGTTGACCTAAAGGGCCTTCTACTACAGGTTTGTCAAGAGTAAGAACACATTTTCTTAAAAGCTGAAATCACCTCAAAAATGTATTTGATTTTAAAAACAAACAAAATTAAGATAAAGAGTTGATTTTTTAAAAATGTATGGCAAAAACTTACCCTGAATAAATATAGGTACACTTTGTGAGTTTCCTGATTTTCTTCTTTGCTCATCGCAGTGTACATATTGTCAACATCTACAACCATACTCAAAAGTCTGTTTAATTCTTGTTCTGGTTTATCCACCAAATGTGATATATGCATTTCTAAAAGTTTTAAACCAATTAATATATAAAAATTGTCCAAATAAATATAATAATAATTACCTAGTAGATGTTCACACCTACAAGGATCTGTAAATGTGGGATTCTGTTGATTACTGTCTATCCTCTTCCATCCAATACAGTCACATTTTTCAGCCTGAAATAATTTTAAATGTTCAGTGCTCATTTGAACATCTAATATTTAGTTAAATTATCCAATTGTTGTAGATTATTAAATACTCCTTTTAAACCTTTTGTTAGGCTTTATTGTACAAAAAGCATAACATTAAACTGGAGACAAATATATGACAACTAATATGTCAAAATTATTTAAAACAATTGTATAGTGAATAAAACAAAATACAATAATTGAATACATACCTGGCATTTGGAATAAACAGCCAACTTTAATAATTTTTTATTATACGGTAAAGAAAGTACTGCTTGCTTCTTCTGTTGTATTCTTTGTAGATTGATTAATCGAGAAGCATATTGGTCAGTTTTCCCCTGAAAATTTATTTTCTGAGCAGTATGGTCATTCGCAGTACTTCCAGATGCATCTGTCGGATCATGAAGTTGATCTGACATGATTTATTATGGATATTTTAACTGTTTATTTAGTTTATTAGTCTTTGTTGTTTTGGTGTTTTTTATCACCTACTGAATGAAAACATAACCTACAAATAATATAAAATAAAAGTGGTTATATTGAATAAATTTATATTTCTGTCATACTAACAGTTGAATAATGTAGTTCCACTATATTGGAGTTGTTTTTAATGTTTTTTTAACTACTTTTAACTTTAACACAATTCACTTTCTGATAAAGCTTGGGTGGTTACTATACCATGTAATTTGGGTTGCCTAATATCATTTATTCATAAATCAGGTGTATCGCATTTATTTGTATATTTATTTTATATATTAAAAATCTATAAGTATATTACCGTAATTTAAAGATTTTGTTAACAGAAAATACTTGTTAATTGTAAATAAAATACTTTTCAATACTATTCTCACCCGACATTCATGTCTTGGAACCAAAGTCTAATTGTAGATGGCAGAATAATCAGTAGTAATAATTTGGCCGAGAATCGCTTGTTTGGGGTAAACGGGGGGAGCCTCCGTGGGGGTTAATGTGAACCCTACCCTTCAAGGACCCTACCTAATTATGACAATTACTTTTGCACCAAATAATTTCTAAATTGTAAGCACAGTCTCCTTCATTTTGTTGAAATAAGTCCCTGACAGATAGATGGCGTATCCACCAAAAAATTCTCCTGAAGGATCGAAAAAAGAGATCCAAAAATAGGAAAAGATCCAGTGACAGCTTCGGAATAAATAAATAAATAATCAATCCATATACAGTTTGTATAAAGCTTAGAAGAAAACTACATTAATTTGAAGTCAATTTCGCCCCCTTTGTTTATTGCTTTTGTTTTCTACTTATATGAGACAGACGTCAATAAAGTACAAATTGCGAAGTCTCCGACATCCGGAGAGTACAAGAAGATGAGACAAACTTAGGATCGTTTAGGCCACTTGTACATTGGGGATTCTTTGATTCGAGATTGTGAATGTGTTTCGAAAAGCAAACTTTTAAATTAAATATTTTTGTATCGGGAGAATTCTACTGTATTTATTTACTAAGATTTCCAAAACAAAGTTTTGATAAAAGTATTCAGAATTTATGAATTTAAGCATGAAACTTTTGACGTAAAATGGTCTGTTTAGCTAAAAATGAATTTGTTCCACATTTTACTCTAAAAATTTAAATATTCAGAGAAAGTATCAATATTAATATCTACAAATAAATAAAGTTGATCATTACTGTTGATGAATTTGATTGTTCCTTTGATTAAATTAATCACAGCAAGATTATATCAAACTAGGTTACCCCTGCAAACTATAATTAATTATTATTGGAGATCGATTCTAATTATTCAGTTAATTAAGCTATTCAAAGTAAAATTATAAAGTTAATTAATAGGTACGTACCTATAAATGATTGTTATTTAAAATTTACCAAATTATTTTATAATTAACCTAACCTAACCTAACATAACCTAACCTAACCTAACCTAACCTAACCTAACCTAACTTAGCTGTATCAGTAAATTTATGAGGGTGAATTCCTATCTTAAATTGTATATTCTGTATAAGTACACCTTTACTGTCACTAGCTCTAGGACTATATGGTATTTGCAGTTCATATTTAACCCAACAATGTCGTCTCTACAATCCTATTAAAAATATTTTGCTGCTTTAAAATTTCTTGTCCAAATTTCGTTCCAAGCACCCAAAGTACGCTTCTATCTTCTTCTCAAGGCCATAAATCACCTCGTGCTGGTAAATTTGATATGGAAAAAGCCTTAAACACTTTTATATTTTGTTCAGAACCTCTTTTAGACCTTTGAGATGTTCCTGTCACTGTCTAAGGCTTCTTAGAACCTTATTGGACACTTGTATCTATTTGTTGGTAAAGCAACAACCTTTGACCAGCTCATGAAAGCTATTGTTGGATGAATCATCTTAAAAAGACCCTTAGAACATTATTATACAATCTGCTGAGTGACCTAATATTTTTGAACGACTTGGGAGGGTTTTTCTTTAGGATTTCTTGTCCAAACCGCCTTCCTAGCACTTCAAGAGGCTTCTGTTTTCGAATTTCTCATCCAAATTTGCTTCCAAGCATTCCAAGAGGCTTCTGCTTTAAAAATTCTAGTCCAAATTTGATTTTAAGCAGTTCAAGAGGCTGCCGCTTTAGAATTTCTTGTCCAAATTTTCTTCCAAGCACTCAAAGTAAGTTTCCATCTTCTTCTCAAGGCTATAAATCAACTTGTGCTGGTAAATTTGATATTGCCGAAGCCTTAAACACTTTTATATTTTGTTCAGAACCTCTCTTAGACCTTTGAGATGTTCCTATCACTGTCTATGGCTTCTAAGAACCTTATTGGACACTTATATCTATTTGCTGGTAAAGCAACAACTCTTGTAAGACAACCTGCTGAGTGACCTAATATTTTTGAACGACTTGGGAGGCTTTTGCTTTAGAATTTCTTGTCCAAACTGCCTTCCAAGCACTTCAAGAGGCTTCTGCTTTCGAATCTCTCGTTCAAATTTGTTTCCAAGCATTCCAAGAGGCTTCTGTTTTAAAAATTCTAGTTCAAATTTGCTTTTAAGCAGTTCAAGAGGCTTCTATTTTAGATTTTTTTGTCCAAATTTGCTTCCAAGCATTCCAAGAGGCTTCTGCTTTAAAAATTCTAGTCCAAATTTGCTTCTAAGTAGTTCAAGAGGTTGCTGCTTTAGAATTTCTTGTCCAAATTTCCTCCCAAGCACTCAAAGTAAGTTTCCATCTTCTTCTCAAGGCTATAAATCAACTTCTGCTGGTAAATTTGACATTGCCGAAGCCTTAAACACTTTTATATTTTGTTCAGAACCTCTCTTAGACCTTTGAGATAATCCTATCACTGTCTAAGGCTTCTAAGAACCTTATTGGACAGTTATATCTATTTGCTGGTAAAGCAACAACTCTTGTAAGACAACCTGCTTAGTGACCTAATATTTTTGAACGACTTGGGAGGCTTTTGCTTTAGGATTTCTTGTCCAAACTGCCTTCCAAGCACTTCAAGAGGCTTCTGCTTTCGAATCTCTCGTCCAAATTTGTTTCCAAGCATTCCAAGAGGCTCCTGCTTTAAAAATTCTATTCCAAATTTGCTTCTACGCGGTTCAAGAAGCTTCTATTTTAGAATTTTTTGGCCAAATTTGCTTCCAAGCATTCCAAGAGGCTTCTGCTTTAAAAATTCTAGTCCAAATTTGCTTCTAAGCAGTTGAAAAGGCTTCTGCTTTAGAATTTTTTGTCCAAATTTGCTTCCAAGCATTCCAAGAGGCTTCTGCTTTAAAAATTCTAGTCCAAATTTGCTTCTACGCAGTTCAAGAGGCTTCTATTTTAGAATTTTTTTGTCCAAATTTGCTTCCAAGCATTCCAAGAGGCTTCTGCTTTAAAAATTCTAGTCCAAATTTGCTTCTACGCAGTTCAAGAGGCTTCTGTTTCGAATTTCTCGTCCAAAATTGCTTTCAAGCATTCCAAGAGGCTTCTGCTTAAAAATTCTAGTCCAAATTTGCTTCTAAGCAGTTCAAGAGGCTTCTGCTTTAGGATTTCTTGTCCAAACTGCCTTCCAAGTACCCCAAGAGGCTTCTGCTTTAGAATTTCTTGTCCAAATTTGCTTCCAAGTATTTCAAGAGGCTCCTTCGCCATATTTTTAAACAGTTACATTCACCATATTTTTAAATCTTCAACCACAGTTGCCATGTTTTTGTTTAATTCAAACTCATCGAGATACGAAGACTAAATCTGAGAATCTAATGACTATATACTACATTTTTGGTGGTAAGTATGCTTTGGCGAAATAACACACGAAAATAGTTTGAAAATAAATGAAGTCTAAAAAATATTCGATGGTAATTCTGCTCATACTGAAACACTATACTGTTTTATAAAGAACAGGAACAGGTATAAATTAATTAATTAAATTCAATAAAATTTGTATAACTTTAATATTTATATAGTTTTAAATAAATAAATTCCATAATTATTGACTTAATTTCGGACATACGTCAAAATAGTAAAAATATCACCAACTAATGATGCCGCCATGTTGCCAGGTTAAAAAAATATAGCTATTCTTGTATATTATATGTAAATATTAAAAAATAGTCACTATTATATAGGAAATATAATATAAATTGGAAATATAATAATGCATTTATGAGTAATAAAAAACATAAGTATAAAAATATTCGTTTTATAACAATAAAATTAATAAAAACAACAATTCCCAAACAAAATTCTAAACTAGACATAACATTTAAAGAAAAACAAAATATTTAAATCCTCTTCCCGACCAACTGACACAGATCAAAGTGTATTATAAATTACTATCGCGCACATTAATATCTCAAATAAAATAGAGAAAAATCCAGTTGAAAAACTCTCAATATTTAGTTTTATCTTAACAACAATAGATAAAATAAATATAAACAAAATATAAGTAGGAAAATAAATAAAAAAATTAAATTTCATGGTATTAAAACATATTTGACAGAAACAATGCGAAAAACTAACTAGTCAAAACTACAAAAAAAAAGCTTAAAATTTGGAGAACTTGATACAAATAGAGTACATCTTGGCAACACTGTAACATCATTTAAAGTTTTAACAGGATTGGCCAATAAGAGGCTTTAACAAAATTGACAGTTTCTTAAAATAAACAATAAAGTTAAATGAACTTGTGTTAACCTTGACTTTGTTGTGGAAGTTCATCTTACTAAGAACAATAAATAACTGAAGGGTTAAACCAAACTTCCACTATTTATTCCAAAAATTCGTTATAAAATTCAATTACAGCTGTTTCACTAATAACTAGAACTGGAATAAAATTAATTAGAAAACGAATTTCCAAATCGTAATTTTAAATTTTTTGTGTTTTAAATTATCGAAAAGGTTCTCAAGTTTAATATAAATGCCGCATTTACAACAGGTAAGTAATAGGTTATGTTTACTTTGAACCTACATTTTTAGCAATTATACCAGTTGTCCCAGAAGTTTGTGACCCATTTTAACTCCAAATATATCGCACACCTCTCTATGGTTTTTAAGATCCGATATTATGTGCAGTTAAAATGGATAAGAAACTTCTGGGACACCCGGTATATCTAAGTGTTTCCGCGGAAACTCTCTTTTAAAATTTTTATTAAAATAAATAAATAATAATTTAACCAACTGTTAGTGGAGTATTAATCGTTGTTGAATACAGCCGTTAAAAAATTAAATTGTTTTATTTTCCGTTTCATGTCCATTAAGGAAAATAAAGTCGATCTGACAACGCCGCCAGCGACAGATCAACCGAGATCCGTTCAGTGCTTGCGATTCAACGATAGAAACGATAGTCAGTTGTTCAGCAGATGGAAAAGGTCTTGTGCGGGCATTGCGCGTGACGTAGTCAGACGCGATCGCATTTCGTATTGAAAATTTCGTAAATTTAGCGGTTTACGAATAGTGACATTCAGGTTTTGTTGTAACAAAAAACCACTACGTTTAAAATATGCGTGTTAAAATTAACCAGTCGGCCATTATTTTGGTGGTGTTTGTAAGTGTTGTGTATGCTAAAAATGTGGATAACACGAGATCTAAAAGAACCGTGGACGAGGGAAGTTGTACTCATGTTGGACAGTTCTTGAGCTTGAAGAATATTTCCGTCACCATGGTCTCAACCAAAGGTAGGTACATCACTTTTAATAATCGTTATACCTACGAAAATATTTACAGTCTTAGTGCAAATCGTTTGAAACAGAAATCCTCTCTCTGATATGTTTTGTTTTAAAAATTAAGTAATAAACCTCCTTTAAAATAGTTATAATATTCAATTGTTATTGTAAAAACCGGCTAAGTGTTTTTTGTTATAAAAACTCAATGTTTTTATGGTTCTTTGTGTTTACTGTTTACGTTATCAAAGTGGTTTTTGCACATAATTAAATCAATTGAAAAAACTGTATTTGAAACAGTCTAATAAACAAAATATTAAAAATTGTTATTAATAAGAAATGCACTTAAAGGAAAATATTTAAATAAATATGTATACCGAGTGGACAACAGAAATTTGAAAACACTTTTGTTTTTGTTCTTACGTTTTTTACGATACAGGCATCTGTCATTTGTCAACACCTTCCCTTCCAATACATCAACCCTTTATTTTTAAATTGTTTGTTCATAACGTTGAAAAGTAATTAAGTAAAAGTAAATTAAAACAAATATATGTATAACTTCCAACTAAGAGGTGCTAATAATGCTTTATGCACGTGTAATACACAACTGTTTTTTGCCTAGGTACCTTCATCTTGAAGTAATTCAAATACGAGTTCAAACTTGAGTTCAAATATGTATAACTTGTAAATACCAACTAAGGGGATTTAAAAATGCTTTTATGCACGTGTAATACACAACTGTTTTTTGCCTAGGTACCTTCATCTTGAGGTAATTTAAATATGTATAATTTATAAATACCAAGAGGTGCTAATGCTTTTATGCACGTGTGATACACAACTGTTTTTTGCCTACCTCATCTTGAGGTACCTATTCAGAATTGGACGCTTCTGTTAAAAATCGAATTGATATTGTTTTAAATTTTTTTGCTTTATATATTTAATAGAATATTGTTTGTAATTTCACTTGGTAGATTTGGTCGAAACTAAAAATAAAATAGATATACTGGGTAATTATAATTTTGGCCAGAAATAGTCTGGGCGCTTATCAACAAACATTATCAAATGACTTTTAGGCTTTTAATTTGGTATAAGTGGAATTAATTACAATACATCGTTTTTTGAATATTTTTTTGTAATTTAAGTGCGAGTTAAAAAGAGTTGTCATTGAAAAAAACCCAGAAGCAGGACTAAGAATTATTCTCAGGTAACCCAGCTAAGGATTATAGATTAGGTTCACTCTTGAAATTCGCCTGCAATGACTAATCTTTATAGAAAAACTCTTTTACTTTGTTCGAATTTACATTGACATTTTTGAAGCATTTTAGAAGTTATTATCAGCATTTCTGTAGATCAAATTCTTCTACTTATTGTTTCTATTTGTTTTTATAAATTATGTTCTTTAACTAAGAAATCTAGGAGTGTTAAATCGGGAGATTATGCAGGCTATTTAATAGATCCTATTTTTCTAATCCATTGTTTAGGAAATCGTTCTTTATGATATTTTACTTATTATCATATTCCTATTATATCTGTGAGAATAGGATCAATAGTCTTCCAAGTGGAGATATGTTTCACCAGTCAAGTGGTCCCAAGAAAAAAGTGGCCCAACAATATACAATAGCTAATCCAGCTGAATATGTAGGTAAACTGGCTGTTTTTTGCAAAGTTCATGATTTCAAAAAAATATGGAAATAATTTTCTGGAGACTCTGAGACAATCTAAGATGCTTCTGAAGACTCTGGGACAGTCAAAGATGCTTAGAGAGACTCTCAGACAGTCTAAGATGCCTCTGGAGACTCTGAGACAATCTAATATGCTTTTAGAGAATCTGAGACAGTATAAGTTGCTTCTGGAGAATCTGGGACAGTATAATAGACTTCTGGAGACTCTGAAACATTCTAAGATGCTTCTGGAGACTTTGAAACATTCTAAGATGCTTCTGGAAACTCTGAGACAGTCTAAGATGCTTCTGAATACTCTGAGACAGTTTAAGATACTTCTAGAGAATCTCAATTATTATAGTGTGACTTATCTAAATTTATTTTAATATACAATCCTGTATGACATAAACTTGATTGACTGGTAGTATATAAAAACTGATAATACATTTCTCCGTGTATTATTTTGCATAATATTATTAATTAAATCCATTTATAATTGTTCATTTTATTCAGAATGTTTGAAAGATAATAATTTTTTTCCTATTTATCAACCGTTCTGTTTTAAATTCCATCAAAATCGACAAGTAGACAATTAATTAATTAATGTATTTTTATTGCGACGATATTTATTTATATTTTTCCACTCAAATCGGTTGAAGTCATTATTGAAACGCGATTTATTTAAAGATACCGTCAAGGTATTTTTCTAGTAGGGTTACAATCAAGACAGACAGTCTGCCATAAAAAGAACCTTGCAATATTGGTCCATCGGGAAATGTAGTTAGATAAACCCAGAGATAAACATTGTGTTTGATAATTATTTTTTAAGGTTGACATCTTTACTTATTACTTATATAGATACCAAATAAATTTTTTAATCATTTAATTGAAGGTTTATTAATTTAATTTAAACGTCAGTAAAAGCTTGTTTCTATAAATTATAAGACCATCTTCAGGTTAAACAAACAATATTATCTGACGTTTTGCAATTTCACATAACTTTATTAGTTTTTAACTCGGGTTTCAAATAAATTAGCTCGAATGTATGTCTTGTATCAGGATTATTTGATTGGAGTTTTATAAAAAAAAGATCGGTAGAGATAAAATCGTCTGGCAATTTTCTTAAATCTTTTTACATGTCGCTTTTTTTGTATTTCAATGACAGCTTTTTCAAGTCATTCAACTCATCATCAGATTGACATAATTCCTATTTGGTAAGAACCAAAAAAAACAAGATAAAACCAAGAGGTATACATCCTTCTAACGGTTCATCTTGTTTTATTAGAATTTATTGTGCACGTAAATAAATTAATTTGTATTGATTTTTATATTTAATGTCATTTATTCTATTATCTCTCCTCCATAAGTGAATTTTTGAATGTGTATATCGTGTATACTCTGAAAAACAGTCCCTACTTATTTGACTTATGGTAACTCTTCTAGTCCTATTTTCCTGAGAAATTTTAGAAGCATCTTAAACTGTCTCAGAGTCTCCAGAGGCATTTTAGACTGTCTCAGAGTCCCCAGAAGCATATTTGACAGTCTCAGAGTCTCCAGAAGCATCTTTGAGTCTTCAGAAGCATCTTATACTGTCTCAGATTCTCTAGAAGCATTTTAGACAGTGTCAAAGTCTCCAGAAATATATTAGACTGTCTCCAGAGGAATCTTAGACTGTCTCAGAGTCTTTAGAAGCATATTAGACTGTCTCAAAGTTTCCAGAGGCATCTTTGACTGACTCAGAGTCCCCAAAAGCATATTTAACAGTCTCAGAGTCTCCAGAAGCATCTTTAACAGTCTCAGAGTCTCCAGAAGCATCTTTGACAGTCTCAGAGTCTCCAGAAGCATCTTATACTGTCTCAGATTCTCTAGAAGCATTTTAGACAGTGTCAGAGTCTCCAGAAATATATTAGACTGTCTCCAGAGGAATCTTAGACTGTCTCAGAGTCTGCAGAAGCATCTTTGATTGACTCAGAGTCCTCAGAAGCATCTTTGATTGACTCAGAGTCCTCAGAAGCATCTTTGACTGACTCAGAGTCCCCAGAAGCATCTTTGGTTGATTCAGAGTCCCCAGAAGCATCTTTAATTGATTCAGAGTCTCTAGAAGTATCTTAGACTGTCTCAAAGTCCTTCCAGCTGATTACAGTACTTAGATTTTTCCGTATCTACTCGTTTTCTTAGGTTTCCTAAGATTGTGCTTCTGCTATTACCACAGGATGGTTCTGATCACAGATGTAGGGTTTCGGCTACTTTTTTTTTGCCAGCTTTCCTGCTGTTTCTCTCCCTTCTAATTCCTATATTTGTCCCAGGACTTTGAATCCTTCGATTTCCCGTGCAATCGTAATTATTATGTTTATTTCTCGATTTCAATAATTATATAGATGCGCATTTTATAAAATACGTTCATTATTATAATTTTTGCGTGTATTAGCGAAACTAAACATCAATGAAAACACAATTGTATGAGCAATGGATACCTGTAATCTAAATTTTAGGCGCAGTTGCCACATCTTACGCATTCCTCGGATAAAAAAGTAGAATACTACAAAACGTGCATTCATTCTTTTCTCCAACATATATCGTATATATCCGTCTCTGTCTAGACAAGAATGCTTCTTTTGTAAATTTAAAAGAATGAGTAATCTACCTGTGTCCTATTATAATCCTACCTGTTTTTGTTTACTGTTGTTGTAAATACCTATATAAAAGAATCTCCACACAAAGGGGTTGGTTTATATGGTCGTCTGGATTTGGTGTAGGCAATTGAAACATAAATTCTAAATTGCCTTTTGCGTTGTACATCTCTACCGACTTGGAGTCATAAAATTTGAATGAGTATCCAATCAATCGGTTAATTTCACATTAGTTCCTTTGTAATTTAAACTAAGTTGGTCTAATTTGAATACTATTTTACTGTGCAAGCATTCTTAATAAGTTTGTTAAAATGTGTTCAATAATATATTGCCTACAATAATAGGGGACTAATGGTAATAAACCACTATTATTGCGATCGTCTGTCACACGGTTTATTGCTTATGGTCAAAATTTGCACACACGATCGGTTCTTGTACTTGTATAATTTGTGTTGAGTATATTTGTGTTCCCGTAGTGAGAGTTAGTCTGTGCTGTTTAATAATTTTTGTGAAAAATGTTTCGTCCTTGGGAAACTGCATCAGTCTCCAGAGGCATCTTAGACTGTCTCAGAGTCTCCAGAAGCATCTTAGACTGTCTCAGAGTCTCCAGAAGCATCTTAGACTGTCTCATAGTCTCCAGAAGCATCTTAGACTGTCTCAGAGTCTCCAGAGGCATCTTAGACTGTCTCAGAGTCTCCAGAAGCATCTTAGAATGTTTCAGGATATTCAGAAGCATCTTAGACAGGCTCAGAGTCTCCAAAAGCATCTTAGACTGGCTCAGAGTCTCCAGAAGCATCTTAGACTGGCTCAGAGTCTCCAGAAGCATCTTAGACTGGCTCAGAGTCTCCAGAAGCATCTTTGATTGACTCAGAGTCCCCAAAAGCATATTTAACAGTCTCAGAGTCTCCAGAAGCATATGTAATAGTCTCAGAGTCTCCAGAAGCATATTTGACTGTCTCAGAGTCTCCAGAAGCATCTTAGAATGTTTCAGGATATTCAGAAGCATCTTAGACTGCCTCAAAGTCTCCAGAAGCATCTTGGACTGCCTCAGAGTCTCCAGAAGCATCTTAGAATGTTTCAGGATATTCAGAAGCATCTTAGACTGCCTCAAAGTCTCCAGAAGCATCTTAGACTGCCTCAGAATCTCCAGAAGCATCTTAGAATGTTTCAGGATATTCAGAAGCATCTTAGACTGGCTCAAAGTCTCCAGAAGCATCTTAGACTGGCTCAGAGTCTCCAGAAGCATCTTAGAATGTTTCAGGATATTCAGAAGCATCTTAGACTGTCTCAAAGTCTCCAGAAGCATCTTAGACTGCCTCAGAGTTTCCAGAGGCATCTTAGACTGTATCAGAGTCTCCAGAAGTATCTTAGAATGTTTCAGGATATTCAGAAGCATCTTAGACTGGCTCAGAGTCTCCAGAAGCATCTTAGACTGGCTCAGAGTCTCCAGAAGCATTTTAGACTGGCTCAGAGTCTCCAGAAGCATCTTAGACTGGCTCAGAGTCTCCAGAAGCATCTTTGATTGACTCAGAGTCCCCAAAAGCATATTTAACAGTCTCAGAGTCTCCAGAAGCATCTTTGACTGTCTCAGAGTCTCCAGAAGCATCTTAGAATGTTTCAGGATATTCAGAAGCATCTTAGACTGCCTCAAAGTCTCCAGAAGCATCTTAGACTGCCTCAGAGTCTCCAGAAGCATCTTAGAATGTTTCAGGATATTCAGAAGCAACTTAGACTGCCTCAGAGTCTCCAGAAGCATCTTAGACTGGCTCAGAGTCTCCAGAAGCATCTTAGACTGTCTCAGGGTCTCCAGAAGCATCTTAGACTGTCTCAGAATCTCCAGAAGCATCTTAGATTATCTCAGAGTCTCCAGAAGCATCTTAGACTGCCTCAGAGTTTCCAGAGGCATCTTAGACTGTATCAGAGTCTCCAGAAGCATCTTAGAATGTTTCAGGATATTCAGAAGCATCTTAGACTGGCTCAAAGTCTCCAGAAGCATCTTAGACTGCCTCAGAGTCTCCAGAAGCATCTTAGACTGTCTCAGAGTTTCCAGAAGCATCTTATAATGTCTCAGGATATTCAGAGGCATCTTAGACTGTCTCAGAGTTTTCAGTCTTCACTAACGTTTCACACGAAGTTTGCTGCTTGAACAAAACCTACTAATTATACTTTTTTCATTGAATTATTGATACATTTGGAATAAATTTTTAATAATTCTGTCTGCGAAACAATATAAAAGTATCGAAAACAATACGGAACGAAGACATTTACAATCCATGTGCCGTAATAAGTTACAATAGCCGTTTTATTGTCAATCACCCATCTGCGACGCTAATTGAATACCATTACCTTGATCTGCTCATTCTATTACAACGAGTAGTATTTTTTAAAAGACGGTTTGTAATAATTATTACTGCGCCATGCTTACTTGTATCATCCGTTAGTAAGGAAGCTAATTTACCAAATAAAAGTAAATGTATATCGATTTTGAGAGCCATCTATTAGATTGGGTCAAACTAATCGTAGTTTCAATGCGTGAGGGTTGTATTTCAACGAGTATTTCAATAACCTCGATATTTTCCGCTAGATGTCAGCAGATTTAGAGGTCCATTTTGGAATTTATTTTAATAAGCACATATTACTAAGCCAAAATGTTTTTATTAGATATGTCACATTTTACAAAAGTATAATACATAGTATGAAAACACTAGTAAATAATTAACAAAAATTATGTAAAACCCTAATAAGAATATAGGCAATAGTTTTTTTTTAATTTCGTGCAAAAAATATATTGTGCAATGTATTTTTGTCCCTATTATTATGCACTGAATTAATTTTTGTTAAATGTGTTCGAAATTAATTATGTATAACTAATGATTGACATGGTAGATAGATAGATAGATGTTTAAGAGGTGGCCAGAAGCCTATTCCACTGCGACCTTTTCAGATCTATTGTGGTCCTCGAAAAACTAGATTTACATCCCCCAGTCCGACTCTCTTAACGAAGTCTATAAGCTTTGAGACTGTAACCTTCATGTAGTCCCTTGCCAATGGATATTCTTCTCCTAAAGTCAGGAACCGCATATTTACCAGTCCGTCGCACTGACATAAGATGTGCTCTGGTGTTTCCTCTTCTAGGTGACAGAATCTGCACAGATCCGTCTCTGTCAACCCCATCAGCTTAAGATGCCTGTTTAGCTTACAGTGCCCCGTCAATAGACTTACTACAGTTTTGACCGTTTCCTGTCTTTACTCAATAAGTCTGACGTAAACTTTTGCGAATGTTCCATTATGAACTGTTTCGCTTGCCTTTGTCCTGGTGAATTCCACCACCATTCCCGTGATTTTTGTGCCACCCATGTTTTCATGGCCGTCTTTATTATATTTTTTGCAATGCCGCAGAAGGGTTCCGGTCCAATAAAAGGCATTGATGAGCCTAGTTTAGCCATTTCATCTGCCTTTTCATTGCCTTTTAGACCCCTATGCCCTGGTACCCAAGCTACCGTAACCTTGCTACGATCCCCCAGAGTATTCAGAGCATGCACACAGTCCCATACTAGCCTAGAATTGACCTCTACAGAATCTAGTGCCCTTAGCACCGCCTGACTGTCTGTGAAGATGGCTATTGAACGGTACGTCCTATCCAGCCTTTTAATTTCTTCTACACAGTAGTGAATTGCCGTGATTTCTGCTTGAAAAATCGTGGCATTTTGGGATAGACTTACTGGGAATGTTATCCCTTGTTTCCTTCCGACTACGCCGGCTCCCACGCCATACGGCGTTTTTGAGCCGTCCGTGTACCAGGTTGACTCCGCCTCTACGGGTACACCTTTTTCCCAGTCTTCCCTACCTGGTATAACTATTTTAAATTTATTGGCAAAGCTATATCTCGTGACTGTTGTGTCAATGGGTTGCCCCAAAATGTTATCCGCTTTTAGTTCCTTGATTAGCTTACCATTATCAGCCCCATGCGATTGGCTTATGTGCTGCTGATTATGTATTAATCTGTGCATGGCTGCTCTCGCTTCGCCCTGTATATATATGTGTAGTGGTGGAATGTTTAACAAGACTTCCAGTGCAGCTAAAGGAGTAGTTTTTATGGCCCCCGTAACGCACAGGCAAGCTAATTTTTGTATGTTACTTAATAGCCTTACTGCTCCTGTTTGCTGTGTCTTTGTCCACCATACCACTGACCCGTAGGTTATTATGGGTCTAATAACCCTTGTATATAACCATATGGTCATTTTGGGGTTAAGCCCCCAATTTTTTCCACACATTCGTCTACATCTGCCCAATGACAATATAGCTTTCTGCTTGGTTTTTTGTATGTTGTGTTCCATGAGAGTCTTTGATCCAGGAATACTCCTAGGTATTTTATTTCTTTGACTACTGGAATCACTGTTCCCCCCAATGTTAGTGGTTTTAGACCGGCCAATGTTGTCTTTTTTGTGAAGTTGATAATTTGTGTTTTTTGAGCATTGACTGTTAGTCTCTCTTGCTTACACCAATTTTCAACCGTGTTTAGGGCTATCTGCATTCTGTCAGATAATACCCCGGCAAATTTGCCTCTGATGACAATCGCTATGTCATCTGCATATCCTAGACACTGAAAGTCTTTTTTGGATAATTCGTTGAGGAGATCGTCTACTAGGGTTGCCCAAAGTAGTGGTGACAGAACTCCTCCTTGTGGACAACCTCCACCTGCTTTCGCTTTGATGGTAGCTTGCCCTAGTGAGGATATTACAATCCTATTCTCTAGAGCTGCCTTTATCCATCTGCATATCACTTGAGGTGTGCCCCGTCTACTCATTGCATCTATCAATGAGTTCGTTGTAACATTGTTAAACGCTCCTTCGATGTCCAGGAAGGCAGCCATTGCAATCTCTTTGTCCTCTATAGACTTAGAGACCAACCTATTTAGGTCATCTAATGCCGTTTCCGTTGATTTACCTGGTTGGTATGCATATTGACGATTGCTTAGAGGGGATTGACATGGTTGCTGCGAACCTCGCTTCGCTCGGCACGCAGTGGTTCATTTATAATGATAAATAGGGAATATGAGAAAACATACCTCAGCAATTTCTTAATAATTAAATAAGGACCATACCAAATAGAGTGACACTCCAGCTAGGGGTGGACCCACAACATACAAATTTTCGTGAAAGAACTTTATGTTGGTCCATCTCTGCAATATTTATTCGTACTGTTGATGACACATTTTGATGAGGAATCAAGGTTTATGAGTACTCCAATGTAAATATGTATCAGCAATAAACAATTTATGTAACCTTCAAATTTTATAACCCGTAAAAGGTTGAAAGATCGTTTCGTATTTCAACAATTTGGCAAAGATTTAGAATTATATCACTCATGGAACATGTACAGTACTTTAAAGTCCATCAAGCACTTGCACTATAACATTGCTTCTTATTGCAGAATACTCTATGAACTGACAACACTAGTTTACCCGATATAATTAAGTCATAATTGATTTCTGTGCTCTTGGAAAAGTAAACGAACCGCAGATGATGATATTGAAAGATGCCGACGATTGAATGTACAGGGTGTTCGACTTTAGGTTAAATAACGAAAAATCTTGATACAATTAAGTGTATATTTGGTCTTGTAGGTAAAGTTCAAATAGATATGCGTAATAATTTTCATTTTGGCAATTTTTTCTTAATATAATTATGTAAATAACAGGTCGGCTGAAAAGTTCCCGGTCTACCATATTAAAACACAATATTTTGACAAAATTCATTTTTTTTATTCAACATAGTTGCCTTCAAGGGCGATACAGCGATTATAGCGACCTTCCAACTTTTCGATACCATTTTTGTAGTACTCCTTCGGTTTGTCCTCAAAATAGGCTTCAGTTTCGGCGATTACCTCAGTATCAGAGCCAAATTTTTTTCCTGCGAGCATTCTCTTCAGGTCAGAGAAAAGGACAAAGTCGCTGAGGGCTAGATCTGAAGAATACGGTGGGTGAGGAAGCAATTCGAAGCCCAATTCATGCAATTTTGCCATCGTTTTCGATGATTTGTGATACGGTGCATTGTTTTGATGAAACAACACTTTTTTCTTCTTCATATGGGGCCGTTTTTTCGCGATTTCGGTCTTCAATCGCTCCAATAATGCACAGTAATAGTCGCTGTTGATTGTTTTTCCCTTTTCCAAATAGTCGATGAACAATATACCGTGTGTATCCCAAAAAACTAAGGCCATAACTTTGCCAGCTAACTGTTGAGTCTTTCCACGCTTTGGTGGCGGTTCATCGGCCGCAGTCCACTCAGCTGACTGTCGATAGGACTCAGGCGTGTAGTGATGGAGCCAAGTTTCATCCATAGTAACATATCGACGCAAAAAATCGGGTTTATTACGACTTAACAGCTGCAAACACTGCTCAGAAATATCAATTCGTTGCTGTTTTTGGTCGATTGTGAGCACGCGCGGCACCCATTTCGCACAGAGCTTCCGCATACCCAAATATTCGTGAACGATATGTCCAACACGTTCCTTAGATATCTTTAGAGTGTCAGCTATCTCGATCATATTCACTTTACGGTCACTCAAAATCATTTTGTGGATTTTTTTGATATTTTCGTCGGTAACCACCTCTTTTGGGCGTCCACTGCGTTCACCGTCTTCGGCGCTCATTTCATCACGCTTGAATTTTGCGTACCAGTCAATGATTGTTGATTTTCCTGGCGCAGAGTCCGGAAACTCATTATCAAGCCAAGCTTTTGCTTCAACTGTATTTTTTCCTTTCAAATAACAATATTTAATAAGCACACGAAATTCTTTTTTTTCCATCTTTTTGAAAATAACAAAAGTTGCTTCACTAAAAATGCAATATCTCACAAACTAATAGTCCGACAGCTGTCAAATTTTTACACGAATCTTTTGAAGGTTGATACTATCTAAAAATGAAATGGATTTAATTGTAGTGTCGTCATCTATAGGTCAGACCGGGGACTTTTCAGCCGACCTGTTAGGTGTAAAAATAAATATTTGTTTAAATTATAACTGTGTTTTTACGATGCTCACGACAACTGACGAGTGTCAATACTTAGTGTACAGGTTAAATCAATAAAAATAAAAGAGAAATCTATTCAAAACATTTGCGAGTGCTAATGCCAGTTTTCTTTGACTTTTTCGTTTCTTTTACCTCAATTAAAAAAAGTTTTCGTCGATACTAAATATTTATCGATAAAATTTCACGGATTTTGGAAAATTGCCTTGGACAGTTCCCGCTAATAGTTTTAAATTTTAAGCACGCTTTCATATTATGTACTTTTTGATGGCAAAATTGTAGTCTGAAATCCAATGGTTGTAGGTTGTAGAGGGGCTTACAATACGTGGAAAAAATGTGTCGCCTGAATTTTCGTCATTCATTTTTTAGGGGTTGGAAGGGGTGAAAATTGGAGATAACTCGAAATTTTGCGATTTGCGGCTAAAGTTAACATCCAAATAAAAAGTGGTATGAAGAAAAGTTGTAGATCACGAGAAAATCTAAAACTTTTCCATTGGTCATTTTCGTATTTAACCTTAATTTTCTGAGAAAAATACAAAAACCGGGCTTGTATATCTCCTATATTATGCAAAATTCAAATTTCTTAAGTTCGACCCTGTAGCACATTTGCATCTTTTACCTGATGATTTTCTACACAATAAGATTAAATCGGATAAAGAGTAATTCATATTCCTAGCAACGGAGCAATACAATTGTAATTTTGTACCCAAAATTACAATCTTCTTTTAAATTCTATTTTTCACCTGAACTTGAAGTCTTGCTATAGAAAAAAATGTTGTGTTGCACACGCTCTCGAAGTACAGTTTTATCGTCTTATACAATAAATAACTAGTCCAAAAATTTTTTCCAAGATCTACACAATGAGCATGTCACCGTTATATCCAACATTTAAGTGATGAAGTGCTCTTCCTCGATGTATAATTTTCAAATTTTTACCAGTCTCGTATAACGTTACTCGCTATCTATTATTTCTTCCTTGGTGTGCTGGTGACCTTAATATATATCTTTTACCTGTGTCAAAAATATGATTTAAGAGGTACTGACCGACAAAAGGACGAGGGACACTGTAAGGATGATAGTATCATAGCCACAAGTACCTGCGTCGCCCCTTTGGTCTATCTAAGATTATTCAAAATGCGATTTGAGAATTTGTATTTTTTTTTGATACAAAGGCGCGTGTATATATGTAAATTACACAAATGTCCAAAATTTTGGAATAATGGAATATTTCATCATTTAGCTACAACTCTTACCAATACTAAATAAAACTCGAAGTCAGATAAACATACAAAAAAAAAATGATTTTTTTAAATAAATGGACTAGTTTAGTGAATTTTTTTTACATTTGCATCTTATAAAATAGGTTTTTAGTGGTTCAACTGTACAAATAAAATTTTTATAAAATTAATCCTCTAGCCATAATCGGCTTTTGAAATTTAAATTTAATGGTTACATACGTCATAAGTGGTAAGTGACGTGTGTCAATAAGATTGGTAGAAAATTTGCGATGTTGTCGATATGCTTTAATATTAACCGAGAAACTTATCTCTCTCTCTCTTATTTGTTGTCATTAAAAAGAGATAAACATATTGATATTTTTGTTCTCTGATTGACACTTTATCAAATAAGGAGTAAAACACTAAACAAAATGTTTTGTCATTTTCGTTACTTTAATTTGTTTTTTGGTTGTGTTTGGTGTTTGAAAGAAATTACTTCTATACTATTTTTGGTTCGAAAATAAAAATCCCTAACACCTTCTCTTGGTGTTATAGCGGTTCCTTCAAAAATAACCAATAGAAGTAATTGTTCTCTAGGGGAGCAACCCTTCTATCGGTACAGTGAGAGAACGAATTTCAAGAATACGGTTTTGGCATATTCAATAGAACCACGCCCACTTTCTATTGGCTGTTCTATTCTATCACCGTCAAGAATAGGGGTCTTGTTTGTTTATTACAGGGGCCCTATTCTTGAAAATCATACGATCCGATGTTTCTCTCGATCGATGGGATCTATCCCGTGCGATCTATCGGATCCCACGGTCGAAATCGACTAATTCTTGAACCTTCATGTGAACGTTCAAAATTATTGCGTTGTTGCCAGCATTATTTGATACAAAAGATCTACTTTTTAGTTATTTTTGGCATATATTTTTTGTACGGCTGTCATAATTTTATGTCATTAATTATTTCTTGTATTTTTTATGTCATATTACCAATAATAAAAAAGGTAGTCTGTTTAGTAAATTCGTTAGCATTGAAATTATATAAATATGAGTCAGTCGCGTGTCACTTCTTCCAAAAGAAGTGCCCCCACAAAGGGAATTCAAAAAAATATGTTGATCGAATATATGGAACAAAATCCCAAATTAAGAGCTTTGGTTACTCGATAACTGCTTATCGAAGAGCCGCCATACTTCCAAGCGATGGTCATATAAAAACCTGGAACCCCTATCTTCTTCAATTAGAACTTCCTCTTCTGCCTCCCGTAAATCCTCCATCATTACGTGCCAAAAATAATAGTTCTCCATGTCCATCCGATTAAAAACACCGAAAAAACCACTCAAACTCACTTATTATAATTTCTCTATGACAGTGTAATGACAGTATTGAAAAAAATTTCAATAAATAAACCTCTCTACGTCACACACGCCAATTCATTCGACTTTGCTCACGTATGTCGGACCATGCGATCCGGGGCGTATGATTTTCATGCGATTGACAATATCGGATCACGGGTCAAGAATATAACGACGATCGCCCATGTGATCATTCGTCATAAATCTATGCCGCTCATTGTTCAAGAATAGACGTCCTGATAAACACGATTTTCTCTCCTGTCATATATCTTGCCAACTGGTACAATCAGTTAGTCACAGAACACGGTGTTTTGTGCCGCCAGTTCTTTGAGAATACTTGAAACGAACGTAGCTAAACTGTGACAACGTTGACTTTTTTAAACACACTTCATTATTGGTTATTAGTTGGCGCTACGTTTAAAACTTACTAATTATTTATTGCTAAATTTTACGAAATGAGAAAAATTAATTGCAAAATGAAAACCAATATAAGTAAATAGGTATCTTATCCTAAACATATATTGCTATCATTTTGATTAATATGATCCTACTAAACTAGTCCATTAATAAGCAAAAAATTAATAATCAGTATTTCCTCCATGGGCCTGTATGCATGACTGTAGGCGATGTGGCATGCTATCGATTAATTGGTCGAGCTGGGCTTGCGGAATTCTCTCCCATTCTTCACGAGCAGCATCTTTCAGTTCTCGTAGAGTACTTGGTGGAGGGTTTCGCTTCTTAATGCGTGTTTTAAGAATGTCCCAAGCATGTTCAATGACGTTCATGTCAGGGGAATTTGATGGCCATCTTAATGTGGATATTTCTCCTTCTTCCAAAAAATTTTGTACTGCAGCTGTTCGATGTGGAAGTGCATTGTCATGCATAAACACAAATCTATCAGCTACCGCCCCCTGGAATAGACGCATAACAGGATTTAAAACTCGATATACACAGCACCAGTGATTCTTCTCTCCAAAACCAGGAGAGGCGTCCGTGTATCCATCATAATACCACTCCAAACCATGATATACTCCCACCTTCAAATGGAACACGTGGTTGGGTTGTTTCTTATCGGGCTTGTCGTCCTGGGGCCCTCCAAACTAGTGTTCTTCGCGAATCAGAAACCAAGCCAATCCTTGATTCATCAGAGAACATCACGTAATTCCAGTTAGGGCCATGGTGTAACATTTCTTGAGCCCATTGCAACCTTACATTTTTTTGTTGATATGTTAGTTTGGGAACACGTAGAGGTCTTCTGCGATACAAATTTACCGCATTTAATCTTCGTGTAATTGTTTGCCTTGAGATATTTAGTCCTTCAAGCATAGCAATTTCTCTGGATATGCCACTTGTAGAGTCCTGTCGATTTATTCGAGCTATCAATGTTGTACATCGACTTCTGCCACTTCTGGGACGATCCTTCACATCATTTGTGTCTTGGATTTTTTTTTTTAATTTTTGATACAGCACCCTGAGTAACACCAACAATTTTCGCTATATCACTTTGACTAAAGAATTGGAATAATATAAACATCAACAAGAGTTTTTAAAAAACCATAGGCGTAGATATATTATTTCTAAATATTCCAAACTTTAGGACATATGTGTATAAACAAAATTGTATATTTAAAACAATTCTGGTGTCAAAATCCACTGCACTAAACTTTTTTGGCAAACCCTTTGTGTTCATTATCTGTTTTGATGTTTGATTTTTCTTGGAAGTAAGTTTTTAAAAGGAAGATATTGGAAAGTGATGGTTTTTATCAAAAAGGAGCTTATCTCTCTTTGTGATAATGTGATACTCTTTAATAGTTTTTAATCCTCTTCAGGGTTTCTGTGCCAGAATATGCTTTGGTCGTGGGGTTATTTGGAATTTAATTTTTTTAAAAGCATACTTTAGCTTGATTTCTCGTCTTATACAGTATAATGCAAATGTATGGAATAAATTCATTATTTCAGAAATCTTAAAACACGTCAATTTTAATTTTTGAATGGCCATCAACTGCTATAGATGTGTTGGACATTACGTCATCAGTTATGACGTAATGACGTCATCGACGATTTTTTTAAATACTTCCGTGGAAATTTTGTAAATCCTTTCTTAAAAAAAGAAGGCAGCTTGTACGCGCAATGGAAAAGACTACAGTAATCTCCCTATAAATAGTGGTATACCACAAGGTTCAGTGGCGATGCCACGTGCCTCAATAATAGATATTTTATGCAACAAACCATACAAGGGATCGGTTTTAACAAAAATATCAATGCAATATGAATAATTAATTCGTGCCAAGGTTTGCAAATACGGTCTCAGAATGTGACATACGCCAATTATGACATATTAAATCAGATTAAAGTGACCTAATTCTTTTGCTTAATAGTGTATTTATTTTCTTTGTTATAACCAAACATGATGTTCCGATTTCGCAGTCCAAGGGATATATTTTAACCTCACAATAACCCTTTTTCATTTTGTTTGATTTTAGAGGGTTTTTTATTCACTGTCGCGTATTTTTGGGTTAAAGAAAAACCTTTATAGAAATGACGGACGAATGTTTGGTCCTTTCAAGCGATGGGCATTTTTTTTTTCGGATTTTTATTCTCTAAAGCATAAAAATTTGGTCTGTAGATTTTTTTTTGGACGGCCTTTCTCCCTAGGGATAGAATTCGATGTCAGTAAATCTTTTTTAAAGGAAAATATATGAAAGGAATTTTTGGTTGGATAATCTTCATATCGTTTAATGCGAATCAAAGTTTTAATTTCGTTGGTTTTCCAGCGGGAATTTTTCACATTGCGGGTTATGTTCAAGTTTGCTTAACATGATCGATTTTTCATAATAAATGTTGTTGTAGGACATCAATAATAAGTTCAAAGGAGACATAAACTCGTTTTCCAAAAATATTTAATTTGCAAAATTGGTTGTGCAGTTAGTTTCAGTCTTATAGGACATCATCAGGCTATAAAAAATACTATGCTAAATCTTTTTTAAAAGATTAATTTCTTTTTTAATTTTCTGTAAAGAATACTTTCTTTTTACATAATTTTATCTCCCAATCACCATGTTTGTGTTTTTCTGCTGCATCCATTTTAAATTAATCATTATGTGTTTGAACGCAGGTACGTAATGGCTCAATTAGACATTATAGTTTTTCTTTCTCTAAATGAATTTAGCAACAATTAATGCAATTAACTATTTTGTTAATACATTAATTTTATACTTTTTTCTGTGTAATTTATTATCCGATTTCTTTAAAATTGAAACATTTCTCTTTGAAAATAACTTTTTTTTAAATATTACAATTTCTTTTTAAATATTTACTTATTTTGCTTGAGAATTTTTCAATTTCTAGTATGATTATGCTTGGTAGTAATTTTTCTAAAAATTTTCACTATCAAAATGATATAAATTTTGAACTTAACAAAAGACCAAATTAAAAATCCATTGGTAATACCATAACGTAGAAGGCTACAATTGATTTGCTCACTGAAACTGAAGACTCTTTATAAATTACTTATAGAAAAAATATTTCTAACATACTCATCCAACAATATTTTTAAAAAAATCATCGGTTTTTTCCTTATTCCTTTCATTTTGTAGCATAACTTTACAAAATAATACAGCAGTTACAAGATAATACTAATCACACAACTGTTTGTTGCTATTTACAAACAAAGGTATTCTATGTTACGTAACAATTGAAATGCGAATTAATATCAACTCGCATTTTTTAATTAATTGCTAATTCTTTTATGAATTTTAACCGAAATTTGATCGAACAAAACAGTCTACACAAACAAAAATAGTTCCCACAAAGTATAAATACAACTTTTTACATTTTAATTGCATAGTTTACATTTTTCCACATATAAATATACAGGGTCCTGCAAAACCTTAAGAACCGAAAGAGTTAGTACTATACTAGTTATCAGATATTTGCCTAGTATTTTTCACAGTAAATGGTATTGGCTTATTAACTGCAATAAATATATGTCATTTGCAGCGATGAAGTTTTGAATCTCCAATTTCGTATTCTTTGAGCCAGGAATTTTTTGGCAATTGTTGACTATGATAGCTTGCGTTGTCCATTGCTATAGTCTGTACAAAAAGTACGAGGAGTAATAAACCCTAATTAATTATGCAAAACCTTTACAGGGAGCACCATGAAATTTTTGATAAATCTCTTACTTTAAATTACATTTCTTCCGTAAATCTAAAAACCAGGTAGATCGACCCAGTATTTGTTTCAGTTGTAGCAAAGTTTAGGGTTTCTTCATTGTTAAAGGATTAGCAATTAAGCAATAACGCAATGCAGTGGTGTGTATTTTGGGAAAAAAATACGTTTTAAATTATAATATAATAAAAAATGAAAAGAAATAATTATTGGAATACATTTATTACTTACATTTTATTCTATATCTGACTCGGAAGAGGAAGAATCGTTGTTGACATTAATAATAATAGGCTCGATTAAATCATCACAAATATTGTCAATTTTCCACATATTTGCCTCTACTTTGACAACATGCTCAATACAGTTTGTCCAATTTTCCTTACTAACATGACTTACAGCACTCTCAAACAATTTCACAATATCGTTTATTAGTAGTATTTTTTTTTCAACTTCCCCCTTTACCTGAGCCCATATTAATTCTATTGGATTAAGTTCACAATGATAAGGGGGAAGTCGAAGAACTGATATACCACGAGAAGAAGCCATTTCTTCTACAATGTAGGTTTTGTATTTATTCTTGTTGATTTTTGCAATTCTGTAAAGTTCTTTCCTTAGTGGATCTTTTGGAAACTTAATATTTTTCGAAATAAGCCACTCCAAAAGCTCTGCTTTACGCCAACGACTTGTGGGCAATGCTTCTCGTAACCGTGAATGGTAACTTGCGTTGTCCATAACAATAACAGCCCCTTTTGGAATCAGATCCAACATTTGAACAAACCATTCCTCAAAGTCATCCCCATTCATATCTTCGTGATAGTCCCCCGTGCGTTTTGAAATAAAAGTTAATAATTCACCATCAACAAAACCTTCAGAACTTCCAACATGGACAATGATAAGTATTTTTCCTTTTCTAGATGGTGGATGCAAACCTAACGACAAACCTTCTACGAATGCCTGCCTTCCGCTTTTAATGTTTTCATATTGCCAAGATTGGGAAACTGTATATCCAGCATTTATCCATGTTTCGTCTAAGTAGAAGATTTTCAAATTTTGTTCTCTGGCATGTCGAATGCTTCTTAAATAGTCTCTTCTCCAAAAATCTATTTCCGGTTTATCTATCAAGAGAGATTTTCTATTATGTTTTGTATATCTGAAACCCACATCTTCCAAAAGTTTGCATAATGTCATTCTGGAGAATTTTGTATAGTCCGTATCTTCTTGCACTGATGTCATAATTTTGTCAAGTGTTGGAATTTCCTTTCGTAAGTAAAATCCATGGACTTTACGCCTTAGTCTTTGTTTTAATGACTCATCGATCTCAATTGGTTTTCGGCCTGAAGGAGTTTTAGGGGGTTGAAGAGTTCCATTCTTGCTTTCTTTTAGTAATCTATAAATTGTTGATTTAGCAACACACAACACAGCAGTTGTTAATTCCACAATATCATCAACACGGTATACCCTCTTAAAATATATTTTGGCACGTCTATGAAATCTACTTAAATGAATGATTTATTACTCCTTGTTCTTTCTATATAGACTATATAACGCTGTTTGGCGGAATGTTCGGTAACCGAAAATTTTTAAACCAATCTTCAAAAAGCTCTGCTGTCGTATCTTCGTGATAATCGTCACAAGAGTCCTTAATATTTTTGGCAGAAAGTCACTATACTAATGGACCACTATGTATACAAGAATGTAATATTAAAATGTTTGATTTTATGTACCCTTTACCTGTACCTTACAAATAATTCTGTAAGTTATACACAATAAGAGTTATAGAACGACGACAGAGGTTTGCCAGACCCTGTATATATTACAAAGTATCGTATATCTCTTGACTATGTTCCAGTTTACTAGAGAAATTATAAAAATAATAACAAATGGAGTTGTTGACCCATACATGCGATACATGATAATTTAGATTCATTTAATACACATAATTTAAAACCTAGTACTTCCTTTTGTGTAATGTAAGTATATAAATGCACAGGAAGAGCCAATGCAAATATCTAGGTAACTTTATTCAGTTATTTACCGCATTTATATATTGTACAGTTAGTTACACTGACCGATTTCTAGAAGAATTTTTGAATGGTAATGCCTTTTTGCATTTGTCAGGTAATATAATAAATACCAGAGGAGGTCCTTTGTGTTGATGCTTCATTCTAAATACAAGTTGGTGCCTGTAGACAGTTTTAAAGATTACGTAGGTACATGAAAAAAGTCTCTGAATTCTTAAATTAACAACACAACTTTGGTACAAGTACAAATTAACTTTTATTTGAAAATTGCATTTTAAAATTCAATAACAGCTGTTTCGCTACAACTAGCATCATCAGATTAACTTATTGGGCGGCGTAGAATTCAATAAGACAATGAAAGTCATCATTACACTGTCAATTATTATTTTATTTGTTTAATTTTGTGTCAGTAACAAACTTACAACTGCCAATGCCTTGCTATGTGTATAAAATGAAGACTCAATCAAAGTAAACAGTTTAATAGTGAAGAACTTTCACCTTTAATTCGAGTTCCTCGCTTATTTTTTACAAACCAGTCATAACAAACTGATTATAATGTTCTAGGTAGAATTTAATGTGCAATAATATAAAATGTCGTTAAAACTCGTTCAATGTTAGATTAAATGCATTTGCTTATATATAATGGAACGTCATTTATCTGGGGCTACAAACGACGTATTTCTTTTCGCCTGCCCATGTCGTTAGTGAAAAGAAGAGGAAATTGAACTGGCTTAATGCCTTTTCTTACAAATAAACTTCAATAGGGAATTATGTCAAATGTATGCACAGCAGCGTTCCTAACATGATTTAATTTGCATTCTATTATTACTTCAACGATAAATAGAGAAATGCCAGTGCTGTAACATAAATAAAAATGTTTATAAATAAATATAAACTATATAATTTGGTTATTGTCGTTTTACAAATTTGCCATTTTTACTGAGAAGCATTGACAAGCTCTTGTATAGTCTTTGGGGGATTTCTGCGTGCTGCTACAGCCCTGGAAAGCATGTTTTAAGCATGTTGTATTGGATTCATGACTGGGCCAGTCCAAATGATTGATGTCTTCGGTTTTACAGCTCTGGTGCAACGAGGCCGTCCATAAAAACGAAAGTGTCGCCAACATCTGTCACGTCAATATTTAGAACCTCGATGAGGTATCTATCCCCAGTCATTGTTCCCTGAACATGAACTAATTCTGTGCAACCATTATATATATATATATATAATGGCTATACACCCCTATGTGGAGCTAAGCAGCATAAACTTTCTAGATCCTAATTCTTGGGTGGATCACTTTCTTTTACTTATTTTATCTTCTAGATAATTTCTCTCCATTTTTTACTATCTCTAGTTTTTCCCTGCCATTCTCTGACTCCCACCCTGTATAGATCCATTTCTTGCAGCTACCTCGATCTTGGTCTTTCCCTTTTCTTTCTCCAGCCTGGATTCCATTGTACCATTGCCTACGTCACTGGTTCATTTCCTGCTCTCCAAATATGACCTAGCCATCTGATTTTGTATTGTTTTATTTTGGTTGCATCTTCTTTCAGAGTTCTCTCTTAATATCGGCGTCTGTTCTGCTCATATAATCACCTTGTTCTGTTTTTATTGGTCCTAGTATAGTTCTCATAATCTTCCTCTCAGCTATTCCTAGGTCTTCCTCATCTTTTTTAACCATTGTCATTGTCTCAGCTGTATGCCTGATTGTTTTCTTCTTCTACTTCTTCAAACTCTGTATTTCCTATTTTAATTTTATCTTTTATTGGTTTTTCCTCTAATCTTAAAATTTTTATCTTTTCTTGATTTGTTTTTAGCCCCATTGTCTCTCCTTTCTCTAATAATTCTTCTAGCATTTCCTTCATTAATTTTCTGTACTTTGTGATTAGAACAATATCATCGAATTAAAGCAGCATTTTCCACGGTATCAGAAAAATATTCAATTCTGGGCTGCAGCTCTAACATAGCTGTCAATGAATCAGTAGATGCCAATACAGTTAATTAAACAATCCATATAAATTACGTTTATCTTATCAAAACAGCTATATTGGCCTGTTAATAGCACGCCTACTTTATTGATTGAAATCCTTTTCATTATAGAATATATATTATGTTTATAATCTCTATCAGAATCTGTTGTGCAATACTAGGAAAAGTACCGTTCTTTAGTACATATATAAATGGATTTTTATACATTGATAAGTATCATTCGTCAATAACCAATCTTATGGCCATCTTGGGTAACATAATACTACATACTTAGTCACACTTCGCTAGGTATAAATCAAGTTATCGAGAAGTAACCAACGAATTATGTAAATTCTATTTTGAAAATGGATACTAAAAGTAATAATTTAAACCCCAGTGGCGCCTGCCGTTTACAAAGCCGTTTGGTGATTGTTCGATTTAGGGTATACGAGGTGTATTTAGAAATATTGCATTGCTATAGTATGTACAAAAAGTACGAGGAGTAATAAACCCTAATTAAGTATGCAAAACCTTTACAGGGAGCACCATGGAATTTTTGATAAATCTCTTACTTTATATTACATTTCTTCCGTAAATCTAAAAACCAGGTAGATCGACCCCGTATTTGTTTCAGTTGTAGCAAAGTTTAGGGTTTCTTCTTTGTTAAAGGATTAGCAGATAAGCAATAACGCAATGCAGTGGTGTTTATTTTGGGAAAAAATACGTTTTAAATTATAATATAACAAAAAATGAAAAGAAATAATTATTGGAATACATTTATTACTTACATTTTATTCTATATCCGACTCGGAAGAGGAAGAATCGTTGTTGACAACACACATCACAAATATTGTCAATTTTCCACATATTTGCCTCTACTTTGATAACATGCTCGATACAGTTTGTCCAATTTTCCTTAATAACATGACTTACAGCACTCTCAAACACATCGTTTATTTTAAAAGTAGTATTTTTTTCCAACTTCCCCCTTTACCTGAGCCCATATTAATTCTATGGGATTAAGTTCACAATGATAAGGGGGTAGTCGAAGAACTGATATACCACGAGAAGAAGCCATTTCTTCTACAATGTAGGTTTTGTATTTATTCTTGTTCATTTTTGCAATTCTGTAAAGTTCTTTCCTTAGTGGATCTTTTGGAAACTTAATATTTTTCGAAATAAGCCACTCCAAAAGCTCTGCTTTACGCCAACGACTTGTGGGCAATGCTTCTCGTAACCGTGAATGGTAACTTGCGTTGTCCATAACAATAACAGCCCCTTTTGGAATCAGATCCAACATTTGAACAAACCATTCCTCGAAGACATCCCCATTCATATCTTCGTGATAGTCCCCCGTGCGTTTTGAAATAAAAGTTAATAATTCACCATCAACAAAACCTTCAGAACTTCCAACATGGACAATGATAAGTATTTTTCCTTTTCTAGATAGTGGATGCAAACCTAACGACAAACCTTCTACGAATGCCTGCCTTCCGCTTTTAATGTTTTCATCTTGCCAAGATTTGGAAACTGTATATCCAGCATTTATCCATGTTTCGTCTAAGTAGAAGATTTTCAAATTTTGTTCTCTGGCATGTCGAATGCTTCTTAAATAGTCTCTTCTCCAAAAAACTATTTTCGGTTTATCCATCAAGAGAGATTTTCTATTATGTTTTGTATATCCGAAACCAACATCTTTAAAAAGTTTGCATAATGTCATTTTGGAGAATTTTGTATAGCCCGTATCTTCTTGCACTGATGTCATAATTTTGTCAAGTGTTGGAATTTCCTTTCGTAAGTAAAATCCATGGACTTTACGCCTTAGTCTTTGTTTTAATGACTCATCGATCTCAATTGGTTTTCGGCTTGAAGGAGTTTTAGGGGGTTGAAGAGTTCCATTCTTGCTTTCTTTTAGTAATCTATAAATTGTTGATTTAGCAACACACAACATAGCAGCCGTTAATTCCACAATATCATCAACACTTGCACTTGGATCCTTGTTTTTCAATGATATATAACAATTCAATATCAGAGTTTTTTCATTTAAAGATAATGGACCTGTTTTTGGTCGTTTAGATGGTCCTTGGCTTATCGACATTGTTTGGTACTTGCACAATTAACATTCAACAAATGTTTTACCTCTATTCGACGTTACGTTTCGGAAAATCACAAAAATTGGGACAAAAATTTAACAAAAATAGCATACGCACTCAGAACCAATGTTCATAAAGTCCTGCATTTTTAAATTTTGGAAGAGTCATACCTTGTTCTGAGGATTGCTACGGTAAATTTCCTGCCACTGAAATACTACCAAATAGTCAGAAATTTTGGGCTAAAAATTTAACAGGTCCTAAGGAAATTTACATACTGCTCATGTCAGAAACACAAAATACTATAACCTACGAAGAAGAGACAAAGAAATTTTTATGGGTGATTGAGTTTGGAAAAGAAATATTCCATTGTCAAATGCTGCAAATGAATTTTCTAAAAACTGGCTCCTCGTTATACTCTATGCAAAATAGTAGGAAAAAATCTAAGTTAGTCTATGTTCTTTAAAGTGAAGATGGTAGAGATGCTGTAGGGAGATGCTTTGCAATTTACAGTGCTTCCATGGTGTCGTCAAGAGAAATATTCTTGCTCTGGAGCCACTCCTTTTTTCCATGACGTCGTTGGTAACTTTTCTACCAGTTTTGAATGATAGCTAGCGTTATCTAAGACAACCGCTGCAGTACTCGGCAAAAAGTCCAATAGCTGGGAATAATTATCTTCAGAGGTCCTTTCCTCGTGGTAATCTTTGGTTGATTTTGGTCTAATAACCCATTTTCTATAAAAAATCAAACTTTTTCAGATAATTTTGCATAACTAGGTTGATATATTAAGAAAAAGGTGTACGCTCTGTAGAGCAGCTTCCACCCTATAAAATCGAACTTACACTAGATAAAAAGTCATTGAAAGAATCAAAATTATAATAAAATCTCAAATTACAAACGCGAATCACATTCCAGAGAATGAAATCTGTGCCTTGCCGTTCTTTTTTAGCGATGCTGGTTTTTTGAAGCCTTCAGTAAAATATTAATGATCAGTATCTTAACACTGACGAAATTTTTATTCATAGAGGAATATTTTAAAGTGACTCCCTTAGACCTTAGACTCTGTTTGGCAATGAATCCATTTTCTACCATGCTCAACAACACTAAATTTCCAATAAAAATACCAGCTGCACCGTTTGTCATCCTCTTTATGGATGATATCAAAATTTTCTCATCCAGTCAGCAACAAATCAAACATATGCTGTATATAACCGAAATATTTTACAGTGATATCGTATGAAATTTGGTTTAGAAAAGTGCAGAACCTTAAACATCGTAAAGGGTAAAATCGTCAGTGTAGATTTGGCGCTGTCTAATGGAGGTATAATCGCTGTCATGCAGAACAGAGATATATACAAATACCTGGGATTTCAACATTATTTATCAGAAACTCAGCAGAGGCTGAGTAAGTGCAAAAGTTTTTTGATAATAACACACCTTTTTCACTTTACCTCAACCCCCCAGTGGAAACTGTCCTTTCCCCCTTAGAGAAAAAAGCTGTAGAATAGTTTTACTATTCAAATGAAATGGTAAATATATAAAAAAACTGAAAAACTTAAACTTAACCAGTTTCTATACCAAGATTGACCGTTTTCTATGAAAAAACAATGTCCGTTGGGGCATATAGCTCAGGAAGTAGTTGTTTTTATATGATAAAAATTAATTCATATTAGTTACCTATTACTTATATTTCTAATTGTATTTGTCCAGCGTACTGGAAAGCATACTCGATGTAATAAAAATATAGTAACACATGTACTTTCTATTGTACTTTCACGAGAATTTTACCTGTTTAAATGTAAATATGTTATCGTAGATTAGATAACATAATCTCAATTTTGTTTATCATATTTACTAGATATAAACAATAATACAAACATAAAAGATCTAGGAATTGCTTTACACTTGCATATCCATATAAAAATTTTTGACAAAATATTCAAAACTTGGGATTAAAAAGTTTTATTTGTTCATTAACAAATTTAAATTGTTGATCTGCCTTCATTTTACGAGTATACTTACATAGATTGTCAGCAGGTGCAGGTACAAAAATTCATTCACAGCAAATGAATGGAGTTACTGTCACTTATTGAGGTAAAAAAAATTCTGTTACCGCTGGATATGCATTATAAAAGGATCAGTGAGCTTTTATAATAGAAAATTATCCATGTAAAGGACCAAAATAATTGCATCTCTGCGCACCGTGTACCAAAGTACAAATTTTACTGCCACTGTGTAAAAATCCCACTTTCTATCTTAATTAAAGTGGCAAACTTTTTCTAAATCACCTGTAAGTATTCACCCGATATCGATAAAAATTAAATCGCCTTGAAAAACAACATGGAAATGAAGCTAACGACATTCAAAAATAAATGTTGTTCAACAGCCCGTAAACTTAAATCGAGGCATCAATTATAAATGGACAGATACTTTGTTTCTTCGATAAATTTTTTTTCTTTTGGAAAATAAATTTGTGTAATAAATTTGATCCCACGCTATCGCATATTCGTACTGGCATTTGCATATCATTACGTCGGGCTAGACAAAACAAATAAAAATAACGAACAACCTGTGGCCTTTAATTAAACAACGCCGAAAATGCAGGAAACGAGAATACGAAAAAATGGTAAAAAAAGAGATTGTGACGTATCTCCTACGTTCACCCCAGGCTGGATAACAAAATAAAAAATAATGGTACTTCTCTCTTGAGGTATTTTCATGTTTTCTTAATTTGGCAACACCCTGTAGATCCAATCTACGATTTTTCACCGTTATTCTCATTTTTAAAAGAAACAGAAATTTTTATAAAGAATGATTTTTTGTCGTAAGATGAATAATAATTTTTTTTTCCTTTTGGATCGCCCCATCTGTGGACACACTGTATATTCCTGCTTCTACACCTTTAGAATATATGCTTTAGAATAGCATATACATGTAAAATGTGAATTTCGTTTACCTACCGAAGTTATACAAACGCCCTTCTTCAACAACATAGGAGTGGCAATTTTTAAAACGCTTACATTAAATGGTTTTTGGGGATTAAGTTTATTTACAAGGGTCGGTCATGTCCCGAATAAATAGGTTTTTTCGCATTTTTGCACTGATATAATAAAAAAAATGTTTTGAAAAGGGATTTTAATCCCAAACAAACATTTATTATCGAGGGTTCCAAACTAAGTGAAGTAAAAAAGGAATCAGTAGAGAGGTTGAAATAAAAAACAAATAAAACCGTACTGTATAATACACAGGCAATTTGTCAATAAAATACCTTATGCTGCAAACATTAAAGATGTGGGCGTGGACAACTTTTTAACTGATTTCAAATTTATTATTATTTAAACCGTGAATGGTTATACACAATAAATGGGACATCCTTAAAATTAATTCAATGTAAGCGATTTGAGTTTGAAAATGTATATGCTATTGTGCAGCCAATAGTACCTCCTGCTATTTAAAATGTCCATCTAGTAGATACATGCAAAGCAATATTTACAAAACTAAGAAAACTGTGATAGTTATAGTTCGTTTATGTATATCCCTAATTATTTTTTAAGAATTGATTACTCTGAAAAGAATTGAATCGGTCGATTTTTTGTACAGTCGTGAATATTGTCCTTTAGACGGGGTATCACATGTGTAACAAGAAGTTTCGCATTTTCTCACGAGTCACCTCAACATCGTGCTTCTATACTTATATGCCAAATAGTTCGAGTGTCCGAAAAAGGCAAAAAAATGTCGAAAAATGCAAAAGTTCCAACGGACCGGTTTTTTATGTACTGGCGGCGGCATCGACGCGAACTCAAAGTCGTTCTTCTCATTTATTGCCGTTTATTTCGTTGATAAGCAGCCAAGCCAACAGCCGAGCGGCGTTGCCAATTTCCGGGTTAACACTGCCATTAAATTGTTCGTTGTTTTGTTCCAAATCTCAGGTGAGATGAAATTACATCAAATTTATATCATAGACGTATACGTGAGTCTTTCTGCGAAATAATCTGCTAGTTCAATTGTTTAATTAACTTTTAATTTTCGCTTATACAATTTTTCATGGCACTTTATTATTTTAACGGCAAATCATTGATAAAAAACCTTAAAAGAATCATACTTTATCTCTGATACACATGTAAGACATCTTTACCTTTGTTATTTAAAGATTTGTTGGTTAAATGCCCCACGTTGGGCGCCATGTTTTATAACCATCAGCATCAACAAAAAGTAAATACTGAAATGTATATTAAAAACGAAATTTAGATACTTAGAAATACCTACATTATAATAGATAACAAAGAAAATACAACCATGCAAGATCAAATTTCACTTAAATAAGACATTTTTCAATAATTGTTTGACGGTGGGAGATAGAATATTATCTCCTAATGGATTTTCCAAAATTGGAGATGAGAAGAATACAGAGATATGGGCTGTTCTCATAAAAGATAAATTATTGTTTAAATGGCCCACGTTGGGCGCCAAATTTGTCGGTAAAATACCCCACGTTGGGCGCCATAATTTTAAAATGGATTCAATTAATAGCAAAAATTATAAAACTAAACATCCCTAATACTTGAGAAAATTTACTCAAATAAGACACTTTACAATAATTACTTGGTGGTGGAAGAACACTTGGACTCCGTCTGAGGCATCTATGAGGAAATTTGAGGCTTTTGAGATGTGTTGCTACAGACGGATATTGAGAATATTACGTGTGACGAATACTGGAGTTTTTCGACTAATGGGAAAAGAACTTCTTCTGTTGACAAAAAATTGAAAGCTGGAGTATTTTGGCCATATCATGAGGAACAGCGAAAGATATAGGCTGCTTCAGCTGGTTATTGAGAGAAAAGTGTTTGATACACGAGGACCGGAAAGAAAACTTATTTCTCGGCTTCATAACCCGAGTACTTTGTTCAATATGACGTCCACGGGCCTGTTTTATGCAGCCGTTAACAAAATCAACATTGCCATGATGGTCGACGACATCCAGAATGGATAAACACTATCAGTGGATTTTCGAAAATTGAATATATTATTTCTTTACTGAGTGCAGAATTGGTTTATATGATCACCCATTAATGTGGATGGTAGGGTTGCACTACATGAGGAGAATATTTGGAATTACGAAGATATGGGCTGATTATAAATTACTTATTAAATAATTCACGTTGGGCGCCAAATTTTGAACGGGTTTGTTGGTGAAATGCTTCACATTGGGTGCCATTTATAAAAAAAATGATAAAACTAAACATTTATAATGATGAGACATCTTGAAAAAATTTACCCAAATATGACATTATTCAATTGTTTTTCGGCCACTATCCACTATAAGTGGATTTTCGCAAATTCAATACATTATTTCTTTACTGAATGCAAATTGATGTGGAACGAATTATTACAGTATTACGATGATGACTGTCGTGCGTTGAATGTTCCTGGAAATATTAGAAAATCTAGATGAGGAGAAGATATGGGATTACAGAGACATGGGTTGATCTCATAATAAATTACTTATTAAATGACCCACGTTGGGAGCCAAATTGTAAACAGGTTTGTTGGTGAAATGCCTCACGTTGGGTGCCAAATTGTAAACAGGTTTGTTGGTGAAAAGCCTCACGTTGGGTGCCATGTATTTAAAATGGATTGAATAACAAAATGAAAAAGCTAAATATTAAATAATACTGAGACAACGTAAAAAAACTTTCTGTGACTATAAACAGAAGTAGTAGAGTATGTTAATAAACAAATTTTTTTTTAATGTTAATAAAAAACTAGTTACAAATGAGATGTTAAAATACTTCCAATTTTCTTAATTTCTCCTATCCATTTATTCTAAAAAGCCATTATATTTATTTTCATTTTCTTTATCGGTTTAAAAATCAACCTACAAAGAACTAAAAAGATTAAAGGAACCAGCTAGCTTCTAACATAAAAACCCATTAGATGTTATGAACATTTAGATACGTTTCATACATTAAACGATGTATGGAGCTATAAAAGATATCCTTATGTATAATAAGAAATTCTCGTTTTCTTTGGTCCTGCCATAACTTAAGGACGACTTAAAGGATTGCATTCAACTTGTCTCATAAGGTTTTCAAAATTTTATACAGAAAATTTAAGAAATTATCTATTTAAATTATTTAGTTGAATTTCACCAGTAAAAACATGTTATCTTTCTGCAATTTTTAGGTGTATGAACGAGTTAAGATTGTAATATGTATCGAAAGGTTTTTAGGTGTTTTTCTGGATATTTAGCTAAAATTCAAGCATAAATTACTTAATACTTAATCCAATAACTTATCTAGGACGTATCTATAGAAATAGATGATACTAGACAGTCCAAACTTAACAGTTTCTATACCAAGCTTGACCGTTTTCTATCAAAAAAACAACTACTTCCTGGGCTATATGCCCCAACGGACATTGAATTACGTTCCAATAGAAAACGTGATGGCGACCGACTTCGTCGATACTTAAAACCATCTCTCGTAGACCGTAGAGGCTAGCGAAAGATCATCCTCTACACCGTCTTGTATTTACTTTTCCTACTATTCTTAGATTATATGGATCACTCTTGAACCAAAGTCATCTAGAGTTGTTTCTATTATGTAGTCTTATTAAAACGCGAATCAAATTTAATATTTATTTTTCATTAAATATTACGACATATGCACCTATAAAATTAGGAATTTTTTAATTTATTGTTTATTTCAATAACAATCCTTTTCAATAAAAAAAATGTCAACGGTATTTATTCTAATATTTAACTTAGCAACAGTACAAAAAATGCCTTCAATACAAAAGAGAAACCATTAAATCCTAAAAACAAAGTTCTTCGAGTTTTACTCACATTAAGAGCTATACATTTTAGAAATTAAGATATATTCGACGTAATGGTATAAAAGTTTTTGTAACTTTGCAATTTAGAAGAATATAAATAGCTTAATTACACGATGTAAGTTTGCAAAATTGTTCTAATAACAATTTGTTACTAGGGTCTCAGTTCCTTCTAAGTATTGTAGTTTTATAAAGAATGTTTTTGGCGTGATGAACACAAATCTTGTTTTTATGTCTATATTTTGTGAGTTAACTTCCTTTGACTTTTTCATTTCCCTTACCTCAATTGCCCTCTTCTCCAAAATACCACCGAATGTCGTTACCCCCTCGCATTTACTTATCCTGCATTGGTAGGCAACATAAAATACACACAATTTGAATTTAAATCTTCTGTCATTGTTGAATCTTTACTTTTTATAATTAAAAATGAAATCTAACAGCGAAAACCAAAGTAGTAACAAGATGTCTAATAGTAAAAACTATTTTATGTTTTTCGATATACTAAAAGTTATTTACATTTACAAGTTTTCTTACCCAAACGCACATGTATGTTATGAAATCTCATTACGTGCATGTTGTTGTTAAAAGTCACTTACAGTGCGATTTTTTTCCAATAAAATTCGGTTTTAATATTACTGAGAACATTAATCAATATTTACATAAAACGAGATTCATGTGTATAGTTACCGATTTTAAATATGTTTTTTTCAAATATTTGTCGGTAAGTACCGCCCATGATGAAGTCCTTCCTGACTTCCTTTAAAAGTTCGAGACGACTTTGAATATTTGCCAAGCCTTGTCCAGATTTCCGTCTATAAATAGACATTATTCAGCATATTTTGTTAAGTAATACTGTAAAAATAATTATTATGTATAAATAAAGGAATAAATTCGAAAATAACGACGAAGTCAGCGAACAAATTGTGTGTTGAAATAAAAACATCTCCGTTAATGCCATATATAGTCGAATAATATCATATTTACAAACTATTTAAGAATAATCTGCAAGGATGTTGTTGGCATCAGCCTTTTATTGTCTGAATAGACAATTAAATGTTTCTAGATAAAATTATAAACAATTAAATAAATTCTAACTAAAAATTAACTTTATAGATACATTGTTTCTTGTAATTTACGGATATACAGGATGTCACAGGAAGGAAAGGCCAAAACTTGAATTTGCAGATGGTGTTAGAATATTGTCAGTACTATAGACCTTTAAAATTAAAATTTAAAAATACATTTTTTTCATCCAAACTTATAATTAAGCACCTTAAGATCGTTATTTGGGAAATGGGTTTAAAAAAATAGTTTTTACCATTTAAAAAAAGCTTAAAAATGTGAGAGAAAAGAATATAGATTTGCTGTTAAATTCAAGTTATGGCCTTAAAATTCTTTCTATTATTTAAAAACACTTTATATGATATTTATTAACGCGTAGGAGAATTATTAAAAAAAACTATTTAATGCAAGAAAGAACTCTTCGACTGGCCAAAAACTTACATAAAATAGATTACTGATAATTTACACTACTACTGTGTGTGTCCAAAACACCCAAATATTTGGTAAGAAAGAAAAATAAGAAAATATTTGACATTTATTAAAATCTAGATTAGTTAAATACATTTTTGACATGGCAACTGCACATGTTTAGGGGTACGTGACATCTCAGACACAAAGATGGTTATATAATTGGTTAGGTTAGGTCCGTATGCTCCATCAGTCGGTTCTAATTCAACCCACGTCAGAAACTGTAAAATTAATATACACCAACCCATCAGTGGATTTTTACCATAGTCAAAACATATTGCCTCTATTGAGATGTCTGCTTCTCTACTTTGCAACATTTCCATCCGTTTTCTGTAGTAAAAAGTACCTGCTTGTAAATTAAAAAATTTGTTTCGATTAAAAAGCTTGATAATTTCCTGATCCAATGCGAACTTGGCAATTGAATCAATGCATGTCTTATTCTCAGCCCCAAATACAGACACAAAAATGGTTAAATGGTTGGTTAGGTTCGGTCCGTATGCACCAACGGTCGGTTCTAATTCAACCCACGTCAGAAACTGTAAAATTGTTAGGCAACACATTTTGCAATACAGAAATAACCCCCTAACGTTTGGGTTTTAAGAAGTGTATTTGTTATTTATATCTCTATACCTAAGTCGCAGACATTTTATTGACATCGATCATTACCTTTTATTGAGCATCATAAAATCTAGATTTTATTTCTTTCTCATGTTTGTATTATTTAGATCAGACATAATAAAATCATTATCTATAAGCTCCCAAAGCGAAAAGTAAAGCATGTATTTTCTAAAATATTCTATTGTATAGTTGAACATACGGTGATTCAGAAAATAAAATATGGAAAGTCGAAAAATGACATAAAGGATATAAACGGATTCATTTTTATCCATATAAACAAACAACAGCTACGAATTTTAGAATATATCGAAACATATCACATAAACAAGGTTTTGCTTTGTGTAATATTTTCAAATTAAACTGAATAAGATAATTTTTATAATATATCAATAAAAATATAAAGTGAAACCACAATATTTAATATTAATTTATATCACGCAAGCAACTACATTCTATTTGTTTGTCCAAAAAAATCGAAAATATTCTAAGGCCCTATATAACTTTTAAAAAAAGTCAATACTAAAGTTTGTGGTTTTTTATACTTTACACTATCAATTAAAATTGCAATCAAACTCGCGGAAAGCCTGTGTTTTATTTAAAATATAGCTTTTTAAATGAAAATACAGCTTAAGAATAATGAAAAACCCTTCGTTTTACCAAAACTTCCAATTATTCTTAATAAGATGGACTTCCAAAAAGTAAGGGTTAGTACAATTAATTTAATGAAAATACAGCTGTTACGCTAAAATTAGCATCTGCAGATTGATATATTGAAGTTCATCTTATTTTTACAAAAGTAGCTACCAGTGATAGAAATCTGTATATATCTGAAATCTACTTCAAAAGATTTTCCACATTGTCCAAGAGTTTCCCTTAGGGCTCGGTCGTCGGTAGCCATTGCTTTGGACGGATTTTAAGGGATCTTAGATCCGAAAATCCATTTGTTTTCTCGTAATTATTTCTACACTGTTAAATACGACACTCACCTGTCAAGGTAATTTTTCTCATTTTAGAGAAATATTAGATTTAGTTTTTTGGTGTTTTCAACAGATCTCATCATTCTTTCTTGTCGATAAGAATGAAACTGTACCACCAAACGATTGTATCATCAAATTTTACTTCAGAAATCGTACGAATCAATTAGTAAACAATTAAAAATAGACGATATTAACAAAAGCATAGAAAAAAGAAGGTTACTGTGTTTGAGAATATTATTGAATAACTTATCCATCTTGCTTATATCCAAGAGACGATTAAACACATAAATTCTGGAAGGCCAGCAGGACGTAAGAATAATTATTTGCAGATCTTCGAGTATGGATATAAACATAAACATTATAAAGGATGAACAAAAAATAAGATGAATTGATACATTGCAACTTTATTTACCGTCTGAATGCACGTTCTATGGAACGCACAGGATTGAAAACCCTTAACTGAACACAACCCCTTACCACATATCAGCGAGATAATTGACAGCTATCATCTATAAATTACGATGCTACATATACCACTATTTTTCGTAGAAAACTCTATAAAGACAGTCGAGGTCTATATTAAACAGTTTTCAGAACAGTTTTTTAAAGTGTACACTAATGAAATTAATTTGTTTTCCATTGTGACTGCCCTTTTGTTGTTTAATTTGGTGTAGCTTAACAAGGGTGTGTGTATATTTATATATACATGTACGAATTCAAAATAATTCTGAATTAGGTTAATGTGGTTCGAATTAAGCAGCTTATTCCTGTGTTAATAATTCTCCATTAGAATTTGCATCACATGCGGATTATAAGTTTAACGAGGTTATAGAAAATTAGGATCTACTTTATATAACTAACCACTTTTGATCAAAATATAGTTACCTACGACACGTACGGTGATATTTCGTTTTCAAGATTCTGTTGGGACATCCTTTACAGTACGAAACTCCCACAGATACAAAAGTTTGGAGTAACAGCAAATTAGTTTATGGCTTAAAAGTGGAACGAACATGTATTTTATTTGAAATTGCTGTAAGTGACTGGCATAACATATTTTATTGATGGATTTCAGGATGAGGTAAAATTATTTCTTTCTGTCCTTTTACGGATACCGAGTGTTTTATGAAATTTAAAGACGAAATAAAAGTTTAAAAGGGGAAAATAGCGCTCGTATGTCCAAACTTTCTGAATACTATAACCTCAAAAATGTCCATTTTTACGATAGAGCTGTCAGTTGCCAGATTGCAAGAACAGAGTAGCCAAATCCCGGAATATAAAAGGCAACCCTCGTAAAAAAACCGCGTTAGTTCATTTATGTCTTCAGAGTCACAAACTCTAAGAGCTATAGCTCAGAGAGTTCGTTTATTTGGTGGAGATGAAGGTAAAGCTTGTAGCCAGGCTCCAGATTCCTTATTGGAGACGGCAAAAAGAAATGCTCTTTCACGCTGATTTAAATCAAGGGTCCAAACAAAACACCTCAATTTTTTTTGAAAATTTGGGATCTGTACCCAGAATCCTTGGCGTTAAAGTACTCAATCTAAAAATGAGGAAAGAGTACGTATCGAAACAGCTGTAATTAAGTTTAATAAAGTAATTTTTTACATAAGTTAGTATGCTTGTAACATCTAAAACAAATACTTAACTAGCTAATTAACCAATATGCATTGTTTATTTTCATCTGCCTCCTACTGGGAAAAGAAAAAAACATTTTAATCCAATTTAAAAGTCCTGGAATAAAAAGAGACGTTAAATAATTATGCCAACGATGTGGGGTTTTTGTGCGAGCGTCTAATTTTAAAGAAGACAAATGTATGGAGTAAATTTAGCACGAGAAAAAGTTTTAAACAACTCCTATTGACAAAAAGAATAAAAAATGAATTTTGGTTGTTAGGAATCCAAGAAAGAACTAAAATTAGTTAGGTACTATAAGCTAAGCCGTTTAATAAAGAATATTGAGTATTCAGCTTGGAAAATTGTTTATGTTTTTTTACAAAAACTTTAGAATATAATTCCATTTGTTCAAAATTCAACAAACTAGTCGTATTCCGTTTCAAAACTAATAAATGTGTTCAAACAATACATACATCTAGGACCAGACATCAAACTTGGAACATAAATTCCATCATTAGAGGTCACCTGAAGAATTAATCTCACCTGAAGAATACATTACAGAAAGTTCCAAACCTCTACAGATCTGTCAAAGAGCAATAGAGAGAGCTATGCTTGGAGTAAATCTGAGAAGCAGGATTAGAATGTAGTGGCGTCCAAGAGACTTGTAAGGATATTGACCAGCGCAGGGCGCCAATTTTGTGACACTATTCACTATGAGCAGTTCCCGTCTATAGAGCGGGTCACAGTTATTATGCAGCATTGCGTTTATGGACGACGACGTTGCCATATCGGCATGTTCATCGAATTTGGTTCCAACTGGCGCGGGAATATAACTTGCCATTGTGTTACTATTATGATTTAAATGTTGACTAAATTATTCATTTGAAAATCGTTTAGTGAGTAATTAAGAATATTTATAATTATGCTTTTAGATAAATTTTACGCGTTTAAAGGAAAATATTGTAAATCCGATAAAATATTCAAATTTTATACTTTTAATTATCACGTATAAAGAAATAAATAAATACAGCGGCCTTACAAAAGACCTTTGTCAAATTATGAAATAATAATATAATAATATAATTAATAATAAAAATATGTCAATAATAATAATATATACATAAATTACAAGACGGGTGGTAAAAAAGTCAGCTGTCATCTAAATTTTAAGGGAGAACGATTAACAGAGAAAAGCTAATGAAATCTTGCCGACGTTTCGATGATTTTTCCGAGGATTTTTCTTCTTCTGGCGGGTTGTTGTAACAAACAAAATATAGAATAAGTAAATGAATTAATAATTACGTATTTTAACTTGAATTAAAATTAAACTTTAAAAATGACAATGATTAGCAGATAATAACTAAAATAAATGAAAATTAAATGGAACTTTTGAGGGTTAAGAAATATATTACTGATCTTCATTGTCATCCATAAGTCTTCATCTTCATCGTTTTCATTTAGATTTATTATTATTGGCTCAATGTCTTCCGTTAAATGATCTGTTTGCCACATCTTTTCCTCTGTCTTCTCTACCTTTTTTTCATAATTAGACCACTGCATTGGGGTTACTTGCGAATACGCTGGTTTTATAAGTTTTCCAACTCCTCTTTTTTAAAAGTACTATTATTACGAGCCACATATCCTTTCACTTGGCTCCACACCATTTCAATAGGATTTAATTCGCAATGATAAGGTGGTAGTCGTAGGACTGTTATATTATGTTCCGTGGCAATGTCGTCTATTTTTCTTAGGTCGTACTGCTCTCTAAACGCGTTATAAGTTTTCCAACTCCTCTTTTTTAAAAGTACTATTATTACGAGCCACATATCCTTTCACTTGGCTCCACACCATTTCAATAGGATTTAATTCGCAATGATAAGGTGGTAGTCGTAGGACTGTTATATTATGTTCCGTGGCAATGTCGTCTATTTTTCTTAGGTCGTACTGCTCTCTAAACGCGTTTGCAGTAGCCAATAATTCTGTTTTTAAATAATCATCCTCGAAGTAAATCTCTTTTTCCAGTAGCCAGTACCGTTGATTGATCAATCAACGCCAGTACTTTATTTGTTCCTTATTCCAAGTTGTCTTTGGAAAAGGTAACTTCGCCGAATGGTATGACGCATAGTCCAACACTACAACATAATTTGATCCGTTTTTCGGCAAATTAGGGATCAATTGATCTTTAAACCAGGCCTCAAAGCCTTCTGAAGAACAAATCTCGGTCCTCGTTGACTTGGAGCCTTCAGTCCTGTTGTCAGTCCTTTGACAAATGCATCTCGGGCATTTTTTATGGTAGTGTCTTTCCATTCAAAATTTACACTGTGGCCCATACTAAGGCCAGTCATTTCAGAAATCAGTTCTATTTTCGCTGTCACACTTTTGTCATCTTTGGTATTCAACGTATACGTTAAAATATTCAATAAAAACCTCTTGGTTTGACGATGAAGATTTTCACCTTGTTTAAATTTTTCAAACGGTGCTGCTAACTGCATGGCTGTTGTTTCAATAATGCCCTTTCGTTTATCAGCAGAAACAGATAGGTACCTGCCTATGTTATTACTTACCTGTACATTTACTTACCTCTACATTTCAGGAATATTACATAACGGTTTACGAGGATCAAGGGATCATACAGGTAAAAATAATTAGCATCTTTGTAATTAAATAATATTTTCACTGGCATTAGGATTAGGATTTGACTGAAAGATTTAGTAGAGACCTAAATAATCCATCAAGTGATCAGGTATATACTGATTACAATCTACATAAATAGATTTGAATTCCATTTTTTAATAGTATTTATTATATAGAATACATCTGTTTTGCAAAATTCATAATAAAACGTTTCTACAAAAATAAATTGGCTGAGTTAATTGTGATTCAAGCCGTAACCAAAGCGGCAACAGTGTTGAATATTCGCCCATAACATTTATATTGGCCTATGCCGGCCACGCTGCATAATAACTGTGACCCGCTCTATAGATACTCCTCTTGAGGAGTATCTCACTATAGTTCAGGTTAAGATGAAAAATATAAAAACACCTTGCAGAATTTAAAATAAATATAACTTAGTGAATTAATCAGTAGATGTCGAAATTGTCTAAATGAGCAGTTAAACCGGGAAAGGATACACCCTATAGGTCATAAAACCACGTGAATTTTTTAAATAAAATGATAAAATAGTCTGCCAGAAGCAGATGGTTCTTGGGTTGTCACATTTGCTGGAAGCTAACAGACTTCTCAGATGTGGGCTTCTGGAAGGTATATGGTTTATTACATCCACTTGAGTTAATTTAAAACTGTGACCAAGGCGATAGATATTACAGACTCAAAAAGAAGTGGTGGGCGTCCTCAGCCGAGATGCCGAGACGACATCCAAAAACATGCCGAGAAAAACTGGATTCAAACCGCTAAAAAAGGATCGGCATGAAAATCTTTGTCCAAGAGTGGATACCTAGAGACTGAAGAATAATAACAATCGACAATCAAAGACAATTTTATCGCATTCTTCCTCGAAACGGACCAATTGTCTGGACAACAAAAGTTGTATTACTTTTTCATTCCAATATCTTCGACTTTTGACGAGCAGTTTCTTCTCGCACTTGCCTTAAGGATTAAATATATTAAATTTATAAATAATTCCTCTACGATATCTATTTATTTATCTACGATAAATGAATGAGCACTTTTTGACTATTTAGCTCTTGGACTACTCCGTAAAATTTGCAACTGAAGGTGCGGCAACTCCGCAAACCAGTTATGCGCGATTGTATCGATGGGCAATTTCGAAAAACCGATGGAGTCAACCATCAGGCGAAATTTTAAACCGTTTCTTATTGTTCTAGATGTTTCAGCGATTAAACTGGACAGACACAATTGTTTTTACATAACTCGATGTTTTTTACGAGTCCTATTAAACTTTAATGACAGTCGGTATTTTAGCAAATTGCTAGTTGCTTGCGTCAATTATAACCAATTACGTAAATGAATAAATATATAAGGATTTAAACCGTTCATAAAAAAGTTAAAACAAATAAATGAGAAGGTTGTAATTTTAAAACACTTTTACATTTTAATAAATTATCTGTTTTTACTGTTCTTTCATTTCGTGGAAATTCATTATTTCTGTTATTTCATCTATGTTTTATTTTAAAATATTGTTTGGAAGTCAATGACATGGTGAAGGAGATGACAACAGATTGACACGAAGATTCGTATAATGGAGGAATGAAGGAAGATAACAAGGAACAGGGGAAGAGCTGAAAAAAGTTGGTCTGATGATTCAGGAGCAGTGGCAGGCAAGCAATGGATGAGATTGGAGAAAGATGAAGACAATTAAAAGATACCTACAGAAATGAGTTAGAAAACATGATTTTTAAATAACTTTGGATTGATTTTGCACTGAACAGGCAGTACCCTAATAGCCTACATTACCGTTTCTAATACTACATCCTTTATGAAGGATAATATTGATTTGCTTCAGTTGAGGCAGTTCTCCTAACTTCTATTTGATACGCTCCAAAGTGTAGAGCTCTGCATTTTCTAAGGCAGTGTAGGTATTTTGCGAGAATATGTCATCTTCGGTGTCATCTGCATTCTGCTTTCTTCTCTTTCCATAATCAATGTTCGTGTCGTTTCGATGTACAGTGTTATATACTTGGTTTAAGACATTGTACGGACCATTTATTACTAACGGCCTCTGCTTGTGTTTTTGAAAGACATTATTGTTAATAGTATATTATTACACGATCAAGTAAAGGTTTTTATTCACGAAAATGAAATCATTTGAGTTGTAAAAAGAGGACTTAACTTTGAGTTTCTGTGCTGTCTAGGAGGGCGGCTTCAGCTTCGTGGAGAGATGGAATGTTCTTTAATGGTTCTGGCTGCTCGGGATGTGATAGTATTTCTTAACAGTGCAGAAGTGGTTGGAAGGACTGTCTGTATCTTGACTGTAATTCGACTCAAACTTAAAGGTATCTTGACTGTAACTCGACTCAAACTTAGAGGTATCTTGACTGTAACTCGGCTCCAACTAAGAGATGCCAGGCTCCAATTTAGGGATGTCAGGCTCCAGCTTAGGGATATGCCAGGCTCCAACTTAGGGATGTCAGGCTCCAACTTAGAGGGTTGTATCTTTCAACAACCAGTTTCACAAGACGAAATACTGGAATGTTTTTATTTCGACTGTTGGATCATAAAAAGAGCTATCGTTGCCTTGCGGGTCGTTTAAATAGTCTTGCTCAAAACAGAAATCGTGTTTTGTGTCATTTGTCAGAAGGAATGCGTTCTTCTGTCGACATTTTCTTCAGTCATAGTCACAAAAAACTACCTTAAAACCCACGAATTTCACTTTGTACGTTTTTGGTTATGTCACCGAAGCAACTGAAAGCTGTTGCCAACGTAATAATGGGGAAAATATAAAAATCCCAATATGTCCGGTCCGGTCCTGTCAATTGTACCCACCAATCACAGCTCTCCTTTAGGTTATCGATGGGTAAAATGAAAATTTGCATTGGGGTTTTCACATCAATAAAGTTTGATCGTAGATAAAATACCTTTCTTTTTAAATAATTAATTCGCAAAAATTCAAATTTTGTTTTTTTTAACATTAAATCAATTAAAAATGTACAAACAACCACTAAAGTTGGAAAGAAAATATTTACTTTCTTATTTCTATGAAAATAGCTTTCAGAGTAATGGTAAAATTCGTAGCCTTACTTAAATTTTTCGGAGCACTCTATTTTCTAAATGGAATTGACATTCTATTTATTGAGTAAAATAAAAGAATATCCTAGTATAAAGAATGTAAATATCAAAGTAAGCTCTAGAAATGTTGCATATAGTGACAACCCAACTGTGGTAAAAGAAAAAAATTATCGCTGTAAAAATTAAGTTTTTTAATTGCATCCAAGTTTATTTGCACTTCCAGTTATGGTGGAGATAAATCAAAGTGCGCCGATTCTAGATTTGCCAGATGTGTATGTATGTATACCTAATAAACACATCTGTTTTAAATTTTAATTAATTCAATTAAAAACGCTTAAGAATCATATAAATTGAAAGACCGGAGGTTTTTTTTAAATTGTACTCTTTGTCTGTGTGCAATTCTGTCAGTTACAAAGCGACAAGTAAAAGTGAGCGAGATATGGAGTACAGCGAAAAAGAGTAATTGGATGTCCGTCTTTAATTGGATTTTAGAAATTGTTTTTTTATAAATAAAACTGACTATAATTTATTGGGAAATTTCAGGTATTTTATTAAGAATAATGAAAAACTCTTCGTTTTACCAAAACTTCCAATATTTATTTAAAAAACTGGTTTCTTAACTTTAATGAAAAAGTTAAAAATTTACTAAATTATTCAATATACAGAAAACCAACACAAACAGATGTAACCATACCGTATAATTAAAATCATCCTATAACACAAAAATTAGCAGCTTATAATTCTATGATACATAGGGCATTTTCAATTCCAATGAACAAAATTAACTTTGATAAAGAAATTGATATCATAAAACAAATAGCTACATCTAATGGCTACCCAATTCATTTGATAAATACATTAATTAATAAGAAAGAACAGAAAGTGTCACTAAAACTAATATTTCCTAAACAAACTAAAGAAATTAAAAGTTATAAAAATATTACATATTGTGGAAGTATTTCCAATAAAATTTCAAAAATAATATCTTCGGCAACATCAGCATTAATATCATTTAAAACACAAAATAATATTGGTACAAAATTGTTAAATGTAAAAACAAAATTACCTAAATTAAAAAAATCTGGTGTTTACAAAATTAATTGTCCAAAGTGTAATGCTGTATATATAGGTCAAACACAAAGAAATTTTGGAGTAAGATTTAATGAACATTTAAGAGCATATAGATTAAAACAACCAGATAAGTCAAATTATGCAAAACACCTACTTGAACATCCAACCTCACTCTTACACATCAATGACATCCAAATACTACACACTTGTAATAAAAAACAAAATTTAGATTTCCTTGAAGAACTTGAAATAAAAAGACATCTAGCAGATCCACAATTTAAAGTTGTTAATGAACAAATAAATCTAGGAAGTTCTCCACTTTTAAAGTGTTTGCTTTGATTGAGTCTTCATTTTATACATAGATAAGACGTAATTGTAACACAAATTTATTAAGTTATTGTAAAGATCAGCATGATATAGTTTTTTCCTGGTTTTTCTATATCATTGCACAGTTATACTGATCTTAGAGGGAAATACATCCAGGATAATCCCTTAGGGCTAATAACATCTAGGCTTTAATATTGTTATGTCTTATTACTTCCATACTTGGTCTAGCCTTATAAATACCTAATAAACATCAGGTACCTAGCTACAAACAAACAAAATGTAACTTCAATATGTCAATCTGACGATGCTAAGTCTAGCGAAACGGCTGTCATTAAAGTTAATAAAGCAATTTTTTAAATAAATATTGGAAGTTTTGGTAAAACGAAGAGTTTTTCATTATTCTTAATAAGATGGACTTCCAAAAAGTAAGGGTTAGTACAATCAATTTAATTCAGGTATTTTAATATTTTATAATTCGTTTTGCAAAATTTCTTATCATAAGCGAGGTTCGCAGCACCAAATCAATCTAACTTCATTTTAAAATCTGTATTAAAAATTTGTCAACATGTTTTAATCACGCGGTAATAATAGAGATTTTAAAATTAATTGAGTTAGAAAAAATAATTTTTAAATTAGTTTTAGATTGATAATTGATAATAAATAAAACAACTTAATAAATTCCATACAGTGATTGAATGTTTTTACAACAGATTCGTAAACTTGAAAATTACAACAACTATCAGCAGGTGGTCCCATAAAAATGCCATTAACTTCTATTTTAAAAACCGGTGGAATATTGACATTTGACCTATTTTCGTCTCAAACGCAACAACAATGATAAAAACCGTGTTATTGAATAAACTGTCACGAATAAACAATTCACAGAGAAAATTATGACTTTTTACAAAACAAACCGCTATATATACAGTTCGTTAATGTTACAAAATTGACGTATGCTTTTTATCATCAGCATCTCAATCTCGATCATTATAAAAAAAAACCTTAAAAGGTACCTATGAAACGTGCCGCTATTACATGCGAAGAACATACAATTTATAAAAATAATAAGCTGAGTGATGTGTATGACCCGAGACCAACCTACAAGTCTAGAAAATGGGCACACCCACGCCTATGGGATAGGCGGGAATGGTTTATCTTTAAATCTCCGACTTCTTTTTGTTTATTTCTTTATTTATCTTGGTACACATTGCCAACTTTATTATTTATAAGGAATAATTATAGAAACAAGAACACGAGTTGCTAGACGGAATTCCCCAGGAGACTCTCTGTAGAAAAGGAATAGTAGATCAGTTAAATGTGTTTATTCCTACTTGAATTTACCTACTAGCCGCATTTGTAATGCATATATTTTGGAAATGGGAAATTTTTGTTTACAAATCATCGCAAAAGATGAAACATTTTCGTAGGGGTCCTTGCAAACCATTTGGGGTGGTGAACAGAAGGAAAATCGTGTGTCAGTTTGCATGAAATTTAAGGATTTTCTTATTCAAATTATTCACTTTATTTTTTTTATCAAACTACATACATGGTACGTACCAAAGGTAGCAACTTTTACGTTGGAAACCAATAGATGTCGCTATTCAAAATGCAAATCAAATACGTATTGCAAATGTGGTTTGTGACAACTAAAGACAATCCAAAAAAAGTCACATTGAATGTTAAAATTTCTTGAAAAGTATACGAGGTTTGTCTGAAAAGTTTCCGACCTCAACATGAAGATGGCAGCACTAGTAAACAAAAGTTGTGGAACGTGTTTGCACATGCTTTGAAAGGTACCCACTAAAATTTCAGCCATTTTGCAAGCGCAGTTGTTGTTTGACAATCATTTGAGTGAGTCGATGTGAGTGTTTTTATGAAAATGGAAAAAATCGAGTATCGAGCTGTCATTAAATCTTTGTTTTTGAAAGGCAATACGCCTACGCAAATCAAAGACGAGTTGGACCATCTGCACCATCATTTACCACCGTGAAATTTTGGGCTGTTGAATTTAAACGTGGCCGTACCAGCTTGGGTGACGATGAACGTTCAGGACGTCCAAAAACTGCAACCACTGACGATAATATCGCTCAAGATCACCAAATGGTGCTAGACTACCGTCGAATTAAAATTAGAGAGATAGCAGAGGCTATAAACATGTCCAAAGAACGTGTTTGTCACATATTGAATCAAGATTTAGGCTTGAGAAAACTGTCCGCGCGTTGGGTGCCGTGTTTGCTTACTTTGGACCAAAAACGTGTTCCAATGAACATTTCCAACTCTCTGTTGGCGCAGTTTAGGCGCAATAAATCAGAGTTTTGGCGCCGATTAATTACTGTAGAAGATACTTGGAGACACCATTATACTCCAGAAACAAAAACACAGTCAAAACATGTAATATTATTTGTGCGTTGGGCGACAATTTGTAATATGAGTTACCTGTTGATAGTGAATTTATAAAGATATTTAATTAACTTTTTTGAAAAAATAACAATATACCAAAAGAAAAAATGTAATTTACAATAAAACAAACATTAAGCTTAATTTCGTCTTTAATTAGTTGTAAAAGATACTTCAATAATTAACAGAATTTATAAATGTTTATCACACAAAAATTATGATAGTTAAATACCTCGGCTAGGGGTGAGTAAGTTCATTAGCTCTGACTATTGTACAATATTTGTTTCTTTAAGAAATTATAAGGGCGCCACTGAAATCTTTTTATTTTTTTTGATACTACTGAAGAAAGTTGTTTTAAGCTGAGTTATTTAAATAAGTATCATAAGATGACAGAAAGATGTCAGAAAAAACTGTCTATGAAGATAAAAAAATGATTTGAAAATGTATAAACATATAAAAGATAATAAGATTTCCTTGGTGCTGAAATTAATAAGGTAGAGAATACGTTACAACAAAATAATCCGCAAACAGTTCTTTAAAAATACTTATTCTAATACAGTTGACGATATAGATAGATATACACGGAAATAAAAGAGAAAAAATATGGGAACAGTAAACTTGATAGATCACAATAAACTTATCTCTTACAATAGTGGACGATCCTTCTCCGCACCTTGGGGTCGCTACGGCACTGTCTAGGTGGTTCCAAATGATTATGGAAGATCACTAGTGGAGGGATGATCTGCCCCAGTTGTAGAGATAATCCAGTTAAGAATGTACATACGAGAGCTTAAAGTTTACAAGCTGTTCAAGTTTACGGAATCTCCAAATTCAAGAGTTGCTTCTGGTTTACAGAATCTTCAATTAAAGAGTTGCCTCTAGTTTACTGTATTATATTCCAACTTTCTGAAAATTACCAGTGTCAAACACGTGTTACATTTACTTTTCTGGCACAAAAAGTACAAATCAGCATAGTCCGAAATCTACAGTTAGATGCTAACGTATTTTAATAGATTACAAAAGATACATTTTTACATTAAATTTACTTTTTAATAATCTTACACACTAATCAAAATTCCAGAAATGTACTTTTACCAGCCTTCTATAAAAAATTATCATTAATACTTTTAATTGCCATAAAAAGATTCTTTGAATAATAATGAAATATGTTGAAATTCTCATCTGATATAATAAAATATAATATAACTTTCGATATTTTATAAATATCTTAACAAAAAGGAATTATAAAATTGGAAAAAAAAACATATCTGTATATGACAGTAAATCAATAGAAGAAATGAGACTGGAAATAATTATTAAAACCTATTGAACTCGATAATGCCAACTCATTAGTACACCTCGTAGTGTAGCTACTTTGAACTTCCAATTATAATTATAGAGACCGTATTCATTATTTTATTATTAAAAATGTTTTATGATAGATGGAGCTAGCGGTACTAATTGAATTTAATATTTAGGATACCAGGTGCTTAAAATGTTAACAGGTACTGTTACAAACAATGGACTGCGAAAGGGGAAATGGGCTCCAAAAAAAGCAAAGGTTGTTCCTTCGGCTGGGAAAGTGATGGCAACTGTTTTCTGGGATAGTCATGGAGTTATCTTAATCGATTATCTTCAAAAAGGAAAAACCATCACAGGAGCATACTAAGCATCATTACTTGACAAGCTGAAGGCAGAAATTGCGGAAAAACGGCCACATTTGCAGAAAAAAAGAATTTTGTTTCACCAAGACAATGCGCCGTCTCACACCTCAGCGGTTGCCATGGAGAAAATCCACGAATTACGGTTTGAACTGCTTGACCACCCTCCTTACTCACCAGATCTAGCCCTAAGTGACTTTTTTTTTTGTTCCCTAAGCTCGCAGGACAGAGATTTTCGTCGAATGAGGAGGCCATCACCTTCGTAAACAGCTATTTTGCAGAGAAAGACGCCGAGTACTATTTGGATGGGTTGAAGAGATGGAAGCATCGCTGGGAGAAGTGTATAGACTTACAAGGAGACTATGTAGAAAAAATGTCTATTATCTTAGATCGGAAACTTTTCAGACAACCCTCGTAGTTGCAATATGTATTTGATTTGCATTTTGAGTAGCATCTAGTGTAAAAGTTGCTACCACTTCCGTGGGCATCCTGTATATGAAAATAATTTTACCAGAATTTTATGACTGTACTAAAACATAGTGCGAAATTTTGAACCAAAACAAAGCTATAACTAATAGCGTCGAAATGGCTGCTAGTGAAGCTGCTAGCAAAAATCTAGTCGGATTAATTGATAACTACTTTCAATAAATTCTATTTTAAACATTATCACCTGAGTTTAAGTATAAGATAAGAAATTGGCATAGATTATTTCGTTATTTAAGTATGATTCAAGTTTTGTTTTTCTCTTTGTGTTTGCAGTAAAATGATTATTGTCTTATCGCTTTCTGTTTTATCAATATTATCTTTTAGGTTTTGCCAGTTTTGTTAGATCATTTTTAAAAGTTTACAAACGCCGATATTAATGACATTTAAATATATCACCTGATTTCTAATGTCACAATCACACGTCTAGACAAAACATACGCAGTCATACTCGATTAAGTATACGAAAGTACGAATGCATAAAAAGTAGACAAATCTAGATACAACAGGGGAGTTTATTTTCAAAATTTCCTACCACCAATATTTAATTGTTTATTTTTTTACACAACGTCAAAGGAAAAATTGGAATTTAAAATACTCTTAGCCTTGGATATAGCCTTTGCTGTAAATGTTTTTTTAAACCTAACAATTGGCATTGTTCGATAATAGCACCAACAAAAACTGTGTTTTACACGAGAAATTGAAAGTAAAAGAGATTTTAATGGAGGTATTTTTCACACGTGATATCATTATCTTAATTATAAGTGTCAATATGGGACAGTTGTAGTTGTTGCTGTAATTATTCAATATAGACAGGTGTCGGTAATTACATAATGTCGTTATGCTAAACATATGAGCAAACTGTAATGTGAATGATCTTAAACTTGATCTAATACTATAAGTATCCTTCAAATAGTGTGTAAATGAATAAAAATGATAAATTTAATGTTGACTAAGTTTAAATTGTTAATAATAATGCATGTATCATCAGATTTCTTGGATATTTGTTTTTATTTAATGTTGTTGATACAATTAAAGAAGATATTAATACGTAAATTTCCATTTCTTGATTATAAGAAGATAACACATGTTTTATAATCTTTTAATTATTATAAAACTTTCTTGCAAACTATTGCAAGTCTTCAATATTAATACGTACAGTACAAAATAAGTTTTATACTGGGTAACGGGGTGAGGTGGTGGTAGTTAGGGTTGGGTCATAAAAAAATAAGGAAATGTGATGTAGAGATATTAAGGAATTGAATGTGGGTCGATGAATATAATAACAGGTATAAATAAAACAAAATCAGTGTGTGGTTCTTGTATTTCACGTAAATTGAATATTTTTATTGGTTTGTTGACTAGTGGCTGGATTTTTCTGAATAGTGTTTTTGAACTTCATTTTCAAGTCTTCGTGCAACTGGAGATGTTGGGACATCTTCGCTAAAACTCGCTGGCAACTCTTGGCAACATCCTAATTTCAAATAAAACTGTCTTCTAATATTATTTAACATATCAGGCGTGATCGACCTAATCGCAAGCGTTATTCGTTCTTTTAAGTCATTTAAATCAGAAGGTTTAGTTTTGAACACATGGCTCTTCACATATCCCCATAAAAAGAAATCTAATAATGGAAGATCAGGTGATCGCGCTGGCCATTCAATCGATCCTCGCCTCCCTATCCACCGATTGGGAAATATTGTATCGAGGTACTGCCGGACATTAAGTTGGTAATGTGGTGGTGCTCCATCCTGCTGAAACCATATCGTATTCGCTGGAACTTGGGGGTTACCTGGATCAGGAAATAAATTTGCCAACGTTGGAATGACATCATTTTGAAGTAGTGCCAAATAGTTGTTGCCATTCAAGTTGCCCTCAATAAAAAAGGGACCAATGATATTGTTCCCTACAATCCCTGCCCAAACATTAAACTTTTGAGGGTATTGAGTGTGTTTTTCTCTCATCCAGTGAGGATTTTCCGTGGACCAGTAGCGGCAATTTTGCCGATTAACATGACCGTTAAGTAAAAAAGTACACTCATCAGAAAACATAACGTCTTCTAATTGGATAATATTGTTATCCAGCATGTCCATCATTTGCTCACAAAAAAAAGTTCTCCTATCAAAATCGTCTTCCATGAGCTCCTGAGTAGGTATCATCTTATACGGATGCAATTTATTTTCTTTTAATATGTTTGCTATCGATGTATGGCTAGCATTGATTGTAGTGGATGCCTGTTTACTCGATGTATGTGGGTTTTCCTGAAATTCAAGCAACACATCTAATTTGAGTTCATCGCTCAGTGCATTGGCAGCTGCTTTTTCTATCTGCCTTACATGACCAAACTCGCGAAACTGCTTTTCTATTTTACTTATTGTTCCTTGGGATATAGGCGGTATATTAGGAAATTTCTCATGAAATAGGCGAGTTACTTCCTGTTGTGTTCGGATGTTATCTCCGTAACCAATCATTTGTAAAACTGTTATTTTATGCATTTCCGTTAATCTAACCATTTTTCAGAATTGAATTGAACAAACTTTATACTTAAATTACAACAATGACAACTTAAATAAAACAATTTACTACTGCTTGTTAAAATAGCGTTGCCACGGAAATTCTTTAAAGTTTTTTAATGGTTACCATCTAAAAACCACATTGCTATGGTTTTTGTTCACTTTCTCATTATCAAGACCTAAACGGGAAATACGTTTTAAGTATATTGTAATAAGTTTCGAGTATATTTTAGCGAATTTCGGTAACAACATTATATTAATTTTTTTTATGTTAATTTTTGCATTAAATTTAAAAACAATAACATTTTTAAATAGAGAATAAAGAGACCTTTCAAATGATACTTATATCACAAGCCTATACTTCCCATTAAAAAAATTGGGGGTTGTACCTGTCATTCTAAGGGGGTTGAAGGTAGGGGTTGCATTTTTACGTTAAAGAATGTCAAGTTATAATTTAAATTTGACGTGTTTCGGGATTTTTTATAAATATGTACAGTAACCGAAATAATGAATTTATTCCATTTGGCTTTTACACACTGTATATTTTGTACAATGGGATTTTTTGTATTTAATGGATGTTATGGATGCCAATGAATCGGAGCAGATTGCCAAGTTTTTCGTATCTGGATGTTTCAATTTTATTGCTTGAAGATGGCAAAAATGAAGTTTTGATGGGAGTATTTTTAAAAGTGACGGCGCATCCAATAACAGCTGCACTTTTTGAAGCATCAGTATATAGGACTTCGTCAAAATTATATTGATTGAGTATTTCCAGAAAAGCTTGCCTCAAAAACAGGTTAGGGGTATTTTGTTTAGGATAGTTGCTAAGTGAAATTTTAACGTCAGGCAATCGTTTTATCCAATGAGGGGTATTAGAAATAGAGATAGGCTTTGTTAGGAAATTAGGGGTGTAAGGATTTGTGTAAGAGATTCTAATTTGATGATAGACCTAGCTTCTAAAGATGCAGGGTTAATTAAAGAGTACACTGGATTTTCAGGAATGGCAGAAACTCTTGAAACATAAGTTAGTAGAAGTTGTTTCCGTCGCAACCATAGAGGAAGTTCATTGCTTTCACAGTGTACTAACTATTAGCGAGGCTGGATCTAAAGGCTCCAAGACAGATTCGCAATGCAGTGTTATGCACGCTGTTTAGGGTCCTTAAATCGGTTTTTGCGGCTGACATATATATAAAGCTGCCGTAATCTAATTTAGATCTAATGAGAGATCTGTAGATTCTCAGTAGAGTTTCCTCTTCAGCTCCCCAATGATGGTGAGGAAGCGTTTTTAGTATATTCCCCATTAAAATGCTAGTAACCAGTGTTATCAGTATATTTAAAATTATTAAGTAGAAACCAGAGTAAGTTATACTACGATATTTATTAAATTGACTGTACCTACTAAGAAGAATCCTTAATTTTAATATTTTTATGTTAAAAAAAGCTGTCGACATTCAATTTTATTATAACTATGGTTCTAAAACAGCACAATAAAAGTTTTATATCCGTAGATAAACCGAAGCTTTATTGGTCTATTCACAGTAAAGTTTGCACAGTTTACTGGTCGACATTGAATCCTTGTTCCTTTACTGAATATCCTAAGTATCGGCTTATTTCCATCGTCATTAAATATATAACATTTCTAGGTTAGTTGCTTCATATATTTCATTCTGTACAGGTTTTCCCATCATGTTCTTTCCTGATTTTTAGGGACTTTTTCTTCCCTTCATCAATCTTTTTTCTACCTTCACCGCATTTTCTCGTAAATCTTCATATCTTTTGAATACCTTTTTTATTATACCTTCTTGACAGTTTTTCTCAACATTTTTACCAAGTACTTCATCCAAGGCATGAACTAATTATTCAAAAGTCTTTATAATTTAATTTCAAAGGATTGCCGCCTTTTTTTTGTCTATTGGTGGTACCTATTCCAAGTTTTCTCTCCATTAACCAAATCCTTGCAAATATTTAATGGATGATACCAATTCATTCATTCAATTAAATATTACTGCTGCGACTGACTATAAGTTCGTTCGTTTATACCGCAGACTTTTTGTAGCTACTATTTCCTATCGGATTACAGTGCAAATCACTTAATTACGGTATCAAGGTCGTTGAGGTATTTGAGACAAGAAATTTTACTTCGTCCCACACTTCCAATTAAACCTTAAATAGATTAATATCTATGAATATATATCAAGTTCAAGCTTCTGTTAATGTATAATAATGAGTTTGAAATAAATATGCCCGACGATGATTTTAAACAAATTGATTTTGTACGTTCTACTATTTGTTTAATAATATCTAGGCCGCAGTGCGATAGAATTTACGAGGCGTGTTACAAAAATAAGTGGAGTTTTTAAAATTCGCGGTATTGGAGAATCCAATTGTCAATTTTTTCTATAAGTTGGTACAGATATCTATGACTTATGCTACGAAAATATTTCTTGAACTAACAATCTCTAAGATATAAGGTTCGCTATGTTAATTTTTTACCTACAAACCCTAAAAAATTTACGTTTACCTATATTTTCAAGCAGTTATAAATTATACCTAGTAGATACTTTAAATACACATAGATTCAAAAGAAAGAATTACTTTTGGATATATTATAGTCTGTACAAAAAGTACGAGGAGTAATAAACCCTAATTAAGTATGCAAAACCTTTACAGGGAGCACCATGAAATTTTTGATAAATCTCTTACTTTAAATTACATTTCTTCCGTAAATCTAAAAACCAGGTAGATCGACCCCGTATTTGTTTCAGTTATAGCAAAGTTTAGGGTTTCTTCATTGTTAAAGGATTAGCAGTTAAGCAATAGCGCAATGCAGTGGTGTGTATTTTGGGAAAAAATACGTTTTAAATTATAATATAATAAAAAATGAAAAGAAATAATTATTGGAATACATTTATTACTTACATTTTATTCTATATCCGACTCGGAAGAGGAAGAATCGTTGTTGGCATTAATAATAATAGGGTCGATTAAATCATCACAAATATTGTCAATTTTCCACATATTTGCCTCTACTTTGATAACATGCTCGATACAGTTTGTCCAATTTTCCTTACTAACATGACTTACAGCACTCTCAAACAATTTCACAACATCGTTTATTTTAAAAGTAGTATTTTTTTCCAACTTCCCCCTTTACTTGAGCCCATATTAATTCTATGGGATTAAGTTCACAATGATAAGGGGGAAGTCGAAGAACTGATATACCACGAGAAGAAGCCATTTCTTCTACAATGTAGGTTTTGTATTTATTCTTGTTCATTTTTGCAATTCTGTAAAGTTATTTCCTTAGTGGATCTTTTGGAAACTTAATAATTTTCGAAATAAGCCACTCCAAAAGCTCTGCTTTACGCCAACGACTTGTGGGCAATGCTTCTCGTAACCGTGAATGGTAACTTGCGTTGTCCATAACAATAACAGCCCCTTTTGGAATCAGATCCACCATTTGAACAAACCATTCCTCGAAAACATCCCCATTCATATCTTCGTGAAAGTCCCCCGTGCGTTTTGAAATAAAAGTTAATAATCCACCATCAACAAAACCTTCAGAACTTCCAACATGGACAATGATAAGTCTTTTTCCTTTTCCAGATGGTGGCTGCAAACCTAACGACAAACCTTCCACGAATGCCTGCCTTCCGCTTTTAATTTTTTCATCTTGCCAAGATTTGGAAACTGTATATCCAGTATTTATCCATGTTTCGTCTAAGTAGAAGATTTTCAAATTTTGTTCTCTGGCATGTCAAATGCTTCTTAAATAGTCTCTTCTCCAAAAAACTATTTCCGGTTTATCTATCAAGAGAGATTTTCTATTATGTTTTGTATATCTGAAACCCACATCATTCAAAAGTTTGCATAATGTCATTCTGGAGAATTTTGTATAGTCCGTATCTTCTTGCACTGATGTCATAATTTTGTCAAGTGTTGGAATTTCCTTTCGTAAGTAAAATCCATGGACTTTACGCCTTAGTCTTTGTTTTAATGACTCATCGACCTCAATTGGTTTTCGGCCTGAAGGAGTTTTAGGGGGTTGAAGAGTTCCATTCTTGCTTTCTTTTAGTAATTTATAAATTGTTGATTTAGCAACACACAACATAGCAGCCGTTAATTCCACAATATCAACAACACTTGCACTTGAATCCTTGTTTTTCAATGATATACAACAATTCACTATCAGAGTTTTTTCATTTAAAGATAATGGACCTGTTTTTGGTGGTTTAGATGGTCCTTGGCTTATCGACATTGTTTGGTACTTGCATAATTAACATTCAACAAATGTTTTAAATATATTCCAACTGTTTACAATATTATGAAAACCATACAACTTCATACAACTTTACTCAAAGAACTAAAAGTACTGATTTAATGTACCTACTTTCTTTTAAAATAATATTCCCGATAATGTTTCTAAAAAAACTGGGTTGTTTGGAAAATCCCTCTCAATTATCGAATAATCTGTAAATAGGTGTAATCGTATTAAGCCTATTACAGTAGGCCATTTGCCATTTAAAATTTCTGAGAAAAATTCCCCAAACACTACATATAGGAGTAATACAAATAAAAAATATTCATTTTGCTTCTTTGAATTTAATAAAAATTGTAACGATATCTTGCTATCTTGACTTTAATTAATTTTTAAAAAATATATTTCATTGTAATTTATTTGTGACAATATTCAAAGTTTGAATTAATCTTCTTACAAAAAGAACAAAAATATATAAAATAATTATTGTTACAGATTGGTTTGTTTTCTATTATGAATAAACTGAGTTGGCTTTCTTTATCAAACTTACTAAAATTTATGTACCTCTATCACTTTTTTTCTCGCTTTTTTTTATTAAAATTAGTACATCCCGTTACCTCTGAGCTAAATCGTATATTCTTTAGCATAGCTGCAACTCATTCGTTCAATACAAAATGTACCTTACTGTATACCCTCTTAAAATATATTTTGGTACGTCTATGAAATCTACTTAAATGAATTATTTATTACTCCTTGTCCTTTCTATATAGACTATAGGTGATGCAAAACTTCATTACTTTTTCTTTTATAAAAATATACTACGGAAGCTCGTCTAAATATTGTATTGAAATATCAATAGAAAAAAGTTAATCCGACCACCACTTCTTACAACACGAGTAGCTATAGCTGTATAAAATATTTCCACTTTCAATTATAATTTAAAATCCTAAATTATCTTTATCCCTTAGATATTACTACATCTCTGATGATGTAGGTGTATGCGTGGGGATCATAAACCCGTTTTGATTGAAGCGGTACTTCTTTTGATAAAAAAAAAGGCTTCTCACGATGTGCTGTTTGATTGTTTGGGTAGGCGCGTCTCCAATGAACTTTGAACTCCATGCTTAGGCGCCGTGTTATTATTAAACGTCAAAAGTTTTTAATGTAAATAAATATTTACGTGTAAAACTCAACTCTAAAATGTTTGTCTTAAACAAATGAGTTAAAAAAAGCTGTCAATGTTAATAATTACGCTAGATGATAAGATAATTATATCATTTTCATACGGATTTGATTAAAGCTAATGAATAGCTAGAATATCTATAAAAGTGAATTTAAGACAAAAAAAAACTTATTTTTTACTAAGTGAATAAATTTTGCACACATTATCTTAATTAAGAATAATGACTGCCATTATTTATATATTGATATAAAAAAACAATTAATAATCGAAGTATTATGGTGAGCATAAATTTCTAGACGGACGGCAGCTGTAATGTTTTTCATGATAAACATAAAAACAAAACTAATTTGGGAATGATATAATTTGCGATTATAGTCCCAGAGCTAGGTTATGTTAAACGTACTTTTTGAACATTCCAAATGCTCTAAGGAGGGCTGCGACTTCAAATAGTGTAAACATTATTAAAGAAATTATTTAATTAATTTCTTAGTAACAAAACGTAAGGAAAATGTGCTTAGGCGTCTAATGGCGAAACAGAAGATGCCTTAAAATGAATTTAAATTTGTTTCATACTATATTTATTTGGAGTTGGCAGCACAGTTGCCTGGCCCATGTCTGGCAACAAAACCTGGCTCAGTTCTGACAACCAAGCCTGGTCCGTTCTGACAACCAAGCCTGGTCCAGACTTCTTTATAGTAAGGGCAAGTCAAGACCAGGACTGGGCCCATGGTTATTTCCTCTATGGGTATCAGAATATATTAAATCGATGAGACAATACAAATTTATAACTACAACGAATTTGTTTCATCAAACATTTGTTCTGTCTTTTCTCTTCGATTGTTTTGCTATAAGAAACTTTTCAAGACAATTTCTATATATGTATTAAAAACAAACAAATGATTGTTGTTAAATTTCATTTCTAAAAAGTCTGCAGATAATATGGTTGAAGCATTTAAAAAATTACGTCGACTGATATATAACAGGTCGGCTGAAAAGTCCCCGGTCTGACCTATAGATGACGACACTAGAATTAAATCCATTTCATTTTTAGATAGTATCAACCTTCAAAAGATTCGTGTAAAAATTTGACAGCTGTCGAACTATTAGTTTGTGAGATATTGTATTTTTAGTAAAGCAACTTTTCTTATTTTCAAAAAGATGGGAAAAAAAAAGAATTTCGTGTGCTTATTAAATATTGTTATTTGAAAGGAAAAAATACAGTTGAAGCAAAAACTTGGCTTGATAATGAGTTTCCGGACTCTACGCCAGGAAAATCAACAATCATTGACTGGTACGCAAAATTCAAGCGTGGTGAAATGAGCACCGATGACGGTGAACGCAGTGGATGCCCAAAAGAGGTGGTTACCGACAAAAATATCAAAAAAATCCACAAAATGATTTTGAGTGACCGTAAAGTGAATATGATCGAGATAGCTGACACTCTAAAAATATCTAAGGAACGTGTTGGACATATCGTTCACGAATATTTGGGTATGCGGAAGCTCTGTGCGAAATGGGTGCCGCGCGTGCTCACAATCGACCAAAAACAGCAACAAATTGATGATTTTGAGCAGTTTTTGCAGCTGTTAAGTCGTAATAAACCCGATTTTTTGCGTCGATATGTGACTATGGATGAAACTTGGCTCCATCACTACACGCCTGAGTCCAATCGACAGTCAGCTGAGTGGACTGCGGCCGGTGGACCGCCACCAAAGCGTGGAAAGACTCAACAGTCAGCTGGCAAAGTTATGGCCTCAGTTTTTTGGGATACACACGGTATATGGTTCATCGACTATTTGGAAAAGGGAAAAACAATCAACAGCGACTATTACTGTGCATTATTGGAGCGATTGCAGACCGAAATCGCGAAAAAACGGCCCCATATAAAGAAGAAAAAAGTGTTATTTAATCAAGAATTGCTTCGAATTGCTTCCTCACCCACCGTATTCTCCAGATCTAGCCCTCAGCGACTTTTTCCTTTTCTCTGACCAGAAGAGAATGCTCGCAGGAAAAAAATTTGGCTCTGATACTGAGGTAATCGCCGAAACTGAAGCCTACTTTGAGGACAAACCGAAGGAGTACTACAAAAATGGTATCGAAAAGTTGGAAGGTCGCTATAATCGCTGTACCGCCCTTGAAGGCAACTATGTTGAATAAAAAAAAAAGAATTTTGTCAAAATATTGTGTTTTACTATGGTAGACCGGGGACTTTTTAGCCGACCTGTTATACAGTGAACAAATGCATACTGACTATACGATTATTAAACTAATATATTTTTTTGACAGGTATATAACTTTCACTCGATTGTTTGCGTTACTTACAAAAACAAGCAACTAATTCATTCTTAAATTATACTGGTGGACAACTAAACTGGTGCCAGATTTTGTCAACTGCATTCTTGGTGTGCCGATTCCAAAAATAAAACGGGATTTTTTATATACTGCAACCTCGTTCTCAAAATATGTAAGCAGATATGTGTATTAAGTTCGATATATCCGCTATGTCAAGAGAATCAAAAGATACAGAAAAAAGTTTTTATAGTAAATTATAGGCAGCAGTAAGCTTCACATCATTAAATTATTTGGAGGTATACAGGGTGTGCCATTACGTGGTGGCAGCACAAGTTATATTTTTTTAAATTTAAATTCTTCTGACTTTTCCCATATTAACAATATTTGGTTTTACTAGGTTATACTGAGTATTTTAGGTAAAAAATAATGTTACTCAACACTCTGTAACTTTTAAAATTAGGGAAGTAGAATACATCATTTTCTTAATTTTTTAAAATGGATTGCTTTGTACTTTAGGTTCTTATAAATAAGTATCTTAAGTACTCAAAGTAATACTTTGAATTTTAAGCTTAACTTTGGAAATTTCCTTGGGAAAATCATTTAATTTTAAAACATAACTCCAATCATATATATAGCTGACCATTTAGCCAAGCAATATGGACACAAAGTGCTACGTTTACTCCCATATGATTGTATTTTTAATACCATAGAACTGATATTGGGTACATCAAAACAATATTATAACAGACACATTGGCAGAGAAGGAACCACTGAAACAGACTGTTTAAATATGTGGTCTGAAGCTCTTGAAACGATTACACCAGAAATTTGGAAAAAAAAACTATCCATCATACTGAAGAGGAAATTTTTAAATGGTTTGATAGAGAGAGATTGTTGGATACACTAGAGATTGCACCTATAATTATAAATCCCAATGAAGAAACTGAAACTAGTAGTGATGAATCTAATCATAGCTCATAAAAATAAATATTATTATACTCTTTATTTTATTAAACCCATATACCCAAAAGAAAAAAAATAATAAAATTATTTTGGTACTTTGTTTGATGTCACTTCAAATAAGTTGTTTTGGATAATTTTATTCGAATCGATCTTTAAATCTTGTAAACTTATAAGTCCGGCAACACTGTCTATACGTGTCGACGTAAAATTATGATGACGTGTATCAAATTTTGTTTTGCACCGACTATAGGAAACCTACATGACTTCCTTACTTAATTACAAGCAGGTACTTAAGACTACAACCTTAGTATGTATCTTGCCATACAAATACGTCTCTAGATTTGCTTTTTTTGTTCATTGTTTTTAAGTAAACGCATTTCCTTGGTCTTACCATTAGAAATCCTACTTTTAGGCCTTCTTGCAACTGAATTAATAATCCAAACCATTTACCTACAGAGAACATATAAAGGGAAATCAATTGTTTAGATTGTTGTATTGATCTTTAATTTTTCTAATAGGTGTTCTTTTGTTGCTTAGAGTATTTGCAAGTTAATGTATGACGTTTTTTCTTGCCTTTATTGATCACTCAAACCCATTCGTTGTTTTGTTTGTAATCGCTGTCTAAATAATTCAATTTTTTGTAGGGATCTTGCTAAAATAATAATGTTGCGAGCTTCGGTGTGTTAATTTGGTGAACAAGGTAGATAATCCTCCATGTAAGACAGTAAGTTTTTGATTTATACTCGAGTAACTATCAATTTAATTCTTCCTAACTTCAGAGCAATAAAAGTATTCAATATGATGAGGATAATGCGTCAAAAAACGGGAATTGTCCGATAATAATTGCCCCCGTTTTCAATTCACGTATAGATGGAAAATTAAGATAACAAAACGTAAAATTATTACAATTATAAACTGCAAATTCGACGGCAATTCTCATCCGGCGGTCTCATTTCGGTGCAATTTAATTATACCCATCCGCAGTTTTGCAATAATTATTTCGCCGCAATTGTCAATGCAAATTGTGTTCGCAGAAATCTGATTTCTCTCCAATTTTTCGTACAATTTTCGCTTTGTTGAAGCTGTAACCGTCTAATTTCATTCATAAAATTAAAAATAGACATCTGTGACTCACTACCAACTTTATTTTCATACACGTCAATTGTTTTACCGATTTCCAGTCTGGTTCTCTTTCACTAAACAGTTTTCAAAGAATACGCGAGGATTATTTATAGATAATGAATTAATATATTTTGCATACTCAGTTCTAAACTCGATAGGCGGTGGGAGAAATATCCATTCTAATAATTCATCAATGCTGGTTTAGAAAATATTTTGGCTAGCCGTGTGTTGTTGACGATTTTCGACAAACTGGTCTGGAAGGGTGAACGACCCCAAACATAACAGAAATTATATTTTAAACCAGCTTATTAGCAATAACCTAATATTTTTATGACAGTGATAATTGTTACGCGAATTTTGTAGTTGGCAGCACAGCACAAACATAGTCATAGTTGTTATTTTTCAAAGAGTCCACCCTGTAATTAGGGATTAACTAACCCAATCACAATAGAAAAAAGGCTTAATTCATTTATAGTACAACACCTCCTAAAAATGTAAAGTAACGCCTATGGTTTGTCATGTTGTTTTGTCATATCAGAAGTAAATGGATTGGAAGGAGAGGCCCTATTGAATGGCCTGCAAGATCCCCCGATTTAACACCCCTGGATTTCTTTCTGTGGGTTAATATTAATTTAAGTAAATTCTTTAATGTATTATAACTCCTAATTTATTTAATTTTCCTACATTACAATTAATTTATTGCTTTCTCCGAATACGGAACTACGAATAGAAATGAAACTAGATATATTCCAACCAAAACTTATTAATATTTTTAACACAACCATAGGATGGCGCTGATCGTTGCGTCTACTCATTTTAATTGTTCTATTTTTCGGAAGAGGTCTCTCTACTAATACTACTAACGACAATACTTTTTAATCTAACAGATCTGTATCAATCTGTATTTGGTGAGAAATAGTTTTAAGAAAATTAAGAAAAGAGACAGTAGTTTTGTCTTCAGTTTTTTTTAGTTTTGTTGGTGTATATATCATCTTTGGTTTTGTGCTTTCAAATAATTCTGTCTCTAAAATGGATTCAAACTCTCAACCCCCCTTATCTAAAAGGAAATATTGTGTACCTATATGTACAAATCGTGAAGGCAAAATGCATCGTTTTCCAAAAAAATGAACCAAGTGTGTTTAGTGAGTGGATTTTAAAGATACAGCCTTTAAATTGTAAAAACTTGTCAGTTGAAGACATTTATAAAAAATATGTATTTTGTGAGGTACATTTTTCTAGTAACTGTAAAGTTTTAGGTACCAAAAGAGGTCTTATAAGAACAGCAGTTCCAACTTTAAATTTACCTGGTAAGTGAATAAATCAAATTGTAATTTATAAAGAAAGAAAACCTGTACTAGCAGATCATGCAAACGTTTTTATGCTGAAAGGACTGTATAAACAGTGAAAGCAACCATTAGCTTTTACATTTAGTGAAGGACCTCATAAATCCATGGCATTAAAAAATTTGCTGAAGGTTCTAATCTGCAAATGTCAAAGTATAGGTTTGAAGGTAGTATCGACAGTTTGTGACCAAAGTGAAAATAATAGACTGCTAATGAGTGAAACGAAGGAGGAATACTTAAAAAGAAAAGAATAGAATAGAAATTTTGGTTTTGTGATCAATGACCAAGAAATTATTCCCATATTTGATGTCCCTCATATTTTCAAGTGTTTGAGAAATAATCTTTTGAAACATGACTTGTATTTTAAGCAAAATAAATAAATAAATGATCATTTTTTGATTGTAAACATATATATTTGCTTTAGTTTCGTTGAAATGTAGCTGTCTATTTTATCGCAGAGTACTTCTTATTGACAGATAGATGGCACTAGATATAAATTTAAGGAATCTGTATTATCGACAATACTTTTTAACACAACCGCTGCTACTCGATGTCGCATACGGATCTAGACAGTAACTAGGTTCTTGCCATTCTATTCGTAGTTCCGTATTCGGTGATTGCTTTTGCAATATTTGTTTGTTTTTATTGACTTCTGATATGACAGAAAATATGACAAACCATAGGCGTTACGTTACATTTTTAAGAGGTGTTATCTTTAAATGAATTAAGCCTTTTTTGCAAATCGGTGCAAATATTAAAAAAAACTCGTAAAAGATCGTTATGACAGAACACTCCATCTAAATACCTTCCCTATTTAAAAATAAGGGGTTGGGGTGGTGAAAGGAAAGGGGTAGATTGTAGATTGCAGAAGGGGTCGATTGGCCCAGTTGACCTTACTACACTGCGACCTATAAGATCTTTTGTGTATACCCTACATTTATATTTTAGTCCAAAAGGTCTAGGCTTCTAAGAAAGTCCATTATCCGTTTTGGAGCTAGGTTTGTAATCTGATCAGGATCAAGGAATACCTGTTCCAGATATTTATGGCGTTGCCGAACAATTACTCTGCAATTGCAGATAATATGTTCTGACGTCTCATCTGCCTCATCGCAGAATCTGCATGTCCCACTGTCCAATATGCCCATTTTGCAGAGATGGTATCTGAGTGAGCAGTGTCCAGTGAGAATTTCTGTGATTACTCTGAGATCAGATTTCTGAAGCTCTAAGAGTAATTTCGCGTAGCGGGCAGAGGGTCGTAATAACCTTTTTGCCTGTCTTTGGCCTGGAACATTTTTCCAGTAGGCTGCACTGAGTTCCTTTTCATATTTTCGAACTTCTTCCATTATGCGGCTTTTTGATATGCCACAAAATGGTTCAGGTCCGATAAAAGGAGCACAAGCTCCTTCCTTTGCGAGACTATCGGCAATCTCATTTCCGACAATTCCTTTATGCCCTGGCACCCATAGCAACTTTAATTTGTTGCGACTAGCCAGTTGTTTAAGGGATTGTTTACAATTCTATTGACTCATAGGTTGTGGACTTCAGAGCCTTCAAAGCAGCCTGACTATCAGATGCAATAAATATTCTTGCTGTGTTGATGCCTTTTCTTAGGCACTCTTGGGCACAGAATTCTATTGCTAATAGTTCTGCTTAAAATATTGTTGGAGCATTTCCAAGGGCTGCGGATATCCTAATATTAGGACCTGTGATCCCTATTCCTACTCCTTCGTTTGTTTTTGACCCATCAGTATAATAAGTGAGGGCACCTTTTGTGATTTGAGCGATTTCGTTTTCTGTCAACTCGCGGTCGTTAATAATAACATCTAACGCGAGTTCGAAATCTTGTTTTGCAGGCATTACGTCTGTAGGCAACTTCATGATTTGGGTTGTTACAGCCCTTAATACCTCAAGATGTCCTGTTAAGTCACCGGGTTTCAGAGATTTGGTCTGTGTCAGCCTATAGGCATTTTCCAGAGCGATCCTCTGTACATGTAAATGTAGTGGAGGAAGGTCTAGCATTGCCCCTAAGGCTGCGGTAGGACACGATCTCATAGCACCCGTGATCCCAATACAGGCAAGTCGTTGCACTTTCTGCAACTCGTTTATTGCCTTTTGCTGCTTTGTTTTGGTCCACCAAACCATCGCAGCATAAGTGATAATGGGTCTGACAACCGTTAAATATGACCAGTAGATCATTTTTGGCTTCAGACCCCAGGTTTTCCCAAAAAGCCTACGGCACATCCAGAAAGCCCTTATTGCTTTTGTGGTAATATGAGTGAGATGTGCATTCCACGTAAGTTTCCTATCAAGGATGACTCCTAGGTACTTAACCTCTTCTGAGAAAGAAAGGGTTACTCCATTCATGATCGGAGGCTGTAATGTTAGTTTCCTCCTGTTAGTGAACGGAATAAGTGTCGTTTTGTTGGGATTGACTGATAGCCCTTCCCTCGAACACCAAGTAGTTATAATGTTTAAGGCCTGCTGCATGCGTTCGGCAATAATACCGTCATGTTTGCCTCTAGCCACTATAACTAGGTCGTCAGCATAGCCCAGAGCACGAAATCCTTCTCTTTTGAGCTTTGTTAGGAGGTCGTCAACCACTAGCGACCACAGTAGAGGTGATAAAACTCCTCCTTGAGGACAACCTTTTACTGCTTTTATAGTAGTTGATTTGCCTCCTAGGTAGGTAATAATTTTCCTAGTATTTAGCATGGATTGAATCCATTTAGTTATGGAAGGTTCGATACCTTTTGCTGTTGCGGCGGCGCTGATTGATTCATATGAAGTGTTGTCAAACGCACCCTCTATGTCTATGAATGCACATAGCGCCACTTCCTTTGATCCTATTGCCTTTTCTATGTCTTTTACGAGACAGTGCAAGGCATCCACGGTGGATTTGCCTAATTGGTAGGCAAATTGTTCTTTGTGAAGCGGTATGTTTGTTAAATATTCGCTTCTTATATATGTATCAAGTATTTTTTCCATACTTTTAAGTAGAAAGGAGGTAAGGCTTATGGGTCTATATGACTTCGGCTCCTCTGGAGGGCGTTTGCCACTCTTAGGAATGAAGCATACCCTAACCTCTCTCCACCCTTTTGGAATGTAGCCCAAGATGAAGCTCATCTTGAATAATTTGACTAGATGAGGAATTAATGTATCAACGCCCTGTTGTAGCAGGGCTAAAGGAAAGGGGTGGACAAATGACAGATGTATGTATCGTAAAAATGTGTCCCCCTTGGAACAAAAATCGACCTGTATTCTCATTTTCTTAAAATCTAACTGCCAAATATGGAGGTGGACTGTTTTCCGTGGCCCACACTATATAATACCGGTACCGAGTTGATGAAAAACGCGTTAAAAATTCTCAAACAATACTCTCGCAGACCTCTCCAACATATTCTGTTAACTAACCAATGCAATGCCGTTTGAATAATGGCACGGTCGTAAAATTTACCAGCTGAAAGATGAATTGTGCATTGCAAATCAAAAGTTATTAGTCGTTGGTTTATATGTAACAGTAGCGTATCTGAAAAACAAACTTATAAGAAACAAACGACGAGTTCAATAAACAATAATATGAAGTCACGATTTACTATCGGTCGGTTCGTGTTTTTTTAGCCATTCCCACATAATAATCTCCTTTGATGTCATAGTTATCCATGTGGTATCAGTAAAAAAATGATTGAATTATTATTAAATTAATCTTTTAATGCTTCACTTTGTTCGTCATTGTCGTTTGTCACAGAAAGGTTATTATTTATAGATTGGCTGGAAAACTTTCGTAGTACAGAGTGTGCCACAGAAAACAGTCCAGATAATGGAGCATTAGATACTGAAGCGTCAAGCTTCAATACGAGATCTGACAAGACTGTTTATGAAAAATAGTTTTATTTTAAAAATTTCTGTTGACGGACAAGCTTTTGGTCAGAAAGACCTCTACAGAAAAAATACTACTACGTACTGGAATAGTAGACACTCCCAGCTATCCAACGCTGCATTCCTTTTCCACCCTATCCCTCTAGGACGTATACTGCGCGCGCAGTCTCGTTATTTAATAGCCAGACCTCGTATTGTATCCATTTATAAAGAAAATAAAATAATAGCAAATAATTTTGGGTGCATTCCTGTTACAGACACTTTGAGTTATGTTTGGTACTGTCGCATTTGAATGCTTGGCCTTTGTTGCTAAATCATATAGTATTGCTGTTTTTAATTAATGACTTAATTAAGTTTAATTTTTCCAGAAGAAGTAATTAAAAAGAACTCGTACAAATATTTTTAGTATTTTGTGTTAACCTCTAAATTTTTCTCGCCAAACATTTTTGTTATTTTTATTTAAAGTACGTTTCACAATAATTCGTTAACTTGGTACCTGCTTTTAACTGCTCTTAAGGGATTACTAATAAAAGGTGGTTAATATTTCTTCGAACTTTGGCCGTAAACCGGTAAACTAGTTACAGAAAGGTATTATTTATTTATTCTTGTCCAGGAAGATATATTTTGGATTTTTTATTTTTCAGGTAAAATTTTAAATTATTATTACTGACCATCAATAGTAAATCATTAGTAAATGATTTTTGATTTTCTTAATTATCTTGGAAGAGAAAGTGGGAGTTTCGGGGTAATTTGTTTTTAAAATTCTCTCCTAGAATTTTAGTTTGTACTTAAACATTATACTCTGAAATTAATCTTGTGTTTATAACTAAGTATGTGGCGTCCTTGGGCAAAAAAAGTACATTTATCGCCGGATGCGAAACAAATTGTGAAAAATGTGTTTGAAACATTGAATAATCGAGGTTATAGTGTAACTGATGCAGCAGAAGAAACATGTAAGTTAACCAAAACCCCAATATCCACAGTAAAAGATATATTATCAATAAGCCAATAAGTAAACGAAAAAAACGAAGTGACGTTAATAATACCAAATGTGTTGATGAAATACAAAAAGATAATAATCCGACGAACGATATATGTCCTATACCAAGAACAAATGATACCAACCCTAGATTGTATAAAAAAACGGTTACTTAAAGACGACACGGGAATTATTTGTAGCCGTACAAGTTTGTGGAGAATTATTTCTCAAATGGGATTTAAATATTGTACCATTAATAAAAGACAAGTGATAATGGAGTCATATCGTTTACGAATGTGGCGTTGTCATTACACTTACAAGCTATTCAAAAATATAGAAGTGAAAACCTTTCAATTATCTACCTCGACGAGACATGGTATGACACCCATGATACTCCAACGAAGGGTTTTGTTGATTCATCGGGAAATTGCAAAACAAAGGCTCCATCAAATAGAGGACAAAGAATTACAATAATACATGCCGGATCAGAAACAGGTTGGTTTCCAAACGCTTTATTGTTATCAGCAAAGAATATTAAAGATTCAAGTTTAGATTATCACGAAGATACGACAGCAGAACTTTTTGAAGATTGGTTTGAGAATTATTTATTGCCGAATATACCGGAAAAAAGTATAATTGTAATCGACAATGCAACTTATCATAGCCGTCAATTAAATAAAGTACCAAATAGCAACAACAATAAATGGGAAATTCAAGAGTATTTGTTAAAAAATGACCTTTATTTTGAAGAATCGTACACAAAACGTGATCTCTTACAAGTTGTAGCAGCGTTCGGTATTGAAAAAGAATACGTTTGTGATACTATTGCTAAAAATATGGGCCACACAGTGTTACGGCTTCCCCCATATTATTGCATGTTCAATCCTATAGAACACATGTAGCATCAGCTAAAATCCAAAGTTAGATCGGAAAACGTTTCACCCACATTAAACTCAAGTGTTATAGAGTTAATCAGAAATGTGACAAGTAATATTCCCATTGATAGCTGGAAAAATTCGATTCAGCATGTTATTAAGGTTGAAGGTACATATCGAAATATTAATGTAACTGTAGCACCCTTAGTTATTAATTTAAATGAAGACGATAGTGATACTGAACTACATTTAGATTAAATAGTTGTAAATAATGCAGAATTAGTTCATTTGTTTAATCGCAATTAATAAATAAAGTTAAAATTTGTTTTTAAAAAATTTCGTAATTTTTTTTTAATAAATTTAAGTTTTAGTAAATATTAACTTAGTTTTATTTAAATCAATTTTTTGGGATACCCTGTAGTACAAAATATTTTTAAAATGTGGCCATGATTAAACTACATTTTTTTTATTTGAAACATTTTTTGACAACATCTGCCAATTAGATGAAATTATGAAATAGACCAAAGCGTATACGTATACGTAAGTCTCAACAGTTTTGTTTAATTTCAATTAAAAAATAAACTTAAAATTTGTTTGTTTGTTTTTAAAAAATTTCGTGATTTTTTTTACAAAATAAATTTAAGTTTTAGTAAATGTTACTGAGTTTTATTTAAATCTATTTTGAAAACCGGATTACGGATCTGTTACTATACAGTGAGAAATTTATAACCTTTCATTACTAATCCCCTAAGGTCAGGTACCGAGTCAACGAATTATTGTGAAACGTACTTTACTAAACATAATTTTACGTATGAATATTCCTACATCGATTTCCTTTAGGATTTATACAGTCTCGACCTATTGGGGAAGTAGTTTTTTCCGGAATTTTATGACCAACAGTAAAAAAACTTTTTTTAAGATATATTCTTTTTACCTATTTGAAGTTTCTTTTCCACATAGATCATTCGCCTTTGATTTTTTTTCTATTTTGAATAAATCCATTCAATTCGACGCGAGGGATTTATCTAAGTCAAACTTTCTTTTTAAAAAGTTGGTGTGGAAAGCAAAAAAAATCTACCGTAAGTCGGAAAACCGCCTCTGCAATCGATATTACCGGCGCCAAAACATTCTGTCCGTCTCTATTGCCAGTTGGTTGTTCAACTATTCCTAGTGGGATCTATTTTCCATGTATAGTCGTTTTTATTGAGGTCAATGTCTCACCGAGGAGACGTTTCATCGGATCTATCTTTTCGGAAAATTGGGAAACCGGAAAATTATCTTAACCCAGTAGTTAACATGGAAAATATTTTTAATTCCATAACCAAATTATTAAGAGATTCAATTGCAAGTTCAAAAGTTACCTTTTGAGTTATATGGTTGTTGTAACATTTATTTTGTAAAGTGTTAATTGAATCTTACACAACATTACGTTTTGGACGGTTAATACATCATCAACATATCTATACATTAAACCAGCAATAGAGGAAGATATTGGCAGATGAATTTCTGAAAAAAGTCAGCAGAAACTAAATTATGCGTACTATAGTGTATTTGAAAATCAAGAGAGAGTAAATTCCCAGAAATGTTTTGCAGTAATCAGTGTTAAAGGCAGTAAACCATAGACGTGCGTTTTCAAAATTAAATTAATATGGAAATAGAAATATTTAATTTGTTTTAGTTATTTATACCTAGATTACCAATTTTAGATAGATAAACATAATTCGTAAGTACCTAGTAATTTAATTTGGGTAAAATGAAGAAAAAGTCAATATTATTTTAGGCATTTTGTTTTAAGCATATGTTTATTTACAAAATATGTACTTATATAATATGTACAGATAATTACAATTACTTATAAATTAATATGAGGAGCTAAAAAAACAATTAAGTAGGTATATGAGAAAAAAAACCAACCGCAAGGATAAAATTTGACGAGCAACATGCAAAAAATACGACAATATTAAATCTTAAATCTTAATAAAAATCTAAAAATAAAATTAAAGTACATAAATTAATAATTTTAAAGTTATGGTTCCTCGCACTCTGTGTCAGAAGATTCACCATCTGATTCTAGAGAAATTACAATGGGCTCTATAGTAATATCAATTATGTTATCTAGCTCCCACATTTTTTTTTTCTATTTCTGTAACGTGTCTAATACATTTTTGCCAATTTTCACTTGTTACTTCAAATATTGCTTTATTGAAGAAATTTTTAACATCTGATAATTTAAAAGTAGTGTTATTTCTGGCAACACAACCTTTAACTTGAGCCCATATCAATTCTATCGGATTCAGCTCACAATGGTAGGGTGGTAAACGAAGGAATTCAATTTCTCGTTTTTTGGCTATCTCCTCAATATTATATTTTTTATGATTTTGCTTATGTTTTTTAGCAATAGTTAACAATTCTGCCCTCAGCATTGTATTGTCAAAGGCTAAATTTTTAGAAGATAACTATTTTGCAATTTCATCCTTTTTCCATTTAGTGGTTGGTAAAGGTTCAAGTAATCTGGAGTGGTAACTTGCATTGTCCATTACAGTAATCGATCCTTTTGGTATGAATTAAATCATCTGTTCAAAATATTCCTCAAACACGTCTCCATTCATTTCTTCGTGTTAATCAACGTTTTTTTTTTATTCAAATAAGAGTAAACCATTCTCAAGAAAACCGTTTGTACTGCCTATATGACAAATAATTAATCTTTTATCTTTTCCTATAGGTTCCTTAAAACCAGTATATCCTTCTAGAAAAGCTTGATGGGATGATTTTATATTTTTGTCTTTCCAAACTCTTCCTACACAATGTCCTTCATTAACCCATGTTTCATTTAAATAATAAATGTTTTTATTTTGAGCTTTAACTTGTTGTATTCTTCTGAGGTACTGTCTTCTCCAACATACAATTTCTTCAGATTCAATTAGCATTGAGTGTCTGCCCATTTTTTCAAATTTAAAGTTTAACTCATGTAACGTTTTCCATAGTTTATCCCGGCTTATTGTGGGTAAATCAACATCATTCGTAATGGCTTGCAAAACTTTATCTAAAGTTGGTATTTGCTTGTTTATAAAAAATGAGTGAACAAGCTTACGAATAGCATTTTTAAAAAACTCGTCCACGTTGACTTTTAATAGTTTTTGTCTACCTGGTTTCGCCTTTGGTGAGGTTACTCCACCTGATTTTTCCTCCTTTAGAACTCTATATATTGTAGATTTTCCATATCCCATTGCCTTAGATGTTGTTTCAACTACACTTTCAATAGTGTTTGAGGAATTTTGATGTTTAAATAGTGATACACATTCACTACAGCACTTTTTTCATTGAGCGATAAATGGTCTAGTTTTAATTTTTTCACTGGCGTATACTCACAAACTGCTTCCATTTTTAATCACTACTATTTGTCACGTTTATCGAAAATCAAATAACTGCATTTCTAGAAACTTAAGCACTATTTAAGTCAAAATATCTGTCATTAGAAGCTGTTGCCATTCGGAGGTCGTTAAATAACAATTATCCCTTTCTAATCTGGTTACGCCTATGACGCACGTTAATCCTCTTAGGCCTACTGTAGTAACAATGAAAGATCATAAAATAATGTGATAGTCCAAGAAATTTAATAAATTTTGTATTGAAATTAACAAAAACAATTTAGAATGCATTACAAATATTGAAGTTTTACCGCACGTACTGTATTATAGTTTTGCATACCGAATTAGTTTTTATTCTGGGAATTTACTCTCTCTTGATTTTCAAATACAGTATACAAAAGGTCTCACATCTCTGACAAAAGGTCAGGTTTGTTTTCTTAGTTTTCTGACCCATAGGTGTGGATTTGAAGCCGAATTATTAATATGGAATACAAATTAAAGAACATATTATGCAAATATTTTTGAGCGAGCACATTTTTTTGTCCCTTTGTACCTAAACAAGAAAAAAATGTAACATTTTTCCCACTCAGCGAATAGTATTTGGTATTTTAACATGTGCAATCTTGGATGAAACAACTTGGCGTCAAATTGATATCAACAAGTCACTACTTCTAAAAAGTTGGGTTAGGTTATGAAATAATATAACCTTGACACGCTGCGACGTATGTTATTGTACTATATCGATTACTATAAAAAATGTACACACCCTCTACGTTTTCAAAACTCCCTTTTAGTCTAGCTAAAATTATTCTGCTACAATAGCTTGACGGATTTATACATTATCTGCATGCGAATTAAAAATACGGAAAACATAAATTAATCCGAATTTTTTCTAATCGTGATTGATGAGTCCGATGTCGACTTTCAACCGAAAACAGTTTCCATCAACTTTCTACTCTATTTGGTTAGAATAACAACACAATAACGGTTTTTAGAGCGGTCGAAAAAAAAAAATTATAAAACGTTTTTCTTGTTCGATTTGAAAAGAAAGTTTTTGGCCACGAGTTAAGTTGCAAATCGTCGATTTTTCCTCTAAACTCCCGAAGTTTTCACTTTTGGATTTATGACACAAGCGTACAGATATCTTTATATTTATTAGTAATAACTGGATGATGGAATATTTCATTATTATAGTTAATATAAAAACTTGGTACATTCTTTCTTTTTTTTTGTCAATTTTACTGCGCCTATCAAAGTAATATTTCTTCTCTGGATCACTAGTGTTTCCAGGATTCCAGATTTTCTTCCTCTTTGAATTACTTAATATTGCTTTGTGAAATGCTTCCGGAAAGAGTAGTCCTGTCATTTTTTAAATTTGATCACACCATCGTGAAGTATATCTGTGTTTTAATCTTCTGCCTTCGATCATTAGTCTTTCATTCTGTTTATTATTGTACCTATTTCAATTTTAATATTTAGTTCTTGGAGTCTGGACTCATTTGTACGCTCTACTGTCCATGGTATTCCCATTATCCTCCTGTATTTCCACATCTCTAATACGTTGATTCAGCAACAAATATTGCAATAGAGGAAAACAATAGAAAAATGGACATTTCTCCTCCTGGAACCTTCTTTTAAATTTACCAAGTTGAATATTCTAGTCGACATTATCTTCGAGGCAACGGGGATGATTCTACCATTCTTGTGACTTTTGCTTTGTTGTTTCTAGCTTGATCAGTTATCCAAGGTTATTGTAGACTAACGTTGTTGAATATCTGCATTATCTCTTCTAGATTTCTATAGGATGCCTCCACTTTTTTTCCTTGCTTTAGAATAGTTTGTGTGTGGATACTCATGTTGGTATATCTGACAATAAGATAGCTGACCGTTTTGCTAAGGAAGCCTGTAAATTGAAAGCATAGCTGCATCAAAATCTTACCAAATGGACAAAAACATCAACCAAATGATATGTGTCCATTTGAAATCACATTTTGTTGATTGAACTTGTAGTATATTACAATTTATTAAACTTAGAACACTACATTAGGAAATGAAACTATAAAATCAATAGCAGACGCCAGATTATAGATTATATCTCGCAGGTGACAACTCTAGCTGTCCTAGAAGATATACCCGCAACATCTTATTCTCCCCAGGTTGATTTTTTCCTTATTTCCTTTTTCATTATAGACTCATCCAGTTCTGTAAGAGGTTTTCTGGTTCTGACAGAAGTGACAGAGGAAAACCTTCAGCTTGGATTATCTGTAATGATGGAGGTCTATGAAACTCTTCTGCAATTGGTGATGATAAAGATGCAAAAGAGTCTGGCAGTAGGATGGCACCTTGGACGTAAAAGTTACTCTTAATAATTTCTTTTATCGATTTTTTTGAAGATTGGTACAATTAATCCAATTTCCTAGTAATCCTGCCTTTATTTTATATTTTATTTTATAAGTTTTTGATTAATTTTACTGTAATTTTGATTGTAATGCTATTTTTTTTATTGTTGCAGGTAAGCGAATCTGATGGCTATTTTGTCGTATTGATTCCAGCAGTTACTAGGTAGGTTCTTATAAAATAATATACGGTGCGGTCCATATGTATGGAATAAATTCATTTGTAGCGTTATTATGTACTATATGAGAAAAACCTGAAACAGGTCGATTTTTATTCTTAAATTGACAATTTACAGTATGAAAATATTATCCCCCTCCAGCACCCCTTCGGAATTATAAGCACCCCCTCGAAAATTTTAAATTATAAAGGGGGTCGTGTGGCACCTCGTTGGAAAGGGATTTTAGTCCTCTGTTCGGCAATATAAAGTTTTTTAAGTTTGGTGCAATCATAACTGAGAAAATTGATTTTTAAGATGTAAAATTTTGATAATGTCTCTAACACAAAACTTTACGTAGAATGAAGATAATAATGTCACATAATGATTAGAATGTGTTTTTCAATGTATTTGACACTTAAATTAAATGTTCAAAATGACCACCATTCACTTCTTGACAATAACCGAGAATTCTCGTACAACATTTTGTATGACTTCGGGGGTTATTTTGTTAATTTCTTCCGTTATCCTAACTTTTAAATCAGCAATATTGTTTGGTCTATTAAAATATACTTTAGATTTTAAATAACCCCATAAGAAGTAATCGAGAGGAGTCAAATCGGGGGATCTAGCCGGCCATTCGATCGCCCCACGTCTTCCAATCCACCTATTGGGAAAAACCTCGTTTAAATAATTTCTAACAGTACGTGCAAAATGCGGTGGAGCTCCGTCTTGTTGGTAGTAAATAGATCGATCTATCTCATTTGGATGATTAACATCAGGAAAAACTCTTTGTAATGTAGGCACTATAAAGTTAATCAAAAAATCTAGATAAACCTCACCAGTAACTGTGCCCTCAAAAAAATAAGGGCCAATAATTTTATTGTTAATGATACCAGCCCAAACGTTAACTTTTTTAGGATATTGAGTGTGAGCCTCACACATCCAGTGAGGATTTTCTCTGCTCCAATATCTACAGTTCTGTTTGTTAACCGTTCCGTTTAAATGAAACGTCGCTTCATCAGAAAAAACTGTTTTGTTTATGAACTGCAAATCTGCGTTCATTCTATCCATCATCAATTCACAGAATTCTTGCCTTTTATCAGGATCATCTTCATTTAACTCCTGAACCAACTGAACTTTGTAAGGGTGGTATTTTTCTTTATGCAGATTTCTCAAAATAGATGATTTACTTACATCATTGTCGGCGGCAAGTTCTCGAGTTGTCTTATGCGCATTTTCCTCAATCTCTAGAAGTACATCTAACTTTTTTTCATCAGTAAATTGAATATTTCTACCTGGTTTTTTTTTTCAATTTTGCTAACTGTAGACTGCGAAACTTGTTGACCAGGGTATTTATTATTAAAAATTTCACAAACCTCCTTTTGAGTTCTAGTTTTATTACCACAACCAATCATAATTAAAATGTCTATTCTTTGAGTCTCGGACAAATGAGCCATAATTAAATTTAATACGCGCACAAATATTATACTGACGTCTTTTAGTAACTTTAAATACCTAAATGACAGCAGCCTACTAGATTTATATCAATTGTTTATTTAGTTTTTTGACTATTATTTTAATATCTTCAAAGTTTTTTCCAAATATTTAGCAGAACAGATACGAAAATACCTGATTATTTCTAATGTTATTTTAATAGACCAAACAATATCGCCTCGGTTATTGTCAAGAAGTGAATGGTGGTCATTTTGAAGATTTAATTTAAGTGTCAAATACATTGAAAAACACTTTCTAATCATTATGTGACATTATTATCTTCATTATACGTAAAGTTTTGTGTTAGAGACATTATCAAAATTTTACATCTTAAAAATCAATTTTCTCAGTTATGATTGCACCAAACTTAAAAAACTTTATATAGCTAAACAGAGGACTAAAATCCCTTTCCCACGAGGTGCCACACGACCCCCTTTGTAATTTAAAATTTTCGAGGGGGTGCTTATAATTCCGAAGGGGTGCTGGAGGGGGATAATATTTTCATACTGTAAATTGTCAATTTAAGAATAAAAATCGACCTGTTTCAGGTTTTTTTCATATAGTACATAATAACGCTACAAATGAATTTATTCCATACATATGGACTGCACTGTATAATGTTCTCTAACAAAGAAATATTCACGTCATGTTCCAACCGTCAATATCCTTAAATTTAAAGTTTTCCAATAAAATACAACAAAACACTAACGCTCATTTTATTATCAAAATAAAACGAAAATCGAGCAGAACTTTCGAAGCAGTGATAAATCGAATTATAAAATATGTATGCAACCCACTAAGCACGTCGGAAATATGGAAAAGAAAATGATAAGTACGAGTCGGGAAATGTTCTAGAAATGAGTTTAAGATGGAAAACTGCATGTGGGACATAAAAGGTTTTTTCTAGAATAGAAAAGGAATATGTGCATATAAAGTATATCGAGTTAGAATAATGTTATTTACGTTAAAAGTCCGGGAAGATTAGGATGATTCTGAAGATGAAGTTAACATTTCTCCAACTAGAGCATCTTCAGGCAGAAAAAGTGCTCTAAACAGATCTCAAATTAATACAACTACTTCCAGAAGATCAACTGTCAATAAAAATCAATCGCAGAGTGAAGATTTGGATGAATCTGAAGAGGAAGTTAACGTTTCTCCTACTAGAGCATCTTCAGGTAGAAAAAGTGCTTCCAGAAGATCAACTGTCAGTAAAAATCAATCTTAAAGTGAAGATTTGGATGAATCTGAAGAGGAAGTTAAGGTTTCTCCTACTAGAGCATCTTCAGGTAGAAAAAGTGCTTCCAGAAGATCAACTGTCAGTAAAAATCAATCTCAAAGTGAAGATTTGGATGAATCTGAAGAGGAAGTTAAAGTTTCTGCTACTAGAGCATCTTCAGGTAGAAAAAGTGCTTCCAGAAGATCAACTGTCAGTAAAAATCAATCTCAAAGTGAAGATTTGGATGAATCTGAAGAGGAAGTTAAGGTTTCTCCTATTAGAGCATCTTCAGGTAGAAAAAGTGCTTCCAGAAGATCAACTGTCAGTAAAAATCAATCGCAGAGTGAAGATTTGGATGAATCTGAAGAGGAAGTTAAGGTTTCTCCTACTAGAGCATTTTCTACTAGAAATAGTGCTTTCAGAAAATCTAATGCCAATAAAAATCAGTCACAGAGTAAAGATTTGGATGAAATACTACACATGAATCCTTAATTGAAGGTGTGTCCACATTTACATAGCTGAATTCAAAGTGTCAATAATGCATCCACTACTTTTTAAACAAAATCCCAAGAATGTGATTGAACAAATAATTCATTTTATTTATGAAAAGCCGCGAATGACAGTTGAATTAATAATAACTCAGGAAAAAGTTCATTAATTAAAAAATGTTGACACGAAAATATCTTCGGACAAAAGTAGGTATCCATTAATGATTTACTCACTTTAACAAAACGTGAGTCATTATCATTCATGTATATCTTTTCTTTTTGAAAGAAGTATCAACCACTTTTGAATCCATTTTACCCTATTCAAAGGGAGATTCTGTTGATGATCGACGAGAACTATTCAAAAAGCGGTGTATGAACACCCTGTGAACAGGTCGTTTTCATGCGTGATCACCCGCACACAATTATTGCCGATACGATGTACATAGACGTAGTCAAGGTATTTTTATCAAGGGAAAATTGTTTTCTGATTATATTGTATTTGTGTTACATTGTAATTTGACGTATAAATAATTAAAACCGCCTTAAAAAATCTCACGAATTAATTTTGATGGCTGTTACTAAAAAAATATTTAATTTTACTTGTTTACATTTTTATTACAAAGCCCTCCTAACGATACGTACTTGGCAACGTCTTCAAAGACCAAAGAAGACCATTCCGAAGATATCTGGCCGTCAGTAATGAACGTACAGCAAAGGGCATTTTACGAGAACAGCAAAATCGAGTGTTCATTTTCTACCTGTCTATAAATGAACGTACGACAAGAGGATTCCGAGTAACGTTGCCACGTTTCATTATTTGTCGTCAATAAGAAGATTAATTAAAATAGAATTGTTTACTGATTGAATTATTATTTTTAGAAAGCTGAATATTTTTTTAAAAACGTACAAAAATATTTTTAAAAGAGTGTAACAGATGATCATAAATATAAATGAGGTTGTAATTCTATGATACGTAGGGTATTTTTAATGCCAATGAACAAAATTAACTGTCTTAAAACAAATAGCTACATCTAATGGCTAATTAGTTAATAAGAAAGAACAGAAAGTGTCACTACAATCAATATTTCCTAAACAAGTTACGTATTTTACAATAAAATTTCAAAAATAGTATCTTCGGCAATATCAGCATTAATATCATTTAAAACACAAAATAATATTGGTACGAAATTGTTAAATATAAAAAAATCAGGTGATTATAAAATTAATTGTCCAATATGTAATGCTGTATATATAGGTCAAACACAAAGAAATTTTGAAGTAAGATTTAACGAACATTTAAGAGCATATAGATTAAAACAACCAGATAAGTCAAATTATGCAAAACACCTACTTGAACATCCAACCTCACTCTTACACACCAATGACATCCAAATACTACACACTTGTGATAAAAAACAAAATTTAGATTTCCTCGAAGAACTTGAAATAAAAAGACAAATAAATCTTGGAAGTTCTCCACTATTAAACTGTTTACTTTGATTGAGTCTTCATTTTATACATAGATAAGACGTAATTGTGACACAAATATATTAAGTTATTGTAAAGATCAGCATGATATAGTTTTTTCCTGGTTTTTCTATATCATTGTAATGTTATACTGATCTTAGAGGGAAGTACAAACAAACGATCAATAAAACATACATTGGATCAATCATTTATACCCAAATCAGTCTGGATCAGTCAAACATGCGTATTGTCAAACCTAGTTTCTATAGTGTATTAGAATTTTAAAGCCTTATATTTTTACAGGTTCACAAGATAGGCACATCGTCTCCAAATAGTGTTTTCCAAGTCCTTTATGAAGATAGACAACCTTTATACAAGAATTTTGTCTTCAGATCCCATTTTCTTTTACCTTCTCTCTTATATACACCACTAGAAGATTTAGCAACCCTTATTATTACGAGGGTTTAATTTGTCTGAAAATGCTTTCAGAAAGAATAAATTCTTCGCCATCCATCCATACATACATTAAATCTGAGAAAATGTTTACGAATCTGACAACAGAGCTGTGGAACTCGAACCTCCCACGCGCATTCCAAACTTTTATTGGTTCTCTCAAAGCGAGAGATATTCATTTTTGATTGCATTGTTGAGTCATTCGAAGGGTATATACATACAGTGAACATTTCGTTCGAAACGTCGACTACCGCAAATCGGCCTTTACGTACTGTAAAATATTTAATAGCCGCTACAAGTACCAATGGAAGTCGAAGCAATAAAAAAAAATTTAAATGGAATAAAGCTGTTGGTTTAACGTTTGTATATTTACAATTACTGTTGCGGTTTATTGAGTTTTATCTTCTATTTGTTAAGATTCCTCAAGGTACGTGGGTGGTTAAAAAAACGAAGATTGTTCATTAACTTTTTTTTTGTTATTGGATTTTTGCAATTACAGAAAGAATTTTGCAGTCATAAAATGTTCAATGCATTCGAGATTCTTTTAGTTAATAGAAAGTCGAGGTGCCTCTGAATATGTTCTGGATTATAGTTTTATTGCAGAAAGAGTAAAATGTTATAATGCATCGAGCCCAATTGTAATGCCAAATAGTTATTTAGATTGTTGGGCGCCAAATTTGTAATAAGAAAAATTAATGAAATGTGTCCAAAATATCGTAGGTATGATTGGTTTATCTTGGTTGATGACCTTGTGGTAATTTTTAGTTTTTTAACAATTGACGCGTTAGTACAATGTTCTATGTATGATATTCCCAGCACTCTTCTGTAGGGCCACATTTCATAGGCGTCTATTATTCTTCGATTGGCCATTTTTAAAGTCCAGGTCTCAGAGGCATTTGTGGCAATAGGAGTTACGTGCCATGGCCAGTCTCCGTTTCATTTCTTCGTCACAAATTTCTACCTCAAAACCATCGATCTGCCCAACATTGGCAGAGTTGCAGGCTATTATCATAATTTTCGTTTTATTTTTGTTCAACCTGATGTTTTCTCAGATTTGTAGCAGCTCTTCGAGTCCTATTTTCCTGAGGAAGTTTAGGACATTGTCAGGCTTCAAATCAGGTAGATCCCCCTCTTCTATTTCATGTGCTCCTAGGTATCTGGCCCTAGAATTCTGCAAGGCAGGGCATTCTGAGAGTATTTGTATTGAGGTTTCATCCTCTTCCTCACAGAATCTGCACTTTGCTTCATTTGCTAACCCTAGTTCTTCATGTGGCTTTTTAACCGGCAATGCCCGGTTAGTATTCCCGTTAAAATTCGGAGCCTTTTTTTACTGAGGTTGAGGCAGCTAAGAGATCTCTTCTGGTCATAGTTAGATTGCCTCAGTCCTTCCAGCTGATTCCAGTACTTGGATTTTTCCTTCTCCATTTCTTCCCTTAGTTTTCCTAAGATTACTCTACTGCTGATCCCACAAGATGGTTCTGGTCCCAAGTATGGGGTTTCAGCTCCTTTTTTTGCCAGCTTGTCTGCTGTTTCGTTCCCCTCTATTCCTATGTGTCCTGGGACCCATAGGGGTGACAGTGTTCTTCTGGCCTAGTTCATTTAGTTTGCCTAGGCATTCCCAAACCATCTTCGAACTGATTATATTTGAGCTCAGCGCTTTGATGGCTGCTTGACTATCCGACATGATCACAATCTCTTGTCTGCGGTAGTTTCTTCCAATATTGAATTCCACACATCTTTCGATGGCGAAGACTTCTGCTTGAAAGATGCTCGGGTATGTGCCCAAACTCTCTGAGTATTTGGCTCTCGGTCCAAAAACTCCTATCCCAGATCCCTCGTCTAGCTTGGAACCGTCCGTATACCACTTTATGGTATTCTGGTTTAAATTCTGTATGGTGTCTTCATCCCATTCAGATTTATTACTCAATTTTGAGATGAATTTTCGTACAAAGTTGAATTTCTTTGCATATCATCTTGGGGCACTTCCCAAGTTTGATTAAAATTAAGTGATCGAGGTTTTTCCCTGATAATTCCTTCTTTGATCATTCTATATATCGTTTTCTTCCTTACACTTTCTAACAGAATGTGCAGTGGGGTCCAGTTTAAGATCACCTCCATTGCAGCAGTGGGGCAAGTTCTCATTGCTCCAGTGATACATGAACAGGCTAGTCTCTGAATCTTCGAGAGATTTTTCCTCGTCGTACTCAGATTAGCCCTTGCGCCCCAAGCCACTGCCCCATATGTGATTATTGGTCTCACTATTGCTGTGTACATCCATTGCAGAATACGTGGGTTGCATCCCCAGTTCTTTCCTGCAATGTTCCTGCACACCATGAGGGCCTTGGTTGCTTTGTGTATTACTTCGTCTTCGTGTTTATTCCAGAGTAACCTGCTATTTAGGATTAGCCCTAGATATTCTACCTCTTTTTTCCACTCGATGATGTTCTCCCCTATTTTTATGATTCTTAGATAAGTTTCTTTTTTCCTTGTAAAGGCTACTAGTGTGGTTTTGGTGGGGTTAATGCTGAGTCCCACCGAGTCACACCATTGTTTTGCAATGTTCAGTCCTCTTTGAACAATATCACAGAGGACATTTTCATACTTCCCTTTTGCCAGGATAACCATGTCGTCGGAATACCCTTGACATGGTATGCCTTCCCTGGTCAATTGACTAAGTAGGATGACCACAGTGAGACTTCACATAAGCGGGGATGCAACTTCCTCCTGTGGACAGCCTCTGGTCACATTAATGAAGATAGTGTCTTGTCCTGCCTCCATTTCTGCGATTCTTGTAGATAGCAGTTGCGACATCCAGATGGAAGTCGTTCTATCTACTCCTTTCTCAATCAGTGCTCTTTTGACTGCCTCATGTGGCGTATTGTGAAAGGCCCCTTCTATGTCTAGAAAGGCACATACCACGGTCTCTTTTTTATTCAGTGCGTCTTGGATTTCGTCATTCAATTGTTTTAAAGCGGTTTCCGTGGACTTTCCCGCTTGGTACGCATGCTATACCTCGGCTAGGAGTGAGCAAGTTCATTAGCCCTGACGTATTGTACACCGTTTTCATTAGAAAATTGGTAATTGACGCCACTGAAATATTTTTATATTTAATAATACATCGAAGTTAATCCAATTATTATTTAGCTGTAAATACAATAATACGATAAACCAATTCTAGACAGAAAGATGACAGAAAAAATAATATTCAAGAAAAGAAAAACCTTTAGAGCTACAGCTTTGTAAAACGACGTACCTATTTACATTCAAACATTAACAATCCGGATTCTGAGCTAAATTCCAAACATATCGTGCCACAATTCCTTTATTAAAAGCATAACACTACAAAATCATTGGGTATTGGGAAATTTTGCCGGTTAATTTTAGATATACTTTATCTTGATTTAATAACCCATCAATTCACATATATAGTTAAATCCCAACAGTATGATTAGGGACTCTGCTGGTATACCAAGATAGGTGCCAATTACATATGCGACTACAATTGAATCTCGTCTAACTATTCAGATATTTCAATTAATGCTCACATTTGGTCTAAATGATCGGGTAAATCATCAGCTGATTCGACGACCACGTTAAATATTATGTCAGCAAGTTCTTGTTGTGTTTCAAACAAACTAACATCGCTTTGATAGTTTTTTAAAGGATTTTGTTTAATTGATATTTAAAAAAGAATGCTGATATAGTTTTTGGATAGAGAACAAAGAGATTGAGGGGATGTAAGTGTCACTTAAAAGGGGTTGACTTTAAAAAATAACATATTTTATTTTTCATACTGTTTTTTAATGTATATTCTCAATTTGATTAAAATAAATAAAAATTATAAATTTGTAAGTTGCGCCGCTGGTTTTCTAGTCCATTAATATTATTGGTGACATTTTGGCATTGCGATATCCTAGGCGCAGTTCATTGAAAAGGAATCTTCGGGATTAATGAAAGGAAATTGAATGAATTTGATGAGAAAAGAAGACTGGAATTTGTAGATATTGCTCTCTCAGGATTTGGATTGCTAAAGGGGGGGATTGCTATGTAGGTCACGAAGGTATAACGGTCGATATGCAAGGCAATAAGATAAGGGGGTAATTTTTACTAGTAGATTTAAGAATATGGTTGGAGTTAATCGTTGTGAACGAATGTAAAAGGTTCTAAGTAAAATATTATTCGTTATTACAAAACCAGTGAATCTTTTTTTCATTCTGTATATCGAATTTTCAATTAATAATCAAAAAATAATGTTTAGCACAAGTTATTTATCGTAAACATAAAGTTATGAGACTTTTGATTCTGTTAATCTATATGGAGCGCTGGATTTCTATGATTTGTTGAATTAATTATCTCCGAAATTGTTAAAACAACAAATTACTTAGTTATTATTATTATGCTGTATATATATATATCTGGATTTGTGTTCAAGTTTTCACAATAAAATGTTTAAAATAATTGAATTTGCACTCAAAGCACTTTCAAGGATAACAGTGGATAACTATTAAAGTATAATTAATTTATCTACACTTTTTTTTCGTCTAAAACCGTGTCTTGGATTTGAATAAACTTTTATCTGATACCTGACCATTAACTGGCTATTAGCATTGCAAAATTATGTAGATTCATTAAATATTCTAAACAGAAATCTTCCTGGTAGCGTTTTGTTGTGAACAATACCGACACAATCTTTCTACATGAGTTGTAATTATTATAGTTATAGATTTTTTTTTAAACATCTTAAAATGTTTGTGCAATCGGCAATCCTCCTATTTTTTTATTCTTGTAAATAATACCAAATAGTTGATAAACGAATGTTTTATTCACGAAATATAGTATGCTCCAAAACTTTCGACCAAGGCTTAGCATGTTAGCATTCTTCTGAAAAAGATCGTCAATAGTTGCCGGTGGGTTTTCTGTAAAAATAGCCCCATACGTAAGCATCAAGAGTTGTTAGATCAGGTGAATGAGAGGGGTAAGTAAAAGTATCCCCATCCAGAATTGTCTGAGATCAATAAAAAATGGTGTCAAAATTGTTTCTCTATATTGATTTAGCGTAACGATGTTCTACGCTCGACTTTCACGAAGTATAAGAGCCCAATAATCCATTAACCGATACTGCGAACCATTTTTTTTAAATTCAATGTATTCCACAGCATATTTTCCTACACTCTTTTTTTTTAAATTCAACAAGTTTTTCTCGGAACCCCACTTAAAATTTCTCGTTGCCGTATAAATTCTACATGCAAATTTGTAACTTTTATTATAGTCAATTTTTTAGACCCTTTTTTGACGTCGTCGTCGTCGTCGTTCCAAGACGGCGGCGTTCAGGACGTTACATGTGCGAGCACTGGATCTACCCCAATAAATTATCCTTTTTCCACTTTTGCTACTATCAAGAATTTTATTCTACACGGTAAATAACCGGAGCAAACGACCCAATTCGTTGTCGTTAGAAGTTGAAACGGACCCAAATGAATTGCAGAAGAAAAAAAACATTGTAAATATTCTTAATTGGTTTAATTCGTTTTTTAGGTTATCACGTAGCTATAACAATAAACAAACTCTTCAATTTTGCAGTAGAATTAGCAATGTAGTCAGTGAGTTAATACTTTAAAATTGCAAAGTCAATTTTTTTGGTAAATAAAGGTCATACTCTGCACTTCTAAGAGGGTAGTTATGAGATTGTCTGTCTGAGACTTCAGGTAAATGTTTCCGAATTAAGGAAATGGATTCAAAGATAAATAGGGATGGAAATGATTTTTAAAGGATTCCCTACAGTGAGTGATAAGTACACTTAGACCTATAGGATCTATTGTGTCCCCCCTTACTTGCCATGTTCTGATGTTTCCTCAGATTTATAGCAGCTCTTCGAGTCCTATTTTCCTGAGGAAGTTTATTACATCGTCGGGCTTCAAATCAGGTAGATCCCCCTCTTCTATTTCATGTGCTCCTAGGCCTCTAGTCCTAGAATTCTACAAGGCAGGGCATTCTGAGAGTATGTGTATTGAGCTTTCATCCTTTCCTCACAGAATCTGCACTTTGCTTCATCTGCTAACCCTAGTTTCTTCATGTGGCTTCTTAACCGGCAATGCCTGGTTAATATTCCCGTTAGAATTCTGAGCCTTTTTTTACTGAGGTTGAGGCAGCTAAGAGATCTCTGCTGCTCATAGTTCTCCAGTAGTATCTTAGATTGCCTCAGTCCTTCCAGCTGATTCCAGTACTTGGATTTTTCCTTCTCCATTTCTTCCCTTAGTTTTCCTAAGATTACTCTACTGCTGATTCCACAAGATGGTTCTGGTCCCAAATGTGGGGTTTTAGCTCCTTTTTTGCCAGCTTATCTGCTGTTTCAGCGTATACCGAACAGCTCTCTTTTGTAATTTAAAAATACGTTCAAATTGAGTCACACAACATGTCCCCAAAAAGGAAGTGCATATCGGACATAGACTGTTTTGGAAGCTGACAAGTGAAGCTCCCTAGCAATTGTTCTCAGCGCGTAACAAGAAGAGCTTAGTTTTTTTGACAAAACGTCAATGTGTACATCCCATTTTAGAGAGCTGTCAACGACAAGTCCCAAAAATCTGACAGAGTCAACGACCTCTATAGTGGAATTATTTACCATAGTAGGTTGAATTGCAGATGTGTATGGTAAAACTTTGGTCTTTGAAAACGTTCAAACACATATGGTTAGAATCACGCCATGATTTGATGATGGTTAAGTCATGTGAAACGATTCTATAAAGTTCAGTGATATCTGGGTGACTCCCAAGAAAAACTAGTGTCGTCTGCTTAAGTTAGCAGTATCATTGATAAATAGCAAAAACAATATAGGACCCAATACCGAACCTTGTGGAACCCCATATTCTATCTGCTTGCATGAAAACCTTAATTCATCAACTCGTACAAGCTGCAGTCTATCACTAAGAAAGGACTCGAACCACCTGATCGAGGGCCTCTAAATCCATAGTACTGCAATTTTTTAAGTAGTATTTTATGATCCACGCGATCGAAAGCTTTTGAGAAATCACAAAATATTGTAGCTGTAGAGTGTTGATTGTTTAAGCTGGAATAGACATTATTAAAAAGAGAACATTGCATCATTTGTGCATTTACCACTTAAAAATCCAAATTGATCTTTAGCTAGAATATTGTATTTACTCACAAATGAAAGAAGCTTTTTTTTTACCAACCTTTCAATGATCTTGGATAACGTAGGAAGAAGCGCGATTGGGCGATAGTTAGAAACTTGATCTTTATCACCTCCTTTATGCAAAGGAATGATTATGGCTGTCTTAAGGCAAGTAGGAAACATACCAATTTGGAACGACTCATTCATCAAATTTGTTTGAAGATCTAATACACAGTTTAGCAGATTTTTAGGGTAACTCCATCTACTCCAGATTCGGATTTGTTTTAAATGTCTGGAATTGTACTACGAAGCTCTTCTGTTACTGCAGGTAAAAAAAAATCTGTTTTAAGTTCTCATTAAAATATGAAAGTGTCTTCTCTATTTTCGAATGTATGGACTTTAATGCTGAGTTTTAAAAATCTAGAAACCCTTAATAATTATCTAATTTTTTAACGGTTGCAAACATTTTGCATCCGCTACATTCCAACTATAATTTTTAACAATGTATATTTTCGTAGAAAATCTAGGCTGTGATTTTTCCGGGTTTTCTTCCACGGTCTGTTCGTTTGTGTTTGTATGTGGAAATCGCCTTCATCACTACATTTATCATAGCTGTAAGGAAAATACGGGCAAAAGAAAATTGAAACGATATTTTAAGCGAGCTAGGCGTTTTTCCTACAGTTTGTGAGATGGTTAGGGTAGTTTTTTTTAGTCACCGAACATAAAGTAGGAAATAAAAGAAATTCGAAAATGTAGGCAGGAAAAAACAAAACTAATAGGTTTATATATAAATAAAAATAGAAAAAGAGGTTCGATAAAATAAATTCAGGAACGTAATAATTTTTCATCGAAAAATTTGTCATTAAAGGAGGTTCTAAGTTACAATCATTCAAAAAGGACAAATTGGATGTCTTTTGTTGTGTTATAGCCAGTTTAGTTTGAGTGCATGGCTCAAATATTTCATAAAACATTCTGGATAAACTTTGGTTAAGCTTTAATATAAATATACCCTTATAAAAGTTCCAGAAATTAAAAATTAATCAAAACCTGATTCCTTGGGTTAGCCATACATATTATCCATACAATTTCTCGTCGAATATCCACCTCAATCACCGGATTTAACACCACCTGATGCCTACATGTTGGCTATGATGTAGGATTTCGTATTTCTCTAGAAGAAAGCAAAACTTTTCGAACGATTATGTCAAGTAAATGATTTTCTAAATGAAGTGTTTAATTTATGACACACTTTTTTGCTACACCCTATATAACAACATCGGAAGATCATCTAGTTACTATCTATTTACATCTGCAGTTCATTTAAGTAACGGAGATCCAAACAACAAAACAAAATTGCAGGTTTTAAAGAAGTAGGTCAGTCGCAATGGAATTCCTTATAATATATAACATTAAAATTTATGGCACATACGCCCGATTCATTACACACTAACTATCGATGTTTTAGAACCAGTTTTGATGGAAAAGTAAATGATATCGTTACTAGAATAGTAAATAGTAAGCCGGAAAATCGCAAAACAAAACTTTAAACGTAATTCCCGCACGCTATTTACGCCTTAGGTACATTACGAGTTGGGGAATCAAAGCAACGCCATTAAATTATAAGCAAGTTCGATCAATTAATGGTCCTGCGAGCCGGATGTGGGCATTAGGCAAACGGTTGAATATGCAACAAACACGAACGCTGTTGCTAATTAAAAAAAAACCACTGATGTAATTTATCAACATAAATGTGGTAAGTAAGAATTTAAATACAAAGTGTACTGTTCTTGTAAAATTAAAACTAAAAATAGCAAAAACATACGCCAACAAATACAGCAACTACATTGTTTACGTTTTGAGTCAAATATATTTCTACTGGATACTGAATAGTTTTCAAGCAATATACCAATCTTACTGTATTTAAAATTTGAATATAATACGAAATCTTTGTCATTTTGATTAATTGTTATTAAAAATTGATTAATATTAGTACAAGTCTATTAAAATTGCCGTGTTCAACAAAGGCCTGTGTGTCTTGGTATTTTTAAACATTGTTTATTTTATCAAAATGTCAAAAAGATTCGAAATGGTGCTTAGAACGCAAGAACAAATATTTATTATTGAGTATTATTTCCATTTATAACATTTTCGTTTACATCTCCTGTGGCAATTTACAATTTTTTTATTAATAAACAAATAATCTTTAAACGCAGTTTTTTTTGCTGCCAAATTCAGTTTAATTACAAAGTGTTTCTATCTTTTTCACCTTAGTTTTTGTGTAGTTTCAGTTATTTAGTCGTAAACGTATAAAAAGATAGTGGCGCCCTTAACCCTTATATACCATCAAAACTTTCTATAGTAAGCATTAACTTGGATACGAAGCATTCCTTGAGAGAATCTCACAGCCGGGATCAGTTTTTGGGAGTGTTATGGTTACCTAATGCAAAAGCTGTACCCCTCTCATTCACCTGATCTAACAACTCTTGATGCTTACATATGGGGTATGCTGAAAAAAGCCATTTTTACAGAAAACCCACCAGCAACTATTTATTGATGGACTCCGAGAAAAAATGTTGGTCTTGTTCAGAAGAATAAACCAGCAGCCTATTTTTAATAACATGGTAAGCAATCTTGTTTATTTTGACAGACGCTGTACTTCATCTCCTGAACCCACTTTGTATATCATTTAGCATAATTATTTTCCAATTTTTAATAATTTTAAGGACTAGATTTTAGACGATATTACACCCGATGTTATAAATAAAACTGGTCCAGACGATACCCTTACAAAATAACCCCGAGAAATAAATCTTTCTGACAAAGTAGTTTCCCCGTCGGCCGAAATTATTCCGCAACACAATACACACATTTATCTAGCATTCTGACCGGCAATACAGCGATATTAAAAACTTTTGTTACGTCCTCCAACCGTTTGTCCGTCGGCAAGCAACGAGGAATTTCTTTCTCTTCTTGAAAATTACGGCGTAAAAAAGATTCTTCCATTGTTGGAAAATATTTCCAATTATTTTCGCATTGTTCCATTGTTGTTTGTAATAGAGGAGAGACAATCGCAGATCAAGAGCAGAGGTTTAGGAATATACAAATTTAAAAAATGTCGGGGCATTTTTTTTTAAACCAACGCAACGGAGCAATATAGCTAGTTGTTTAACACAGAATTATATCAAAGTCTTAGGTTAGGATAGGTTCTATGTGCGTGGTCATTCAAACTAGTAGTTTACCACTAGGTTATGGTTTTGCCTGTAATGAAACTCAATAGGGTTGTTGGCGACACCCCCCTAAAGTCTTTGAGCTCGAGACCAAATTTATTGTACCTTAGTCTCTCGAGGTTTCAGCAGTTACAATTATGCTCCGCACTTTCATCCTCTGCTTGACAGAATCTGCAGTCCGCATTCTCCACCAGTCCAATTGTTGTCATATGCCCATTAATGCTACTGTGTCCAGTTATAATTTGTAGGTCCTGTTTGTCATATTCAGCAGCTCTTGAGACCTCTTTTTAGAAAGATCTCTTACAAATACCTTAGATTGTCTTAAAACCTCTAGCTCGAACCAGTAAGAGAGTCTTCGATCTACCCAGTTTAATATTGTTTCTCTGGCTACTGTATTCGCTACACCTAGGTATTCCTTCAGCACCTCTTCTGGCTAGAAGGTCCGCTTTTTGTTCCTCTCAATGCCAGTATGCCCAGGTGCCAAAAGTAAGGTTACTCTGTCTTGCAATACTATGACTGTATCTAAGTCGATTATGGGACAATAATGTTAAATATATCTGTAAGGAGAGAACGTTAAGTGCTTTTTCATTTTGGTAATTTTCTCTTAATATAATTGTATGAATAGGTATTAAATATTTTTTTATTCAAATTATAACTGTGTTTTTACTGTGCTCAAGATAATTGACAACTGTCAATACTATCTAGTGTAAAGGTTAAATCAAAATTAGTTCCTGCTAAAGAATAAGATAGATTTATAAAACTGTCATAAAAAGAAATCCGTTCAAAACATTTGCGAGTTCTAATGCGAGCTTCCTTTGACTTTTTCGTTTCCCCTACCTCAGTTGCCATCTTCTCCATAAGACCACCGAATGTTATAACCCCTCCCATTTACTTATCTAGCGTAGCCTTAGCCGTAACCTTGAGAAAGTATTTTTTGTTAAAGTTATTGAAAGATCAAAAGATTATGAGTATTTTCTCTTAAAAAACAATCTATTTATTATTAAATACGTATAGGTCGTAGTATTTATCAAACCTAATTTAATTTTGCATATTTGGTTTGATTGTTGCATTGATACAAATCCAAATTTTTCATCGTATTGTTTTTTTTAATTGAAACCTTGTAAATAAACTATGTTGTTGATAAGAATACAACATACAACGCATGAAAAAATGTGGAATAAAAAACTACGTCGTAACTTACCTATTTATAACATTTTTAGAATAGCTTTCAATTTTATAGAGTATTAGCACGCGAATTTTCCTTGCTGTTACATTTTTTTAATAAAGTACTTGCTTTTTTGATTTACATAGTCGAAACAACTTTCTTTATACTGCATTCGTGGTAATTATTGTTGCTTGCATTTTATAGTGCACTTTTTGCGTTTTTAATATTTGAATAACATTCTTTCAAAAGCTATAAAATACAGACATATTGTTTTTTTCATAGCTAATGTTGAAGTGTTGCTGTTGTTGGTTTTAGTATCAGATTATGAAACTATTATCACCGATTTTCTATCGTCCACATTAAACCCTTCTAATTTGTACAATTCATCGGACCTACTCGCTTCATGCAGACCAAAAATAGCAATACCGAAAACCGTTTACACTACCACTACACCAACACACACTTTTATATGCCTGACGCGCGTTTCGATAACCAAGTTATCTTCTTCAGAGACCGAAGGTAAACTAGGTTACCTTTACAACATCGTTTATTTTAAAAGTAGTATTTTTTTTCCAACTTCCCCCTTTACCTGAGCCCATATTAATTCTATGGGATTAAGTTCACAATGATAAGGGGAAAGTCGAAGAACTGATATACCACGAGAAGAAGCCATTTCTTCTACAATGTAGGTTTTGTATTTATTCTTGTTAATTTTTGCAATTCTGTAAAGTTCTTTCCTTAGTGGATCTTTTGGAAACTTAATATTTTTCGAAATAAGCCACTCCAAAAGCTCTGCTTTACGCCAACGACTTGTGGGCAATGCTTCTCGTAACCGTGAATGGTAACTTGCGTTTTCCATAACAATCACAGCCCCTTTCGGAATCAGATCCAACATTTGAACAAACCATTCCTCGAAGACATCCCCATTCATATCTTCGTGATAGTCCCCCGTGCGTTTTGAAATAAAAGTTAATAATCCACCATCAACAAAACCTTCAGAACTTCCAACATGGACAATGATAAGTCTTTTTCCTTTTCCAGATGGTGGCTGCAAACCTAACGACAAACCTTTCACGAATGCCTGCCTTCCGCTTTTAATGTTTTCATCTTGCCAAGATTTGGAAACTGTATTTCCAGCATTTATCCACGTTTCGTCTAAGTAGAAGATTTTCAAATTTTGTTCTCTGGCATGTCGAATGCTTCTTAAATAGTCTCTTCTCCAAAAAACTATTTCCGGTTTATCTATCAAGAGAGATTTTCTATTATGTTTTGTATATCTGAAACCCACATCTTTCAATAGTTTGCATAATGTCATTCTGGAGAATTTTGTATAGTCCGTATCTTCTTGCACTGATGTCATAATTTTGTCAAGTGTTGGAATTTCCTTTCGTAAGTAAAATCCATGGACTTTACGCCTTAGTCTTTGTTTTAATGACTCATCGATCTCAATTGGTTTTCGGCCTAAGGGAGTTTAAGGGGGTTGAAGAGTTCCATTCTTGCTTTCTTTTAGTAATCTATAAATTGTTGATTTAGCAACACACAACATAGCAGCCGTTAATTCCACAATATCATCAACACTTGCATCAACACGTTATACCCTCTTAAAATATATTTTGGTACGTTTATGAAATCTACTTAAATGAATGATTTATTACTCCTTGTCCTTTCTATATAGACTATAACACCAAACACTAACTGACTTTTGTCACAATAATAAACAACCAGTGTTTGTTAAGGAAACGATTTTATAGGCAATAAGATAGTTATCAAAAATTGTTATGCATTTATAAAAATTTCTTATTTTTTGTATTGATGCGATTTCAGAAAAAATAGTTTGTACATCTCGGAGTAAAAGCACATTCCCAGACTCCAGTTTACATTGTCGTCCGGACATATATCGCTTTTACTCCTAGATATACAATATACTATTTAAATTCTATTTTTCCCCTGATCTTGAAGTCTAGCTATTGCGGTCCATATGTATGGAATAAATTCATTTGTAGCGTTATTATGTACTATATGAAAAAAACCTGAAACAGGTCGATTTTTATTCTTAAATTGACAATTTACAGTATGAAAATATTATCCCCCTTCAGCACCCCTTCGGAATTATAAGCACCCCCTCGAAAATTTTAAATTACAAAGGGGGTCGTGTGGCACCTCGTTGGAAAGGGATTTTAGTCCTCTGTTCAGCAATATAAAGTTTTTTAAGTTTGGTGCAATCATAACTGAGAAAATTGATTTTTAAGATGTAAAATTTTGATAATGTCTCTAACACAAAACTTTACGTAAAATGAAGATAATAATGTCACATAATGATTAGAATGTGTTTTTCAATGTATTTGACACTTAAATGAAATGTTCAAAATGACCACCATTCACTTCTTGACAATAACCGAGGCGATATTGGAATTCTCGTACAACATTTTGTATGACCTCGGGGGTTATTTTGTTAATTTCTTCCGTTATCCTAATTTTTAAATCAGCAATATTGTTTGGTCTATTAAAATATACTTTAGATTTTAAATAACTCCATAAGAAGTAATCGAGAGGAGTCAAATCGGGGGATCTAGCCGGCCATTCGATCGCCCCACGTCTTCCTATCCACCTATTGGGAAAAACCTCGTTTAAATAATTTCTAACAGTACGTGCAAAATGCGGTGGAGCTCCGTCTTGTTGGTAGTAAATAGATCGATCTATCTCATTTGGATGATTAACATCAGGAAAAACTCTTTGTAATGTAGGCACTAAAAAGTTAATCAAAAAATCTTGATAAACCTCACCAGTAACTGTGCCCTCAAAAAAATAAGCGCCATTAATTTTATTGTTAATGATACCAGCCCAAACGTTAACTTTTTTAGGATATTGAGTGTGAGCCTCACACATCCAGAGAGGATTTTCTCTGCTCCAATATCTACAGTTCTGTTTGTTAACCGTTCCGTTTAAATGAAACGTCGCTTCATCAGAAAAAACTATTTTGTTTATGAACTGCAAATCTGCGTTCATTCTATGCATCATCAATTCACAGAATTCTTGCCTTCTATCAGGATCATCTTCATTTAACTCCTGAACCAACTGAACTTTGTAACGGTGGTATTTTTCTTTATGCAGAACTCTCAAAATAGATGATTTACTTACATCGTTGTCGGCGGCAAGTTCTCGAGTTGTCTTATGCGGATTTTCTTCAATCTCTAGAAGTACATCTAACTTTTTTTCATCAGTAAATTGAACATTTCTACCTGGTTTTTCAATATTTTTTACATGTCCAGTTTCACGAAACTTTTTTTCAATTTTGCTAACTGTAGACTGCGAAACGTGTTGACCAGGGTATTTATTATTAAAAATTTCACAAACCTCCTTTTGAGTTCTGGTTTTATTACCACAGCCAATCATAATTAAAATGTCTATTCTTTGAGTCTCGGACAAATGAGCCATAATTAAATTTAATACGCGCACAAATATTATACTGACGTCTTTTAGTAACTTTAAATACCTAAATGACAGCAGCCTACTAGATTTATATCAATTGTTTATTTAGTTTTTTGACTATTATTTTAATATCTTCAAAGTTTTTTCCTAAAATTTAGCAGAACAGATACGAAAATACCTGATTATTTCTAAAGTTATTTTAATAGACCAAACAATATCGCCTTGGTTATTGTCAAGAAGTGAATGGTGGTCATTTTGAACATTTAATTTAAGTGTCAAATACATTGAAAAACACATTCTAATCATTATGTGACATTATTATCTTCATTCTACGTAAAGTTTTGTGTTAGAGACATTATCAAAATTTTACATCTTAAAAATCAATTTTCTCAGTTATGATTGCACCAAACTTAAAAAACTTTATATTGCTGAACAGAGGACTAAAATCCCTTTCCAACGAGGTGCCACACGACCCCCTCTGTAATTTAAAATTTTCGAGGGGGTGCTTATAATTCCGATGGGGTGCTGAAGGGGGATAATATTTTCATACTGTAAATTGTCAATTTAAGAATAAAAATCGACCTGTTTCAGGTTTTTTTCTATATAGTACATAATAACGCTACAAATGAATTTATTCCATACATATGGACCGCATTGTAGAAAAAATGTTGTATTGTACACGACGATAAAATAGCATTATCTTCTAGAGCATAATTAGCGTCTCGTCTAATAAAAAATTTTATCGTTTTGTATCTTCAGGTTTAGGTAATAATTTAAATAATTTAGTAATTTTTTCTTTCTTAGCAGAAAAATCTTAAAAACTAAGGACTCTGTTGTAAGTAGTTCAAACGGTTTATATAAAATGGGACAACAGGTGTATTTTTTCGTATAAATAAAACTACAAAATTGATTACCTTTTTAATGGTCCAACCTTCTGTTTTATGCAGAAAAATTCGACTCCCCTACATCCATCGACAAACCGGAAGACCTAAAAAAGCAATTTCATTGTGTTCCTTAAAACCGACGACCAGCCTAATTTCCTCGTCCGATTTTTTTTCAAGAAACCGCATTATACACCCCACGCCATATTAGAAACCATAATGACTGTTATTATAGAGGTTCCATTTCTCTTTCAAATTAATAGGAGGCATTCAAAAACCGTCTGATTATCGGCTGCCTTGATGAATATATTTTAAGACACAAGATATTTTTAATATTTCTTACCCCCGTTATTAAATTATGTTATACAGTGCAACTCTGAAAGTAACTTTCTTATTATAACAATATCATTCAGCTAATTAAAAATAAAACCATTATTTAAAGAGTGAAACATTATTATTTTCGCAATTTTATGTATCTTGAATAAAATTATAAATAATATCAAAATTGTTTTTTCTATAATAAGTTTTGTGTAATAACGTCATCGTAAAATATTAAATTAAGTTTATTTCGAGATATAAACAATGTTAAATGGGTTGTTCTATGAACAATGACCCTGTAGAAGGTCGACAACTTTTTTACAACGATATATATCTTTATTGCTTTAACTTTAACCATTTGATAGCAATTAACAATAAATATGGATAAAGGTTGGTGTTTATTTTGTACTTTGTATTACTTTGTGGCAAGCACCAGCGACTAAAAGTTTAATGTCGACTTTTTAAAATGGAATGAGCGTTAATAATACACTTTTGTTGTAATAAATTGAAAGGGTTTTTAAATAACGCAAGTTTAACTGTTTTATGCAGGGAACAAATATGAATAATAGTTCCTTTTTTGACAATTTTACATCAGCGTTTGAAATCTTTGCAGTGGTAAGTACACTCTGTTGCTTTTTCGTTCAGTATGATATTGAGATAAATAACTAAGAGTTAAAAATTTAAGAAGTAAAACTTACCTCAATAATTTATAATAAAAGGATATCTTAATAAGTTTCATAGAATCAGCAGTTACTTTTTCTTTATTACATCTAAAGTTTTCAAGTTTATAATTTTCACAGACAAACATTCAATATAAACAAAGAATGTAATTGACATCTTATCTTGAATAGGATCCATATTTTGCTATTTTATCACAATCAAATATTTCCAATCCATAATAAGTGCAATTTCATATAACAATTCACCTTTGACCTAGTTCTCTTTTCAAATTCAAATTTTAATCTGAAACAATAAAAAAAGGAAATAAAAATCAAAAGTATTAATGGTTTTCACATGTTTAAGAAATCAACATGTAATTTTAGCTAGTTAAGTATTTAAATTAGTATTATAAAAAGGAAGTACTTACAAAGTATAAGGAGACAAATTGTAGTCTTCGATATTGAACAAATAAGTATTCCAATAGATCAAGAGTACCTTAAAAAAACCACAAGAACAATTAAAAACATGTAATAAATGTAGTGAAATATAGTAAACTTGGACTTAATCAAATAAACTTATGATAGAACACTTAAATAGTGCATAGTGAAATAACTATTGAAAAATTTAGTTTATAAACATTAACAAAATGTATGTAGGATAATTAAGTAAGTTTTTTTTATATAAATTCTAAAATGTTAATCTTTGATAATACAGAAAATCTCATCTTATATAATGTGTAAGTAATACAAATAACAGAATCTCTTAAAAGTTTAAATTTTAGTTGTTAGAGTTTAAAATAGTAGTTATCAGTTAAAATAGGATTAGTTTAATGGATTTATAGTAATTTTAAATACAATTTATAGTTTTAATTCACATTTTGAAAGTCTAGAAAATATGACAGCTCAAGAAATTTGTCTATTTCAAATCTAAATTTTCATAGAAAAATTGCATTTAAAAATTATATTAATAGATTTTTAGTAAATATAAGGATAAGATTTCCCTGTACGTTAACAAAGGTACTATTAGATTTGTAATTTTATTACCTTGATATTCAAGAATTTTGGTTAAATTTTGTATTTAAAAACAATAAAATTCCGTTTCTTACGTCATATTTGTCATTTTCCTGGAAGCCTATAAAAAGGCGAGGAAATCTATGATTCACTCTCTTATAATCCTGATACCAGAGCCATTAACATCATATGTATTAATTAATTACTAAAAGAAAAAAATCTGCATTAATCAAAATCAGTTTATGTTAAATTAATACATGTAATATAAAAAAATACATGCATTAAAGTATTCAACCATTATTAAATTACTTACCAAAGTAATAAATTGGACAAAACCGAGGCAGATTCCAGTAGAATTTATGAGATTAAATTCGAGCGTCGTTTCCACAACAGGACCTTAGCAGCCATCTTGTAATTTCACATTTCCGAGAGCAGACGAGGAGAAGCCGATCTCAGTGTTCGTCACTTTCCGTTTAGACAATAGCAATTATTCGAAAAGAACTTTATAATACAAGGTAACTTTAAAAGTTAAGAATTTATATTTTTGTATTTATTTTGTTGTGACTGTAAATTAATTTATTTTTGTATATCATCTCCATTTCTTCATATCAGGTTATTCATCAATTTAATTGTAATAAGCATATGAAAACCAATTAATAGTGTTTTTTATTTTATTTGTATAATTTCTTTTAAAAACATTTGATATTAAATTCATTGTATTGTAATAATTAAATAAATTTTTTAATTTGAATCCTACCCAGATAAGAGTCAGATTTTAAATTTCAATTTCAAAAGAAGTAGACTGAGCTAGTTAAAATTTTGATAAGGCGCCCAACTATAGAGTTACAAAAGAAAAAGTAAACTTTATATAAAACTAAATAATATTTAATCATAAAACTCAATTAAAACATTAGACAAAACACATAAGAATTGTGAATAATATTATAAAAACCATAAAACAAAAACAAATTTATAAATTATAATAATCAAACTAAGTAAATCATTATAAATTGATAGAACCTACGAGGGCTATTGATAAAATAAACCAAGCAAATCAAATATTAAATACAGAGCTAAATAAATCATATCAATATATACTGCTTGACAATTAGAGTGGATATTACAAAAATCTGTAATTACCTTTTGTCAGTGGGCTCTCCACACCAATATTCGACCATCGCACATATTCAGCCAAAATCTGGACTCCTCTGTCAACATACAGTACCTCTAGTTCTGAAAATTCCAACGACTGTGTTCTCTAGACATGCACGCTGATCCGCAGTCAACCATGGATGTGACCTACGCCGCCTGGCTCTTAAATTACATGCATGCATGTCTTGAGCAGTAGTTGTAGCTCGTTCTTGTTTTCCTCCATGCCTGTACGCTGCAGACCCAGTTTCCAAATATCGACGAAAAAAAGGAGGTGCAATTTTTCCAAGTCTTTTTGTTGCTCATCCAGGATAATTTCTTTCGGGCAAAATCTGTTTTTCCTTAAATCTTTGCCTCCAATATCAACTGCTGAAACTCATATCAGTCACCCGTCATAATTTGTCCTCTTTTTGATTGTATCAAACAATCTCTGTCTCTTAGTTTTGCTCTTCTAAAGACTTTGTTTCTGACTTTCTCAACCAATGATATTTTTAGGATCCATGTTTCAAACACACATTAAAAGTAAATGTTTTTAATACCTATGTCAAAAGAACAAGTTTAACAATTCAAGAAGGAAAAATTTGATTTTTTATTTGCCTTATTTCAGGAAATTTGATATTTATATGACAATTTTTGACGTGCCTCTTGATTCTCTCTTATTAAAGTATGACATTGTTTCCTGTTTGATGTATTCTTTTTATTAGATATTCTTAGATATTATTTGATTGTTCGAAGAGGATTAATACTGATTTTTGTTATGTAAAACTGATTATATTTCTAGAGACAACTACATGAAATCTTAACACTTCCTTTTTCGCTTATTACTGCTGCAAAATTATTTCTTACCGAATTACCGGACTACATTCGTCGACATTTCGAATGCATAGTTATAATGGAATAATATACGACTTATATATCACAACCCACTAAATCCTCGGAGAGAGAACATATGTTTGGTGAAACGAGTGTGCAGGGCATTGCGTTATTACATTTTGCATCACCAGATCTATTCCTTGTTTCCAAAGCTTGATGCTATTCGCCTCGTTCTATTAATTAAAATTCGATCAATTACATGTCAGGCTTTAGATCTTCTGTTCTAATTCCTGATGGAAATTCGACTTTGCCACTAAAACTATAGAAATCCTGACGTAGGATCAAAAGTAACAACATTACACGATGCTTTATACTAAAGTGTCTAAAACCGTAATAAAGCCAGTGTATGAAATTGCCACGTTTCTTTTCCACACTGTATGTTCGTTTTTCCACTGGATATTGTCAACTTGAATGTTCTCTACCCGAAATGACAAGACGGCCGGCGAAACTAACCGTACATTATCGACTAATAATAGAGACAGCAGGTTGCAGGAGAATCTGCATATAGCAGCGGCGGTCTGGTCGTTCGCTGCATTCGTAATTTATAATGGGCAGACAACGGGTATGTCAACGTTAATGGATCCTTCCTGGTCTGATGGACGATCACGATCAGGTACCCACCTCTATAACTGGGTATTAAGTACCAACAACTTGTCGCCGACAGTCGTTAGAAATTACTCCAGCAAATTCATTAACATCGCCATTTAAATTACGGAAATTTAGATTGTTTGATAGATTGTTATAGTCTATTTTTATGAGAAAGGGGAAGTTGAAGGTAGGTATCACAGTTTCACTTTAAAGATTGTCAATTAATAATTTAAATTTATCGACTCAACGGTATGTTAGACATTTTACTTATCGTAGCCGAATGCGCTTTCATACGAGACACTTTCAATTGAACGTACCTGGAATAAAACTCTTAATAGAATGCAACCCAACAGGACACAGCGAAAACATTGACAACCCTCATCTATAAGTTACAATGCTCTTAATACATCGCCCTTTTTCTTGCCGAAAACCCGACAGTACCTCTTTGGCTGTATACAAAAGGTACAGCCAGCTGAGATAGTCAGGATATAGTTAATATAAAGCTAAAATATTCTAGAGGTTAATAGTTTAAAATAACTAATTGCTCCTATATTGCTAAGTTATGTTTTTCTTTCATTTAGTAGCAAAAACTATCGAGATTTTTTTTTGTTTTTCCTGCCCTCGTATTTCATCATTTTATGAATAAATCATAATAATATCTAGATCTCAAATTAATTCAAAGTTTATTTGGATACCTTGCCCTCACTATGTTGATTGGGTGACCATTATTTTCTGATCAGTCTAACATGCAATCATTCTAATTTCTGTTATTGCTTGAAATATTGCATTTTCTAAATGCCTTCTTTATTTTCTTTATCAAAACGCCATCACGTTTTCTATTGAAATGTAATCCAATGTTTAGGTGGGGCATATAGTCCAGGGAGTAGTTGTTTTTTCTTTAGAAAACGGTCAAGCTTGGTTGGGAAACTACTGAGAGCGTGCATGTGGAAATATTTTTCTATTTTAATTTTCTTTAGACGGTTTATTGAGAGAGTATTTATAATTTAGTTTAAATTCTATAGAAAATATGTTTTTTTTATTTTATAATTATAAGCTGGATTTGTAGTTATTGAAAATGTGGAAGCAGATAATCAGAGAACTGTTTTTAGAGAGGATGAGGAATTGTAAAATGGGATATTGAATCAAGAAGAGTGCTCTCTGCCTTAATTGTTAACCTTAACGTAGATAATTATGCAGCTAAAATTAATTTAAAAGGTGAACTCATAAAAATTGTTCCTTTTTCATGAAGATCGACTACTAATATCCCAGAGGACCTACAAAGAATGTTGGACAAAATCGTCAACAGTAGCAAAGGGTTGTAAGGGTTCTGTTTCAGGTGCGTTCTATTGTAAGAGGTGGGTTTGGTAGTGGGTCGGGGTTGATTTTAGGGTTCTTACGATAAACTAAGGAAAGGTAGCATGGCGATAGACATGCTACAAAATTCTGTATCATACCAATAGGCTACATTTGCTTCTGTAACATTAAAATTCCCTCCTTTTTTACTTTAACATTAAAAAACTTCGAAATGCCAAAGATTGTTTAGAATTCTGAAAGAAAAAGTATTTAATGATACTGCTTATTTTCATCTGATAGATAAATAACGAATTTTTTTATAGCAAATGGTTTATTTGAATATTCTTTGAAGAATTTTTGACGGTATGATTGTTAAAAAACACTATTTGAAGGTATAATTGTCCAGATGAAAAAACTGGCCCAATATACAGGGTGTTTCTTAAGTAATCTAAAATATTATATGGGGCGCTTCGTTACTCAATTTTAAGACGAAAAGTTCATATAAACATGTGTGATAGGTGTTGTCGTTTATGAGATACAGGGTGTTGAATTTATTGTAATAAGTCAGTTCTGATTGTACGTGAAATTAATTTTTCCCGGTGACGCTACTGGTTTTTAAAAGTAATACGCAAAAACATGCTTATTCTAAGTGGCCTTTGAAATAATGTTGACAAGTGTCAAATTTGAAAACCAACGCAAAAATCGTACATTTTTATTTGATTGACTCTGTGTTTAGTTAATAACTATGCCAGTGTTTACTAATGTTGAAATGGCTAATATGCATTTTTGTACGGATTAGCGAATGGTAATGCCTTAGAAGTTAGACGTACGTATGCCCAGCGTTATCCAAATAATCGTTTACCATGTTCAGATACGTTTACTAAGTTACATATTCGTTTACAAGAAACTGGAACTTTTGCTAAATCGAAGAATATTATTGGACGACCCAGAACTGTGAGAAATCCCCAATTGGAAAACCAGATTCTTCAAATTATTGACCAACATCCAGAAACGAGTACAAGAAAAGTTGCAGATGAAGTAAATGTTAGTAACAAAACTGTTTGGAATATTCTAAAAGATAATTTATTGTATCCATATCACGTTCAACGTGTTCAACATTTGTTACCTACTGACTATCCATTACGCATACAGTATTGTCAATGGATTTTACGTGAAATCGCGAACAATCCGAATTTTGTGGCCAATATTCTATTTACGGATGAAGCCAACTTTTCTAGACATGGGATTATGAATTTTTATAATGACCACATATGGGCAGATGTAAATCCACATACCATAAGTGTAAAACGATTTCAACAAACATTTTCGGTCAATGTTTGGCTTGGCATCATCGATGATTATTTAATTGGACCATTTTTCCTTCCTGTACGGTTGACCGGTGAGACATACCAACATTTTCTAGAAAATGAACTTCCACTTCTTTTGGAAGTGGTTCATGCATGACGGAGCTCCTCCACATTTTTCACTGATTGTACGCGAGTTTTTAAATAATGTTTTTCCAGGCCATTGGATCGGACGAGGATCTCCACACCCGTGGCCCCCTAGATCACTTGGACACAATCCTCTGGATTTTTGTGTGTGGGGATATTTGAAATCGCTTGTTTACACAACACTGATATTAAACGTACAAGATCTTCAAAATCGTATCATAGACGGCTGTAATGTTATTCGTAACAATCCTGGTATCTTCGAACGTATTCGACAATCCATTAGACATCGAGCGGATTCTTGCATTTTAGCTGGAGGTGGACATTTTGAACATTTGCTCTGAAATGTATTATTTTTTCTTTATGTTTAACACATGTTGCTTGTAATAAAATAATAAAAAAATATAAATCAATAGCGTCACCAAGAAAAATTAATTTCACGTACAACACCCTGTATCTCATAAACGACAACACCTATCACACATGTTTATATGTACTTTTCGTCTTAAAATTAAGTAACGAAGCGCCCCATATAATATTTTAGATTACTTAAGAAACACCCTGTAGTGGACCGTTTGAGAGAGGATAATATTTTTTTATCATTTTTGCATTCTGTTTTTGAAATGCAGTTGGTAAAGTGGATAGTTTGGAAATTTGAATTCCATCGAGGTAATTGTCACATAAAACATCGTTTACTGACGCGCCAAAAATTTCACGTATGAAAAAATCTGTAACTGAATCACGAACACGGACATTATTAAAACGAACTGATGCACAAAATCGAAAATGTAAAATATACGGTACATCGAAAAAGTTTACCTATAAATCAGAAAATGTTAGTATGCGTCGACGTTTCAAGAATAAGTTCTGTTCTTTTACGATTGTTGATAAATTGAAAAATGATAGAGATCCTACTTTTATGGGTTTTAGTCTTTGTTTTTCCTTGAAACATAAGTTGGGGTATTGCTAGGTCCACCTCCGCTGCAATTTTGCCTTATAAGGGAAGATGCAGCAAGTGCCTTACGATTGGTGATTTGGTCAGCCATCTAAGGAACCTGGAAAAAACAAAATTTCTTCGCAAAATGAGCAAAATAGATTAAAAATTGACCTCAAAATAATGGGAAGATCATAAAGTGAACACTGTCGTTTCTGGGAAGGTGCCAAAGAAGTATTGGCCTTCTAGAGTTCAAGTACATAAAGTTAGGCACAAAATATCTTCATAATTCGAACTTCAGATAAGTCTAATTGCTTTATACGACGTAAGACAATCTAATCTAATATTTTTTATTGCTCACAACCCGTCTATTCAATTCTTGTGAAGTTGATAAAATAAAAAATTATGTAAAAGCATATTTTATAATAACCGACACTAATTCGACGACAAAATATATTAAATGAAGTTGTCCATCTTGTATTTTATTTACTTGTTTTAATATACATAATATGACAGTAGCTACTTCTATTTATGAATAAATTTAAAACCCATAAAACGTATCAAATTGAATTTAATTTGTTATTTTATTAATAGTACCTAATTTTGGATAATCCAATAGATATAAATTATAATTAACAACGTTGAAACATTTCATAAAAACTGGACATTTTTTTTTATATTTCAATAAAAAAATAGCTCACTTAGTGTAGATTTTTTTCTTTTGTTGGATCACAGTGTTGTTCTTACAGCCCCAAGCTTCTGTAAGGTATTTTAAACACATATAAAATTTAAGATATTTTAGTTTATAAATTCATGTATTTGTAATATTATTGTATATTTTATTAAAATAATTTATTATATACGAGCTTAAATATTCGCACTTGATCTATATGATCTATGAGGGAGCTTGTTAAACGTAGACATTTCACGTATAGTGCAGGCGAATTACGTGAAAAAGTGACCGATTTATGACTTAAGTCCGAATTGAGGTAGCTAAGTGGAAAGGAGTAGGTTTGATAATTACAAATCGAAAGGCGACCATCCAAGATCTTAGATGCGTGCGAGGGATGCGTGGTAGGGGTGGAAAGGGGGTTAAAACGGTTTTTTGCAATTTGCAGCGTAAATACGCATTTTATTGAAAAAAGTTAAATGGAAAAGTTGTAGATAATAAAAAAATCGACAACTTTTGTCTGAAACATTTTTTCACATAACCTAAAAATAAAGGCTAAAAAGCGAAAACACATAATTTTCGTTTTTTATTTTTTACTCAGCAAAAAATCAATATTTTGTTATGAAATTCAGTACAGTGATAGCTTTTTGTTTCCCAAAAAAGTAGAATTTTTTTTTTACGATAACTCAATTTTTTTCCGACATATTAACGATTTTCAAAAAAAAGACCTCATTTTGTAACGGCCCCCAAGGTCCGAATTTTTATTTCAGACGCCTCTTGAAGGTCTCATTTTTTTCGTAATGACTTTAATTTTCATATACAATAATAAAAAAATACTACTCCTAGCATAAAAAATCGTTTAAAATCGAAAAAACTGAAAAATTCATAATTTTTCACGCGTATCTTTTTCCTATCCTTCTACACGTTATATTACTCTCAAAAATATTTCAGTTAATTCCAGACAGTCTGCTAAAAAAAATTTCCTGCAGTTGCAAAAAAGTTTGCAATTCTTCAAGATGCAGTTGTCGAAAATACGGTTTAAAGTGTACGAATTTATGCTCGAATTGCTACGGCGTTAATGATTGTACTAATATCGAGTAATCAATCACAGAAATTGGCGATGTACATCCTTCAGAACACGTTGACCAAAACGACGCATTTCAAGATGAGAATCGCATGCTAGAAGAGGAAGAAAATGTCGAATCTGACGAAGAAGAATCAGAAAATGATAATGAAGATGAAGACGAACATGATAAAGATGAAGACGGAGATGATGAAAATGAAGACGAAAATGATGAAGATGACGATGAAGTAGAAGTACAAGAGGAAGAAGAATGTAATTCGCAAGTCAAAAGGGCGAGATATAATTAAAAATAAGAAACAGTAAAATTGTACTTTCTTTGTATAATTCATCGTATGCACGTATAAAATAATTTCCTTTATTTTAATCCTACAAACTGCAATAAGGTGTGATAAATTAAATGCATGTACATGAAATATTTTTGAGAGTAATATAACGTGTAGAAGGGTAGGAAAAAGATACGCGTGAAAAATTATGAATTTTTCAGTTTTTTCGATTTTAAACGATTTTTTTTGCTAGGAGTAGTATTTTTTATTATTGTATATGAAAATTAAAGTCATTACGAAAAAAATGAGACCTTCAAGAGCCGGACCTTGGGAGCCGTTACAAAATGAGGTCTTTTTTTCGAAAATCGTTAATATGTCGAAAAATAATTGAGTTATCGTAATAAAAAAAATTCTACTTTTTTGGGATACAAAAAGCTATCACTGTACTGAATTTCATAACAAAATATTGATTTTTCGCTGAGTAAAAAATAAAAAACGAAAATTATGGTTTTTCACTTTTTTAGCCTTTATTTTTAGGTTATGTGAAAAAATGTTTCAGACAAAAGTTGTCGATTTTTTTATTATCTACAACTTTTCCATTTAACTTTTTTCAATAAAATGCGTATTTACGCTGCAAATTGCAAAAAACCGTTTTCACCCCCTTTCCACCCCTACCACGCACCCCTCGCACGCATCTAAGATCTTGGATGGTCGCCTTTCGATTTGTAATTATCTAACCTACTCCTTTCAACTTAGCTACCTCAATTCGGACTTAAGTCATGAAAAAAAGGTAATTCGACTGCACTAGTAATTTCAGATATATTAAAAAATTCTGGTGTAGCGAACTCTTTGTGATTATCTTTGTTAATTTTTCTTTGTTAGATCATAGCAGGTACAACCCACTTTGTATAACAGGTCTTTTAACATACCACTGTCATCTGAATCATCGTATGCACAAACATGGATTGTCAGTGGATCTGATTTGTCGTCTTTGTCTGGTAGATGATGAAGCAGCAGATGAAAAAGCAGAGAATTAAGGATCTGATGTTTGGCAGGGTCTCTTTCTTGCCATCCTACCGGAAATATCATTCATCAAACAAACTTATCGGCTTTGTTAAGGAGTTGAACCTGTTTGGTGAAATCTGAATAGCTGTGAGCCACAATAGACTCTTGTGAGTTGCAGCCACTCACAACAAACCTAACCTAACCTAAACTAATCTAACCTAACCTAACCTAATCTTACCTAAACTAACCTAACCTAACCTAACCTAACTTAACCTAATCTACTTGTTTCTTAGCTATTTGTGTGATTGGTCATGTTATGGACGCGTTAATTTTAACAATAACCAAAAATTATTTGTCGTTAGATGGAAAAAGATGCGTGGGAAAATGTGCAGGGTTCGGTATCGCCGTTTTGAGTTATTTTCGGCAATTCCAACTTCCGTAATATACCTACCCACAACTAACGAAATTTACCGGCGCCAAAGTTAAAATTGCTTTTGTTCTTTTGCCTTTTGTAATCAAATGCTGATGTGGAAAATAGGTTTAGATTTCCCGGGAGTATTTACAACAGTTTCGACCACTATATATATACCGAAGAAAATTGTTTGGAAAATTCAATTTAGAAAGGCGAAAGAAAAATGCTTTATTTGGAAGAAAAATGTTTTCACAATGAGTTTTCCGGCTTTTAAAAACGTGTGGATTTACTTACGGGTACTAAACGATGAAAAAATTGGTAATTGGTTTTCATCCTTGGAATATAATCGAAGCAATTTAGGATCGTGAAAGTGGAAAATTTTTAAAACTCGTAATAACTGGCAGAGAAAGAGATGAAAAGCTGTTATCTCTACAATTCCATTTATAATTAGTCCTGTACCAATTTAATTTGAATTTATATCTTATAATCTTTTGTTAACCTGATAATAAATTTTGCGGGCTACTGGGTGATGGATAGGTTAGAGACCCTAAAAAGAAAAGAAGAATTTGAAGGTATTATTTGGTATTTAAGGCACAGATTAATTATTAGAACAGATACGAATGTCGACCTTTAACTCGGCATGGCCGCAGTGTTGCCAATTTGAAATATTGTCAGAATTTCTTACGAAATTTCAATGTTGACTCGGGGACAAAAACAATTTCTAGTACCTTAACTAGTTTTTTGAACAATTTAACAATTTCAATAAAAGTAAAATAAAGAAAGATTTTTATTTCTCATTCTGGATAAAATTTACTTATGCAGTCTCTGTATAAGAGATTTGGAGTTTCTTATTATACTTGTACGAGGGTTGTCTGAAAAGTATCCGACCTAACAAGACATTTTTTCTTCAAATTAATTTTTATTCCAGTCCAAATAGTACTCGGCGTCTTTCTCTGCAAAATAGTTTGCGAAGGTGATGGCCTCCTCTTTCGACGAAAATCTCTGTCCTCCGAGCGCAACTTTTAGCTTAGGGAACAAAAAAAAGTCGCTTGGAGCTAGATCTGGTGAGTAAGGAGGGTGGTCAAGCAGTTTAAACCGTAATTCGTGGATTTTCGCCATGGCAACCGCTGAGGTGTGAGACGGCGCATTGTCTTGGTGAAACAAAATTCTTTTTTTCTGCAAATGTGGCCGTTTTTCCGCAATTTCTGCCTTCAGCTTGTCAAGTAATGATGCGTAGTATGCTCCTGTAATGGTTTTTCCTTTTTGAAGATAATGGATTAAGATAACTCCATGACTATCCCAGAAAACAGTTGCCATCACTTTCCCAGCCGAAGGAACAACCTTTGCTTTTTTTGGAGCCGATTCCCCCTTCGCAGTCCATTGTTTTGACTGTGTTTTTGTTTCTGGAGTATAATGGTGTATCCAAATTTCATCTACAGTAATTAATCGGCGCAAAAACTCTGATTTATTGCGCCTAAACTGCGCCAACAGAGAGTTGGAAATGTTCATTCGAACACGTTTTTGGTCCAAAGTGAGCAAACGCAGCACCCAATGCCTAAATCTTGATTCAATATGTGACAAACACGTTCTTTGGACATGTTTAAATCCTCTGCTATCTCTCTAATTTTAATTAATATATCTGTGATAGGTGCACAGTTAATAAAAAAACTTTAATTATAGATGAACATATAAACTATTATTTTTTTTTACTTTTAATAGTTATTTTTTTTAATTAAATACTCTCGGGGGTCTTCAACGAAAACTGGAACAAAATTCGACAAAAAATAAAGGACCTAGTCCTTTATTTTTCACTTTATAAATGAGAGGGAACAAAAAGCTGTGACCCAACTAGTTTATCCAGAAGTTAATTCCTAATTAACCCTTTTCCAGGGAAATAGAACTTTCCCGGCTGCAAACTTCTTATTCAAAGACCCAAAGAATGTCTATTAATCATTAAATTTATAAATGGACAGAGAAAAATTGTTTCAGATTTCTCTTTCTTTGGAAATTCAAGTTTTCACTCACTAAATTTTATTATTGGCAACTCTCTGTGAGTGTCTTTAGTATTTAAGATTTCAGAAGTCCTTTAATTGTTTCTTTTTCATTATTCTGTAAGGATTTTATTGTTTACAAATTGTTAAAATTAATTTTTAAACACAAAAAAAATGATACTTTATATCATTAAATGATAAAAGCAGAACAAAACAACTGAAGTATAAAAGTATCATTTGATTTATTGTCTACTCATAAATAAAAGAACAATTTTTTAAGAGAATTGTTTTTTCTGTTCTAATAAAATGGGTTTTGTCTTTACAGCATCAAAAGACAATTAATCTCCCAAAAATATGGAATCTTTCCAGAAGCATCGTATTCAATATTCATAATATTCATCCAGATTTAACTTTTTAAAAAATCTTAGTTGACAATGTCGATATTTATTATTAATAAACATATTTTCAAAAGTTTAAAATATTTAGAAATAATATATCTACGCCTATGGTTTTTTAAAAACTATTGTTGATATTTATTTTAAAGCGTTTTCAAATCAAAATAATACATCTTAATGATGTATGTAAAAAAATATTAGCCTATACTATTTTTTCTTTAATGTTTTGGAAACTATCAACTTTAGTTGAAGATATTCCATACCAAAATTTATAATTATTTATGTTTTTTTCTATTTTTCATTCGTTGCCTGGAATAATTGCGTTACACGGAGTTATGCAGCTGATTTGTAAAATGCGATTATCTCTAAAACTGTTCAGTTTTGAAGTTATTAACAAGTACACCTTTTTTTTTGTTGAAATATCGTATCTTTCATATTTTATCAGAAAAATATTGTTAAGTCGAAGAGCAAAAAAGTTAAGCGCAAATTTATGTCAAATATGTGGCATATGTGGCGTCCTCTATGAGATACATCAAAATTATGCATCAAATTATAATTCCTCATACTCAAAACCTCTACTTATAAATTTTTGTAAATAAATCTCCATAAACATGAAAGTTATGGCGAAAAATTAAATTTTACATTTCAACTTTACCACCCTGTATCTTTCTTAATATCAACATTTTATTAAAGTAAGTTGGGTTAAATCGTAATATTATAGAGTGTAGAATCTACTGTTTCTTTTTGTACGATTACTTAAAGACCACCCTTAATATTAAAATGTTAATAATTTTTGATTGTAACGATAGTTTTTGTACGTTTTTCAGGTACCATATGTGGCGGGCAATGTTGTGACGATAAAACTGAGACGTTGTTAAGGAAACAGGGCCAAAGAGACTTTGCGGCCCTTTTAAGACACAACTCGAGGTCGCTTCAGGGACTGCTCACATCCACGGCGACAACTTTACAAAGTAAGTTTCCAAATAACTCTACTTAAGACGCAACATTTCCAGAATCTAATGAATCTCTGATGTGCTTAGTTGGATATAGTTGTTTATTAATTATTCAATAATTTCCAACGATATATTAGGCAAATAAGTCAAATTTTTCTTTTTTTAAATGTATATACTATATACAGGGTGTTTCTTAAGTAATCTAAAATATTATATGGGGCGCTTCGTTACTCAATTTTAAGACGAAAAGATCATATAAACATGTGTGATAGGTGTTGTCGTTTATGAGATACAGGGTGTTGTACGTGAAATTAATTTTTCTTGGTGACGCTACTGATTTATATTTTTTTATTATTTTATTACAAGCAACATGTGTTAAACATAAAAAAAAAATAATACATTTCAGAGCAAATGTTCAAAATGTCCACCTCCAGCTAAAATGCAAGAATCCGCTCGATGTCTAATGGATTGTCGAATACGTTGGAAGATACCAGGATTGTTACGAATAACATTACAGCCGTCTATGATACGATTTTGAAGATCTTGTACGTTTAATATCAGTGTTGTGTAAACAAGCGATTTCAAATATCCCCACACACAAAAATCCAGAGGATTGTGTCCAGGTGATCTAGGGGGCCACGGGTGTGGAGATCCTCGTCCGATCCAATGGCCTGGAAAAACATTATTTAAAAACTCGCGTACAATCACTGAAAAATGTGGAGGAGCTCCGTCATGCATGAACCACATGCGCCTTCTAATAATAATAGGTACATCTTCCAAAAGAAGTGGAAGTTCATTTTCTAGAAAATATTGGTATGTCTCACCGGTTAACCGTACAGGAAGGAAAAATGGTCCAATTAAATAATCATCGATGATGCCAAGCCAAACATTGACCGAAAATGTTTGTTGAAATCGTTTTACACTTATGGTATGTGGATTTACATCTGCCCATATGTGGTCATTATGAAAATTCATAATCCCATGTCTAGAAAAGTTGGCTTCATCCGTAAATAGAATATTGGTCACAAAATTCGGATTGTTCGCGATTTCACGTAAAATCCATTGACAATACTGTATGCGTAATGGATAGTCAGTAGGTAACAAATGTTGAACACGTTGAACGTGATATGGATACAATAAATTATCTTTTAGAATATTCCAAACAGTTTTGTTACTAACATTTACTTCATCTGCAACTTTTCTTGTACTCGTTTCTGGATGTTGGTCAATAATTTGAAGAATCTGGTTTTCCAATTGGGGATTTCTCACAGTTCTGGGTCGTCCAATAATATTGTTCGATTTAGCAAAAGTTCCAGTTTCTTGTAAACGAATATGTAACTTAGTAAACGTATCTGAACATGGTAAACGATTATTTGGATAACGCTGGGCATACGTACGTCTAGCTTCTAAGGCATTACCATTCGCTAATCCGTACAAAAAATGCATATTAGCCATTTCAACATTAGTAAACACTGGCATAGTTATTAACTAAACACAGAGTCAATCAAATAAAAATATACGATTTTTGCGTTGGTTTTCAAATTTGACACTTGTCAACATTATTTCAAAGGCCACTTAGAATAAGCATGTTTTTGCGTATTACTTCTAAAAACCAGTAGCGTCACCGGAAAAAATTAATTTCACGTACAATCAGAACTGACTTATTACAATAAATTCAACACCCTGTATCTCATAAACGACAACACCTATCACACATGTTTATATGAACTTTTCGTCTTAAAATTGAGTAATGAAGCGCCCCATATTATATTTTAGATTACTTAAGAAACACCCTGTATAATGACAATAATTGGTCTTGAACCACGTGGAAGCAAGGCCACAAAGGCCGAGATCGTTCAGATTGTGGGTGTATTAACTCGATGTATGGGATCATTACGTTGAATTACGGAAAACGCATATAAACAGTAGATTGAATGATAATTTTCTCTTCAACGACTGCGACTTTTTTTTAGTCGATATTGCAGAATTTTATCTATCAGATGCTCGGTGATTTGTGAATAGGTTTTCATCTAAAAAGAAATTATTTTTGTAGAAAAATTATAAAATGACAATTTGGAATTCAGTTTTTGATGCAATATTTTGAAAAATAACGTCCCATAGATTGAGATTACGACAACATGAAGATGGCAGCACTCGTAAACAAAACTTGGGGAATGTGTTTGCGCATGCTTTGAGAGGTACTCACGAAAATTTCAGCCATTTTGGACGCGCAGTTGTTGTTTGACAATCATTTGAGTGAGTCGATGTGAGTGTTTTTATGAAAATGGAAAAAATCGAGTATCGAGCTGTCACTAAATATTTGTTTTTGAAAGGCAATACGCCTACGCAAATCAAAGCCGAGTTGGAGGCGGTGTACGGGGACTCTACACCATCATTTACCACCGTGAAATTTTGGGCTGCTGAATTTAAACGTGGCCGTACCAGTTTGGGTGACGATGAACGTTCGGGACGTCCAAAAACTGAAACTATTGACGATAATATCGCTCAAGTTCACCAAATGGTGCTAGACAACCGTCGATTTAAAATTAGAGAAATAGCAGAGGCTATAAACATGTCTAAATAACGTGTTTGTCACATATTGAATTAAGATTTAGGCATGAGAAAGCTGCCCGCGCGTTGGTTGCTGCGTTTGCTCACTTTGGACCAAAAACGTGTTCGAATGAACATTCCTAACTCTCTGTTGGCGCAGTTTAGGCGCAATAAATCAGAGTTTTGGCGCCGATTAATTACCGTAGATGAAACTTGGATACACCATTATACTCCAGAAACAAAAACACAGTCAAAACAATGGACTGCGAAGGGGGAATCGGCTCCAAAAAAAGCAAAGGTTGTTCCTTCGGCTGGGAAAGTGATGGCAACTGTTTTCTGGGATAGTCATGGAGTTATCTTAATCGATTATCTTCAAAAAGGAAAAATCATTACAGGAGCATACTACGCATCATTACTTGACAAGCTGAAGGCAGAAATTGCGGAAAAACGGCCACATTTGCACACCTCAGCGGTTGCCATGGCGAAAATCCACGAATTACGCTTTGAACTGCTTGACCACCCTCCTTACTCACCAGATCTAGCCCCAAGCGACTTTTTTTTGTTCCCTAAGCTAAAAGTTGCGCTCGGAGGACAGAGATTTTCGTCGAATGAGGAGGCCATCACCTTCGCAAACTATTTTGCAGAGAAAGACGCCTAGTACTATTTGGACGGGTTGAAGAGATGAGAGCATCGCTGGGAGTAGTGTAAAGACTTAGGCCGGGCACACACGTAACGGTTTACCTGACAGGTATACCTGTACAGGTCACCTGTACAGGTAAACCTGATCGTGTGTGCCAGTAGCTACAGGCCAAACTGCACAGGCGTAGCGACCTGTACGGAATGAAAATTTGGTATTTCTACCTGCGCAGTAGTTTTGTTATTAGTTTGGACTTGCACCTCGAGTAGAGAGCTTTTTGCGACACTTTCTTTTGAAGTTTCTTTACCACTAATAACCCGACCAAGGCGATCGCGTCATCTACATCTTGTTTGCTCGCCATGTTCTCTCAACTGAACTAAAATATACGGTTTACCCTTACGTGTGTGGGCTCGAGCTTGCACAGGTATACCTGTCAGGTTTACCTGCGCAGGTTTGCCTGTCAGGTTTACCGTAACGTGTGTGCCCGGCCTTACAAGGAAACTATGTAGAAAAATAAAAATTAATTTGAAGAAAAAAATGTCTAGTATCTTTCCTAGGTCGGAAATTTTTCAGACCACCCTCGTAAGTAGTTTTTATAGAATTATTACAGAATATTTTCCATGTTATAGAAAAACATTGTTTTTTAATTAAAAGTCGATTTAATTAATATGGCCCTTTTCAATAGATGCTTAAATGTCATAACAAATATGTTTGCTTGAAAGCTTATTGATAATTTTTCACCTTGCGCAGTTTTGTTTCGAAAATAAAAGTCACAAAGTTTAATAAAAAAGTTAACATATTAATATGAGAGTAATTTGAATACTCATTTGACCTTGGGACTTAAACATTTTGGAAACACGAATGTGAAACCAAATCAAATAATCCAAACAACAGCCACAACAAAAATAATATCAATTTCGATTTTGAGGTTAGATTAGATGTAGACTTGTCACAACTGGTCTATAGAGTCAAATAAGTTTTAAATTATAGTTTAGATTAATTTGGTGCTGCGACCATAACACAATAAATGATTCACAGCTTACAATATTTTGTATGAGAACAATTTATAATAGTTTTTTAAATTTTTCTTATTTATTATACAGTGCGGTCCATATGTATGGAATAAATTCATTTGTAGCGTTATTATGTACTATATGAAAAAAACCTGAAACAGGTCGATTTTTATTCTTAAATTGACAATTTACAGTATGAAAATATTATCCCCCTCCAGCACCCCTTCGGAATTATAAGCACCCCCTCGAAAATTTTAAATTACAAAGGGGGTCGTGTGGCACCTCGTTGGAAAGGGATTTTAGTCCTCTGTTCAACAATATAAAGTTTTTTAAGTTTGGTGCAATCATAACTGAGAAAATTGATTTTTAAGATGTAAAATTTTGATAATGTCTCTAACACAAAACTTTACGTAAAATGAAGATAATAATGTTACATAATGATTAGAATGTGTTTTTCAATGTATTTGACACTTAAATTAAATGTTCAAAATGACCACCATTCACTTCTTGACAATAACCGAGGCGATATTGGAATTCTCGTACAACATTTTGTATGACCTCTGGGGTTATTTTGTTAATTTCTTCCGTTATCCTAACTTTTAAATCAGCAATATTGTTTGGTCTATTAAAATATACTTTAGATTTTAAATAACCCCATAAGAAGTAATCGAGGAAGTCGAATCGGGGGATCTAGCCGGCCATTCGATCGCCCCACGTCTTCCAATCCACCTATTGGGAAAAACCTCGTTTAAATAATTTCTAACAGTACGTGCAAAATGCGGTGGAGCTCCGTCTTGTTGGTAGTAAATAGATCGATCTATCTCATTTGGATGATTAACATCAGGAAAAACTCTTTGTAATGTAGGCACTAAAAAGTTAATCAAAAAATCTAGATAAACCTCACCAGTAACTGTGCCCTCAAAAAAATAAGGGCCAATAATTTTATTGTTAATGATACCAGCCCAAACGTTAACTTTTTTAGGATATTGAGTGTGAGCCTCACACATCCAGTGAGGATTTTCTCTGCTCCAATATCTACAGTTCTGTTTGTTAACCGTTCCGTTTAAATGAAACGTCGCTTCATCAGAAAAAACTATTTTGTTTATGAACTGCAAATCTGCGTTCATTCTATCCATCATCAATTCACAGAATTCTTGCCTTCTATCAGGATCCTCTTCATTTAACTCCTGAACCAACTGAACTTTGTAAGGGTGGTATTTTTCTTTATGCAGAACTCTCAAAATAGATGATTTACTTACATCATTGTCGGCGGCAAGTTCTCGAGTTGTCTTATGCGGATTTTCCTCAATCTCTAGAAGTACATCTAACTTTTTTTTATCAGTAAATTGAACATTTCTACCTGGTTTTTCAATATTTTTTACATGTCCAGTTTCACGAAACTTTTTTTCAATTTTGCTAACTGTAGACTGCGAAACGTGTTGACCAGGGTATTTATTATTAAAAATTTCACAAACCTCCTTTTGAGTTCTGGTTTTATTACCACAACCAATCATAATTAAAATGTCTATTATTTGAGTCTCGGACAAATGAGCCATAATTAAATTTAATACGCGCACAAATATTATACTGACGTCTTTTAGTAACTTTAAATACCTAAATGACAGCAGCCTACTAGATTTATATCAATTGTTTATTTAGTTTTTTGACTATTATTTTAATATCTTCAAAGTTTTTTCCTAATATTTAGCAGAACAGATACGAAAATACCTGATTATTTCTAAAGTTATTTTAATAGACCAAACAATATCGCCTCGGTTATTGTCAAGAAGTGAATGGTGGTCATTTTGAACATTTAATTTAAGTGTCAAATACATTGAAAAACACATTCTAATCATTAAATCAATTTTCTCCAGTTATGATTGCACCAAACTTAAAATACTTTATATTGCTGAACAGAGGACTAAAATCCCTTTCCAACGAGGTGCCACACGACCCCCTTTGTAATTTAAAATTTTCGAGGGGGTGCTTATAATTCCGAAGGGGTGCTGGAGGGGGATAATATTTTCATACTGTAAATTGTCAATTTAAGAATAAAAATCGACCTGTTTCAGGTTTTTTTCATATAGTACATAATAACGCTACAAATGAATTTATTCCATACATATGGACCGCACTGTATATTTTGCTTCCCTTAAAGTTTCACAAATATTTCAATATCAACATTACCGAATCAACTTTCTACATTAATTAAATGCTAAGGTTTTCGTTTTAAAACGCAGAAGAATCAACATTTTGTTTTCCGTTTTCGTTTCTAGTTTCCCATTTAAGTATTTGAATATTTGGAAATTTAATTAGAACCTGAAATTTCTTGAAAACCAATCAAGAAACTTTATTTATTATAAAAATCATACAGTATCGAAATTCTAATTGGAAGAAACCCATTCAAAAACAATTTTGATGGCTGAAAGCTACTTTAGTACGAATTCCATATTTCAAAAGTATAGACATTTTAATTAATAATATATCTCCTTTCAGCTTCTCGGTTACAAATAACCTGTACCAACAAAATTATTTCGGCGTATTTTTAAAAATTTTTACCGAATAAATTAATTTGTTGTTATCAAGAGAAAATAACTTTCTATAAATCTCAAGTATAAATAAAATGTAAAACTTACCTCAGTATGAAAATATAAAAGGATATCAGAATAATTTTCATGAATATATCAACCACTTTTCTTTATTTCATTTAAAATATTTGGTATAGTAATCTTAAATGTTAAACATTCAAATAGAGAAAGATTGTATTTGACAACTTTATCTTGGATAGATGTGTTAATAAAGGGTGAAATCAGTGTATAAACTATAAATGTTACAGTGATAGACCGAGTAACCCTACTTCATTATCAAAACTCAAATAGTGACTCAAAATAAATGAATCTTTGACGTATCCAAAGAATTATTTTATTGCATAGCGGCCTTAAAAGTTTACCTCCGGAAAGTTGCTTCCACTGAAAGTTAACTTTATCTAATTTCAAATAAAAAAATGCAAAATTCATTTTACTTTTTTCTACGTAAAGCGTACGAACTTAATTGCATTTTTAACGTCACCCGGGCATATACTGCCAGCTATATCTTGCCCTTTCTTGTTAAGTTTTTTCTACTCGTTATAATCAACCTTTTTCCACGTGAAAAAAGATTTTTTTACGCTCCAAATGTCCACCGTTAAAAGTGCTACTAACTTCATTAAAGCGATCACGTAATAATGACGAAAAAAAAAGTTTTAGGCTCGATATTGAAAGCTCTAATGATGTAAACTGTTTTTCTTCTGGAGTTGTTTGTTTGATACTTTAATTTACCACATTTTACTATCACAGTTTATGAATTATAATGTGTAGTGTGGCTCATTTTCAGTTTAGTGGTTTGATGATAATAATTCTACTACAATACTTTCCTTTCTGTAATAAAAAATATTAACTATTGCTACTTAACAATCTTTCTAGATATTTAGACATCAACTAACAATAAGAATTGTTTCTATTTACAATAAACTTGTTACTGGTGAGTTTCCGGATTACTGGAAAACATCATAATATGTCAATCCAGTGCTCGAGCATTATAACATCCCAACAATTTGGTTTCACATCTAAAAGGTCTGCTGAATTGGGTTTACTCACATATGTTGACTTTTTGGCTGATGCATTTGCAAATTGATGCTATTTACAATGATTTTTCCAAAGCTTTTGACAGGGTGTGGATGGTTTTGAATTGGTTAGGTAGTTATCTATCGAATAGATTGCAAGTGGTGAGGGTTAATGATTACCATTTACTATTCTCATACTTTTCCAGTGACTTCTGGGGTTCCACAAGGGTCTCATCTGGGTCCTTTATTATTTAACTTGTTTACTAATGACATAATGTATTGCTTTCAGAGTAGCAAACCTCTTTTATTTGCTGACGACCACAAATGTTTTAAAATAATTAATAGTGATGATGATATGATAATATTGGTCAACTTTATTTATTAAATTTAGTATAAAACTATCTGCAATATTTTATTTTTTTAAATTTGATTAATTTAAATAATTATCCATACATTTTTGTACTGTTTACAATTATAATTATTTCGGGGGAAAATAATTAATTTTATTTTATATAAATTGAAATATTCATCATTTCATAAGAATTCCATTTATAGCATTAACCACAATTTACGTATCGGCATCTCAATTGATACCGGGAAAAATTAAGTGCTACTTTTAATTTTAAATAATTATTACGCCGATTGGTTTAAATTATTTTACACGTTTTGTAAAATTTGCGATAAGTAATTAATTAGAGAATGCACAACAACAGCATTCACTTACTTATTCATTTGAATATAAACGGAGATAATAGAACAACAATCTTGGCTTAAGTTCTTATGTTCACTTTTATATTTAAAGGTTATAATGTTGACGGCGTATGGATGATTTTAAATTTCAGCAATTGTTGTTAAATAGGTTTTTTTATTTATTTAATATTCTGCATTAGTGCTGTCACATGACAGTTACTGTGTCAAAACAAATGAATGTCATATAACCTCAAACCTGCATCAGTTGAGCATGTTAGTTGGTGATTGTTTTAAGCTTTGCAAACAATTAATGAACAATATTCCTTCAAGAAGAAAAAGTAGGCTGTGTTCACCAATTTTTGTAGCAGTTTTACGAGTTGTCATTAGTTATATTAGATTGCACACAAGTTTATGCATCTGTATCACGTACAAGTATGGCAACACAAACAATTACACTAGATAATAAAGAGCAAGAGCCTTTCTAGTACTCTAAAATAAATGCTTAAATGGCATTTAAATTTTTAATAACATATTTGTTTTGATACAGTAAGAACTGTCATGTGATATCACACTAATGGAGCGTATTGTCTTACGCTATTCACTGAGGGTTGCCTTTTATACATATATCGGGAAACAAATATATTAATCATCGAAAATCACTTTATTATTTTTCAAAATATTCCCCATGAAGATCTATACAATTTTGCATGCGTTTGAACCAATTGTCGAAGCACTTTTGGCACTCTGATTGAGGTATCTCCAAAACATATTCCCGTGAACTTGGCACACCATATTTAAAAATCTTAAAGTTTTTTTAGAGTTCTGGCATCTTTTGCAATAGTTCTAAAGTTCTCTGTAAGTATTTTCAATAGTTCCGGTTAATAAATACAAAAAAATCGAATTTTAAAATATGGTGCGCCAAGTTCACGCAGCGCACCGTATCATGAAAATACATTATTTTTTCGGAGTTCTAGTTAATTTTACAATAGTTCTAGAGTTCTATATCCATTATATTAATAGTTCTAGCAATTAAACGCAAAAAATCAATGTTTTGAAAACTAAGTGCCTAAAAGGTAATTTTATTTAAAAATATTTTATTTACGAGTTCTGGCCGATCTGATTAGAGTTCTGAATAGCGTTCCTTTAGTTCTACAAAAAACCCTTGTGACTTTTTCCCACAAAATCATTTTTCTTCAAGTTATCTTCATTTTAAATATCGAAAATTAGACTTTTATTAAAAAAAATAAAGTTTACGAGTTCTAGCCGATTTGATTAGAGTTCTGAATAGCGTTCCTTTAGTTCTACAAAAAACCCTTGTGACTTTTTCCCACAAAAATCATTTTTCTTTAAGTTATCTTCATTTTAAATATCGAAAATTAGATTAAAAAATCAATATTAATAACAAAAAAATTTAATTACAATAGACATTTCAATAACTGGAAAAATAATTTTATAGAAAAAAGTTTTAAGGATTTTCTGTATAACTTAGAAATTTTAAATGTTAAAAATTGCGCTTTGATTAGAAAAATGATTATTTTACGAAAAAAAGTAATAAATTTACTATAGAACTAAAGGAACGCTATTCAGAACTCTAATCAGATCGGCTAGAACTCGTAAATAAAATATATTTAAATAAAATTACCTTTTAGGCACTTAGTTTTCAAAACATTGATTTTTTGCGTTTAATTGCTAGAACTATTAATATAATGGATATAGAACTCTAGAACTATTGTAAAATTAACTAGAACTCCGAAAAAATAATGTATTTTCATGATACGGTGCGCTGCGTGAACTTGGCGCACCATATTTTAAAATTCGATTTTTTTGTATTTATTAACCGGAACTATTGAAAATACTTACAGAGAACTCTAGAACTATTGCAAAAGATGCCAGAACTCTAAAAAAAATTTAAGATTTTTAAATATGGTGTGCCAAGTTCACAGGAATCCAAAACATGCATTCTGAATGAAGCAACCGCTTCTTCAGTTTGGTTTTTACGTACGGGGATAAAAAGAATTCATTCGGTGCCAAGTCAGGACTATACGGTGGATGACTCATTAAATCGATGTTTTGGGTACTCAAAAATGCAGTTGTTTGAACCGATGAGTGGGAGCTCGCATTGTCGTGGTGAAGAGTAATCTGTCTTCGGCGGTTGGTTTTCTTTGGAAGACAACTGGCAAACAAATGATTGTGTACCACTCAGAGTTGCCAAATCCCAAAATATTAAAGGCAACCCTCGTATTTGTTTAACAGTAGCTACAACAATTTTAACGTCAAATGTCTATTAAAATCAGTTGTTTAATAGTGGAGAATTTCCTAGATTTTTTGACTGCGTCTACTATTTTTCAAATATTGAACTAAAACACCTACGACCTTAACGTTTGCAGATATTTCTATGGCTGTGAACAGCTGTCACGAAAATTTAGTAAATATTTAACTATATTTAATAATTATGGATTTACTGATTCGGAACAATGCCATAAAATACTTATTTATACTTCGTAGTTATAATTTAATACAAAAACTATTATTCGGTCTGCATTATTTAACCAATTACTTGTTGGAATTTAGGTAAATTAATTTCGTAGTATCATTTTAATGTTAATCTCCCTCCATCGGTCAAAATAGCCGTTCAATTTTGTATTAATTAGTTGTTATATGAGATCGTTCATCAAATTTCCAATTATAAACAAATGGTTACTATTTCTATTTGATTTTATTTGTTTATTTTAAAATTTATTGAAATATCTCCGTTTTGCAAGATTTGTTTCACTGAACAATACGAGCTAAAGTAAAATCGCTAAAAGCCCATCAACTAAATTGAGATTTGCATTGAACAAAATGTAAACTTTATTAAAAATATATAATTGTACATAGAAACGAGTTACATTTGATATTAGTTTTAAAATGACTCTCCATTTGTTGAAAATACCTAAACACATACATTTTCTGTGACGTAAACAATCAAGTATGTTATTGGTCGGCAAGGTCGCTATTTAAAATGGTTGTTCGTAGGGTACGACAAATGGGAAAGTGTTAAATGAAAAATTAGGTCGTCTGTTACGTAATTTGGACATCAAAGGCGTATTAGATTAACGTTGGAGGAATATTTTGATTCATGACAACAAAATTCTTAAGTAAATTCCCTAAAAACCGTGGTGTTATAGGTCTAATAGCTTAGTGACAGCTCATTAATTCATTCTAGATTTTTTGCAGCCTCTATAAGTCACTGTTCCATCTCTCGGTGATTAGAATGATGTCCCTTCTACCTCTTATAGCAGTACAATGAAAATTACATATACATATGTCCAAAAGTTTGGAATATTTAAAAATAATATATCTACGCCTATGGTTTTTTAAAAACTCTTGTCGATATTTATTTTAAAGCGTTTTTGTATTAATTTGGTCATATTTAATTGATTTGGGTGCTTTCACATTATTCCAATCCTTGTTTAAATTTCATGTGAGCTGTTTAAAAATGCCCAGAAATATGATATCATATTTTAATAGGTCTAGAGTAATTGCTTTGTTACAACAGGGCTTTGGTCAAAGTGATATCGCGAATATTGTTGTTGTTACTCAGGGTGCTGTATTAAAAATTTAAAAAAGAATCCAAGACACAAATGATGTGAAGGATCGTCCCAGAAGTGGCAGAAGTCGATGTACAACAGCAGCACAAGAGCAGAGAAATTGCTAGACTTGAAGGACTGAATATCTCAAGGCAAACAATTACACGAAGATTAAATGCGGTAAATTTGTATCGCAGAAGACTTCTACGTGTTCCCAAACTAACCTATCAACAAAAAATTGTAAGGTTGCAATGGGCTCAAGAAATGTTACACCATGGTCCTAACTGGAATTACGTGATGTTCTCTGATGAATCAAGAATTGGCTTGGTTTCTGATTCGCGAAGAACGCTAGTTTGGAGGACCCCAGGACGACATGCCCGATTAGAAACAGCCCAACCACGTGTTCCATTTGCTCGCCCGCACGCATTTCCCAAAAAAAAATGAAAAGAAAATATTAATAAATCACTTATGGGATACTTTTTGTGACCAGTGTATATACAGTAACCCAAATTACATTAATACATTAATGAATGACGCTGTTCTTCAGTAGCTATCGCAAAAAAAATGAACAAGAACCGATTCCGGTTTTTTTATTAGTTTCATTCATAAAAACAATTTCAAGATTTACCGATTCGCGAGTCTAGACACACTGGAAATATCTCACTCGATATGTCCTTGGAGAAATCGGCATCTAAAGTTTGCCAGATTGTTTTGGCACCGAACACGTTTTGGGGAAATGTCGTCGACCGAAAACCAGACATTTTTTTAAACGTTTTTGAGAGTCTTATCGAATGTCAAAACGACCGACTGTAACCTCGTTGTTGTTATCGAATGAAACTGTCACTAGAGACTGTTTGATTTGTTTTTTACAACCACAGGTCGACACCGATGCAAAGGAAGATGCAGAAATTCAGCGACGGCGAACTCTAAACTTTATACTCCATAAAAATCGGTAAAAAACAAGAAAAAAATTAGTTACAGAGATATAGGGTGATGTAAAACTTTTGAATCTATCTATTTTATAAAATGTAGTGATTGATGATAATCAAAAGATCGACGTAAGATTTCTAACTTCGTACAGAGTGCGCAGAGTAAAATGAAGAATGTTAAGTATCTAGCTCAGTAATTTTCCATCTTTAAAGAATGGCCCATTTGTATCATATGCAGAACAGGCTTTCCAAAAAACCTCCAAGGGGTGAGACTGAATTCTCAAGAAACCACTGGTTATTTTATAAATATCTACGCAAATTGGAACTTCATCTCAAGATACAATGAGTAGGAAATACACATATGTCCAAAAGTTTGTAATAATGGAATATCTAATCTTTTTACTAATGTTCCATTCTTCACGAGCAGCATCTTTCAGTTCTCGTAGAGTAATTGAGGGAGGGTTTCGCTTCTTAAAGCGTGTTTTGAGAATGTCCCAGGCATGTTCAATGACGTTCATGTCAGGGGAATTTGATGGCCATCTTAATGTGGATATTCCTTCTTCTTCCAAAAAATATTGTATTGCAGCTGTTCGATGTGTTCGATTTCTAAATATTCCAAACTTTTGGACATATGTGTATATGACTACATGTATTGGGTTTTCATCTGTGGTTGTAATACAATGTTTAATTTTTGAGGTAAAAGTTAGTGTCGCCAGGTTTAAAAAATCGGAAAACTTTTTACATAATTCAATTACCTATACTGTTTTTTTCTTCTGAATTCATATGTTTTGTACGTATTAAATGATTTAAATTTTTTTTTATTATTAATATTATTATCATTTCTTCCTTTTCACATAGTCTTGGCTATGGATTCCTTGGTTAAGAAACACCGCGTACACACCGTGCTTCTAAGGTGTCTCTATTCATTTTTGGTGTTGTTAAAAATGTTGTTTTATAGTAATTTGCGTACTATATGTGCTATACTCCACACAACTGCCTTCTGCAGTGTCAGCAAATTATGGCTACCTGGAAGTTCTTGGATTGCTTTGAATTTCGATTTGGAGATTCTTGTATTTAAGGCGTTTCAATAGGGGACAACCTGATATTATATGGTGAATGATTTCAGGACGGACACGGCAAAGTCTACATTTTGGGTCATTGCCGGTCTTCATCACTTTCGCCTTCAAATAGTTGGTTGCAGGAACTTGCTCCTGAAAAGCTGTAATATGTATGTATGTATGAGTTAGGGGTGATAATTACACTGCGACCTATAGGATCTATTGTGTCCCCCCTTACTTGCTATGTTCTGATATTTTCTCAGACCTATAGCAGCTCTTCGAGTTTTATTTTCCGGAGGAAGTTTAGGACATCGTCGGGCTTCAAATCAGGTAGATCCCCTTCCTCTATTTCATGTGCTCCTAGGTATCTAGCCCTAGAATTTTGCAAGGCAAGGCATTCTGAGAGTATGTGTATTGAGGTTTCATCCTCTTCACCACAGAATCTGCACTTTGCTTCATCTGCTAACCCTAGTTTCTTCATGTGGCTTCTTAACCGGCAATGCCCGGTTAATATTCCCGTTAGAATTCGGAGCCTTTTTTTACTGAGGTTGAGGCAGCTAAGAGATCTCTTCTGGTCACAGTTCCCCAGTAGTATCTTAGATTGCCTCAGTCCTTCCAGCTGATTCCAGTACTTGGATTTTTCCTTCTCAATTTCTTCCCTTAGTTTTCCTAAGATTACTCTACTGCTGATCCCACAAGATGGTTCTGGTCCTAAAAGTGGGGTTTCAGCTCCTTTTTGCCAGCTTATCTGCTGTTTCATTCCCCTCTATTCCTATGTGTCCCGGGACCCATAGGAGGGTGACATTGTTCTTCTGGCCTAGTTCATTTAGTTTGCCTAGACATTCTTGGAACTGATTATATTTGAGCTCAGCGCTTTGATGGCTGCTTGACTATCCGACATGATCACAATCTCTTGTCTGCGGTAGTTTCTTCCAATATCGAATTCCACACATCTTTCGATGGCGCGGACTTCTGCTTGAAAGATGCTCGGATATGTGCCCAAGCTTTCTGAGTATTTGGCTCTCGGTCCAAAAACTCCTATCCCAGTTCCCTCGTCTAGCTGGGAACCGTCCGTATACCACTTGATGGTATTCTGGTTTAAATTCTGTATGGTGTCTTCATCCCATTCAGATTTATTATTCAACTTTGTGATGAATTTTCTCACAAAGTTGAATTTCTTTGGCATTTCCCAAGTTTGATCAAAATGAAGTGATCGAGGTTTTTCCCTGATAATTCCTTCTTTGATCATTCTATATATCGTTTTCTTCCTTACACCTTCTAACAGAATGTGCAGTGGGGTCAAGTTTAAAATCACCTCCATTGCAGCAGTGGGGCAAGTTCCCATTGCTCCAGTGATACATGAACAGGCTAGTCTCTGAATCTTTGAGAGGTTTTTCCTCTTGGTATTTATACGCTATAATAAGTGCCTCTGTTTCTATTTTCAAGTTTGTATGGGTAAGCCATTTCCATGTTTCAGTTTTGTTAATTGTTTCTTTTTCTATTTCTTTTGCTATTTGACCATGTAATGGTTTTTTTTCCATCTAAGTGTTTGTTCTTTCTTTTTATTTTCTTTTAGTTGTTTTTTAAAAGCTTTTAGTCTCTTTGTTTCGGGTTCACGGGAGGTCACATCTTCAAGATCACTGCTGTGGGATTGTTTTTATTCAACTGTCTGTAAACCATGCTAATGATTTGTTCTTTTGGCTGGTTTCTAAGCTCTGTAGACCCCTCCCTCCTTGATAAAATTTTTTGAGCAACTATAGGTTTATTTAAGGATATTGAAATGTTTCATTAGTCGTATTCACATACTGCAATTTGTGTTTCATTGATTAATAGCCATTTTTATTAGTAAATAAATAGCAATCATTTTGTTCCAATGTCGATAAAAGATACTTTAGCTGCCACATTCAATTTCTTACTTTATTTTCGCTCTCCGGAAATAAGCAGACGATTTCCTTGATTTTGGGTATTTGGTATGTACGAAGGGTTGCGGAAAACGGTCTATTTATTTGTGAAATTTGCTACTTGCGGATCAGTAAGCCCTCGAAAAACCGCTTTATGGAATCCCATTATCATTTGATGATATTATGGTAATTTGATTGTCGAAAATGTGGGAGTTCTATTTCTATTGGAATAAATTGGATTTTTATTGGACTGAAATTGGTTACGATCATATACAAAGTGTTAAAACTTGTAAAAATATAAATAAAATGTTCTTTGTTTTGAAGGTTTGTTTTTATAAAGTAAATTGTTGCTTAATATATTGAATAAGTGAATGAAAAATATACATTCGGTCAGGTAAAATGTTAAATTATCAAACCCTCGTCCAATGAATTGCTAATATTGTCACCTCAAACATTTTCCGCTTATCAATTTCCTGCGTAAGGTAGTAAAATGTGTGTCGTAAGTTCTGTTTTACAACGATATACCTACCGACGTTTTGTCGGCCTCGCCTTTCATTTTTTTCTTAACCCTCCCCTTATTTGCTTAATCTAACCTTACCTGACTGCATTATCCTTAATTTTATTGACCCATTAAACTTCCGATCGTGCGGAAAACTTCCTTACGCTCGACGCGTGTTCGGAAAACTTAAAAAAATCGTCGATACTATAAACCATTTCGATCTTAAACGATGAACAAGAAAAAACGACAAGCAAAGTGGGGATTAGTGTTGTTTGGCTCAAGATTTTCGTCTAGAACGTCTTTTTGCAAAAATATGTTTTCGTAAATAAATTTGTACATGGGAAAGCTGGTAAATGTTTGTTGGAAGGGAAAAACTCGTCTTTTTTTTCTTCGCAGATTTTATTTCTTTCTACTATCATCAATTTGCCCTACTTAGTGTAATTTTTAGATCAAATTTTTATTTTATACTTTCCTTACCCTATCTTACACGAAAATACACTACAGTTTAATTACTACTTAATCAATATCAAATAGTTTTATTAAAAAACAAGATTTAACTTTGACCTGTCATTCTGCTAGTTAGTTTTCATTTAAAACAGCTTTTATTATGCCAATAAAGTTAAATTTTAAGTAAAAAATAGTATTGTCACATATTAAATTCGTACAGATATAAAAGATTGACAGAAAACTGTAAAAAGAGATAGAGATGGGTGGATATACACATTTAAATGTCCATCGACAAATGTCAACTTCATTCAGGCTGCTTCGCGAAATATTTTAACAGGGTTTTCAAATTTACCTTATATTTCCTTCAATTTATGATCATAGGTCAAATATTTTATGAACCATATTTCTAATCGTGATAGTTATCATCATCATCATCAGCCCCTAACAATTCTAAGGAATTATAGGGAAAAACGCTTCAGGAAGCATTTTTTTTTAGTAGTTATACAGCTATAATTATTTTTTTTAATTAATTTCATTAACATTCTAAGAAATTAAACAGATCATAATAACGGTATATTGTGCATACAGAGACTCTCCTTCAGAATTAGAAATAAAATTTTTATTGAAATTATTAAATTTTTCAAAAATAACTAGATACGCCGCTGGAAATTGTTATTGTCCCCGAGTGAACATTGCAATGTTGTTAGAAATTAAAGTTCCAAAGTCATTGACGATGGATTTTAAAACACTTTGATGTTTTGCCTACATTCTTATCTAATCTAATGATTTTTGTTCTATATTGTTGTATTAAAATTGCAAAAATAATACTTTCCTAAGTTATTAAATAACATATTTAACATTTTAGTAGTTGTAAACCAGTTGATGTCTAAAATCAAGAAAAAATATAAAAGATTTTGTTCCAAAAAGAATAAAAACCAATATTTTAATTGATTTTTACTAATATTGCTCCCTTATTAAACAATTTTACGCTGTTTTTATGATCACATATTCTGGTAAAAACTAATTTTAATAAACTGCAGTAAAACGTATATTTTAAAAATCCATTTTTACGTCCGTCTGAAGTAATTTTATTTTTATATTCATTTTACAACAAAAAAAGTTTGTTCAATCCATTTTGGTAACGCAATTTGCCGTCTTAATCGACCATAAAATAAAGACTTGGCTCAATTGAGCTTCACGTCAAAAAGGTTGCCCCGATCGATCGATACATATATGCTCTTAAAATGCTTCTATAACACGTAAAATATGCGACAATATCAAATATAAATATGCAGAAACATAATTCAGGAATTTTATGTACGAGGAATTTTTCTTTAGAACAGTTTCGTTAAGGATAATTATTTACCTGTCTAGGATCTGAATAAATTCGTTATTAAGACTGGAATGTTAAAAAGAATCTTGAAATAATTGCACGAGGAAATCTTTAGGTGCACGTGGAAGTGATGAAACAGGCTGCAGATTAATTATTTGAAAACATTAGAAATAAAGGACGACCTAATATCTGATAGACATGTCAATTCTTCCTCATATTTTGTGACATTAATTAAAAAAAAACTCGAACCATATTATACACATTAAAATGGGAATATTAGATTTCATTCGATCTTGTTTTTTTTAACACCATATAAACATACTTCTAGAATATCTGAATTGAATATCTTAGTTGTTAAACTTTCAAGCTTAACCTTGCAACTGACAACCAACAAGCGGTTTGGTTTTTATGACATTATCTAAAAGGTCAATCTCCGTACACATCAAAATGTCTCGCATTTCAAATCGTTTATTATTAAAACAAATACATTTCTATTGGTTTATTTTTTAAAAATTTCGAACATCACTGTTCGTTAAAACAAACATATAAATGTCGAAAAATGTGTGTTCTACTCGTATTATAATAAAACAACAAAACTTGGAACGAAAAAGAATTTATTGTTATAGTTCATTTGTTTGGAATTGGCAGTACAGTGAATTCATTGTAAATGCAAATCCTTCAAAGCCCAAACAAGGGTGGTTCATTAAAAATAACTAAAAGTAGACATTTCTATTGAAACATAGTCATTGTTTTTTTTTTTAGTTCACCCGGTAGGGTGAACCGCATATTGATTAATTCGATTCTCTATTTGATGACTCAATATTAAATGGAATTCATAAAATATTACACGGAATTTGCTTACCCTTTAATCTGAAATATTTATATTGCTTGCAACATATTTCTACAATATAAACATAAAAACAAATAGATAAATGTTGCATGGCAAACACTTTGGGCTGTGCAAGATAAAACAAAGATGAAAGATTTATGAAATATTCCCGGAACAACGCATTTACAATACTATCTTATAAACAATGAGTGCACTGTTTAACTTCTTTACGTGTTTACCAGTCTACCAGATACAGAGTGTGCATTTTATTTGTCAGATTATAAAAGACACCGTCACACTTCTCGTAAGAATTGTAACATCCTTTGTAATATCTGCTTTTGCAAGGATAATTAGCCACAATACTCAACTTTGGACAATATGATTTGTATCCCAAATGTTTCCATCTAAAAAATCGTCTTAAGGACGGGATATCACTGTACATCAGAATGGCACCTACAGACCAAAAGTTTATTCTAACTTTCTCCGTTATTACAACTCAAATCGTTTTATTTTTTTCACTAAATTGCATATAAAGGTCTAACTTAGGTAAGGATTGCATTGATTTTTTGTTAATTTATTGTTTAATATTGAAAAAGAGCTGTTGAATGCGAACTATTTTAGACCTTTACATTTGTATAAATAAACAACAATCTAAATAAATTTTCTTAAAATGAAACTAAACCTTTCCTAAGTTGAACATTTTTCTATCAAATAGCCCAATCAGAATTTTCTAAAGAGATCAGACCTAAGAAATAGTTAGAAACTAAAATCATGCTGCATTTTATTTTTATTTTTTCACTTTGGATCAAAAATGGACGTAGTTAATGACGAAATAATTGTACTTTAGTTTATAACTTTTATCATAGATGGAACTAGGCACTATATATTTTTTTCTTTTTTTTATTAACGAAGTCAAAACAAATTTTTGTATTATAAATTAATGTAACGTTTTTTAAATATTTTGCGATATTTACAAAACAATTATTCAATAAAACAAATTAGTAAAATGAAAAAAAGAATACTGATTTGCGCATATTGATTTTCAGTAGACCAGTTATATCATTGTTATATCTTGAAGAAATTTTAATTATAATATGCCCAGCGTACGGCTGGCCATCTATAGTTATATATGAGGGTAAATAAAATTATTGTTAGTGCCGAGCGATCGCTTACAGAATAAGTGTTTATTATTCCATTTTCCCAGCACAATTAGAAAAACATTAGACACAGAATAAACATCGTTGTAAATAAATATAAAAACTATAAAATTGTTAATAACAAAAAACTGTAAAATCAAAATTCTTGAAAAAAATACCAATTATTGGTGGCCATATAACTAGACACTTCTTGGTCAAATTTTGGAAGAAATTTGGTCACAGGTTTCTGAGAGAAAAAAATGTTAGCGTCAATTTTGTATACGTGGTATTCTGAATTAAGTAAAAAGAAAAACTGGCATCAAAATATTTTATTTAAAAATATGCTTTTATTATTTTTACATTTAAATATTTTCTGGTGGATCTTTACATTTTAATCTTTTGCCTCTCCTGTTTAAAATAACTTCCGGCCCAACGCAATCCTTATAGAATCGTCTCAACTTTTCTACCATATTGTTAAAAAAAGTTTCGTTGAAATTTATGTTTTCGGTAAAAAGTGGATTATCATCTCCTGTATAAATAATAAAATGGCATGTTTTTCTTCTTGTGATGACGAGTTGTCCTTGTATCTAAAAACAATAATTTGTAATATTCTAAAAAAATTAGAAAAATGAAAAGCCAGTAACAAATCTTACCTGATAATAATAATTGTGATTTTCCTTCAAGTGAATTTCACTATTTTCAATTTTTAAGCAAGGAACCATACGCTTTTCTACGGCCTCTCTCAATGACATTTTTGATGTGGCTACTTTTAAAAAACATTTTACTTCAACAAGTTCATCTGAATCAATTAAACCTAAAACATAATAAGTTATTAAACTCTGATATGTACCTATATAATAGTTACAATAATTCGTTTACCATCAGGCGATGCACCTAATAAACCGTATTTCAAGTCAACAAATAATCCTGAAGGGTTAACATTCGGGTAGTAATAGTGGGTAGTTTGCAGCACTTCATCAAATTTTAAAACATTAGTTTAAATCTAGCAACGTTCTAGAAAACATCATTATTCTTCATAAGTATCTAGTCTCCGAATTTTCGACGCAAGTAAATAGGTATTACAAAATTAAAATATGTTGACCACTTTAATGTGTCATTTGTAAATGCATCGTCTCTAAGTTAATAATATTTTAATAATTTTTTGACACTTACCTAGAGCTGATCTAAAAAGAATCACACACAAATATAAACTTATAAAAATAATAAACTTATCCTACCGGTGATTAGGTATATATAGAATTAAAAATACAAATAAAAAATGGTAAATGGTAAAAAATAAAGATAAAAGTAATAATTACTAGAGCACCTATTTATATTACTAAATGTTGATCTACCCTCGTTCTTTCCCGAGATAAAATACAAAATATATTTTGTTGGCTGGCAAGGTCTAGAAATGAGAATTATATAAATGGTTTTTAGCCCTAAAACATGTGTTTTTAGCAGGTAAAATTTTTTCCGATGAATAGAGCAATTTAGTGAAAGGATTCTATTATTATTTCTGTTAGTTTATCCCATTACTAAGAGATGTCTGCACTTCATGGCCAAAAAAATCATTGACACATTTTCGTTTCAGATTGCATGGGATACGGGCTCCTTAAATTATTAAAATGGACAATTATGTCTAGTTCTGTATCTAGAACGGTGAATGCCTTCTTAGCAAGGATATCAGCTTCCTTTTATTTGACTTTAGTTATGATTTAACTTATTAAGAATAATGAAAAACTCACAGAGCCGTTTCGCTAGACTTAGCATTAAAGTTAAGAAAGCAATTTTTTAAATAAATATTGGAAGTTTTGGTAAAACGAAGAGTTTTTCATTATTCTTAATAAGATGGACTTCCAAAAAGTAAGAGTTAGTACAATCAATTTAATGATTTAACTTAGTCCTACCAGCATAGAAACCTGGACAAAGAAAGGACCTTCTTACTTACTATTATAGTTTCCTTCCCAATTGATTCAATCCTGTTTCAGTTAAATCCTGCTGGTTGTTCCTGCAAACATTTCAACTTACATCGCCAGTATTAAAATATACATTTTTCTGGTATATACAGCATGTAATGTTTTTAGACTAATATATCTGTTCCTTTTAATTGATTTTCCGTTTATATAATCGGAAATTTATTTCTCAGCAAACACCCGATTACGGTAATAACAAACAAGGAAGTTAGCAGCTTTTTATTGCACGAGTTAATGAAGTCGTTACAAAGTTGTTGGATACTTTATAGCATGTATAAGCACTTCGGGGTATGTAGGCAATATTCATTATACTCGCAATAGTTCCGAAATATATATATATATATAGAGGGAATGATATTAAAATCTCGAAATAAGGGATATAAAATTTTAGTTGGGGAAATAATAGTATAGGTCGTAAAAGCGAGGATGTATTTTATCTAGTTATATTTTGAAAATACAGATTGATCCAATACATTTATGGCGAATTATATAAATGGTATAAATTTAATGTAAACAATAAAATAACTGTACGATTATTGAAACTTTATGCTGAATTATTTATTGGATTCAATTAGGTTTTTGTTTAATATTTATTTATAATATAAATAAAATTGTTTGTCCTGACTGATTTTTGGAACTTTTGGTCAAAATCCGTAGAAATTTTGTAAAAAGTTTTTTATCGGTGTTTTTAATTTTGTTCAGGGGTTAAATTATTCAATTTTACTCAAAATATTTCTAGACAGTTCCAAATGAAAAATTAAACAAACGTACTGCACAAAAGAAATTTTAATATGTAAATAATACCAATAGGATTTATCAAAATTTATTAATTTTTTGTTTTTTATAAAAAAGGCGATTTAAACTGTGATTATTTTGGGCTTTGATACATCTAAAGAATACCATACACTCATATTAAAATATTCTGAACAATATGATACTTTATTTTACACCATAATTAATTTTTAAACAACTTGAACTAGACTATGAGTGTTCTACTACAGTCGTGATTTTTTATTTATACATTATTTTTGGGTATTTTGTCTGAAACCCAGCAGAACAGATATAAAGGGACCTACCAACAATTAAATTCTCTTCATTAATCTCTTCTGTGTATTAGTGAAAATCTACTTGACAATCCCTTAATTATTCAGCATTCATATTTAATCAAAATGAAATGTAATGGTCTCTACACACGAATCCGTGCTTCTGTGAATCTGCTCCAAATTTAGAAATTTATCAACTTTATTTACCACAAACAAGATGTACAAAATGACTTGAATATATTAAAAATTTGGCAGCAAATATATATACCTACAAACTAAAATGGAATTTTTGTTAAAATATTAGAAATTTTATTTTCTATAATAATAATCAATAACTATTAACTACCCCGTATAAAACGAAAATAGCGTCAAAACTTCAAAAATCCTAATATTTCTTTTAAAAATTCACTACTTTTTGTTGCCACTGTATCACTTCATCCAGGATATCTTTTTACCTAACCTTAACAGTTTTCTGCACATCGTATTAAACAATTGATTGCTTGAGTCGATTCAGCGTCTTAAAAAACCCTAATTTCCATATTTGCAACCATTTTTAAGACCAAAAGTGTTTTCCCCAAAAAAATAGCAAAGCTATATCCTTGAAATTTTTCTCAAAATCTTATAAATTTTATTTTTCTACAAAATGGGTCTACAACCATTAAATCGACTATGTGAAAAACGAAAAAAATGTCAAAACTTCAAAAATCTTAATGGTTCCATTAGAAATTCAATATTTTTTGCCTGGACTTGCCATAATACCATCTGTTATTAATATTTTCTGAGTTAACCATTGAAAAATTTAAATCAGTTAGATCATAGAAATCAGTTGCTCAATAAGCGACAACGCCGCACGGTTTGTCTCGACTTTCCATGTTTTCGGTGTATTTGTGTTACTTCAGATTTCCAACTGACAGTGACAGGAAAAAAATATCTGTATCTCTTCTGGCCTGGGAAGAAGATAATTGGTGTGATTACACATCTTTATGTATGTTTCAATCATTTTAATGTAAGTGATATTATGTCTAACAGGGATAGCTTGAAATACTTAAAGGCAGGTGCAAATCCACTACCAAGCCATTCAGCATTTCAGTTTATAACTGACAGGAAATTTTCCATGTTCCTTGCCGAACATTCCTTGATAAATATCTGAAAAGTTTGTTTTATAAATCACCTCCAAAACAGATCATAAATGTATTTCCATAAAAATAACTTAATATTACTTGACCGAGATATTCCCATTTTTAACAAATAACACGCCACTGATTGCAAGCGTGAGCATAACTCTTGAATAATGATACATCGTTGCCAGCACGAGGACGGAACAAATAGAATCGATTGGTATTCTTTGTCCTACTCATAGATACACTCTTGTAATAATTGCGACAAAACAAACAGAGTTTTATGAATGAAACCTTCTATTATAACTGAGAAAAATGCTAGAAATTATGAAGATATTAAAATTTGTAGCATAGAGATTACAGTTAAAAAGGAAAACCCATGAAAATATAAACAGAGTATTTAAATTGAAACGAATCAACAAGTAGTAGAAAAAATATGAGTACGGAATGAAAATTTAAGATAAAAGCTTCTTATATATATTAGTTAGATGGTGAAATAATCTTTCGAAGATATCAACAAACATTCTAGAAGATATTAAAATCTGTATCACAAAGAAAGTTTCAGTTTCAGTTTGATCTTTTCATTTATAATTTTCTAAAAATAATCCTTTTGTAAACAGGTGTAGATACACATTTTTGCTACGAATGATTTAAACTTGGACATTTCAATTTCCAATTAGCTCTCTGACATTTTGTTACCATTTATCATAACTGCCATAAGACGTAATTTTTAATTCTTACTGATGGTTATAACGCGAACCAAATTAATAGACAATATTTCTGTGTTTCTGATTAGCACAGACATAGTTGGCTCGTCTCCCAGACAAATATATCTCATAGAAAAATAGACCAGTGCAAACGTTAAGAGATATTCTCGAATCTAGACAATTTTATTTCTTCCTAAAGTAATTATTTCCAACATTTGATTGGAACGACTGAAAACAAATAGTAGATTATAAAAAGTATTAAATTATTTGCTCTACCAACCTTTGAAAAAAATCGGCTATCCAAGAAGATGCCTAGACCTTTAGTATTTCAAGTCTTTAAAATAATTTAATACAAGAAATTCAACGAATACTGCAATAGCTTGGACAAAAATGCTAGAAGGTACGAAGATATTAAAATCTGTATCATGAAGTATCAGTTTTATCTTATATCATGAACTTCTAGACCATAGTTTTATGCTCTTTTAATCCTTTATCCTTTGCACTTGCTTCGTATTGATATCGCTGAAGATATCAGCACTTCGACCTTCGAAGATCTTTTGTGCTTACTTGAACTAACTGTTAATTTATATGAAACACGTTCAATTTTTCCTGCAACTTTATTATCCTGGCCGAAATTTTATTTTTAATTTCTATTATTCCACTTCCGTTTTATTGGACATTTTATTTCCCCCATATTTCGTAATGACATATTATTATTATCGAAAGTCTCTACTTGCATTTTGATTCCTTGATGTAATTTAACGTCAATTTTTAATTTGAAGTACGTGCCTTGGAATTGATATTTCTTTAGGACATCGAGCATAAAAAGTTTTATTGATGGCACAGGAAATTAAGAATAGTGTGTCTTTTACTGTCATAATATTTTTTATTATTTGATAGATGGTAAGATTCATGATTGTAATACCGTAGAGCGATCGTTTAGGAAAGTTACATGTTTTACTATACCAGAAATGTCATTTAGAGTTTAAGTTGTTTGATTCTTTCTGTTGGTAATTTTGCTTTTTTCCTTAATATCAAATCAATAGTTTAATAATAACATTATTACTTCTAGTAGGTCGTAAATAAAATATAGTACCTAACTCGTGCTGTAAAGCATTTTACGCACTAAAAGGAAACTTTTCCATTCGTCAGTAAAATTTTTATCACCACACACGTTACGTAATATACTATTAAATATTAATTTACTACCAATTGTTCTATACACTTTTTAATTTCTGTTTCTGACTGATTTAGAATGTTTCTATGTAAAGTACAAGTTTTTATAATATCTAGTTTGAAATTTCTATTGTTTTCCAATCTAAATTTCCGATCATATTGTGCGGCAAAACCCCTGCCATAATGATTATATTCTTTAAGGGAATTATATCTTCATTTTCCGGTGTTCGCAGCTACCTAATATTTAAACATCCTGTTTATTTTGAAAAGATGAACTCACCTCCATACCCCATACATTTAAATCGGTTAAACCGAAACATCCTTTGAATAAAATCACTCGAAAAATTTGCAAGGAAATCACGTTTGGATGTCCGCGAAAAAGATCGATGAGAATGAGTCATGGTCGTGTCTAGGCCAAATTCGGGATTTGTTTTAGTTTTTAGTAATTTCCAGGAATTTGCATGTCTGGTGGAACTATTTATGAAATTAGTTCTTTGTTTTTGTGTCTCGCGAAGATTTGTTTAAGGAAATTGCGTGATTGCATGACATTTTTTTTAAATAAGTATCAGACAATCAGGATTTCATCAGTCTGAAAACTAAATGAATGTTGTCAAATATTGTTAAAATTATTTCATTAATGAAATTCCATTATTTTTTTTCCATAGGTGATGTTAAAGTGTTGCTATAACAAGGCAAGATAAATTTTTTAGAAATTTTCTGATGGTAGATTCGTTTTCAGCAAGGTCAAATTAGTCTAAATCAAGATTTTCAGCTCATTCGGAGAGATTTCGAAAATTTTTTTTGAAGGAAGGTATAGGTATGGAAAAAAGTCGATTTTACGAAGGTCATTTTTCGGTTAGGATAAAATTGGTAATAGTTATAATAAAAAATTGAAATTTTTAGGGTTTGTAGGAAATTTTCTTGGCTTTTCAATGGCGCAAACTAGAAGTTGCTAAGATTTTTTGTTTTTGAGTTATGAGTCAAAATCTGAGACCATGTCGTAACGCTCGATTCACTAGTCGCTACCAGGCAAGATAATTTTTTTAGAAATTTTCTGATGGTAGATTCGTTTTCAGGAGGGTCAAATTAGTCTGAATCAAGATTTTCAGCACATTCAGAGAGATTTCGAAAATTTTCATTTTTTTGAAGGAAGGTATAGGTATGGAAAAAAGTCGATTTTACGAAGGTCATTTTTCGGTTAGGATAAAATTGGTAATAGTTATAATAAAAAATTGAAATTTTTAGGGTTTGTAGGAAATTTTCTTGGCTTTTCAATGACGCAAACTAGAATTTGCTAAGATTTTTTGTTTTTGAGTTATGAGTCAAAATCTGAGACCATGTCATAACGTTCAATTCACTAGTCGCTACAAGGCAAGATAAATTTTTTCGAAATTTTCTGATGGTAGATTCGTTTTTAGGAGGGTCAAATTAGTCTAAATTCAGATTTTCAGCTTATTCAGAGAGATTTTAAAAATTTTCATTTTTTCGAAGGAGGGTTTGGAAAAAAGTCGATTTTACGAAGGTCATTTTTCGGTTAAGATAAACTTGATAATAGTTATAATAAAAAATTGAAATTTTTAGGGTTTGTAGGAAATTTTCTTGGCTTTTCAATGACGCAAACTAGAAGTTGCTAAGATTTTTTGTTTTTGAGTTATGAGTCAAAATCTGAGACCATGTCATAACGTTCGATTCACTAGTCGCTACAAGGCAAGATAAATTTTTTAAAAATTTTCTGATGGTAGATTCGTTTTCAGGATGGTCAAATTAGTCTAAATCAAGATTTTTAGCACATTCGGAGAGATTTAGAAAACTTTCATTTTTTTGAAGGAAGGTATAGGTATGGAAAATAGTCGATTTTACGAAGGTCATTTTTCGGTTAGGATAAAATTGGTAATAGTTATAATAAAAAATTGAAATTTTTAGGGTTTGTAGGAAATTTTCTTGGCTTTTCAATGACGCAAACTAGAAGTTGCTAAGATTTTTTGTTTTTGAGTTATGAGTCAAAATCTGAGACCATGTCATAACGTTCGATTCACTAGTCGCTACAAGGCAAGATAAATTTTTTAGAAATTTTCTGATGGTAGATTCGTTTTCAGGAGGGTCAAATTAGTCTAAATCCAGATTTTCAGCTCATTCGGAGAGATTTAGAAAATTTTCATTTTTTTGAAGGAAGGTATAGGTATGGAAAAAAGTCGATTTTACGAAGGTCATTTTTCGGTTAGGATAAAATTGGTAATAGTTATAATAAAAAATTGAAATTTTTAGGGTTTGTAGGAAATTTTCTTGGCTTTTCAATGGCGCAAACTAGAAGTTGCTAAGATTTTTTGTTTTTGAGTTATGAGTCAAAATCTGAGACCATGTCATAACGTTCGATTCACTAGTCGCTACAAGGCAAGATAAATTTTTTAGAAATTTTCTGATGGTAGATTCGTTTTCAGGAGGGTCAAATTAGTCTAAATCCAGATTTTCAGCTCATTCGGAGAGATTTCGAAAATTTTCATTTTTTCGAAGGAAGGTATAGGTATGGAAAAAAGGTGATTTTACGAAGGTCATTTTTCGGTTAGGATAAAATTGGTAATAGTTATAATAAAAAATTAAAATTTTCAGGGTTTGTAGGAAATTTTCTTTGCTTTTTAATGACGCAAACTAGAAGTTGCTAAGAGTTTTTGTTTTTGAGTTATGAGTCATATTCTGAGACCATGTCATAACGTTCGATTCACTAGTCGCTACAAGGCAAGATAAATTTTTTAGAAATTTTCTGATGGTAGATTCGTTGTCAGGAGGGCCAACTTAGTCTAAATCCAGATTTTTAGCTTATTCAGAGAGATTTTTAAAAATTTTCATTTTTTCGAAGGAAAAAAGTCGATTTTACGAAGGTCATTTTTCGGTAAGGATAAAATTGGTAATAGTTATAATAAAAAATTGAAATTTTCAGGGTTTGTAGGAAATTTTCTTGGCTTTTTAATGGCGCAAACTAGAAGTTGCTAATACTTTTTGTTTTTGAGTTATGAGTCAAATTCTGAGACCATGTCATAACGTTCGATTCACTAGTCGCTACAAGGCAAGATAAATTTTTTAGAAATTTTCTGATGGTAGATTCGTTTTCAGCAGGTTTAAATTAGTCTAAATCCAGATTTTCAGCACATTCGGAGAGATTTCGAAAATTTTCATTTTTTCGAAGAAAGGTATAGGTATGGAAAAAAGTCGATTTTACGAAGGTCATTTTTCGGTTAGGATAAAATTGGTAATAGTTATAATAAAAAATTGAAATTTTTAGGGTTTGTAGGAAATTTTCTTGGCTTTTTAATGACGCAAACTAGAAGTAGCTAAGGTTTTTTGTTTTTGAGTTTTCATTTTTTCGAAGGAAGGTATAGGTATGGAAAAAAGGTGATTTTACGAAGGTCATTTTTCGGTTAGGATAAAATTGGTAATAGTTATAATAAAAAATTAAAATTTTCAGGGTTTGTAGGAAATTTTCTTTGCTTTTTAATGACGCAAACTAGAAGTTGCTAAGTGTTTTTGTTTTTGAGTTATGAGTCATATTCTGAGACCATGTCATAACGTTCGATTCACTAGTCGCTACAAGGCAAGATAAATTTTTTAGAAATTTTCTGATGGTAGATTCTTTTTTAGGAGGGTCAAATTAGTCTAAATCCAGATTTTCAGCTCATTCGGAGAGATTTAGAAAATTTTCATTTTTTTGAAGGAAGGTATAGGTATGGAAAAAAGTCGATTTTACGAAGGTCATTTTTCGGTTAGGATAAAATTGGTAATAGTTATAATAAAAAATTGAAATTTTCAGGGTTTGTAGGAAATTTTCTTGGCTTTTCAATGGCGCAAACTAGAAGTTGCTAAGATTTTTTGTTTTTGAGTTATGATTTAAAATCTGAGACCATGTCATAACGTTCGATTCACTAGTCGCTACAAGGCAAGATAAATTTTTTAGAAATTTTCTGTTGGTAGATTCGTTGTTAGGAGGGCCAACTTAGTCTAAATCCAGATTTTCAGCTTATTCAGAGAGATTTTTAAAAATTTTCATTTTTTCGAAAGAAAAAAGTCGATTTTACGAAGGTCATTTTTCGGTAAGGATAAAATTGGTAATAGTTATAATAAAAAATTGAAACTTTCACGGTTTGTAGGAAATTTTCTTGGCTTTTCAACTGCGCAAACTAGAATTTATTCCAGAATTCTAATTTATTCCAAAAAACTAGTCGACTATTTCTTTTTAAATCGATAAGAAATAATTTCTTTCAAATTCTACAACAAATTCTATTCATTCTAGGATAAAATGTAAATTTAATCTGTCAATTTGACCATATTTGTTTATCTACTGGTGTGAATACAGTTTTATTTTCCTCCTATGATTTACTTCCTTTGGTTTTCTTATACACAGCTTGAAAACCGTCAACACCTCGATGTAAAAACTAGCATAAATATAATTTGGCGTGTTTTTCCTTTACCGAATCGATTTGCTACGTTAACCTCTAGTTAAATATTTATATTTCAGACTGGAGAATATTTCCTTATTGCAAATTTTTACACACGTCTTTTAAACTGCCAACAGAACATTAACTGATCTCGACCTTGGGATGGCTTAAAGCATTGTAGCCAAATATAAAAATAAAATGAATCATAAGTGATCATTAGAACCACACATTCGCAATAAACACCAAAAATTAGATCATCGTGAAATATTCCTAAGTAAACTAATATTGGCTAGAAATAAATACGTTTGGTTTGATTGGGGTTCCATTACTGCAGATCCAGAGTCCAATTGACAGTCAGAGACGTAGACTGAATCCAAAGCGGGGAAAAACGCTCTTTAATATACACTATTATTTTGCAAATCAGATGTAGACGCCTTTTTTTGCCTTTAGGTCAGCCATCTTGCTTTCATGAACTCCAATATGAGCAGGAACCAAGATGAATGTTATAGAAACGTCTCTAAGATTGAGCAACAGCACGCTGAGAATGAGAATAGATGTTTTTGACATGATGGATTGATGAGGTTTGAGTTGTGTTAAATTATACAACTAATTTATCTTATTTAAAACATTATCCGGAACTAAAAAGTGAAATGAAATTCTTTATTTGGTTTAAATCGAAGTTTGAATCGATAGTTTCCCATGAATAAACGATTTATTGTTCACACTACAATGAACAAGCTGAAAAATTCCTTGGTTAAGTAAAGAAAAAAAGTTAATCCGTAATAATTGAATATATAAAAGTTACATTATAAAAACAGCAGAGATATTCTTATGCTACATCACGGAATTTGATAAATACGAACCCACTCAACATTCGAGAAACTATTAGAACAAATAAAATTCAGCTTATTGCTGAAATAAATTCTTCTTTTTCTTTATAGTTTGTGGCCTAAGCTACCAGGGCTATACGGCCACGTTTCTTGACTCAGTCAAAGAAATAGTCTGTCAACCCAATGAGTATAACAGAGGCCCTAAAAAGAAAGATGTATACATACTGAGAGGAAAACATAATAGGCAAATATGCTATAATAATAAAAACCAAAAATTTGAAAAAATGTCTAATAAATGTTTCGATAAATAAGCTTCTTCAGACACCTAAGGTAAACTGTGTTACACTGTGATTCAAGACATTATATTTACTTGACTATCTTGAAAATCATTTTTTTTGCTTTATTTTACTACCATCTACATCTAAGTTGTTGTCTTTTTCCAAAATCAGTTCCACTAAGTTTTTTTGGATATATTCTAGACACATAGAAATAGAAGGGAACCAAACAGCAGATAAGGTGGCAAAAAAGGAGCTGAAACCCCACTTCTGGGACCAAAATCATCTTGTGGGATCAGCAGTTCTTTTCTAAATTATATCGCATCCTCAATTAGTAGTAAATTCATTGAACTATTTGTAATGATGGAAAAGTCAATATATTGACTAACCTGTGGATATAGTTTTCCGTTTTAATTCTTTAGATGCATTTTCAAGGTGCCCTATGGATGCTTTTCGCAATTACGTATTTTTTTTCTAATAGTAGAATTGCTTGTAATTCATAAGCCTCTTTTCTGCTTTGACATAGCTATTTGGCACTATATTCCAAGTTTAACAAGAATAGGCTGTCAAAAGTTGAATGATTTGTTTTTTGTTCTTTTCTTCTTCTTCTTCTTCTTCTTCTTCTTCTTCTTCTTCTTCTTCTTCTTCTTCTTCTTCTTCTTCTTCTTCCTTTTCTTCTTCTTTTTCTTCTTCTTATTCTTGCTGAATGTAGGCATAGTTCCCTGTTTTCCTTCACAGTACTGCCTCAGTCACTTGGAAGGTTGCCGCTGATTTGCCCCTTGCTACCTTTACAAGAAGAGGAAGGAAGAAGAGGAAGAAGAGAAAGGAAGAACAGGAAGTATAGAAGGAAAGAAGAAATAATGAATTGTTTAACTTTTGGATGGATTTTGCCATAATTTGGCTGATTATTTAACTACTGCTTGAATAAAATCATGTTTTTCCAAAATGTATAATTGGTAATGATACTTCAAATAACAAGTTTTTGAAAAACTGTATTTAAATTCACATAAATTATAAAATAAGTAGAGGTAGCGACAATTTTGTAGGTGCTGTTATTATTCATATTTTATTTATTTTAGTTTACAGTTTTCTTTTTTTAAAGTTGAACTTTAGTTAGCAAAAAAACATTTGTTCTCTTTCAACGAGATTGCCGACAGATGTTAAAAACGATAAAGCATAATATTTGTCCGCCTAATACAAAAGGTTATACAGATGACAAATGTATTAATTAACTAATCGGTTACAGAGAAAAAACTGGTACGATTTTATGAAGTAAGGTCAGACCGAAAAAATATTTACATATGCTACTACTCGTATTTTTTTGTGGTCCTCGCTCGAAAATAATCGGATGAATCATGGATGTTGTTGACTTCTCACTAAATTTTAACAAATACCGTGCGACAAACAGTTTTTATAAAAAAAATAGGACGTAAGTTAAACATTTTGTCATTTGTTGGTAAATTACATCTTTTTCTGTGTGTTAAAAATTATCATAGGAACGATTTTTTTAACGAAAGAAACGTATTTGAATAGATAAAACTATTAAATCATCATTATTTTGCCGGTGAAATACCAAGCTTGACCGTTTTATATGAAAAAACAACTACTTCCTAGGCTATATACCCCAACGGACATAGAATCACATTCCAATATCACGTTTTCTATTGTTTGCAATTTTTAAATAACCTAACCTAACCTAACCTAAATTTTTTGCACGGTAGTGTATAATTTTAATACCAAACTACAGCCAATACTAGTCATCACTAGCTAAAAACTCACTCACTAAGCCCTGGGCAACGAATCCACTTTCTACCATGCTCAACAACACCAAATTTGGCTTCGATCTTAAGATAAATAAAAATACCAACTGCACCGTTTCTTATCTTCTTCATATTGATGACATAAAAATGTTTTTTTCCAATCAGCAACAAATCCAACATCTTCTGGATATTACCGAAAGGTTTTCCAGTGATGTAGTTGGGAATTTGGATGAGATAAGTGCAGAACCTTAAACATAAAGAAGGAACAATTTGTCAATGGAGATGTGCGCAGCTGAGGTTCCAACAGGCCATGTTGTTAGACCAAAAACAGCTCCAAGTCCAAAGCCAGGTGTCAGTATACACGTAGACTTAATTTCTGAAACATTATGGAAAAATATAAGTTGCAGCTGTGGATGTGGATTTAATAAGCAAAGATGTGACTGTCGTAGCCTCGGCTGAAAAATTTATGCACTAATTGTCATGAGAACTGTTTTAATAGACCCAATAATATTGGAAGAAGTAGCTGATTCAGATGAGACTTTCGATGAAGTGGCAGCAATTAATCTTATCATCGAAATTGAAGACATCGAGGATGTCGACGAGTTTGAAGATGCTTCTGAAATTTCAACTGTGATTGACTATGAATTCAAACTTGATTGGAATTTTATTTTTCGAAGTTTTTTGGAAAACAGTGTGTTGAAACATTTGAAAGCAGAACAAGTAGATGTAATTAGTGACATTGTTGATATTGCTTGAATGTATGAATGAATGTATGAATGAGTTAGGGGTGATGATTACACTGCGACCCATAGGATCTATTGTGTCCCCCCGTACTTGCCATGTTCTGATGTTTTCTCAGATTTATAGCAGCTCTTCGAGTCCTATTTTCCTGAGGAAGTTTAGGACATCGTCGGGCTTCAAATCAGGTAGATCCCCTTCCTCTATTTCATGTGCTCCTAGGTATCTACCCTAGAATTTTGCAAGGCAGGACATTCTGAGAGTATATGTATTGAGGTTTCATCCTCTTCCTCACAGAATCTGCACTTTGCTTCATCTGCTAACCCTAGTTTCTTCATGTGGCTTCTTAACCGACAATGCCCGGTTAATATTCCCGTTAGAATACGGAGCCTTTTTTTACTGAGGTTGAGGCAGCTAAGAGATCTCTTCTGGTCATAGTTCCCCAGTAGTATCTCAGATTGCCTCAGTCCTTCCAGCTAATTCCAGTACTCGGATTTTTCTTTCTCCATTTCCTCCCTTAGTTTTCCTAAGATTACTCTACTGCTGATCCCACAAGATGGTTCTGGTCCCAAATGTGGGGTTTCAGCTCCTTTTTTTGCCAGCTTATCTGCTGTTTCATTCCCCTCTATTCCTATGTGTCCCGGGACCCATAGGAGGGTGACAGTGTTCTTCTGGCCTAGTTCATTTAGTTTGCCTAGGCATTCCCAAACCATCTTCGAACTGATTATATTTGAACTCAGCGCTTTGATGGCTGCTTGACTATCCGACATGATCACAATCTCTTGTCTGCGATAGTTTCTTCCAATATTGAATTCCACAAATCTTTCGATGGCGCGGACTTCTGCTTGAAAGATGCTCGGGTATGTGCCCAAGCTTTCTGAGTATTTGGCTCTCGGTCCAAAAACTCCTATCCCAGTTCCCTCGTCTAGCTTGGAACCGTCCGTATACCACTTTATGGTATTCTGGTTTAAATTCTGTATGGTGTCTTCATCCCATTCAGATTAATTACTCAATTTTGTGATGAATTTTCTCACAAAGTTGAATTTCTTTGGCATATCATCTTGGGGCATTTCCCAAGTTTGATCAAAGTGAAGTGATCGAGGTTTTTCCCTGATATTGCTGTGTACATCCATTGCAGGATACGTGGGTTACATCCCCAGTTCTTCCCTGCAATGTTCCTACACACCATGAGGGCCTTGGTTGCTTTGTGTATTACTTCGTCTTCGTGTTTGTTCCAGAGTAACCTGCTATCTAGGATTAGCCCTAGATATTTTACCTCTGTTTTCCACTCGACGATGTTCTCCCCTATTTTTATGATTTTTAGATTAGGTTTCTTTTTCCTTGTAAAGGCTACTAGTGTGGTTTTGGTGGGGTTGATGCTGAGTCCCACCGAGTCACACCATTGTTTTGCAATGTTCAATCCTCTTTGAACAATATCACAGAGGACGTTTTCATACTTCCCTTTTGCCAGGATAACCATGTCGTCGGAATACCCTTGACATGGTATGCCTTCCCTAGTCAATTGACAGAGCAGACTGTCCACAGTGAGACTCCACATAAGCGGGGATGCAACTCCCCCTGTGGACAGCCTCTGGTCAATGTCTTCATAGAAGGTTTCGATTTCTTCTTAGTCTTGGTCGGTGGTAGGTGCACAGACTTGTAGGTATTATTTTAATATTGTGGTTTCTGTTTAGTCTGAGTATTAGGAATATTACTCGGTTTAATATGTTTTTGATTGAAAAAATCTATTATTTGCTGTTAGAATCCTTGGAGCAGACTGATAAGTCTGTCCCTGAGCATCTGAACATGATATCCTGCTCACCTTCATTATAGTACGTTTGAAGAATAAGGTGGAGTAAATTCTCATAATACTAATCTCCGAAACCTTCACAGCTTATATTGCTAATAATCAACAGATGCACTAGAAACTTTATTTGCTGCAATTTAGTCTAACATCCGATTGAATCATCAAACTTATCACAAGCTAGAGACAACGTTAAGAAATAAATTAATCCTACTAAATCTCTATTTTAAATAATGGCGATTAAGGTGAGTAATTTCCTTTATCACTTCATCGTAATCAATCCGACTGGCAGTAAATTGTTCTAACTGCTTCCCGGGGTACATAAATAGTGTGCGCGAGACCGCATTCACAAATCTTAGGGGGCAGATACAAGATAAAGAGGCGGTCTCGGGGACGGTGACTGGTCGCATTTACTACGATAGGATGCTAAGAAGGAAATTACATTCGGTTTGGGAAGTGTAACAGCTCTGTTTGCGGTGGCATATTACAAATGCTTCAATTCGGAATATTAACGTTGAAATAAGCCAAGACAAAAATAAATATTTGATAAAGTTGGAGTATTTGCGTTTTGCAGTCTAACTGTTGAGTATCTTAATTGAAAAAGGTAATCGCAACCCCTAACCGGATACCAGCCACAGCCATTCCACGAAGAGGACACAATTAGATATAAGAAATGTCGCCCAGAAACACTAGTAGCAGAATAACCCAAGAAACTCTGTAAAACTTCAATAATTTATATTTATTTTCCAATTCTACAAGGTATTTCTATCTTTTTTACTTTAGTTTTTTTTGTTTATATTTATTTCTGTTTTTCCGTTAACGATTAAAAAGATAGTGGCGTCGTTAAGGGTTTTTTAGCGTTACAAATTTGGCGCAATTTGATGTTGGTTAAAGTATTTCTTATTTTTTACGTGCTTGTCCGTTTCTTTTAAGTTTCGGAGCCAGGATCAGGTGTCATCAACCTTCATCTTGCGTCTAATGCATCTTAGTATCTTATTGACAGGGATTCATCTCAAACCAACCAAGTTTTTTGATCATTTGTGGTGTCAAGGTCAAAGTTTCTTACTCTTTTCAAATATTTTGATTACAAATAGCATTTAGTTAAAGTTATTCTGATGTGGAGGTTTAGATTTCTCTTTGTAAGCATTGAGAAGTATTCAAGAACAAACCTCAAAGAGTGCAAAACTAGCAAGTAAAAATGTACGATTTGACGCAAGTATTTTAATTGTTTTTTCCATAGCTAATGTTCAAGTGTTGCTATAACAACTGTTTTGTAGAATAAATAACTATTTTTGTTCATAAACATGAATTAGTGCACACGTTTTTGATAGATTCTGATAAGACTGTATAGATTTGAAAGGCGCGAGAGATCAGTGACATTCTAGTCCGTATCCTTACTAATGTAGTAATTAAATTTTCATTAAACATGTGAAAATACGTGGGAATGAACTGGGAAACGTATTAATTATAGTAGTAGACGCGCTGACGCCATTAGTATATATGATGCACTAGAAAACCTTGGTTACATTGCAAATAGAGGTGGGCGACACAAGGTGTTACTAAATTACGAAAATGTCGATGTAAAAGAAAGGAAATCAAGAAAATAGGAAGTTGTACATCAGTAATAGAAACTAGATAAAGAACAAACCATATAATTATGAACCTAATCATTAAATTTAATTGGGATGATATTATTGTATGAAAAAATATGAACATTTGATGAAAAATACATTAAGATTTATAAAATATTTTAATTATTTTTGCCCAATTAAATCTTTCTGTGAAATATCGTCATTGCCACAGCCATGGATTTGTCTATGACTTTCTTTGGCCTCCAAAGCAGGTGATGGTATTCAGTGCAGTCACTACTGTATTCTTAACCTGTGACAAATAATTATTCATAATCTTCTTCAGTAAAAGTTGTTATGTTTTAAATAATTTCCATTTTAAAGAATCGATATTTTATTGAAAAGACAAAAATAGCCAACTTTTTGTAGCGCGGTTGGATGGATTTGACGATCGTCCATCTCTAGAACGTGTCCTGCTAGACAAAGTAGCGTCATATCGGAATAGACCCTATTAAAATGTAATGACCGCTTCCGCCGATGAGGTCGAGGTATAATCTGTCGACTTGATGCTGAAAGGGCGAGCGTACTTAATTTATAAGAAGCCAGTGATGATTTTGTTTTATGTACAGAAAATTTAAATTGTCCTAACAACCATCAGACGACTCATTAAATATTTTTATATTTAAGGTTTTTTGTATAATCATAAAACATTTAAATTTATTTAAATAATAATTGAAAGTAATGTTTGATTACTTCTAACATACAATTCCGAAGATATTCCATGTTGCTGCTGATCAGAAACGTCAGATATTTCTTGAAATTTTGTTTCCACAATTGTATCAAATTTACATTCGATTTTTTAGTTCAAAATATCTTCTCGTATGTTTGGACATCAGATTGTCAAAGTCCTTTTAGGAGAACCCGTGTGAGATTAAAAGATTTTTAAGAATTTGTCTTAGGTTAGAACAAATTTATCTTAGGTTAGAACCAAATTTATCTTAGGTTAGAACAAAATTCTCTTAGGTTACAACAAATTTATTTTAGGTTAGGACTAGAACAAATTTTACTTAGGTTAGAACAAATTTATCTTAGGTTAGAATAAATTTATCTTAGATTAGAACAAATTTATCTTAGGTTAGAACAAATTTATCTTAGGTTAGAACAAATTTATCTTAGGTTAGAACAAATTTATCTTAGGTTAGACCTAAATTTATCTTAGGTTAGAACAAATTTATCTTAGGTTAGAACAAATTTATCTTAGGTTAGAACAAAATTTATCTTAGGTTAGAACAAATTTATCTTAGGTTAGAACAAAATTTATCTTAGGTTAGAACAAATTTATCTTAGGTTAGAACAAATTTATCTTAGGTTAGAACAAATTTATCTTCGCTTAAAACAAATTTATCTTAGGTTAGAACAAATTTATCTTCGGTTAGGATTAAAAAAATTAGTAAAACAAAAAGAAATTCAATCAAGATTAATTAATAATTTATAGCGAATTATATTTGAACTCATCCAAATTAATTTTATTACCCAAACAACACATGAATAATATATGCTTTCAATCATTCCTTAAACTGTTTATCATTTCACACTTCAACATACAATCTATAAAATGTAATTTAACTGTTATTAGGTATTTAAATAAAATTGTCAAAGTGCCAATAGCTTCTAATTGACCTAACAACGCCCATCAAGATGATGCTACTTACATACCATCAAAGACAATGACTGTTTATGCGTTTTTCAATTTTGTTTTTTTTTTTCTCGTTAAAATAAACTTTGCTAAAAGCAGCGAAGATCAATCTAAATTTAACCGGGCAATTAAATAGCAAACAAAGAATCTGTATACCGAGCGACCAATAAATTTGGACCGCGATTAATAATCGTACAAAAATCTATTTTAATAAAATGGACGTAGGATTATTGAATGATGTTACCTGGTATTTTTTTGCAGGAAAGCAGAATCCTTAAAAGTTGAAAATAAACAAATAAAGTTCTCCGCCATCGTCATATATATACATATATTACTATCGAGTTAGTATTATTTGACACACTTTACAGTTGAAAATGACAAATGACAGTTCAAAAATATTGTACTACGAACCTCGCTTCGTTCGACACGCAGTGGTTTTATGACTAATAATAGTTGAAAAACGACATTTGACAGTTGAAAAATGACATTTGACACTCGGAAAGTGACATTTAACAGTTTAAAAATGACTCATGACAGTTGACATGCGACAAATGATAGTTGAAATGACATTTTACAGTTAAAGAATGGCATTTGACAGATAGTAGCTGAAAAATGATAGATGTCAGTTAAAAATGTCAGATGGCACTTGACAAAATGACATTTGACATATGAAAAATAAAATTTGACAGTTGAAAATATGACATTTGACCGATAACAGTTAAAACATGTCATATGACAGTTAAAAATTACATTAGACAGTTTAAAAATGACATTTGACAGTTGAAAAGTGAGAGTTGATAATGACAAATGACAGTTCAGACAAGTTTAATGAATTTCCTCTAATTATAAAAGGTCAAATCTGTTTTTAGATGAGTTTGGTAGAAGATGCAAGGACAATTGTTTCGTCAAGGTTATTCCAGATGTCAAAAACTCTAGTAACCTGGATTTCAGCTTGTCTTTAGTCAGGAGTGTATTTTTTCTGAACCTACAGGCACCTGATTCTAATTTCTGATTATTTGGTGACAGGTCATGCTTCACTCCCACACAACAGGTCGCACTGGTCGGCTGAAAAGTCCCCGGTCTACCATAGTAAAACACAATATTTTGACAAAATTCTTTTTTTTTTATTCAACATAGTTACCTTCAACGGCGATACAGCGATTATAGCGACCTTCCAACTTTTCGATACCATTTTTGTAGTACTACTCCTTCGGTTTGTCCTCAAAATAGGCTTCAGTTTCGGCGATTACCTCAGTATCAGAGCCAAATTTTTTTCCCGCGAGCATTCTCTTCAGGTCAGAGAAAAGGAAAAAGTCGCTGGGGGCTAGATCTGGAGAATACGGTGGGTGAGGAAGCAATTCGAAGCCCAATTCATGCAATTTTGCCATCGTTTTCGATGATTTGTGACACGGTGCATTGTCTTGATGAAACAACACTTTTTTCTTCTTCATATGGGGCCGTTTTTTCGCGATTTCGGTCTTCAATCGCTCCAATAATGCACAGTAATAGTCGCTGTTGATTGTTTTTTCCTTTTCCAAATAGTCGATGAACAATATAGCGTGTGTATCCCAAAAAACTGAGGCCATAACTTTGCCAGCTGACTGTTGAGTCTTTCCACGCTTTGGTGGCGGTTCACCGGCCGCAGTCCACTCAACTGACTGTCGATTGGACTCAGGCGTGTAGTGATGGAGCCAAGTTTCATCCATAGTCACATATCGACGCAAAAAATCGGGTTTAGTACGACTTAACAGCTGCAAACACTGCTCAGAATCATCAATTCGTTGCTGTTTTTGGTCGATTGTGAGCACGCGCGGCACCCATTTCGCACAGAGCTTCCGCATACCCAAATATTCGTGAACGATATGTCCAACACATTCCTTAGATATCTTTAGAGTGTCAGCTATCTCGATCATATTCACTTTACGGTCACTCAAAATCATTTTGTGGATTTTTTTGATATTTTCGTCGGTAAACACCTCTTTTGGGCGTCCACTGCGTTCACCGTCTTCGGTACTCATTTCACCACGCTTGAATTTTGCGTACCAGTCAATGATTGTTGATTTTCCTGGCGCAGAGTCCGGAAACTCATTATCAAGCCAAGCTTTTGCTTAAACTGTATTTTTTCCTTTCAAATAACAATATTTAATAAGCACACGAAATTCTTTTTTTCCATCTTTTTGAAAATAACAAAAGTTGCTTCACTAAAAATGCAATATCTCACAAACTAATAGTCCGACAGCTGTCAAATTTTTACACGAATCTTTTGAAGGTTGATACTATCTAAAAATGAAATTGATTTAATTCTAGTGTCGTCATCTATAGGTCAGACCGGGGACTTTTCAGCCGACCTGTTATTTTTACTTTGTACGTTTTTATCTTGGATGTTATATGGAGTTGCCATCGGAAATAGTTCCAAAGTATTTAAGTTGTATTACTATATTGTATAGATTGTTAAGTCATTTTAAGTTTTGTAAATCATCTAGATTCAATAATATTCTACTCTTCAGTTCCATAATTGATTGAAAAACTGCTACAAATATTTATTGTTATCAAAAAGCTAATCTGCAATGTTTGTTTTATTGTTCTATTATTTATGAAAAGTGAACCCTCTTGTAACTATATTGTTCTTCATCGTATTCCGAACAATCAATGCATCCCGCAGGGGTTATCGACAAAAGGTAGGTACTCGAAAGTAATTTTCAGGAACCTTTCAACTAAAGTGGCCGTGAAACGTGAATAGCGCGGGCTTAACCCCGTTTTTCTAATATACGCCTACTCGAAAAGAAATAGAAGAGCTTTTTATTATGACATTGGCGCGTTGTCTTAAAAAACTTCAGGAAAACTCGATGTGTACTTAAGATGGAGGTGTGGTATGAAATTGTGGTAAAGCTTTTATCGAAACTTCTTAATTTAATCGACTGAAAATAAGTTAAATAAACTTAAAGACCATTACGATCTATATTTATTATTTTTATATATTTATATATTTACATGTTCCGCGTCAAATTCAAACGTTTTAAAAATAGATGTTTGTTGAGCATCAAGGGAATACTGAAAAGCTACAAAAGGAAATATCCAGGTACATCTTTTGCGCTTGATGAATTTATGATAAGAAGTGAATGCACTTGATGTATATTTTTGACTCTGTAGTTTAAATTCGTTCTTCTCAGAACCATGTGTAAATTTATAATCTTTGCTTCATCCGACCAAGATCTTTATAGAACAAGTCAGTAATTTTAATAAAAACACACTTTAATAATTAGTTTATAATTATATGGGAATGTCATATTAATGTGGGAAGGATAACTCAGTTTATGAATTTAATTAACTATAAATTAAGTATACAGGCCTATTTACCCTAATTTAGATAAAACTTTTTTAAAATGTTGAAATGAAAATTCAGATGGTGCCAATCTATTTTCCGGAACGAAGTTAAGATATTTAGGTCTAGAAAGACCGATTTATAATAATGGCACGTGTAATTGTTCGGCTCGCCGCCTTCTTTGATGTTAACCTGCGTACCCGTATGCGTATAGCATTTACGAGTGCATGCCCGTACACATTTGCTGCGATTTGGTCCAGTTCATACAAACGAAGACATGTCAATTATCTCTTTCTTCTTCTTAATTAACTTTCACGACCGACTGCGGTTTCAGAGGAGTCTTGTTTGTCGCTCTGACAAGGAAACTATTTGTTCTGTTTGCATATTTATACAGTGGGGTTCTCAAATTTACGAAGTTCTTCAGCTAGATCGAGTTTTTGAAGGATTCGCAGTTCAATAGCGTTCTGGAGCAATTTCTCCAGTAAAATTCGCGTTTAAAAATTTAGGATTGTCGATGTAGTTTCCTAAAATTCCTGCTCACACATTCTTGGCTGTATCCTTCAGAAAAAAAGGTTAGGATTTGTGCTACTCCAGTAATTCTGGCTCTAATAACATCTTTAATTCTTCTTGGAAGGCTTTTTATCAGATCAATTATGTAACCCGAATCCAAATCTTCCGATTCTTCTATTAAAACATTTTCCAGCTCATCAAGGTTATCTGGAGCGATATTACGAGTTCTTATGCGCCTGTCCAGGTAGTCCCAAACACGTTCAATTGGGTTTCGATCTGGACTAACTGCTGGTCTTTCCAAGACCAAAATGAACAAAGTTTTTTGCCTTATTAGTTAGTTTTTATATATTTTATTTTAAATTCACTGCCTCTACTCCATCAATGATTTTTCCCTGTTGCCTACACAGATTTGCACCCCATTTCCGCTAGTTGTGGGATTTCAAAATAAATGAGTACGTTATCAACGAACAACTAACTTGTGATTAAACCTCAAAGTAAAATATAGGTTGGTATTTACCGGAGCGAAAACCAACTCAGTGCTGCCAACGTAAAATATTCACCCTCTTTTTGGGAGCTAATGAAAGTTTATGTTTTGAATTTTAACATATTTACAGCCGTCTATCTAGTTTAAAAGTAGGTATGTGTATTTGCCTTGATTACTAAAGTTAGTGAATTGTTTGGAAGACATGCAACGTAAATCAAAAATAGGATAAGTAAGCAAACTTAGGCTTAGCTATCAAAACGATGATACAATGCGTGGTAAGAAATAATAAATATTTAAGTTCCGAGTAAATTGGTCGAGAAAATAGATTCATTAAAGGTTTTGGAGATGAAAATATCAGTTTTAGAAGTAAAATATATTTTTTAATGTAATAACTGAAAGAGATATCAGTATTTGGATGAAGAAAAGAGTTTCATTTAACTTGATTATGGACGAAATCGTGGAAGAGGTAAAGAAATTTGGAAAAGGATACCAAATTTGTAATAAAAAAGTAAATATAATTATGGTAATGACGCAGTTGTTATATTAGAAGATGAGAGTATCTTACTAAGCCTCCTTAATATACAAATATGTAAACTTGAAGGTTGGAAAAAGGTCTCAGATTTAAACCTTAGTTAGTTATTTCTATTACCCCAATTGGTATAATTACCTAAAATAAATATTGTTTGGTTTTATTGGTTTTATTAAGTCATACAGCTACAAAGATTTAAATTTCATCAAATGAGTAATAATGGTTTTGTGTCAGAAGCAATTTTTCTATCGTAATAAAGGCTTGTAGCTATATTTTTCTCACTGTAAATTTTAGGAAAAATGATTTACAAAATTAAAGAAATCTTGAAGTAAATGATTTGAGTTTCGTATACTGGGTTTATAGATTCAACTAAACTTAGAATTAAACTAACAATGAAAAATTTAAATTGTTGAATATAAGGGAACAAATAAAAATTAAGAAATTGCAGAGAAATAACGTGTCAAAATAACCTAACGATCAATTGTCATTGTAAATTTGGCCATGAAAAGTGAGATTTGGTCAATAACTGAATATTTTAAATCTAAAATTCTAATTATTAGTTGTTAATTGATAATTGTTAATTCCTAATTGTTGCATCTATAAAACCATAATTACGTGCAACATTTTCCCTGAATTTTTACTTGTTTATTCAGTTTTTTAGAATTTTTTTAACCTTTTCATGTTGGTGTTTATATATTTTTCGCTTTTGGAAATTCCTTAATTTCCGGTATTGTTTGCATACGTAATAAACTTTTTAAATCTCGTGTTTTGCAGAAACTCCAACATAAACAAAAATCGCATTGTAAACAGGAAGAATTTGTATGGAAAATGCTACTACACACGATTAACAAATAGCATTTTAAATGCGATTTTAGTTTCCTGTTTTGTGTTTGAATATACAGGAGCGTTAAACGGATTTTAAAATGTTATTTTACAAAATTTACTGTACTAACCCTTACTTTGTGGAAGTCTATCTCGTTAAGAACAATAAAGAAACGCCTTTATAAGAAAACTTGTTCTGTTTGAAACTGCAATCTTCATTAGAGTATTAAACTTTCAGAATAATGACATAAAATATTTTTTACAGCTTAAAATTCGTTAAAATTCGGCTTTTAAAACATTCAGTAATTGAACAGAAAATATAGAATTTAAATTATTTAGTAACTACAGCATTGCAGATAAAAATAGTGTTTGAAATATTTATAGGGTTTAATAAATTTGGAATACCTAAAAGGTTTTAACATTTGACCAGTTATTGATAATTGTCTTTTACTGGTTTTTGTATATTTAGCTTATTATTCACCGTTTTGTATATTAGATAAAAAAAAGTTTATGTTATCGAATTTTTCGTTTTACTGCAAAATGAGGATTTCATTGTTCCCTGAATATGAATAATAAATATTCCTAATTGGTAAAACGGCAAAATGGATTGTAACTAAAAAAAGTCTTAATGGTATTGGGAATTGGATTCTGATGTCATAAATATTGTAAAAGAATTGGAAATGGAAGGATGTACTCGATCAATTGGTACGTTAGATACACGAAGGCTTAAGTCAAGAAGAATTTGCTACACGGCTGTGTCCCAAAGTGTTGTCAGTGGTGCATGGAATCGATATCTGGAAACTGGGTCTGCAGCTTACAGACGAGAACGAGCTACAACTCCTGCTCAAGACCGCTTTATAGCTGTAACTGCAAGAAGAAACCGAACATTTACTGCTTCGAGAATTAAAAGCTTCTTAGCCATGTTACCGGAAGAGTGATATCTACTCAAACTGTTAGATGGAGGTTGGTTGCATGCATGTAATTTAAGAGCCAGAAGACAATGAAGTCTGTACGATATAAGGACATGCTTATAGAGCCAATAATTGTACCATTTTTTGGTGCAACAGGCGAACAATTTGTCTTTATAGCAGTCTATATTTATCACTAGACGTTGACCTAAAACATACCATTATACTTGCAATTTTATCGACGCAGAAATTAATTATATCTAAGTAATTATTTTTTTAAATTATCCATAAAATTTTCAGATGTGTTTGTGTTAGACATACAGCCTGCCTTTATTTTTCCATTGAATTGTTTATTATACAGTGTGTAAAAGCCAAATGGAATAAATTCATTATTTCGGTTACTGTACATATTTATAAAAAAAACCCGAAACACGTCAAATTTAAATTATAACTTGACATTCTTTAACGTGAAAATGCAACCCCTACCTTCAACCCTCTTAGAATGACAGGTACAACCCCCAATTTTTTAAATGGGAAGTATAGGCTTGTGATATATATCATTTGAAAGGTCTCTTCATTCTCTATTCAAAAATGTTATTGTTTTTAAATTTAATGCAAAAATTAACATAAAAAAAATTAATATCATGTTGTTACCGAAATTCGTTAAAATATACTCGAAACTTATTACAATTTACTTAAAACTTATTTCCCGTTTAGGTCTTGATAATGAGAAAGTGAACAAAAACCATAGCAATGTGGTTTTTAGATGGTAACCATTAAAAAACTTTAAAGAATTTCCGTGGCAACGCTATTTTAACAAGCAGTAGTAAATTGTTTTATTTAAGTTGTCATTGTTGTAATTTAAATATAAAGTTTGTTCAATTCAATTCTGAAAAATGGTTAGATTAACGGAAATGCATAAAATAACAGTTTTACAAATGATTGGTTACGGAGATAACATCCGAACACAACAGGAAGTAACTCGCCTATTTCATGAGAAATTTCCTAATTTACCGCCTATATCCCAAGGAACGATAAGTAAAATAGAAAAGCAGTTTCTCGAGTTTGGTCATGTAAGGCAGATAAAAAAAGCAGCTGCCAATGCACTTAGTGATGAACTCAAATTAGATGTGTTGCTTGAGTTTCAGGAAAACCCACATACATCGAGTAGACAGACATCCACTACATTCAATGCTATCCATACATCGATAGCAAACATATTAAAAGAAAATAAATTGCATCCGTATAAGATAATACCTACTCAGGAGCTCATGGAAGACGATTTTGATAGGAGAACTTTTTTTTGTGAGCAAATTATGGACATGTTGGACAACAATATTATCCAATTAGAAGACGTTATGTTTTCTGATGAGTGTATTTTTTTACTTAACGGTCATGCTAATCGGCAAAATTGCCGCTACTGGTCCACGAAAAATCCTCACTGGATGAGAGAAGAACACACTCAATACCCTCAAAAGGTTAATGTAATGTTTGGGCAGGGATTGTAGGGAACAATATCATTGGTCCCTTTTTTATTGAGGGCAACTTGAATGGCAACTATTATTTGGCACTACTTCAAAATGATGTCATTCCAACGTTGGCAAATTTATATCCTGATCCAGGTAACCCTCAAGTTCCAGCGAATACGATATGGTTTCAGCAGGATGGAGCACCACCACATTACCAACTTAATGTCTGGCAGTATCTCGATACAATATTTTGGATAGGGAGGCGAGGATCGATTGAATGTCCAGCGCGATCACCTGATCTTACATTATTAGATTTCTTTTTATGGGGATATGTGAAGAGCCATGTGTACAAAACTAAACCTTCTGATTTAAATGACTTAAAAGAGCGAATAACACTTGCGATTCGGTCGATCACGCCTGATATGTTAAATAATGTTAGAAGACAGTTTTATTTGATATTAGGATGTTGCCAAGACGTTCGCGGAGAACATTTTGAACATCTACTTCATTAACATTCATAGTTCTTTTTCGTGCTCTACAACTACATTTGGCTTTTACACACTGTATAGATAAACTGGAAAAAAACTCTATCTACCTAAATTTCAAATATAGCTGTATTCAATTTATCTCCGCCAATGTTTGAAACTATAATTCCAAACCTAATTATTTATGCTTTTAACGACGATGTCACAACAGAAAGCAAACATAATTCACCAACCGTAATGCCCTTTTGTCATACGTAACTACAAAAAGTAATAAATCAAATTTGTTTCACTGAAAAATGACCGCCGTGATTTTGACGAAAATTACAATCGTTTCAAACGGAATAATAATTATAATAATAATTACAAAACGTGATAATAACAATAAGTTATTTATAAATAAAACCACAATAAATTTAATGTTAAAACTATAAAAAAGTACAACTAGTATCGGTCTTAGACCATCATCAGGATTAAGTTATTTGTTTCGATCATTTTGATCGAAACCACCAGTAATGAAAGAATTGAGAAAAATTAGTAAAAACGAAAAAAAAACGAACAATTGCAAGGCTCTTTGCTGGTTTTTTTGCGAATTTTGGGTAAACAAATCGGTTTCAGTCGGTTCCCACCATCGGTCGTTCAAATCTAATTGTACTCGAGGCTTTAACTGAAAAGATGGTTGGCAAATACAGCACTCCTAATATAGATAAGAAAAAACGCCAAGTACAAGAGAAAGAAAAGAGAATAAGAAATACTCCAAACCACTTACCGAGCCGTAAAGACGAATCTTAAAACCGCAGCGCAGCGGCTCTGAATGTAAATTAATTTAGGCTAAATATGTTCCACTAAAGACAGTATAAATATTTACCGTTTACATTATAAGGTTGTCGGAAACCACGAAAGTTCATTTCGAGGATGCACTAGACAAACAGGGACGTTTTTTAAAAATAATCACACTAAGCGAATGCTCTGGAATAAATTATTTATACAAAATGTTGAGTTTAGTTGAGGTTTTTGTTGATATTTCCCAGGATTTTTTTCAAAACAAACTTTGGTGGACTTAAATACCGACGAACTCCGAATTATTCATTATTCGATTTTTTTTTAAATTTACTATAGATAGAATAAAAATATATAGGGTGTTCCATTAAAAAAAACGACGATATTTGAACACATTTTTTTTAAACACCCTATATACTGAAAAAACTTTATATAAAAAGAAATTGTTCCTCTCTACGGTTTTTAAGTTCCGATATATTTGCGGCTAAAATGGGTCATAAACTTCTGGGACACCCGGTATTACTAAGATTATTTTTTTCACCTGTCAAAATATCACAGTCTTCAATTTTTTGTATAATTATAGCAATAGGTATAAAAATAAATATTTATTAAAATTATAACTGTGTTTTTACTGTGCTCACCACAAATGACAACTGTCAATACTAACTAGTGTAAAGGTTAAATCAATTGGAAAGGTAAAGGCATTGATAACTTCCATAAAGTAGCTCCTGTTACAGAATGAGATAGTTTTAAAAAACTGTCTTAAAAAGAAGTCCATTCAAAACATTTGCGAGTTCTAATGCCAGCTTCCTTTGACTTTTTTGTTTCCCCTACCTCAGAAATTTATTGAAAGATCAAAATATTATGAGTATTTTCTCTTAAAAAAACCAATACATTTATTACATATTATTATAAACGAAGTAAACTATCCATATCAGGCTTAGTGTAAAAAATAATACATAACTATAGTCTATATAGAAAGGACAAGGAGTAATAAATCATTCATTTAAGTAAATTTCATGGACGTACCAAAATATATTTTAAGAGGATAAACCGTAAGGTACATTTTGTATTGAACGAATGAATTGCAGCTATGCTAAAGAATATACGATTTAGGTCATAGGTAACGGGATGTACTAATTTTAATAAAATAAAATAAAAGTGATAGAGGTACATGAATTTTAGTAAGTTTGATGAAGAAAGGCAACACAGTTTATTCATAATAGAAAACAAACCAATCTGTAACAATAATTATTTTAACAATGTCGATAAGCCAAGGACCATCTAAACGACCAAAAACAGGTCCATTATCTTTAAATGAAAAAACTCTGACATTGAATTGTTATATATCATTGAAAAACAAGGATCCAAGTGCAAGTGTTGATGATATTGTGGAATTAACGGCTGCTATGTTGTGTGTTGCCAAATCAACAATTTATAGATTACTAAAAGAAAGCAAGAATGGAACTCTTCAACCCCCTAAAACTCCTTCAGGCCGAAAACCAATTGAGATCGATGAGTCATTAAAACAAAGACTAAGGCGTAAAGTCCATGGATTTTACTTACGAAAGGAAATTCCAACACTTGACAAAATTATGACATCAGTGCAAGAAGATACGGACTATACAAAATTCTCCAGAATGACATTATGCAAACTTTTGAAAGATGTGGGTTTCAGATATACAAAACATAATAGAAAATCTCTCTTGATAGATAAACCAGAAATAGTTTTTTGGAGAAGAGATTGTTTAAGAAGCATTCGACATGCCAGAGAACAAAATTTGAAAATCTTCTACTTAGACGAAACATGGATAAATGCTGGATATACAGTTTCCAAATCTTTGCAAGATGAAAACATTAAAAGCGGAAGGCAGGCATTCGTGGAAGGTTTGTCGTTAGGTTTGCAGCCACCATCTGGAAAAGAAAAAAGACTTATCATTGTCCATGTTGGAAGTTCTGAAGGTTTTGTTGATGGTGGATTATTAACTTTTATTTCAAAACGCACGGGGGACTATCACGAAGATATGAATGGGGATGTCTTCGAGGAATGGTTTGTTCAAATGTTGGATCTGATTCCAAAAGGGGCTGTTATTGTTATGGACAACGCAAGTTACCATTCACGGTTACGAGAAGCATTACCCACAAGTCGTTGGCGTAAAGCAGAGCTTTTGGAGTGGCTTATTTCGAAAAATATTAAGTTTCCAAAAGATCCACTAAGGAAAGAACTTTACAGAATTGCAAAAATGAACAAGAATAAATACAAAACCTACATTGTAGAAGAAATGGCTTCTTTTCGTAGTATATCAGTTCTTCGACTTCCCCCTTATAATTGTGAACTTAATCCCATAGAATTAATATGGGCTCAGGTAAAGGGGGAAGTTGGAAAAAAAAATACTACTTTTAAAATAAACGATGTTGTGAAATTGTTTGAGAGTGCTGCAAGTCATGTTTGTAAGGAAAATTGGACAAACTGTATCGAGTATGTTATCAAAGTAGAGGCAAATATGTGGAAAATTAACAATATTTGTGATGATTTAATCGACCCTATTATTATTAATGTCAACAACGATTCTTCCTCTTCCGAGTCGGATATAGAATAAAATGTAAGTAATAAATGTATTCCAATAATTATTTCTTTCATTTTTTATTAAATTATAATTTAAAACGTATTTTTTCCCAAAATAAACACCACTGCATTGTGTTATTGCTTATCTGCTAATCCTTTAACAATGAAGAAACCCTAAACTTTGCTACAACTGAAACAAATATGGGGTCGATCTACTTGGTTTTTAGATTTACGGAAGAAATGTAATTTAAAGTAAGAGATTTATCAAAAATTTCATGGTGCTCCCTGTAAAGGTTTTGCATACTTAATATTAGGGTTTATTACTCCTCGTACTTTTTGTAGTAGCTATTATTGTTTTTCCATCAAGACATAGACTTTGGGTTTTTCATTTCGTAAATATTATCATGTGTAAATTCATTTCCTTTTTGTCTTTTGATTAGTTTCTTGATTAATAAATTAGATCGTGAGTAGGCAACATAAAATACACGCAAGTTAAATTTAAATCTTCTTAATTTTTTGAATCTTTACTTTTTACAATTAAAAATGGAGTCTAACAGCAAAAATAGATTTAGTAAAATGATTCTTTTTATCTTAGTATATCGAAGTATTTTAAACCAGCAACTTTTGAAGTCTAAAAAGTTATTGACAGCAAATTTGATCTATTAAAAACGAATCACATTGTTGCCAATAGAATAAAATTTCACTAGCACGGCTCTGTTATCGGTAACAAAGTCTCACCTCACAAACATAGTCTTGCTCTTGATTTGTAGTGGAATGTGTGTTTGTTTGGTTGGTATGTAACAACTTCATGAAAAAAAGATTGTTCTCAAAGTAAACATACCGCGGTGGTAGACTGTTAATTACTCAACGAGCGCGCATGTATTTATTGTTATATTTGGAGGATTAAACAGAAATTTCAATCTTCGTTTCCCGATTCTAAGAATATTTAACTCTTAAAACAAACAACCAACAGTATCAAATTACCAGGCGTTTTATGTGCCTAGCGGAATTTTTGAACATTAGTCAACCAAAATGAAAATGTTAATGCACAATTGACAATAAAAATAATATAATATTGCCATCAAACAATAATTAAAGCCGTTCACTTAGTATTTTACCTGTGATAAGAAGTGTTTGAGGACCATTTCTTGCTGGAACTACTAACAGTGATAGTTGTATTTGATATTAGAGGACAATCAACAAGAAATAAGAACCTGCAAAGAATACAAATGCCTTGGGGTAGAAATCTCAGAAGATAGAACAATAGATGCTGCAATTAAGGACATTTATTTGAACGCTGAGCAATAAACTAACTAAATCCATCTCTAAGATATTAAAAGAAGAATACCATAGTAAAAAATATTACTACAAATAGCTGTGAAGTCTTAGAGTTCAAGAATGAAGAAGGTACCAAGAGCCACAGATTCTGGAGATCACCGATGCCATTGGAAACAAACAGTACTATGGCAGTCCTACAATAACACCCAGGAGGAAGAAGAAGATTGGAAAACCTTTGAAAAAGCTGAAGAGAGGGACCTGCTGGAATGTTTGTTACTAGACCAGCAACATCCTTGGCCACTAGGAATAAGTATTTCTATCAAACGCGCATTCTATGTCTTTGCATCCCACCACAAGATGGAGAGCTGTATCATTTGATCCATTAATATTGATTGGTATGAAGTATGTTCGCTGCTATGGGTCTCTAATATATCTTTCAAATAGTTTCTTCATCATTGTCAATGGAAAAGATGTGAGGCTGATTGATAGGTATGATTTTGGGGTAGAGTAGTTCGTTCTTTAAGTTTGGGACAGAAAGACCTTTATAAGTTCTCTCCAGTCTATTGGAATATACTGTAAAACCACTGAGAATCTGTATATTGTATATTCCTACTAATTGAGGAACAAATAGAGCTGGATTTATGTCAATGGGACCTTTAAAGATTCTCCTGCCTTTTTTCTTTTTCAGTTCTGCTGTTTTAACAGCTATGGAGCTTTTGGCTATTGGGTTTTCATTGGAGATACGTGGGTTAAAAGAAAGAACTTTCTGAAGCTTTGACGTTGGAGGTAGATCTTCCATCTCTTTGCTAAAAATCATTAGTTATAATTAATTTGGTGCTGCGAACCTCGCTTTGCTCGGCACGCAGTGATTTATTTAGAATAAAACCAAACCAATTTTGACTAATTTGCATTTTGTCAATTCTATTTCATAATGTTACATTAAAAAAGTTTATATTGTCCAAAGCGCTAAGGTTAGTAGTGGTATAAGTATTCTTAAATTTTTTGAATCGTTTCCATCATAAAAACTTTCGCCTGACAGAAAAAAAAAGTGAAATTCGTTCAGCCCAAGCAAAATTAGTAAATTCAAAATAAGAGGGGATTACAAATTTACCCAGATACCCTGCCACAGATTTTATAAGACAAAAACAGTTTAGAATTCTATCTAGAAATAGACTCATATATTTAGAGACACTCTTGCAAATTTTAAGATTTACTCCAACACAATCAAGATCAATACTACTAAGTATCTTTTCCCAAACAGCAACCAAAATGAAATATGCAAATGATTTAAAGTTCGCCATAAAAACATGTTCGTAACTTAAGCAATTCATTCTTTCCTTCGTTCTTTGACAGCTCCAATTATTTTAATTTATATACATAACCTACATTGTCTAGGTCGCAGACTGTGAAGAATTTTAATCAAACTGCCCATTGTGAAAGCGTACGCTGTAGAATGGGGTTCCTTTTAGATACAATTACCTGTAAAATGATTAAACTGCGCTGAAAACAAAAGAAAATAACCAACGTGAGAAATGTTCTCATCTGTATGAACAAACGTTCCCTTTGTAGGTGTTTCCTCTAAATCTCAGTAATCGATATCATCTTTTTATGTAAATAAGGGCTTAAAACGGGGAGTGGAACAGTAGGATTTGCGGCTTTTGTACAAGGATTTTGCATCCTTGATATTAAGTACTCGGCTTCCATCGCTCACTGATATATTAATTATTGCGTTTTGTCTAAAGGATTAGAGCTTTTGTCTAACGTTTCGCTGTTGCAGCAGCTTCCCTTTCAATGTTATTGTCAATAGGCTATTGGGTATAAACACAAGTGAAACTTGGTAAAACATTGCACCGTTGCCGGTTTTTGTTACAGATATTTCTATTATTAAGTCACTTATTTGGACACTGAGACATTCAAAACTTTTCTTTGCAATTAAATATTTTATGAATTCTTTTAGATATTGGATTTATAGCTATGATTTTATCTAACACAAGGAAAATCTACAACAAATTCGATTAGATATGGGCTTCTGTATCTATCTGTATCTGTAGAGTAGGAAGGGTGAGTATAGACCCACAGGCGACAATATGGCCCATTGTACATCCTCCCAAGGAGTCGCCCTCCTAGGACATAGTCCATCCTGCCTTATCCAGGAAGGAAGACAGGTCAGCAGGGGACATCTCCTTAATATCGGCAGGTGTGAGCTAAGACTCACCGAACACACACTCTCTTATCGACGATAGCTCCGGACATTCACATAAGACATGCCTGACAGTTTCATCTTCCTGTTCACACTTCCTGCATAGAGATATGTTCACTAGCCCCATAATATGGAGTTGCCAGTGTCCAGTCAGAAATCCCACTGTTAAACGTAGGTTCTTCCTGGTCATCGCCAAATATTTATTCGTATCCAGCTTCTCAGGGTCGCCCAGAGTGATCCTGGCCAAACTGCATCCTTTGGTTTCATCCCATCTCTTAAGGGATTGAGTACGAAAGAAAGCGCCTAATGTAACATTATGGCGTTTGACATAAAACTGACAGAATACGTGCTCCAAATATCATACAGCAACAAAAAAAAAATAGTGAAATCGGTCCAGCTCTTCACCCTTGATCAAGGAATTCATTTTTATATATACAGACACCAAGTCGAATTCAATATTCGTCGTTAAGGCAGGACAACGGATGTCAGGTGAGCTATTTTCTAAGAAATTTCAATAAAAAGTTTCGTCAAAAACAGTTACCAGCCGATTTCGTCATCAGCAATCCTTCAAGAAGCCTCCCTATAACAAAATGTCAAATAAAACATAAAAAAATAATCTTGCCTCTATAAAATTATGCCTTTGTGTCGATTTTGATAACAATCTATAAATGTACAGTAAAATTGATAGCAAAATACGAAATAAAATCAACTATAATGTCCTTTAACTTTTCCAAAGCAATATTTTATGGTCCCATGGCCATATTTTATTCCGAACAATCTACCTTTAGCCTATGTCCCAATAGTTATTAACCACTCTGTATATACATAAATAAAACCATAATTGCTTGACCAATCTTCATTTTAATCCTTCTAAAAATTCTTTGGTTCCTATTTCTATTTTCTACCAAAGTATTTTAAATAAATTGATGAACGTTAATCAAATTTTGTACTGATAAAAACCCGACGATCAATGACATAACCGCCAACGTGGCAACAACGAATCCAACAGATAATACTTAAGGAATCCAAATTAATTCACAGGGTGGGTAAAGAATGTGGCTTCGGCCATCCACCCTCGGATTTGTTCTGTTTCTCTTTAATATCCACCAATGCCGCATGTTTTGTCTCTGTCCAACTAGCGGTCTCGCTACATGCGAACCTTTTTTTCCCACGGACGACTTTTTGTACATTCTTCTCTCAAAAAGTGTTGCCTTCTTTCTCGGAGAGATGAACCGGAGGATACCCCGATCTTTGTCTAGACATTCCACTAGACTTACGACAGTCTCATAGGCGCATCCACATGTTTTTAATAAAGGTTTAAATCATATAAAAAACGAACTCGATTTCGAACAAATTGTTCTATAAATAAAAGAATTAAAATCGGCGGCTGTTCCTTTGAAAGTAACATGATCTCATTGTTTAAAATTCTCCTGTTAAAGTTGGGAGCATTGGACTAATAAATATTTTATGCATTCTGTTATTAGAGTATAAAATATACTTCTACGTCATTAAATTAAATGGTTGGTACCCATAAGTTGCGGAGGGTCTTAAAACTGTACCGAATATTATTCGTCATACGTTGTATTGAACATAAATTTTATGTTCCATGCAGATAACAATTCAAAACAGTAACGTTGTGCTTTGTTTTAATATAAAATTTTGGCATAGTATTAAATTGTGTATACATAGAAGCAAATGTTACTAGCAACTATAGTCTATATGGAAAGGACAAGGAGTAATAAATCATTCATTTAAGTAGATTTCATAGATGTACCAAAATATATTTTAAGAGGGTATACCTTAAGGTACATTTTGTATTGAACGAATGAGTTGCAGCTATGCTAAAGAATATACTATTTAGGTCAGAGGTAACGGGATGTACTAATTTTAATAAAAAAAAGTGATAGAGGTACATAAATTTTAGTAAGTTTGATAAAGAAAGGCAACACAGTTTATTCATAATAGAAAACAAACCAATCTGTAACAATAATTATTTTGTATATTTTTGTTCTTTTTGTAAGAAGATTAATTCAAACTTTGAATATTGTCACAAATAAATTACAATGAAATATATTTAAAAAAAATTAATTAAAATCAAGATAGCAAGATATCGTTACAATTTTTATTAAATTCAAAAAAGCAAAATGAATATTTTTTATTTGTATTACTCCTATATGTAGTGTTTGGGGAATTTTTCTCAGAAATTTTAAATGGCAAGTGGTCTACTGTAATCTGCTTAATACGATTACACCTATTTACAGATTATTCGATTATTGAGAGGGATTTTTCAAACAACCCCAATTTTCTTAGAAACATCATCGGGAATATTATTTTAAAAGAAAGTAAGTACATTAAATCAGTACTTAGCATTAGTTTTTTAAGTAAAGTTGTACAAAGTTGTATGGTTTGCATAATATTGTAAACAGTTGGAATATATTTAAAACATTTGAATGTTAATTGTGCAAGTACCAAACAATGTCGATAAGCCAAGGACCATCTAAACGACCAAAAACAGGTCCATTATCTTTAAATGAAAAAACTCTGATATTGAATTGTTATATATCATTGAAAAACAAGGATCCAAGTGCAAGTGTTGATGATATTGTGAAATTAACGGCAGCTATGTTGTGTGTTGCTAAATCAACAATTTATAGATTACTAAAAGAAAGCATGAATGGAACTCTTCAACCCCCTAAAACTCCTTCAAGCCGAAAACCAATTGAGATCGATGAGTCATTAAAACAAAGACTAAGGCGTAAAGTACATGGATTTTACTTACGAAAGGAAATTCCAACACTTGACAAAATTATGACATCAGTGCAAAAAGAAACGGATTCTACAAAATTCTCCAGAATGACATGCTTTTGAAAGATGTGGGCTTCAGATATACAAAACATAATAGAAAATCTCTCTTGATAGATAAACCAGAAATAGTTTTTTTGGAGAAGAGATTGTTTAAGAAGCATTCGACATGCCAGAGAACAAAATTTGAAAATCTTCTACTTAAACGAAACATGGATAAATGCTGGATATACAGTTTCCAAATCTTTGCAAAATGAAAACATTAAAAGCGGAAGGCGGGCATTCGTGGAAGGTTTGTCGTTAGGTTTGCAGCCACCATCTGGAAAAGGAAAAAGACTTATTATTGCCCATGTTGGAAGTTCTGAAGGTTTTGTTGATGGTGGATTAATAACTTTAATTTCAAAACGCACGGGGGACTATCACGAAGATATGAATGGGGATGTCTTCGAGGAATGGTTTGTTCAAATGTTGGATCTGATTCCAAAAGGGGCTGTTATTGTTATGGACAACGCAAGTTACCATTTACGGTTACGAGAAGCATTGCCCACAAGTCGTTGGCGTAAAACAGAGCTTTTGGAGTGGCTTATTTTGAAAAATATTAAGTTTCCAAAAGATCCACTAAGGAAAGAACTTTACAGAATTGCAAAATTGAACAAGAATAAATACAAAACCTACATTGTAGAAGAAATGGCTTCTTCTCGTGGTATATCAGTTCTTCGACTTCCCCCTTATCATTGTGATCTTAATCCCATAGAATTAATACGGGCTCAGGTAAAGGGGGAAGTTGGAAAAAAATACTACTTTTAAAATAAACGATGTTGTGAAATTGTTTGAGAGTGCTGTAAGTCATGTTAGTAAGGAAAATTGGACAAACTGTATCTAGCATGTTATCAAAGTAGAGGCAAATATGTGAAAAATTCACAATATTTGTGATGATTTAATCGACCCTATTATTATTAATGTCAACAACGATTCTTCCTCTTCTGAGTCGGATATAAAATAAAATGTAAGTAATAAATGTATTCCAATAATTATTTCTTTTCATTTTTTATTATATTATAATTTAAAACGTATTTTTTCCCAAAATAAACACCACTGCATTGCGTTATTGCTTTGCTACAACTGAAACAAATACGGGGTCGATCTACCTGGTTTTTAGATTTACGGAAGAAATGTAATTTAAAGTAAGAGATTTATCAAAAATTTCATGGTGTTCCCTGTAAAGGTTTTGCATACTTAATTAGGGTTTATTACCCCTCGTACTTTTTGTACATACTATAATAGCAAGTCTATCTTTATCTAAACGCTGAAGTTCAAAAGAGTTCAAATTAATTGTAACTAATGATTTTTAAATCAGCTTAGATTGAATTGGTGCTGCGAGCCTCGCTTCGCTCGGCACGCGGTGATTCATTTAAGCCTCTAATCTTACCAGAACCATAGTCCCTCTAATTAAAAAAAAATAAATATAACATGAAGCACAACTATTTAGTAGTCTAATAGAAAGAAATGGGAAAACATTATAAGAAAAAAGATATTGCCAATAAAAAAAATAAATAGCTGCCAGTACCTATGCTGTATGCAGACTTTTACCGTTGATTGATAACCTAAACCTAACCTAACCTAACCCAAACTTATCAATCAACGCTTTTACACTTAAAAACGATTTTAAAACAAAATAGTGACATATTTAAATTGGGTAACAAGAGATGTGGTATTAAAAAAAATAAAAATTGATTATAAACTACTACATTAAAAAAAACATGGGTTATAAAATGAATATCTTTAGTAGAAAATGATGAGTATTTATTAGTGTGCGCACATGCTATATTATAAACCTATCTCGGTGTAGCATTTTGTTCTTTACTCGGGATTCTTTGATGTCGACACACCACAGGTAGATTTTTCGAATTGTTCAAGTCAGAGGTGTTTCTTGTTTCAACTAGTTTAATGAAGTGTTTTCGAATATCGTTGTTCGCGATATAACCTACCTACGCACAACCAAATCTCGTAGCGTGTACTCAGGTTGTTTTCATTGTTTATAAAAGTTTCTTCAATGGTGCGACAAGTTTATTTAGTCTAGGGTTGGCATAATTATCGTGATGCTGACCGAGACATTGTTAAAACTATTCTTTGTGGAAAATGACTACCTTTTAACATTGATCTATCATTAAACTTATTTTTGCACCAGAAATGGATTCCTTATGACAACACAAACTTAATTTATTAAAAACATTATAAAATAAGTAACTGGGCAGTTAGTGAAATTTTTATTAGGTCTCTATTCCTGTCTAAAGTAGTTTTTTGTGTATTGTTTTCTGAACGATTTCCCATTGCGGTATTTCTTTCAACAAAGAAAACATATAAAACTTCTTCAGATGCTCACTCCAATGTTTAAAATTCACTCTCAAATACTTTGATCTCGTCAAGGTTTTCTTCTTCCGTTTTTAATTTATCAATACAGGGTGTTTCTTAAGTAATCTAAAATATTATATGGGGCGCTTCGTTACTTAATTTTAAGACGAAAAGTTCATATAAACATGTCTGATAGGTGTTGTCGTTTATGAGATACAGGGTGTTGAATTTATTGTAATAAGTCAGTTCTGATTGTACGTGAAATTAATTTTTCCCAGTGACAAGTGTCAAATTTGAAAACCAACGCAAAAATCGTACATTTTTATTTGATTGACTCTGTGTTTAGTTAATAACTATGCCAGTGTTTACTAATGTTGAAATGGCTAATATGCATTTTTTGTACGGATTAGCGAATGGTAATGCCTTAGAAGCTAGACGTACGTATGCCCAGCGTTATCCAAATAATCGTTTACCATGTTCAGATACGTTTACTAAGTTACATATTCGTTTACAAGAAACTGGAACTTTTGCTAAATCGAAGAATATTATTGGACGACCCAGAACTGTGAGAAATCCCCAATTGGAAAACCAGATTCTTCAAATTATTGACCAACATCCAGAAACGAGTACAAGAAAAGTTGCAGATGAAGTAAATGTTAATAACAAAACTGTTTGGAATATTCTAAAAGATAATTTATTGTATCCATATCACGTTCAACGTGTTCAACATTTGTTACCTACTGACTATCCATTACGCATACAGTATTGTCAATGGATTTTACGTGAAATCGCGAACAATCCGAATTATGTGGCCAATATTCTATTTACGGATGAAGCCAACTTTTCTAGACATGGGATTATGAATTTTCATAATGACCACATATGGGCAGATGTAAATCCACATACTATAAGTGTAAAACGATTTCAACAAACATTTTCGGTCAATGTTTGGCTTGGCATCATCGATGATTATTTAATTGGACCATTTTTCCTTCCTGTACGGTTAACCGGTGAGACATACCAACATTTTCTAGAAAATGAACTTCCACTTCTTTTGGAAGATGTACCTATTATTATTAGAAGGCGCATGTGGTTCATGCATGACGGAGCTCCTCCACATTTTTCAGTGATTGTACGCGAGTTTTTAAATAATGTTTTTCCAGGCCATTGGATCGGACGAGGATCTCCACACCCGTGGCCCCATAGATCATCTGGACACAATCCTCTGGATTTTTGTGTGTGGGGATATTTGAAATCGCTTGTTTACACAACACTGATATTAAACGTACAAGATCTTCAAAATCGTATCATAGACGGCTGTAATGTTATTCGTAACAATCCTGGTATCTTCGAACGTATTCGACAATCTATTAGACATCGAGCGGATTCTTGCATTTTAGCTGGAGGTGGACATTTTGAACATTTGCTCTGAAATGTATTATTTTTTCTTTATGTTTAACACATGTTGCTTGTAATAAAATAATAAAAAAATATAAATCAGTAGCGTCACCAAGAAAAATTAATTTCACGTACAATACCCTGTATCTCATAAACGACAACACCTATCACACATGTTTATATGAACTTTTCGTCTTAAAATTGAGTAACGAAGCGCCCCATACAATATTTTAGATTACTTAAGAAACACCCTGTATAATTTATTGGTGATAGAATCTGATGAATTTCCTTAATGAGCTTTTTCACATCTGTAATTGTTATATAAGAATAACAAATACAATTCTGATAAGGAGATTAAATCATCAACCAAAACCTAAGGTGGTTTTTTTTCAGTAAGGAACAATTGTTTTAGAGGCTACTGCAATTTTAAAAGTTTTATACTAGACATCTGGTTCTCAAATGAGATTGTATACTCTTGTAAGTAACTACATCATGATTTGAATGCCTCATTACGAACTGTATATGTTGAAAAATATTTATACAGTTGACAGAAGCAAACATGAACCCTGGGTGAGCGTGTCCTTGTCGCTGTAGTTGTATTTTCATCTCACTTATGCAGCCACTAAAATTGATATTATCGTTAACATTGGCTCGTGATTGGCTGATTGTGATAACCTTGAAATTAGTTGGCATATTTTCCGCGGACCATGTTTGCTTCTGTCGACTGTATGTTAATTTAAAAATTGCTACGCGTCACGCATGATAATTTTGAATAAAATTTTAAATACCTTTCGTATTCTTAACATTTTCGTTCATAACTTTGTTTGTGTGTATTCAACTCTCCGGTAAAAATCCAATCACTATTATTATATAGTTACTGGCAAAGGTGCAAGCGAAAGATGATATATGGCATAACTCAGCGGTTTTGGGATTGTATAAATTCGATATGAAATGCGGTAGATTTTTCGAATTGATGCAGCTCTTTTTCCGAGAAAAAAAATGACTTATCATCAATGTTGTTGGTATAAAACGATCGAGGAATTTATTTGGAAACTTTAAATCAGCAATAACTTACAATAAAGTTAAAATAAACAAATAAAATATTAATATTTGTCCGCTTGATGATTATAATAGTTAATTTATTTTTAGTTTTATAATTTCATATTAGTTCGGTCCTGCTAAATACCTTTTAAAACGATATTTATTTTGTACAAGTTACGAGACAACCACGTTTGTTTTCGGTGACTATGCTCAAAGATTTGAAGCGGTAACTTAATCCGACACACCAGAAAAATGAATATATAAATAAATATTTATCTAAATTATCCATATACTCGTCTGATTGTGTGGTTCAAATAAATATCATAGCCATACTATGACAATCATTCTTTAGTCTTACTAGTCAAGTTTTTAAAAATTAGTTAGAACTATATTTTTACCAACACTTCATATAAAATTGAATTTTTAATATTAAGCGTTTACATCCCATTTGATGATATTTGCAGCACGTATTATGTCAGTTCGATGTCAAACGTCATGATGTTAAAATATAAAATGCGAAGTTCTGTCAATTGTTATTAAAAAGTAAAAATAATAAAGGTTTGTTTATAATTTAAAAGTTTTTGTTTGGAGCATGGTATGGATAAAATAATTGCTGCTATATTTTTATAAATATAGAACTGTTAACCCATAGAACAATAATATTATAACTAATAATTCGTTTCATGTTAAGTTATTTTTATATTTTGATCTTCGTTTGTATACTCGTTAATACGAGTTTGCTTTTACTATAGCGGCTTCAGAATAGCATATACATTTTCAAACTCAAATCGCTGACAATGAATTAATTTTAAGGACGGTCACCAATCACGGTTTAAATAATAATAAATTTGAAATCAGTTAAACAGTTGTCCACGCCCACATCTTTAATGTTTGCAGCATAAGGTATTTTATTGACAAATTGCCTGTCCCTCTGTCCCTTGTAAATTCCCAAAAACCATGTAATGTAGGCGTTTGAAGGGCGTTTTTATAACTTCGGTAGGTAAACGAAATTCACATTTAACATGTATATACTATTCTAAAGCCGACTGTATATGTATAATAATTGCAAAATTAGGTATAATGTGGTCTTGTTTGATGTCTACGATTCCAATAATCAGTGATTCAACCAGTTTAAGTAGTCCATTCGAAGGTGGGAAGAGTGATTAGCGGCTTAACTCAATGGTTGAGGCTGATATGAATGTCTAGCTCCCAACACCCTGAAAATTCAGGGAAAAGCTATTTAACTCTATATTTCTTTCAATTTTTCAGCTCCAATTTCATCGACATCTACGAAGATAGCAACTTAAAAAAAATCTCATGCTGTTTCCATCCCCTGTATTTTAGGTACTATAACAAAAAAATCAATAATGAAATAGCTCATATTTTTATATTATTATACTTGCTAACAATGCATAATTTTGGCTAACGACTTTCATTTTCTTCACCTGTTCACCCAGCAGATGTTAGACACATTATCTCGATCGGAATTATCGAGCAACGTTTAATTGACATCAATTCAGCATCGATGATAAAATGAATCAGCTTTTCATTCAACTAAGGCTAACTGAAATTGGATCTATTAAAAGTTGTGGCAGCGTCAATTTAACACCAACTCCTTGGAACGCGAATAAACGATGGCATATCTTTTGAAGTCAAATAATTTGTGTGATTGGAACACGCAAGTCGTAGCATTCCAATAGGTACAATCTAGCCGATCAGGGAATCGTAATTTGCCCGAGCACGTTCGTCCGGCTGATGCATGGCAGGACAAACCTCTAAACGAAGAACTAAATGTGTACAGGACAATGAATTTCGTACAAAGGAGTTGAACGTTGTTATTGCGCTGATGTACAGTCGGTTTAGAATCGCATATACATGTTAAATGTGAATTTCGTTTACTTACCGAAGTTATAAAAACGCCCTTCTTAAACAACATAGGAATAGCAATTTTTAAAACGCCTACATTAAATGGTTTTTGGGAATTAAGTTTATTTACAAAGGACAGAGGGACAGGCAATTTGTCAATAAAATACCTTATGCTGCAAACATTAAAGATGTGGGCGTGGACAACTGTTAAACTGATTTCAAATTTATTATTATTTAAACCGTTATTGGTTATACATAATAAATAGGCCGTCCTTAAAATTAAGGCCGTCCTTAAAATTAATCCACTGTAAGCGATTTGAGTTTAAAAATGCTATTCTGAAGCCGATAATACATACACGGGGAAAAATAAAATCATTTATCATATAGTTTAAAAATTTTTAAGCCATTATTTTTTCGATGTAAACGTTGCTAAAAGAGTTAATTATAATACGATGATTTTACAACTGGATACTGGCTTAAAAAAACTGTAACCTAACCTAACTTAATCCCTATTGATAAGATATTAATGCAGTTAAGAATTAAAACTATTTTTAAGAATGAAATAAAACTTTTAACACATATAACATACAAGTTTTTTATACAATACTCCTGATTTTCATTTCTATAAAAACACATTTTGACATCTCTTGTCCGTTAGTTAGTAACTGATTTAAAAACTATGTTTGTCAACTTAATTATGTTTGAAGTTTGTATTATTATAAGCAGATCACATTAGTTATAATTAATTTGGCAATTTTCTCGTAATATTTACAGGTATAAAAATAAACATTTATTCAAATTGTAACTGTTAAAATGTTGAATCTGGAACCGTTGGCGAAAATGATACCGAAAACCGTTTACACTACCACTACACCAACACACACTTTTATATGCCTGACGCGCGTTTCGATAACCAAGTTATCTTCTTCAGAGACCGAAGGTAAACTAAAGCTATGCCTACAAACTAACCTTATATATAGAACATTTTTAGCGCCAAATGTTTTCGCGGTAAATCTTTTGGCGGCAAAGCCAATTTTTAGCGCGAAAACATTTTTACAATAAGTTTTCTTATAATAAACTATAAAGTGGACTATCTGGGATAGGTCCTTTGTCCTTATTTAATCTATTTTTACATTTAATAATTTCTATACTTTCAAATGCATCCAACAATCTATTGTTCGATACATTTTTTAACAATTTTAAACTATCTACATTTACAGAATGGTTTTTGGTAAAAGCATGTTCGGCAATACTAGATTTTTCTATACGTCCATATTTTAGATGAGCTAAATGTTCTTTAAATCTAGTTTTAACCGATCTTTTTGTTTGCCCAACATACTTTTTATCACAATCATTACAGCTTATTTCATATATACCGCTTTTTTCCAGATCTTCTCTCTTATCCTTCGGATTTCCTAACAATTGTCTCAGGGTGCCACTAGTTTTATGAACTAAACCTAATCCCACCGTGCCGAAAATTGTATTCAATCCTTTGGTATACTGAGGGATAAATGGTAATGAAATGAATTTCCTATCGTTGTGTTCTCGCTGGAAAAAGGTGGTTTCTCAAAGAGATTTCTTAAAACTATGGCGATTGATCAGCTTATGAATTAGTTTTCTATCATATCCATTAAGTACAGCTATATCCTCAATTAAATTCTTTTCTCTGTTATATCTTGTTTTGTTTAAAGGAAAATGAATTAATCGATGAACCAAAAAATGAAAACTTGCCATTTTGTGTTGATTACAGTGAAAAGAATCTATCGGAATATACCTATACGTAGCGGTGTCTTTCCTAAAAATATCAAATTCTAATTTGTTATTATTTCTTATTACTAATGTGTCCAAAAATGGTAACTGTTCATTATTTTCTAGTTCAAACGTTGTAACTGTGTTTTTACGATGCTCCTGACAACTGTCAGTACTATCTAGTGTACTATCGGCTTCATAGCATATACATTTTCAAACTCAAATCGCTTACAATGAATTTATTTTTAAGGACGGCCTTAATTTTAAGGACGGCCTGTTTATTGTGTATAACCAATCACGGTTTAAATAATAACAAATTTGAAATCAGTTAAACAGTTGTCCACGCCCACATCTTTAATGTTTGCAGCATAAGGTATTTTATTGACAAATTGCCTGTCCCCCTGTCCCTTGTAAGTAAACATAATCCCCAAAAACCATTTAATGTAGGCGTTTTAAAAATTGCTATTCCTATGTTGTTTAAGAAGGGCGTTTTTATAACTTCGGTAAGTAAACGAAATTCACATTTAACATGTATATCATTCTTTTCGTTAAATTTATTGTACTAACTTTTACTTTTTGGTTAGTCCATCTTGTTAATAATAATAAAAAAGTCTTCGTTTCAACATAACTTCCAAGTTTATTCGAAAAAATATGTTTTAAATTACAATGACGGCCGTTTCGCTAAGAAGCATCGTCAGATTGACATTTAAACCTTTACTTTGTGGAAGTCCATCTTACTAAGAACAAATAGGACTTTTTAGACAAAACTTTCACTGTTTTTTAAAAAACTTGCTTTTATGTCTTATTACTTCCATTCTTATTATTTTTGTGGTACATTTTTTAAATACTTCTAATTCCTCTTGCAAATTTATTTACTCCGCGCCTATGGAAGAGCAAGATTTACGAGAGTTGAGGACGAAACGAGACATTTTGCGGTTTCTATAGAAGGAGGCTAATAAATCGCAGAAGGCGATTCCTTATTCCAATCTTCCTCTGTTTCTTCCTTTTAGAAACGTTGCATGTAAACTGTTTGTTACGCTACAAATATAAATATTTAACTACAGGGTGTCAGGATGCATCAAAATTTGCCATTTTTATTAAAAAACCCTGATTTTTTTAGTCGATGACCTTTTCAATGACATAAAATATAAAAATATTAATGAATTTATCGGCAGATGTACCTAAAACTTTAAATATAAGAGAAATTTTATAATATTACGTAGATTTGCAGTTGTGTCTTTGTACTTCTAAAGTTCTGGAATAAATAATGGTTGTGTGAATTGAAATCGCTGAACCGTGATCTAGTGAATATGTCAAAATATTTCATGCAAAGAAGGCGATATACTAGGAATTGTTGGAGGATGATAATAGCTACAGTCGTAGAGAGAAATCATAATATTGCCGAGATTTGAATTCCTTTGAACTATTATTTCAAATCGCATGTTTCATATATGAAAATAAACAACGAATCTTCCCAGATAAATATGTCGTTATGTAAATAGAACAATTTTAAGAAATATTTATTTATATGTACAGATTGTCCACGGATGGGGTAACCTATAGGTGAAAAATATTTAAATATTAGATATTACTGGATTAAAACATTATTTTCGACTTTAATGCACAAATTCATACGGTTTTCATACAACTGGCTATAAAATGAGATGGATTTTGAAATACTTGAATTTTATTATATTTTATGGGGTTTCAGAACAAGCAAAACCTTTTATCAAGAATGATATTTTTCAATAAAACTATAATTTAAACATTTTTCACGTATATGATCCCCATCCGTGGACACGCTGTATAATGAATGGCTTAAATTCATACCCATAAATTGATTACTACAGAAAATTTGCAAAGGGATTGTTTTGTACAAAAAATATTTTACCATCAAATTTTTAAATTTGAAATTACATAAGTTTTTCCATAATAATTAATTTTGTAGCTAAACTAGTGATCAGTGATGTTAATTTTTGCAATAAATTTAAAAACACTAACATTTTTGGATAGATAGAAAATGAACAGACCTTTCACAAGCCCATACTTTCCATATTTAAAAAATTGGGGGTTGTAACTGTCACTCAAAGGGGGTTGAAGGTAGAGGTCGAACTTTCACTTTAAAAAATGTCAATTTGTTATTCAAACTTGACTTGTTTCGGCATTTTTTGTAAATATGTACAGTAATCGAAATAATGAATTCAAAAACACGTCAATTTATGTTGAAAGGGGCAAGCATTATGGCTTATTTAAACTCATTGGCACCCCTAGCAGCATCCCCTTTCTTTTTAAAATACTTCTCATATTTTTTATATAAATTTTGAATATTCCTCTCTAAGCTGATTACAAAAAATTAACTTGTAGGTTAAAGTGTTTAGTTTATGAGATAAACAATGTTTCTTTTAATAGCACAAATTTTACTTATTTTTTACTTCCTGTAATAAAATGGGTTGTACAACAATTCAAACTACAAATTTACAGTTAACGTTATTCCTTGTGATATTATATACATTTTTCTTGATCATCCAGTGTTATATTTCCTAAGAAAATAACGTATCATTTATTCTTTCAATTTCTTTGTCTTTATATATACAAATTTTCCATCGTGACCAAATAAATCTCCAGATAAATCTTTACGTTCTCGTTTAAAATCGACGGAATCTCCTTGATAATAACCAACACCAGACGTACCTTATACTTGGTGCAATCGTAATTTAGTAGAGATGCATAAATGTTGCCTGAGGATGAAAACTGTAAAGGCTGAAGATACTATCGATTATGTTGAATAATACAGTCGAGACCTGCACACAATGGAATATTTTAAGTCACAGTCAAGACCAAGATAACAGAGTTGTATTAGTTTCTTCTAGTTTTCAAGTTTACAAACAACACTTTAGCAGAATTTTAAATTTAACTTTCCGTACGCGTTACGCACTACATTTTTCTACAAAAAACGATGTTGCCAAGTGAGCATTTTGAACATCTACTTCATTGACATTCGTATTTTTTACGCGTTTGGATTTTCCACATTGTATACCACTTACAATCATATTTGTATACAAACCGTTGATTTTTAAGAACTCGTAACTTAAAATTTGGGTTTCCTACTAAAGATTTTTTCTTACAGACCCTCGGATGTAGTTAGAATCCCCTTATTACAACCCTGCTTTAAACATACACCAAACTAGTAAACGTTGGTATAAGATGATTGGAATCAAATATTTACTAAGTTGCATGAACTTCAAGAGCAGTTGTAGACATTTGCGTCAAACTTAGAGGATTAAGAATTGGGAGCTCAATGCGCCAGTAACCATTATCCAAATCCTAATCTCACCTCTTCAATTTTCTTTCAATGTTTACCGAGATAGACAACTTTATAATAAAATAGGGACATTACTGATGATACAATGTTTCTTGTCTGAACTAACTACTGTATATTAATATTAGATTTATGTAAATTAGGATGTTAATTAGCAATTAAGAGAGTTGCTTACAACTATTGAAATATTTAACAGGTGCCATTGCACCCTCGTCAACATGCGTACCAAGCGGGAAAGTCCACGGAAACCGCTTTAACACAGTTGACGGACGAAATCCAAGACGCACTGAACAAAAAAGAGACCGTGGTATGTGTCTTTCTAGACATAGAAGGGGCCTTTGACAATACGCCACATGAGGCAGTCAAAAGAGCATTGATTGAGAAAGGAGTAGATAGAACGACTTCCAGTTGGATGTCGCAACTGCTATCTACAAGAATCGCAGAAATGGAGGCAGGACAAGACACTATCTCCATTAATGTGACCAGAGGCTGTCCACAGGGGGGAGTTGCATCCCCGCTTATGTGGAGTCTCACTGTGGACAGTCTGCTCTGTCAATTGACTAGGGAAGGCATACCATGTCAAGGGTATTCCGACGACATGGTTATCCTGACAAAAGGGAAGTATGAAAACGTCCTCTGTGATATTGTTCAAAGAGGATTGAACATTGCGGAACAATGGTGTGACTCGGTGGGACTCAGCATCAACCCCACCAAAACCACACTAGTAGCCTTTACAAGGAAAAAGAAACCTAATCTAAAAATCATAAAAATAGGGGAGAACATCGTCGAGTGGAAAACAGAGGTCAAATATCTAGGGCTAATCCTAGATAGCAGGTTACTCTGGAACAAACACGAAGACGAAGTAATACACAAAGCAACCAAGGCCCTCATGGTGTGTAGGAACATTGCAGGGAAGAACACATATCCTGCAATGGATATACACAGCAATAGTGAGACCATTAATCACATATGGGGCAGTGGCTTGGGGCGTAAGGGCTAATCTGAATACGACGAGGAAAAACCTCTCGAAAATTCAGAGACTAGCCTGTTCATGTATCACTGGAGCAATGGGAACTTGCCCCACTGCTGCAATGGAGGTGATTTTAAACTTGACCCCACTGCACATTCTGCTAGAAAGTGTAAGGAAGAAAACAATATATAGAATGATCAAAGAAGGAATTATCAGGGAAAAACCTCGATCACTTCACTTTGATCAAACTTGGGAAATGCCCCAAGATGATATGCCAAAGAAATTCAACTTTGTGAGAAAATTCATCACAAAGTTGAGTAATAAATCTGAATGGGATGAAGACACCATACAGAATTTAAACCAGAATACCATAAAGTGGTATACGGACGGTTCCAAGCTAGACGAAGGAACTGGGATAGGAGTTTTTGGACCGAGAGCCAAATACTCAGAAAGCTTGGGCACATACCCGAGCATCTTTCAAGCAGAAGTCCGCGCCATCGAAAGATGTGTGGAATTCAATATTGGAAGAAACTATCGCAGACAAGAGATTGTGATCATGTCGGATAGTCAAGCAGCCATCAAAGCGCTGAGTTCAAATATAATCAGTTCGAAGATGGTTTGGGAATGCCTAGGCAAACTAAATGAACTAGGCCAGAAGAACACTGTCACCCTCCTATGGGTCCCGGGACACATAGGAATAGAGGGGAATGAAACAGCAGATAAGCTGGCAAAAAGGAGCTGAAACCCCACATTTGGGACCAGAACCATCTTGTGGGATCAGCAGTAGAGTAATCTTAGGAAAACTAAGGGAGGAAATGGAGAAAGAAAAATCCGAGTACTGGAATCAGCTGGAAGGATTGAGGCAATCTAAGATACTACTGGGGAACTATGACCAGAAGAGATCTCTTAGCTGCCTCAACCTCAGTAAAAAAAGGCTCCGTATTCTAACGGGAATATTAACCGGGCATTGCCGGTTAAGAAGCCACATGAAGTAACTAGGGTTAGCAGATGAAGCAAAGTGCAGATTCTGTGAGGAAGAGGATGAAACCTCAATACATATACTCTCAGAATGTCCTGCCTTGCAAAATTCTAGGGCTAGATACCTAGGAGCACATGAAATAGAGGAAGGGGATCTACCTGATTTGAAGCCCGACGATGTCCTAAACTTCCTCAGGAAAATAGGACTCGAAGAGCTGCTATAAATCTGAGAAAACATCAGAACATGGCAAGTAAGGGGGGACACAATAGATCCTATGGGTCGCAGTGTAATCATCACCCCTAACTCATTCATACATTCATACATTCATAATCTCACCTCTTTAATTTTCTTCAAATATTTACCGAGATAGACAACTTTATAATAAAATAGGGACATTACTGATGATACAATGGTTCTTGTCTGAACTAACTACTGTATATTAATATTAGATTTATGTAAATTAGGATGTTAATTAGTAACTAAGAGAGTGGCTTACAACTATTGAAATATTTAACAGCTTTCTTCATTCATTTATCCTGATACTTTTTTTATGAAAAAACGTTGGGTATTTCGAAATACTGTAATATGAAATAGTGTCAGTGGTTAAGATAACGTATAATGTACTCGTATATAGGCACGTTCGGTTGAACCGCCGCCACGGGGGGTGTACATTCTCGTATCTACGACATATTATATCGTGCCATTTGACTCGCAACTAATTTTCATACAATGTTTAGCAATAGCGGACAACTTTTTATCAACGGCGTTGGATTTTGTCAGATAATTATATTGAAAATGTCCCGAAAAGATCCATAATAAAGAAAAACAATTGAATGTAATTGTTTTTAGTTTATTTGACGTTTTCTACCAGTAATTTAGTATAAATTTTATTATTTAAATTTTTAACTTTGGCATCTTGCAACTTATTTCGTATGCACTGTTATTATACAATGTGGGGTTAGTTTAGAAGATAAAAAACTTTGAAATTCAAATCTGAGCTTTTTAAACATAAATTTAAATGTACAGGGTGATAAACGCACGTCTGGCATCATCCATGATCTATATTTTTAATGAAACACCCTGTTTATTTTTATGATTTTAAAAGTACGATCTCAACTAACTCTACCATGTAGGGTTCTATTATGAATTGTACATGGTGAAATTGTCCACACTGTATATAGGTAAGTGAGGTTCAAAAAACCTATTTACTTGTGCATCCTGTATATTACACATTCACCCCTCAACAGATAACAATTTTCAGGGAATCCAAAATAAAATATAGTTATAATTTTCACCTCAGTGCTCATCAATGCCAATGTTTGATCTCATATTCAATCATCTGTCGTTTCGTTGTTTGCACGGGTTAGATTCAAGTATGACGTTACAGGGGTATTAATTAGAGACTGAAATTGAATTAAAGATGAAAATTAAAGACCATTAGGTAATAGTAATTGAATACTTATAGGTTCTCGTGTATGTCTCGCAACTTTAGTATTGTTTTGTAATTATTGTCAAAGTTATGTAATCTTTAAACTGTTTTTGTATGAAAATCTGGAAAGAACAAGAACGTAATATTATTTTACATAATTTTGTGGAGTAAAACTTTTGTTAAAATGTTAATCTTGTTATAAAAACAATAACAAACGGTGCAAAAATTAACATAGCGTGAGATAATCTCCCAAGTGAATTGAGGGCAGGTTATATATTTGTGATATTCATAAAGCTCTGTAAATTATGAAAGAAAAGTGGTCGACAGAATCAATATACAGTGCTTTTCAGATAAAAATATCCACCTTTTTAGGAAAAATCCAAAAACACGTCAATTTATGTTGGAAGGGGCAAGCAGTATGGCTTATTTAAACTTACTGGAAAAGCCACCCCTAGCAGCATCCCTTTTTTTAAATTACTTCTCATATTTTTTATGTAAAATTTGAATACTCCTCTTTAAGCTGATTTCAAAGATATATAATACTTGTAGGTTAAAGTGGTTATAGTATGTACAAAAAGTACGAGGAGTAATAAACCCTAATTAAGTATGCAAAACCTTTACAGGGAGCACCAAGAAATTTTTGATAAATCTCTTACTTTAAATTACATTTCTTCCGTAAATCTAAAAACCAGGTAGATCGACTCCGTATTTGTTTCAGTTATAGCAAAGTTTAGGGTTTCTTCATTGTTAAAGGATTAGCAGCTAAGCAATAACGCAATGCAGTGGTGTGTATTTTGGGAAAAAAATACGTTTTAAATTATAATATAATAAAAAATGAAAAGAAATAATTATTGGAATACATTTATTACTTACATTTTATTCTATATCCGACTCGGAAGAGGAAGAATCGTTGTTGACAGTAATAATAATAGGGTCGATTAAATCATCACAAATATTGTCAATTTTCCACATATTTGCCTCTACTTTGATAACATGCTCGATACAGTTTGTCCAATTTTCCTTACTAACATGACTTACAGCACTCTCAAACAATTTCACAACTTCGTTTATTTTAAAAGTAATATTTTTTTCCAACTTCCCCCTTTACCTGAGCCCATATTAATTATATGGGATTAAGTTCACAATTATAAGGGGAAGTCGAAGAACTGATATACCACGAGAAGAAGCCATTTCTTCTACAATGTAGGTTTTGTATTTATTCTTGTTCATTTTTGCAATTCTGTAAAGTTCTTTCCTTAGTGGATCTTTTGGAAACTTAATATTTTTCGAAATAAGCCACTCCAAAAGCTCTGCTTTACGCCAACTACTTGTGGGCAATGCCATTGTCCATAACAATAACAGCCCCTTTTGGAATCAGATCCACCATTTCAACAAACCATTCCTCGAAGACATCCCCATTCATATCTTCGTGATAGTCCCCCGTGCGTTTTGAAATAAAAGTTAATAATCCACCATTAACAAAACCTTCAGAACTCCCAACATGGACAATTATAAGTCTTTTTCCTTTTCCAGATGGTGGCTGCAAACCTAACGACAAACCTTCCACGAATGCCTGCCTTCCGCTTTTAATGTTTTCATCTTGCCAAGATTTGGAATCTGTATATCCAGCATTTATCCATGTTTCGTCTAAGTAGAAGATTTTCAAATTTTGTTCTCAGGCATGTCGAATGCTTCTTAAATAGTCTTTTCTCCAAAAAACTATATCCGGTTTATCTATCAAGAGAGATTTTCTATTATGTTTTGTATATCTGAAACCCACATCTTTCAAAAGTTTGCATAATGTCATTCTGGAGAATTTTGTATAGTCCGTATATAGTTTATGAGATAAACAATTTTTCTTTTAATAGCACTTTCACCTTATTTATCTATAATAAAATGGGTTGTTCAACAGTTCACACTCTTTAATCTATCGATAATTTTTGTCGAAAAACAAATGAAAATCAGAATTGTGGTTACACCAAAAAATTCAGCTTCTTAACAAAGTCGATTAGTTTGTGTGGTCCAAGTTTGTGCATATGATGATTCAGATGACTGGCCTGTAAAAAGACCTGTTAGAGAACGTAGATCGTGCCTGCTGTATTCCAACATTTATTTTGAGACAATCTTCGAAGGAAATAAAAGCCTTTGAATTAACTAATTATATCAGAAGTCTAATGCTCTTTCTGCAGTCCAGGTATTTAGTATTTGTTTGGCAAGATGTATCGCGATGGTAACAATTGTAGGCTCTGGTCAGATAGAGAGTCTGCCTTCTCATTTCCATCCAAACCAGAATGGCTTAAAGATAAAAGGGCTTTAAAGCAATGAAATAATTTTGAAATTTTTATCAATTACTTATTATACTTCAGTAAGTAATTAATCAATTTTAGTATTTATTTATAATGAAATTCACTGCACCACTGCATGCAACAAAGTATGTGTGTGAAACAAATGCATATATATGTTGACGAAGTTAGTTTTAGAGCCATTTAGAGCCGTATCTACGAACCGTACGGTCTTGCAATATATTGTTCGGATAGGTTTTCCCTAGACAAATGGTTTTGTTGCATACTAATTTACCTACCAGTACATTTGTCTCGAAGAAATATCTTATATATTTGATCGCTTCGGCAGTTTACTTATACCGGGCAGAAAGACATTCATTTAAATCTTATTTGTATCGAGATATCTATAGAGAAACGTATTTTAGTTCTTATTTTTGAGCTAGGTTCAATGTTACACGCGAGAGCTGAAAAATGGATATTTTCATTTCTATTTTATGGAAATATTTCTTCTCTTACTTATATTTTTTTGTCGATAAAATTACCTAATACATAAATATTCACTGTAGATATAATTTATTTAAATACTTGTATTTTAATATTACTGAGTCTATTATTACGTCCTCGATTATTGGATATTTTCTTCTACCGCTAGTTTTATGTTCTCATTTTCCTCTCTTTTTCCGTTGATTTTCAATTTTCGTTCAAAAATTTTCTTGTATTTTTATTATTTGAATAAATTTTTGTTCCTTTGAATTACTTCCTTTTTTTTTGTTTATTAAACCAAAATATACTTTAAAATTATAAGATTGGAAATTTGTCGGTTAAATAAACTTTGACTCTGTTCGAACCAATTTTGAATGTTTATTAAATGTTTCCCACAACTTTGAAATCGACTTTAAAAATATAATAAATTCTTTTTCCATTCATACCAATTTTTCGATACCTACCTCAGCTAACTTACATATCTACGTCAATGTAAAAACAACTTAAAATGAAGTTCATGGACTTCCAGAGTCGACATTGGGCGAAAATTTAATACATTCAGCACAGGAGACATTACTTTTTTTATTTTTACGACCTGCACCAAAAACTTGACGATTCTTTTTATGTGTTTTTTTTAGTATATCGATTACAGTTTACTTGAATTATTATTACAGTGGTTCCAGCTACCAAAAAAACTTCTTCATTACGAATCACGAACAACTTTTTTTAATCATTTGTAGTTTTAGAACAAGAAAGCTACGAATATTCCTTTATATTAAACATGAAGTCACATGTTCCTTTATGAATCTTGTAGTCCACTGAACTATGTTTCGAAGTTTTTCTTCATAAGAAAATAATTCAATTAATTTTCTAACTCAATTACCCTTCTAACTTTTTACCTGTGTCCATTTGACAGTCTAAGCACTATACAGTGCGGTTCATATGTATGGAATAAATTCATTTGTAGCGTTATTATGTACTATATGAAAAAAACCTGAAACAGGTCGATTTTTATTCTTAAATTGACAATTTACAGTATGAAAATATTATCCCCCTCCAGCACCCCTTCGGAATTATAAGCACCCCCTCGAAAATTTTAAATTACAAAGGGGGTCGTGTGGTACCTCGTTGGAAAGGGATTTTAGTCCTCTGTTCAGCAATTTAAAGTTTTTTAAGTTTGGTGCAATCATAACTGAGAAAATTGATTTTTAAGATGTAAAATTTTGATAATGTCTCTAACACAAAACTTTACGTAGAATGAAGATAATAATGTCACATAATGATTAGAATGTGTTTTTTAATGTATTTGATACTTAAATTCAATGTTCAAAATGACCACCATTCACTTCTTGACAATAACCGAGGCGATATTGGAATTCTCGTACAACATTTTGTATGACCTCGGGGGTTATTTTGTTAATTTCTTCCGTTATCCTAACTTTTAAATCAGCAATATTGTTTGGTCTATTAAAATATACTTTAGATTTTACATAACCCCATAAGAAGTAATCGAGAGGAGTCAAATCGGGGGATCTAGCCGGCCATTCGATCGCCCCACGTCTTCCAATCCACCTATTGGGAAAAACCTCGTTTAAATAATTTCTAACAGTACGTGCAAAATGCGGTGGAGCTCCGTCTTGTTGGTAGTAAATAGATCGATCAATCTCATTTGGATGATTAACATCAGGAAAAACTCTTTGTAATGTAGGCACTAAAAAGTTAATCAAAAAATCTAGATAAACCTCACCAGTAACTGTGCCCTCAAAAAAATAAGGGCCAATAATTTTATTGTTAATGATACCAGCCCAAAAGTTAACTTTTTTAGGATATTGAGTGTGAGCCTCACACATCCAGTGAGGATTTTCTCTGCTCCAATATCTACAGTTCTGTTTGTTAACCGTTCCGTTTAAATGAAACGTCGCTTCATCAGAAAAAACTATTTTGTTTATGAACTGCAAATCTGCGTTCATTCTATCCATCATCAATTCACAGAATTCTTGCCTTCTATCAGGATCATCTTCATTTAACTCCTGAACCAACTGAACTTTGTAAGGGTGGTATTTTTCTTTATGCAGAACTCTCAAAATAGATGATTTACTTACATCATTGTCGGCGGCAAGTTCTCGAGTTGTCTTATGCGGATTTTCCTCAATCTCTAGAAGTACATCTAACTTTTTTTCATCAGTAAATTGAACATTTCTACCTGGTTTTTCAATATTTTTTAAATGTCCAGTTTCACGAAACTTTTTTTCAATTTTGCTAACTGTAGACTGCGAAACGTGTTGACCAGGGTATTTATTATTAAAAATTTCACAAACCTCCTTTTGAGTTCTGGTTTTATTACCACAACCAATCATAATTAAAATATCTATTCTTTGAGTCTCGGACAAATGAGCAATAATTAAATTTAATACGAGCACAAATATTATACTGGCGTCTTTTAGTAACTTTAAATACCTAAATGACAGCAGCCTACTAGATTTATATCAATTGTTTATTTAGTTTTTTGACTATTATTTTAATATCTTCAAAGTTTTTTCCTAATATTTGTCAGAACAGATACGAAAATACCTGATTATTTCTAAAGTTGTTTTAATAGACCAAACAATATCGCCTCGGTTATTGTCAAGAAGTGAATGGTGGTCATTTTGAACATTTAATTTAAGTGTCAAATACATTGAAAAACACATTCTAATCATTATTTGACATTATCATCTTCATTCTACGTAAAGTTTTGTGTTAGAGACATTATCAAAATTTTACATCTTAAAAATCAATTTTCTCAGTTATGATTGCACCAAACTTAAAAAACTTTACATTGCTGAACAGAGGACTAAAATCCCTTTCCAACGAGGTGCCACACGACCCCCTTTGTAATTTAAAATTTTCGAGGGGGTGCTTATAATTCCGAAGGGGTGCTGGAGGGGGATACTATTTTCATACTGTAAATTGTCAATTTAAGAATAAAAATCGACCTGTTTTAGGTTTTTTTCATATAGTACATAATAACGCTACAAATGAATTTATTCCATAGATATGGACCGCACTGTATAATAACTAGTTTTGGTCATTTCATCCATATAGTATTTGGTAAAGCAGTATTTATGCTTCTGGACTCTTACCAGAAGTTAGAAGTTTTCTTTCCATCATCTATTGCCTCCAGAGCATGGGGATATTTGATTTAGTATTTGTTGACAATTTTCTTCAAAACTGTACGTTTTGGCCTCCTGCAAAGTCGTCTTCACCACCAATATGTGGAATAAAAAGTCTTGCTCTCTTTCTTGAGGGAGGTTTTAGTAAAATAGAAAAAAACCTTTCAAAAAGTTTGAAGAGATGAAGCCTAAACATTTCTTACTTTATTTCTTAGCTGTCATCGACAATCCTATTACGTCTTAGTGCATTTGGTGTTGATTCTTTCTTTCTTACCACATCCTCTAAAGGAGGAATTAGATAAAGTATTGCTGGTCTTGGTTCTTGGCCATTCTAGCTTGGAGAGAAATGAGAAGGCAGACTCTCTATCGGACCAGAGCCTACAATTATTGCCATCGTGATAAGTCTTGCCAAACAAATACTAAATACCAGGACAGCAGAAAAAGCATTAGACTTTTGGTATAATCTACCAGAATTAGTGCATTCCTACCTCATCTACATTTTGTACAGCACAGAGGCTCTTACCAACAATTTTCATTTTTCATATAAAAAATTCTTGTTATTAAAATAAAAATATTTCTACTTGTATTAACTGTGTCCTTGCAATTTGTTGTGTAAATATTTTCAAATAACTTTATTAACTATATTACCGATTCAGTTTTCGTTCGTTGTTAAAATTTGTGCAGAATATTAAAAAGTATTGTTTTATTTTCCAGATCACGTCTCAGAGTTAGCCCGTCAATCAGAAAACAAAACTCTGCTGCTTTTCCAACAAGTCTACAGAGGTATGGCCAGTCTATCTCGCGAACCCATAGAAATATTGTACAGAGACATCCGGAATTACATTTGGATCAATACGACTGAGGCAAAACCTACGGTCAGCCCCGAAGAAATGATAACCAGCGTCAACAATTTTTTCACTGAGCTATTTCCGTTGGCATATCACAGATCCGCCGACGTATCCGATAAGGATTTCACCTTAAATTACAAAGACTGCTTGAAGAAATCCATGGAGACGATAGCTCCTTTTGCGGATATCCCCAAACAAATCGGAATATCTTTGTCTAAAAGTCTGGAGATCACTAGATTGCTGCTGCAAGCGTTTCGAATAGGTTCTGAAGTCTTAAATACGACGGATACTCTACTGATAGACGAACACAGCAGTGACAACTCGGAATGTCAAGACGCTTTACTCAAAATGACTTACTGTCCGAGGTGTTTGGGGTTGTTGAAACACACCAAACCATGCAGCGGTTATTGCCTCAATGTTTTAAGAGGCTGCATCACTAAATACGTGGCCGAATTGGATCTGCCTTGGAACGGATTCGTGGAAGGAGTCGAAAATTTAGTTAACGCCATGAAGAGGAACAACAACGATGCTGATGTTAACGTGAATGCCGTCATTAGAAATTTGGATAACAAAATATCCACCGCCATTATGAAGTATATGGAAAAAGGAAAAGACATCGATGCTAGGGTAAGTCACTTTTCTTTGGTGGAATCAAATTAATTTCTTACAATTTAAGGAAGTAAATAGAAAACTTCTGAATCAGTTTTCGTTCGTAGTTCTATTAAAGTTGTTAAATTGAATCTATCTTCGAATGGATGCTGTGTAGTTCGTAAACATTACTCTTTTGTTTATTGAGTTTTCCTGCAAAGTACGCTGGACGTAGTTTCGAAGTTTCGATCGAACAAAGTTCTAAGAAAATCTACGGTCAATCGTAACTTTCCTTTGGATTTTTTACTCTTATTATATTTTTGCATAGATGATGCAACTTTTTTTATAAAAGTATTAATTTATTGTTCATATTAAACAAACCAAAAAGATTTCTTCACAAAAATGAATAGTATTTTAATCAATAAATTATTAAATTCTGTGCGTTTTGAAAAAATATCGCACGTGTTTGATATTGCTTCTTCTTTTCTTATATTTTCGAAAGCGTATGATATTACTGTCAAGTGTCAAAACTGTGACTTGGTGCTGCATTTGGTGATTCATTTGTAATAATACCAAATTGAAACATCATTGAATTATAATAAATAAATCATTGGGGTTTCGCTTCTTAATGCGTGTTTTAAGAATGTCCCAGGCATGTTCAATGACGTTTATGTCAGGGGAATTTGTTGGCCATCTTAATGTGGATATTCCTCCTTCTTCCAAAAAATTTTGTACTGCAGCTGTTCGATGTGGAGGTGCATTGTCATGCATAAACGCAAATCCATCACCTACCGCCCTCTGGAATTGACGCACAACAGGATTTAAAACTTCCTCGATGTACACAGCATCAGTGATTCTTCTCTCCAAAACCAGGAGAGGCGTCCGTGTACCCCTCATAATACCACTCCAAACCATAATACTCCCACTTTCAAATGGAACAGGTGGTTGGGCTGTTTCTAATCGGGCTTGTCGTCCTGGGGCCCTCCAAACTAGCGTTCTTCGCGAATCAGAAACCAAGCCAATTCTTGATTCATCAGAGAACATCACGTAATTCCAGTTAGGACCATGGTGTAACATTTCTTGAGCCCACTGCAACCTTACAATTTTTTGTTGATAGGTTAGTTTGGGAACACGTAGAGGTCTTCTGCGATACAAATTGACCGCATTTAATCTTCGTGTAATTGTTTGCCTAGAGATATTTAGTCCTTCAAGCATAGCAATTTCTCTGGATATGCCACTTGTAGAGTCCTGTCGATTTCTTCGAGCTATCAATGTTGTACATCGACTTCTGCCACTTCTGGGACGATCCTTCACATCATTTGTGTCTTGGATTTTTTTTTAAATTTTCGATACAGCACCTTGAGTAACAGTAACAATATTCCCGATATCACTTTGACTAAAGCCCTGTTGTAACAAAGCAATTACTCTAGACCTATTAAAATATGATATCATGTCTCTGGGCATTTTTAAACAGCTCAAATTAAATTTTAACAAGAATTGGAATAATGTGAAAGCACCCAAATAAATTAAATATAACCAAATTAATACAAAATAAATCAAATTTTGTATTATTTTGATATATTATTTCTAAATATTCTACGTAAAGTTTCGTGATAGAGTCATTATCAAAATTTTACATCTTATAAAAAAATGGTGTCAATTATAATTGCACCAAACATAAACAAAGGACAAAGGGGTGCTTGAGGGGGATAATAAGGCTCAAATTTGAATCTTTTTCTCTTCTGTATGTATTTAAAACATTTAGATAGGTACCTACGGATAAATGTGGTCTTGTAGGTAAATTTCAAATAGATATGCCTAATAATTTTCATTGTGGCAATTTTCTCTTAATATAATTATGTGAATAGATATAAAAATAAATATTTATTAAAATTATAACTGTGTTTTTTCGGTGCTCACGACAACAGCATTGATTACATCGATAAAGTAGCGCCTGTTAAAGAATGGGATATTTAAAAACGTATTTATAACATTTTAAGGACTATATAACCATTAAAAACTTGATAGTGTTGATAAAATGATTTAATATCCTTTCATCTAGTGAAATTATTACCAACTCTAGCAACAAAATTACCCAACACATTTGCACCTCGTTATCTTGACGCTGCGTACGCCGTTTCAACATTGACATAACCATGATGTGTTTGTTGTACTAGTTGTAGTATTTACATGGAGGCGCTGTAATAGAAAATTGTACGTTCTTCGTGGAAACGCCGATTCGTATTATTTAATGGATTTTCTCAGAATTTACGACGAGGACGCGAACGTTTCTGCTAAATAATTTTATTAGCAGCAAACAAGTTATAGTACGACGCTAGATATTAAACTCATTAAGCACTGCGGAATTTAATAAGAAGGAAAACGATATGTAATACTGTTAATTAAATTTAGTTTACAGTCTTCTATGAAAGACTTTAATCATTTTAAAGGATGTTAAGTAAAACCTTCATAACGTTAAGTTGACAAACTTTCCCAAATAAACAAAATAGCCAAAATAATTTAAACTATTTTTTAATACTAAAACTATCTGTCTTTATCAATTCCAATGAATATTCTTTGAAATGGCCGTATCGATACTCCATTTTTCGGTTTTATTTTCGCAATTCTGTCGTATCGCAGGATTTTACAAAATTAATTATCGAATATTGTAATTGATATTACATCCTCGCGGGTCTATATGGAATTAATATTATTCTAATTAAATTTGCATTTAAACTTTTAATTGGCTTATAAATTTTAGAGGGAAATAATTACTGTGCCAGCAATATTCATAATTTATGTTTTACGATAGATAAAATATGTAGTAATCGATTTGCGAACGTGGCGATATTACAACTATCATATATACATTGTTTGATAAAGTCGAGTTTATGACACTAGGGCGTTATTAAAATATTGCAGAAGTAAAATAACAAATCCAGTTGGAAATTTCTAAACAATATTCAGGAAAGGAATGGAAATATTAAATTCAAAACAGTGGCAAATGAAAATTGAAGAGAAACAGGTATATAAACTTTGTCAAGGATGAAACTATAGCTGTAAGGATTTAAATAAGACAAAATCAAAATGAAATCAAAGGTAATGAAGAATGCAAGGCATAGAGAAGGATACGAAGCATACAGAAGGAGGCAGAAGGATACGGAAAGATACAGAAGAATGCAGAAAGATACAGAAGCATAGAGAAGGATGCAGAAGGATTCAGAAGGATACAGAAGGATATAGAAGGAGGCAGAAGGATGCACAAGCATAGAGAAGGATGCAGAAGGATACAGAAGCATAGAGAAGGATACAAAAGAATGCAGAAGGATATAGAAGGAAGCAGAAGGATGCACAAGCATAGAGAAGGATGCAGAAGGATACAGAAGCATAGAGAAAGATACAGAAGAATACAGAAGGATACCGAAGGATACAGAAGAATACAGAAGGATACCGAAGGATACAGAAGGATGCAGAAGGATATAGAAGGAGGCAGAAGCATGCAGAAGGATAGGGAAGGATACAGAAGGAGGCAGAAGGATGCAGAAGGATACAGAAGGAGGTAGAAGGATACGGAAAGATACAGAAGGATTCAGAAACATAGAGAAAGATGCAGAAGGATTCAGAAGGATATAGAAGGAGGCAGAAGGATGCACAAGCATAGAGAAGGATGCAGAAGGATACAGAAGGATACAGAAGCATAGAGAAGGATACAAAAGGATGCAGAAAGAGGCAGAAGGATGCACAAGCATAGAGAAGGATGCAGAAGGATACAGAAAGAGGCAGAAGGATGCAGAAGGATACAGAAGGATGCAGAAGGATATATAAGGAGGCAGAAGGATCCAGAAGCATAGAGAAGGATGCAGAAGGATACAGAAAGAGGCAGAAGGATACAGAAGGATGCAGAAGGATACAGAAAGAGGCAGAAGGATGCACAAGCATAGAGAAGGATGCAGAAGGATACAGAAGCATAGAGAAGGATACAAAAGGATGCAGAAAGAGGCAGAAGGATGCACAAGCATAGAGAAGGATGCAGAAGGATACAGAAAGAGGCAGAAGGATGCAGAAGGATACAGAAGGATGCAGAAGGATATAGAAGGAGGCAGAAGGATCCAGAAGCATAGAGAAGGATGCAGAAGGATACAGAAAGAGGCAGAAGGATACAGAAGGATACAGAAAGAGGCAGAAGGATGCACAAGCATAGAGAAGGATGCAGAAGGATACAGAAGCATAGAGAAGGATACAAAAGGATGCAGAAAGAGGCAGAAGGATGCACAAGCATAGAGAAGGATGCGGAAGGATACAGAAAGAGGCAGAAGGATGCAGAAGGATACAGAAGTATGCAGAAGGATATAGAAGGAGGCAGAAGGATCCAGAAGCATAGAGAAGGATGCAGAAGGATACAGAAAGGGGCAGAAGGATGCAGAAGGATACAGAAGGATGCAGAAGGATATAGAAGGAGGCAGAAGGATGCACAAGCATAGAGAAGGATGCAGAAGGATACAGAAGGATACAGAAGGATATAGAAGGAGACAGAAGGATACAGAAGCATACAGAAGGAGGTAGAAGGATACGGAGAGATACAGAAGGATACGGAAAGATACAGAAACAAATAGAAGGATACAGAAGCATAGAGAAGGATGTAGAAGGATACAGCTGAATGCAGAAGGATACAGAAGCATAGAGAAGGATACTGATTCTGTAAATTTAAGGAGTAGGTAATTGTTGTAGATATATTTATAAAAATAAGCTGGTATTTACTGCAAGAGTTAAGATAAGATTTTTTTAAGGATTATGGAATGAAAATGATCAAAGAAACATTATATTTTTTTATGAAAATAAAGTGAAATATTTCATTGAAAGTGCTACAGACAATATTTTGCGAACATCAATTAATAACACTTTCTTTATTAGACGACGAAATGGAAATACTCAATAAATTAATAATGAAAACATTGAAAGAAAAATATTACTATATATGTTAATGGTCTGTTTGACATATACCCCGAGGCTATTGGTTTCGCAGATGATACGGCATTATTCTTTAAAGATAAAACATGGATCGCTTTAAAAAATAGAGTTGAATCAGTACTACCTGGGATACAGAACTGGTTTAACCATAAACTTTTGACCCTAAATCTGGAAAAAACGTATTATGTTGCATTCCACTGCACCAAAGTTACAAACCCGCCGTTTACTGAATTAAACATAAAACATTTTAGTCAAAACATTACAATTCAAAGTAGGGATCAAATAAAATACCTTGGCATTTACCTAGATAAACACCTCAAATGGAATGTACATATAAATTATGTGTGTAAAAAATTAAGATTTGTAATTAGTAAATTTAAATACTTGACAAATATATTACATACAAAACAGTTAAAAATTCTTTATCATGCCCTAGTTGAGAGTCATATTAGCTATTGTATCAGTATTTGGGGAAGCGCACTTAAAACACACCTATCCCCTCTTGAAACAATCCAACGCAGAATTTTAAAAATAATTCTTAAAAAACCGATGCTGTACCCTTCAAATAGTCTTTATATTGAGTCAAATATGCTAGATATCCGACAACTGTTTTACCTAAGAATAGTTAGCTATTATCGAAAAAAAAATAATTACATAGAGCCAACACCCAATTATTCTACTCGCTCTATGCAAAAGAAAAATCACCAAGTGCCCTTCAAACAAAAGTCTATTGGCCAGCGATCATTTGCTTATCTAGCCCCTAAGCTCTATAATAATACTCCACCTGAAATAAAATGCAGCTCAAAAACTCACATATTTAAGAATTTACTAAAAAAATTCCTCCTAACTCAAGATCGTCATACAATTTCTAACTTAGTTGAAAATATTTAGTCCAAAAGTATTTAATAAATAAGTAGGTAGTTTTATAATTTTTCCAGTGAGTAGCAAAAATACACTCAGTGATAAATTTGATAAACTTTGTTGTGTTAGTGCCATAAATTTCATTTGTTCTGTTAATTTTATTATATGTTATTATTGTATATTTATATGTATTTTAAAATGTAAAAATTTAAAATCGAAACAAGTGCATCGGCGCTTATCGATCTTTTACTTTATTCTAAACTGCTTTTTATATTATAGTTAAACTGTACTTGATTTTGTAATGAAATAAAGTTATATATATATGTGGAGAACCGAAAATATTAACGTTTTAAAAGTATTAAGAATTATATGTGTGGGATTTTTAAAAAGAATAGCCAATAACTGTATTTAAATGAACGTAAACCTCTTTTCTATTTATTTATAGTTATATATTGAGCTAGTACGACTCTGTTGTTATTTTTATAATAGTCCGTTGTATCTGCCGTAATTGATGATTATAGCAAATGACTAAGCGGTCATATATTTATTCTAATTTATTCATTAAAAAGAGTTTTTTGCATAAAAGACCCAAACATTTAAACTGCAAACTTGTTTATTATAAATTTTTATTTGCCGCGACAAAATGTATTCTGCATTTCATTACAATCATTATTAAATTCTTGATTACATTTCAGTAAAATTTTTATACGCATTCCAACATACAATTATTGCTTTTATCGTGATTTTTTAACGGTTTTAGATATAATATAGAGTTAAAAAATAATTTTCAATCATAAAATAACCATCACTACAATTAAAATTGGCTGTTATAAGCTAGCCAGTGGACGTTTTATGCCATTTGAGGCATTCGCAAAATGTCGCAGTCGTTTTGGATCGCATTCCGCCGACGGAATATTTGGAAACTGACTAAATACAACAGCAAAAAAAATCGGACCTCTCGTTTACGTCGACATTACTGGAATATATTAAAAAATTTGGTAGTTATTCATTTGGTCCCAAAATTTAATAGATATAAAAAAATAAGTTGATTTGAGTCGAGAATTTAAGGACATCAAGTTTTTAACGAGCATGGGCAGTGACTGCAAAAAAAACGTTCCCAAAATGGTTATTTGGTTAAGGTAAATTATTTCTAAAAGGCAGCAAAATGTTGTACTTGAATGACTATAAAATTACAAAAACATTCACAAAATATCCATCTCTAGTTTTTTTTTCTACTTTTTCTAGTACTAATTTAAATTTTATAGACGACGATTTTGATGTGTACATTTCTTGGTCTTGTTTTAACTAAATCTTCGACAAAAGCATCATGGAATTGGAATGTCTAACCACCACAAGTAGTGATCTAATCGCCAAAAACTTTTGCGGTTTAAAATAAATCGACCAATACAAATGAAAAAAAAAACAACAACACACACACACAAATCGGGTTCTTTTTTTTCTAGATAATAAATCGATCCTTCTTTGAATCTTTTCAGGGCGATCCTACAGATAAAATTTAGAATGAATCACCTTGCCGCCGTTAAATTAATCTCTTCTTCTTTGTTACCGCAATACCACTTAGCGCCGATATTCTATTTAATATTGTTCGTTTATATGCGAATTTTTACCTTCTGCGGTTTTCAATTTTATCAGTTTTGTGCTGTAAAATGGGTGGATTTTGTTGTATTTTAAATCCAAATTGACTTGCAGTGATTCTTGTTGTGTGCATTCTATTTAAAGTCGTAAAATGATTGAAAAATGAATGAATGTGTAATAGGCCCTAGCTTCTTCTGTAAAATATATTTAGTTGTTCCTCTCGTCTAAACTAGGCAAGTGCGATAAAGATGTAAGTATCAGGAATGAAAACTAACAAAATTAATTTTGGAAGATACTGATCAATATCAATTAATTATATTTGTATACATGTGTGTAAAATCCAAATGGAATAAATATTCATTATTTCGGTTACTGTACATATTTATAAAAAATCCCGAAATACGTCAAATTTAAATTATAACTTGACATTCTTTAACGTGAAAATGCAACCCCTACCTTCAACCCCCTTAGAATGACAGGTACAACCCCCAATTTTTTAAATGGGAAGTATAGGCTTGTGATATATCTTTTGAAAGGTCTCTTCATTCTCTATTCAACAATGTTATTGTTTTTAAATTTGATGCAAAAATTAACATAAAAAAAATTAAAATCATGTTGTTACCGAAATTCACTAAAATATACTCGAAACTTATTACAATATACTTAAAACTTATTTCCCGTTTAGGTCTTGATAATGAGAAAGTGAACAAAAACCATAGCAATGTGGTTTTTAGATGGTAACCATTAAAAAACTTTAAAGAATTTCCGTGGCAACGCTATTTTAACAAGCAGTAGTAAATTGTTTTATTTAAGTTGTCATTGTTGTAATTTAAGTATAAAATTTGTTCAATTCAATTCTGAAAAATGGTTAGATTAACGGAAATGCATAAAATAACAGTTTTACAAATGATTGGTTACGGAGATAACATCCGAACACAACAGGAAGTAACTCGCCTATTTCATGAGAAATTTCCTAATTTACCGCCTATATCCCAAGGAACAATAAGTAAAATAGAAAAGCAGTTTCGCGAGTTTGGTCATGTAAGGCAGATAAAAAAGCAGCTGCCAATGCACTGAGTGATGAACTCAAATTAGATGTGTTGCTTGAGTTTCAGGAAAACCCACATACATCGAGTAGACAGGCATCCACTACATTCAATGCTAGCCATACATCGATAGCAAACATATTAAAAGAAAATAAATTGCATCCGTATAAGATGATACCTACTCAGGAGCTCATGGAAGACGATTTTGATAGGAGGACTTTTTTTTTGTGAGCAAATGATGAACATGTTGGATAACAATATTATCCAATTAGAAGACGTTATGTTTTCTGATGAGTGTACTTTTTCACTTAACGGTCATGCTAATCGGCAAAATTGCCGCTACTGGTCCACGGAAAACCCTCACTGGATAAGAGAAGAACACACTGAATACCCTCAAAAGGTTAATGTTTGGGCAGGGATTGTAGGGAACAATATCATTGGTCCCCTTTTTTATTGAGGGCAACTTGAATGGCAACAATTATTTGACACTACTTCAAAATGATGTCATTCCAACGTTGGCAAATTTATATCCTGATCCAGGTAACCCTCAAGTTCCAGCGAATACGATATGGTTTTAGCAGGATGGAGCACCATCACATTACCAACTTAATGTCCGGCAGTACCTCGATACAATATTTCCCAATCGGTGGATAGGGAGGCGAGGATCGATTGAATGGCCAGCGCGATCACCTGATCTTACATTATTAGATTTCTTTTTATGGGGATATGTGAAGAGCCATGTGTACAAAACTAAACCTTCTGATTTAAATGACTTAAAAGAACGAATAACGCTTGCGATTAGGTCGATCACGCCTGATATGTTAAATAATGTTAAAAGACAGTTTTATTTGAGATTAGGATGTTGCCAAGACGTTCGCGGAGAACATTTTGAACATCTACTTCATTATCATTCATAGTTCTTTTTCGTGTTCCACATTTTATTACGTTTTGCATTACATTTTAGTTTTTGATTGTATTGTAGCGAATTTCGGTAACAACATGATTTTAATTTTTTTTTATGTTAATTTTTGCATCAAATATAAAAACAATAACATTTTTGAATAGAGAATGAAGAGACCTTTCAAATGATACTTATATCACAAGCCTATACTTCCCATTTAAAAAATTGGGTGTTGTACCTGTCATTCTAAGGGGGTTGAAGGTAGGGGTTGCATTTTCACGTTAAAGAATGTCAAGTTATAATTTAAATTTGACGTGTTTCGGGATTTTTTATAAATATGTACAGTAACCGAAATAAGGAATTTATTCCATTTGGCTTTTACACACTGTATAATTAAATTTATACTTACTCTTTATCGACAAAATCCCTATTGCACAGTTATTTCACCAATGCTTGTTTTTAACTCCCCACAAAATCAAACAGTTTTGAAATATAATCTCAAATTTAGTTAAACCACAGATTACCTAATGTATCTAGAGGGGAAACTGCCAGGATTACAACCTAGTATGAGTTTGGTTACCAACTTGAGAAAACAAAAGTAGAACCCTTCTACTGTTACATAAATTTAACGCTAGTAAGTAAAGGGTTAAAAATGGATTCAAAATGATGTAAAGTACAGGAACGCCCAAAAAATATGTCCTAACTGATTTTTGTACCACATATGGCCTCCTGCATTACTTATTACTGCATTTATTTGCCTTGGAATACTGAAGAGTGTAGATCATATTTTTAATAACACTATAACTACATCGCAAATTATTTAATAAATATTCCAACAACAAGTCTTAAAATACACATTTAAATATTTTGGAAATTCTTATCACGATTCGTTTAGTGCAAAACATCCTCTGGTAACTATTATTATATATTTATAGATTTAATATATTTTGGTTCTATTATTTTTTGTTGTATCTAAAAACAAAGTAATTTGAAATAATTAATGAAATCTGTTTGAAAACCGATTTGTTTTGAACAGGAATCTATGCACATATGTGGTTTATTTATATTCCTGACGGTATAGGTCAATATGGACGGTGGCGAAATAAAATTTGAATAACCGGATATAACATTAGAATGTTTCGAAAACAAAATAATGTAGTCGTTTTTTTTATTGTCCAATTTAAGTAATAAAAATTCGACACGCTAAATATCAATTCGAAAGATTATCGCCCACGTATGTGACTAGACATTCAAAATCCTCGATTATAAGATGTACAGTCGGTTTTAGAATAGCATATACATGTTAAATGTGAATTTCGTTTACCTACCGAAGTTATAAAAACGCCCTTCTTAAACAACATAGGAATGGCAATTTTTAAAACGCCTACATTAAATGGTTTTTGGGGATTAAGTTTATTTACAAGGGACAAAGGGACAGGCAATTTGTCAATAAAATACCTTATGCTGCAAACATTAAAGATGTGGGCGTGGACAACTGTTATTATTTAAACCGTGATTGGTTATATACAATAAATAGGCCGTCCTTAAAATTAATTCATTGTAAGCGATTTGAGTTTGAAAATGTATAATATGCTCTTCTGAAGCCGATAGTACATCTCATAAAGACATAACCTTTATTTTATCAATCTGAGGATGAAACTTTTTCCTGAATGAGCCATCACTGATAAAAAAAAGTTTTTCGCGTTAAATTTTAGTTTCTTCTATGCCAAAACTATGGAAAATAATGTTTCTTTAATTAATAAGCAATTTTTTCGTAAAAATCACCGATTTTTATATATTTTTTTATACTTTCACTTGAAACTATTATCAGAAACCTTTTTACTGGATGTAAAAGTCTATTTTAATCATGATTTGTGATAAAAATAACATATTGTAGTTGGTTGACAGCTACGATAGTTACCTTAAAAAGACAAGACCCTATAACGCCATGAAATCTGCAGAGATGGTGTAGATAATTGTTCTGGAATGTTCTCAAAGTCTCTATTCCTAGTTGAGAATCGATTTTTAGTTTACTTCTCAAAAAGTTGCCAAGCTGACAGTGAATTATTCCAGATCTGTCAGTAAATCTACGTTCCAGCTGTATTCTTGTTAAATAATTACGATTTGTAAGTAAATTGTGTAAAAACTCCCCACGAGTGTTTCAAATTCGCGTCAAGTATGGGGTGAAGATTTAAGCTCAGTTACTGAGCAATCGCAACAGATAGCCCAGCTCGCAAATCAATTGACGAACCGGCAAGAGGACCATCAGCAACAACCGGCCCAGCTATCAAGTTAGAGAAGCAGATGAAGAAACAAGAGGAACAGATGAAGAAGCGAGAAGGGTAGATGAAGAAACAAGAAGAGCAGATGAGGAAACAGATAAAGAAACAGGAAGAGCAGATGGAAAAACAAGAGGAGCAGATGAAGAAACAGGAAGAGCAGATGGAAAAACAAGAGGAGCAGATGAAGAAAGAGGAAGCAGATGAAGAAAGAGGAAGCAGATGAAGAAACAAGAGGAGCAGATGAAGAAACAAAGAAAGCATATGAAGAAACGAGGAGAGCAGATAGAAGAACAATAGCAGATGAAGAAACAAAGGAAGCAGATGGAGAAACAAGAGGAGCAGATGAAGAAACAGAGGAAGCAGATAAAGAAACATGAAGAACAGATAAAGAAACAAGAGGAGCAGATGAAGAAACGAGGACAGATAAAGAAATAGGAAGAGTAGATGTAAAAACAAGAGGAGCAGATGAAGAAACATGAAGAACAGGTGAAGAAACAAGAGGAGCATATGAAGAAACGAGAAGGACAGATAAAGAAATAGGAAGAGCAGATGGAAAAACAAGAGGAGCAGATAAAGAAACAGGAAGAGCAGATGGAAAAACAAAAGGAGCAGATGAAGAAATAGAGGAAGCAGATGAAGAAACAGAGGAAGCAGATAAAGAAAGGAAGCAGATGAAGAAACAAGAGGAGCAGATGAAGAAACAAAGGAAGCATATGAAGAAACGAGGAGAGCAGATAGAGGAACAATAGCAGATGAAGAAACAAAGGAAGCAGATGGAAAAACAAGAGGAGCAGATGAAGAAACAGAGGAAGCAGATAAAGAAACATGAAGAACAGATAAAGAAACAAGAGGAGCAGATGAAGAAACGAGAAGGACAGATATAGAAATAGGAAGAGCAGATAGAAAAACAAGAGGAGCAGATAAAGAAACAGGAAGAGCAGATGGAAAAACAAGAGGAGCAGATAAAGAAACAGGAAGAGCAGATGGAAAAACAAGAGGAGCAGATGAAGAAACAGAGGAGCAGATGAAGAAAGAGGAAGCAGATGAAGAAACAAGAGGAGCAGATAAAGAAACAGGAAGAGCAGATGGAAAAACAAGAGGATCAAATGAAGAAACAGAGGAAGCAGATGAAGAAACATGAAGAACAGATGAAGAAACAAGAGGAGCAGATGAAGAAACGAGGACAGATAAAGAAATAGGAAGAACAGGTGGAAAACAAGAGGAGCAGATAAAGAAACGGGAAGAGCAGATGGAAAAACAAGAGGAGCAGATGAAGAAACAGGAAGAGCAGATGGAAAAACAAGAGGAGCAGATGAAGAAACGGAGGAAGCAGATGAAGAAAGAGGAAGCAGATGAAGAAACAAGAGGAGCAGATGAAGAAACAAAGAAAGCAGATGAAGAAACATGAAGAACAGATGAAGAAACAAGAGGAGCAGGTGAAGAAACGAGAAGGACAGAAAAAGAAATAGGAAGAGCAGATGGAAAAACAAGAGGAGCAGATAAAGAAACAGGAAGAGCAGATAAAGAAACAGGAAGAGCAGATGGAAAAATAAGAGGGGCAGATGAAGAAACAGAGGAAGCAGATGAAGAAACAGAGGAAGCAGATGAAGAAACAAAGGAAGCATATAAAGAAACGAGGAGAGCAGATAGAGGAACAATAGGAGCAGATGAAGAAACAAAGGAAGCAGATGAAGAAACAAGAGGAGCATGCCTACAATCAGAATTTCAGCATGAGGGCATAAACCCAAAAACATAGTTTTGTTGACATTTATATCCAATTGTTTTGCAGAAAATGCAGAACATTTTGTAAATCTACGGCAAAAGTGATACTTACCCATTTTTTAATAAATTGAATATAATAATTGTTGAATATCTAGCTTAAGAGTGTTTGGTTAATGTAATTGCAGCTTCCGTTACTGCATTTGACAGCAAATGCTCGTAAACTGGCTATAATAAAATGTGATTTTTCTGTTTATTTCATCATACTTGAAAAGCACGATTTTACGTGCATATTTATTTAGGACTGACACTGTCCCTTTGCCCAAAACTTTTATATTTATATCTATCTATGAGTTTGAAAAGTTTTATTAGAAGTTACCTTCAAAGTGAGCTTATATTTCTTGAATATTTTAGACCTCAGGGCCGTAAGATGTTAGATTCCCAACGTAATTTACTAAAAATGAATGTCGACGGGTTTCTATCAACATTTCGTTAATCTCTTAATACCTCAAAATATTTCCAGTCTTGAATATTCCTAATCATATTAATAGAAGCCATTATCTTAATACACCTCTAGCAAACGGAATAAAACCATCAAGTATCCCTGTATTAATAAAATCTAAAACCAAAATCACGTCTAAGATGTTATCCCAATGTTACCCACGCGTTTTGTTTCTTCTGTGTAATTCAAAGCTTTAAACCGAAGATGTTTCAACTAAACGTATACGTTTATTGATAGATAATTTGAAATACGTGAGTTCAATGTACCGGGTGGTGCTTTTTAAGGTACCTAAACCCAACTACACCTAGAAAATCGGTTTGCTCTCATTCATCTCAAAACAATGGAATGGGGCACGTCTGTGAAACAGATCATTACCTTTAAAATAAAATTATAAAGAACCAGACATCAAATCGCTTTATTATTATAAATATTAGCATTGGCTCAGTTTTGTTTACAATTGGTGACGAATTAAATGACAGTAATTACAAAGAATTATTATAAATCAAAAATAAATTAAATCTAGCATCTCCTGGTGCATCCAGACTCCATTATTGCATATTTAGTCTTACAGAAATTGTTCTGAATTTAAAATTGCTATAGTGTCACCGGTTTTCAAAAAAAAGGACATAAAACTGATTAAAAACATGAAACAAATAACTTTGTAACCAAAGATTGTCACCTGGATGTCATTTGGAAAGCATCAATCTAAATATCATTATACCTAGCAACCCTACAGGATTGTTTGAGCATTTATGATGATTCTTGCGATGTTTTTAGTGATTTTGGGAGATTTTTTCATGATTCTTGGGGAGTTTCTAATGATTTTGGGGTATTTTTAATGATTCTTAAGGGTTTTGAATGATTTTTGGGTATTTTTGATGATTCTTGGGGAGTTTTTAATGATTTTGGGGTATTTTTAATGATTTTGGGGTATTTTTGATAATTCTTGAGGATTTCTAATGATTTTGGGAGATTTTTGATGATTCTTAGGGAGTTTCTAATGATTTTGGGGTATTTTTAATGAATCTTGAGGGTATTAAATGATTTTGGGGTATTTTTATGATTCTTGGGAAGTTTTTAATGATTTTGGAGTATTTTTAATACTCTTGGGGAGTTTCTAGTGATTTTGGGGTATTTTTAATGATACTTGAGGATTTTTAATGATTTTGGGGTATTTTTGATAATTCCTGAGGATTTCTAATGATTTTGGGAGATTTTTGATGATTCTTAGGGAGTTTCTAATGATTTTGGGGTATATTTAATGATTCTTGAGGGTTTTAAATGATTTTGGGGTATTTTTATGATTCTTGGGAAGTTTTCAATGATTTTGGAGTATTTTTAAGACTCTTGGGGAGTTTCTAATGATTTTGGGGTATTTTTAATGATTCTTGAGGATTTTTAATGATTTTGGGGTATTTTTGATAATTCTTGAGGATTTCTAATGATTTTGGGAGATTTTTGATGATTCTTAGGGAGTTTCTAATGATTTTGGGGTATTTTTAATGATTCTTGAGGGTTTTAAATGATTTTGGGGTATTTTTATGATTCTTGGGAAGTTTTTAATGATTTTGGAGTATTTTTAAGACTCTTGGGGAGTTTCTAATGATTTTGGGGTATTTTTAATGATTCTTGAGGATTTTTAATGATTTTGTGGTATTTTTTAATAATTCTTGAGGATTTCTAATGATTTTGGGAGATTTTTGATGATTCTTAGGGAGTTTTAAATGATTTTGGGGTATTTTTATGATTCTTGGGAAGTTTTCAATGATTTTGGAGTATCTTGGGGAGTTTCTAATGATTTTGGGGCATTTTTAATGATTCTTGAGGATTTTTAATGATTTTGGGTATTTGTGATGATTCTTGTGGTTATTTAATGATTTTGGGGTATTTTTGATTATTCTTGAGCATTTTTGATGATTCTTGTGATGCTTTTAGTGATTTTGGGAGATTTTTGATGATTCTTGGGGAGTTTCTAATGATTTTGGGGTATTTTGAATAATTTTGGGATACAGGGTATATTTCATAATATCAATATTTATTTTTAATAATTAATACCTTCTTCTGAAGATTTCTGAAGATAAATTTTTAGTTTGCCAACAGTGATAATTAATATTACACCAAATATGCAGTATTTACAAAACTGGAGGATTAAAAAGCCTTATAGACTAATATAACTTAGGATATTAGCAATTCATAATATATTTAAGCTATTTTAAAATCGGCATGGCGAAACATACCGAAAAAGGAAGTGAATTAATCACGGTTTTAAGACGGTGATGTCACTATTTATTTCCTAGGGTCAAGTCAATTTATACGACTTCTTCCATTACATAACAATTTCCTACAGATTATTTAGTTGGTAGCGTATGCTATTGTTAGTTATTTATCTTGAAAGGGACGTTATGCAAAGTCAGTTGACATTTACAGGATCGGATTATGAGTTTTTTTTTTAATTAGAACGAAATGGTTAAAGTTTTTGTTAATATTAATGTGGTTTTTGGTCTTGAACTAACAAAATAGTCAACAATAATTTTTTTAACTAAGATTCCAAAAAGCATGTAAAAAAAGAAAATTTTCAAAATCTAGACTAAATTGACCCTCATACAAACGAATCTACCATCAGAAAATTTCTAAAAAATTTATCTTGCCTTGTAGCGACTAGTGAATCGAACGTTATGACATGGTCTCAGATTTCGACTCATAACTCAAAAACAAAAAATCTTAGCAACTTCTAGTTTGCGCCATTGAAAAGCCAAGAAAATTTCCTACAAACCCTAAAAATTTCAATTTTTTATTATAACTTCTACCAATTTTATCCTAACCGAAAAATGACCTTCGTAAAATCGACTTTTTTCCATACCTATACCTTCCTTCGAAAAAATGAAAATTTTCGAAATCTCTCCGATTGAGCTAAAAATCTGGATTTAGACTAATTCTACCCTCCTGAAAACTAATCTACCATCAGAAAATTTCTAAAAAATTTATCTTGCCTTGTAGCGACTAGTGAATCGAACGTTATGACATGGTCTCAGATTTTGACGCATAACTCAAAAACAAAAAATTTTAGCAACTTCTAGTTTGCGCCGTTGAAAAGCCAAGAAAATTTCCTACAAATCCTGAAAATTTCAATTTTTTATTATAAGTATTACCAATTTTATCCTAACCGAAAAATGACCTTCGTAAAATCGACTTTTTTCCATACCTATACTCTTCCAAAAAATGAAAATTTTTAAAATCTCTCCGAATAAGCTGAAAATCTGGATTTCGACTAATTTGACCCTCCTGAAAACGAATCTACCATCAGAAAATTTCTAAAAAATGTATCTTGCCTTGTAGCGACTAGTGAATCGAACGTTATGACATGGTCTCAGATTTTGACTCATAACTCAAAAACAAAAAATCTTAGCAACTTCTAGTTTGCGCCATTGAAAAGCCAAGAAAATTTCCTACAAACCCTAAAAATTTCAATTTTTTATTATAACTTCTACCAATTTTATCGTAACCGAAAATTGACCTTCGTAAAATCGACTTCCTTCTTCCGAAAAAATGAAAATTGTGTTTAAAATATTTTAGCAATAAACGCAGTTGGAATTTTTTAAAAAACACCTCGATTGCGGTCCTGAATAGCGTTGATTTATTAAAGAGCACCGCATTGGACAGTTACAAAGGAACATGTACGTGTTGATGGGCTTTCTGGGGTGATATCTAAATTGGTAATTCGATAGACAGTGTTTCTCCTTAATTAATAGATAATTGGGACTCAGATATCAATCACGCAAACATGCAAACTCGGCCAATCATATCAGTATATTTTTTATATTCAAATTTCCAAGATTATATAACTACTGAAAATTTTCAATAAATAAACGAGCTATCTAATTTTTAAATAATTCAGCTTTTTTTGTTTTAATTGTTTTAAAATGTGTTTAGCATAAAATTCTATTCCATTTTTATTATCTCCTTATATTTCTTCAATACTCAATTTTTAATGTCTTTAATATTGTTTTATTATGATCTACAGTACTTATATTACATTTAGTACTTTTTTTTTTGTTTTTTAGTTCTAAAATTGTATTGTTTAAAGTTTGTATAACTGAAATAGAAACGGGTTAACAACTTTAAATTGCTGATCTGCTAAATGTCTCTAATTTACCAATTAGAATATTATTTTATAAAGCGAGAATGTTTTGATTAAGGAAGATTAATTAATAATTAACAGGAAAAAGCTAACATTTACCCATAAATATCCGAATCAATGCTGCAAAAAAAATGATTACACTCTTTAATTACATTTTGTATGCCAATTTTATTAATTGCCGCTTTCCATTAGAATATTTTTAATTTTCTATACCCTTACGAATTTATTTAGGCAATAGTTTCACGATTAAATATTAAATTAAGTTACAAAATGATCAAATTTTAATGTTTTGTATGGTCTGTACTCATATTCGGCATGGACTCTTAAACTTTGTCAATTAACAAGTTGACAGAGACTCAGAATCGAAAGCCATTAGAAGAACAAAACTAAGAGACAGAGAATTGTTTAATACCATCAAAAAGAGGACATATTATGACGGGTGACAGATATTGGAGGTGACGATTGAAGGAAAAAGAGTTATATGTCCCGAGAAATAATCCTGGATGCGCACCATAAGGGTTTTGGCAGGAATTCACGACTTCGGATCACTTAGAAACAGAGCAGTCAGAAAAAAGTATCTTAGTTCCTTTATAAAACTATATATGTGTTAATAGTACACGTAAATACTACAGAAATCAATCAAGCAATGAAAATTAAGTGAAAGGAAACATCTATTGCAATTATTTTGATATTATTTACCATATCTGTCTCCTAATAATTTGTTCAGCATTAAATACATTAAAAGTAAAAGCACGACAATGAGGAAACCAAATTGAAAATGGGATTAAACGTATTAATTTGTGTAAAATTATTTAGTTAAAGTTAGAACGTACATATTTACATAATGTACGTTTAACAAAAGGGTTGGTCATATTATAATTTTGGAAATTAATCCCTTCAGGGTGCAAATAGGTTCATCAAATGTCGAGGTTTATTAATATAGTTCGGAAATCCTGAGGCGGGTTTATTTGTTATTCAAATAATAGTTTAAAAATAGTAATAACATTTCTGTATCTACTAAAACAGGGAATTGACAAAAATAGTTTGAATCTTCTGCTGAAATTGCTGAAAGCTGTCCAAGTAAATTCAATCTTTTATCTAATTGTATTTTTTAATTCAATTAGATGTAAATATTTGCTCGAGTTTGATATAAGTTAAACACCCTCTACATTTTTTTTATTGTTGATGGTAATTGCATTTTTTACTGGAACAAATAACAGAATTCGACGAACACCTTGTGTTTATTTTCACTGAAAGAAAACAATAAAATGCATGTCATAAAAATTGAAATTGTTCATTGTCTCAAATACAAAACGAGATTCGTCTATAGGGAACATAAAACACAAAATGTCTCTGACAGCGATATGAAATACTATGAAAACAAATTCAACGCGTATTTGCAATTCGTTAAGAATATAAATATTTGTGTGCAAAATTCGACAATAAATAAATAAATAAACAATAACAAAGAAATTGCCTCGTTTTTTAATCTTGGACCACTCATTCTAGTTAGTTTTCTTCTTATTTTATTAGTTCTCCTACGGAATATATATTACTGATGGAAATTTTACTATTCGTCATCTGGTGTACCACAAGGATCCAACCTGAGACCCTTGCTCTTTTTACTGTTTATAAATGATCTCTCTAGGTTATTAAATACTCAACAAATACTTTTTGCGAATGATTTAAGAATATACAGTGCGGTCCATATGTATGGAATAAATTCATTTGTAGCGTTATTATGTACTATATGAAAAAAACCTGAAACAGGTCGATTTTTATTCTTAAATTGACAATTTACAGTATGAAAATATTATCCCCCTCCAGCATCCCTTCGGAATTATAAGCACCCCCTCGAATATTTTAAATTACAAAGGGGGTCGTGTGGCACCTCGTTGGAAAGGGATTATAGTCCTCTGTTCAGCAATATAAAGTTTTTTAAGTTTGGTGCAATCATAACTGAGAAAATTGATTTTTAAGATGTAAAATTTTGATAATGTCTCTAACACAATACTTTACGTAGAATGAAGATAATAATGTCACATAATGATTAGAATGTGTTTTTCAATGTATTTGACACTTAAATTAAATTTTCAAAATGACCACCACTCACTTCTTGACAATAACCGAGGCGATATTGTTAGATGTACTTCTAGAGATTGAGGAAAATCCGCATAAGACAACTCGAGAACTTGCCGCCGACAATGATGTAAGTAAATCATCTATTTTGAGAGTTCTGCATAAAGAAAAATACCACCCTTACAAAGTTCAGTTGGTTCAGGAGTTAAATGAAGATGATCCTGATAGAAGGCAAGAATTCTGTGAATTGATGATGGATAGAATGAACGCAGATTTGCAGTTCATAAACAAAATAGTTTTTTCTGATGAAACGATGTTTTATTTAAACGGAACGGTTAACAAACAGAACTGTAGATATTGGAGCAGAAAAAATCCTCACTGGATGTGTGAGGCTCAAACTCAATATCCTAAAAAAGTTAACGTTTGGGCTGGTATCATTAACAATAAAATTATTGGCCCTTATTTTTTTGAGGGTACAGTTACTGGTGGGGTTTATCTAGATTTTTTGATTAACTTTTTAGTGCCTACATTACACAGAGTTTTTCCTGATGTTAATCATCCAAATGAGATAGATCGATCTATTTACTACCAACAAGACGGAGCTCCACCGCATTTTGCACGTACTGTTAGAAATTATTTAAACGAGGTTTTTCCCAATAGGTGGATTGGAAGACGTGGGGCGATCGAATGGCCGGCTAGATCCCCCGATTTGACTTCTCTCGATTACTTCTTATGGGGTTATTTAAAATCTAAAGTATATTTTAATAGACCAAACAATATTGCTGATTTAAAAGTTAGGATAACGGAAGAAATTAACAAAATAACCCCCGAGGTCATACAAAATGTTGTACGAGAATTCCAATATCGCCTCGGTTATTGTCAAGAAGTGAATGGTGGTCATTTTGAACATTTAATTTAAGTGTCAAATACATTGAAAAACACATTCAAATCATTATGTGACATTATTATCTTAATTCTACGTAAAGTTTTGTGTTAAAGACATTATCAAAATTTTACATCTTAAAAATCAATTTTCTCAGTTATGATTGCACCAAATTTAAATAACTTTATATTGCTGAACAGAGGACTAAAATCCCTTTTCAACGAGGTGCCACACGACCCCCTTTGTGAATTTAAAATTTTCGAGGGGGTGCTTATAATTCCGAAGGGGTGCTGGAGGGGGATAATATTTTCATACTGTAAATTGTCAATTTAAGAATAAAAATTGACCTGTTTCAGGTTTTTTTCATATAGTACATAATAACGCTACAAATGAATTTATTCCAAACATATGGACCGCACTATATGAAGTGGGTAATTCAGAGTATTATTGTTTGTTTTTGCTGTAAGAATTAAATCAAATTATTGAATTTAGTCAAATGTAAAGTTTCACTGCGTGCCGAGCGAAGCGAGGTTCGCAGCAAGAAATTAATCTAAAAAAACTCTAAAAAAACTTTAAGATTTTTAAATATGGTGTGTCAAGTTCACGGGAATTATTTACTGACTTAACTATGCATAAATATTGGAGACACAATCAAAGTAAATGGAGAACTTCCAAGATTTATTTGTTCATTAACAATTTTAGTCCAAACGTTTATTTCTTTATTATTGTTAGTAAGATGGACTTCCACAAAGTAAGAGTTAGAACGATAAATTTAATCTCGAAACCATTTTCCAAATCCCTAGACAACTATTTGTTAACTCTATGTTAAACAGTTTTTACTGATATTCTGAGTCAAAATATCCTCATGAAAATTTACTCAACCAGATAAACAATAACGTACAAGAATTTATAACGATAAATTTCAAATTTGGAGCTAAGTTTACGGCCAACTACCACGTTATTCGGGCACTAAAGATAAATTCCTTTTTGTTGTGTCTCGTGTACTCTACGGAGCATCACAAATTTCCTTCGGTTTGAATTTATTGCCGAGCTCGTCGGTTTAAAGTAAATACAAGATGGAAATGTCCATGCGTGTTCCAATATATAATATCTTTAGGTAATTTAGCGTGAATGGCAATTTAAATTGGGTCTAGTTTGTATTCGAATTGTATTTTTTTGTTAAATAAATAACAATGTGCAATAACCTTTTGTGATATACTGTGAATTATCAAAACAATCTCGACGTTCCGACTCTTTGAACTAATGTAGAGTTGTTTACTTTCACATGGCTTACTCCGCAGTTTAGTTTGGCTGCAAAGTTATATTGTGGAGGCAGTTTGTTTTCCACGATATAGACGTCAACTTTACACCACAAAAAATTGGTTAATTGCGGCACATCCAGTACTGATGTCACAGTGATTTCTTGCGTTAAAGTTGATGAAACTGAAATCTGAATATAGTAGAAATTAAATATTGTTACGATTGCATTAGGAGTAGTATACAAATGAGCATGTATATTTATAAATATTATGAAAGAGATACTGAATTGGTGTACAACATTCGGGGGGAAACAATGATTAAAAATCATTATAAGTCTTTGTTCTATTTTTTTTATGAAAATAAATTAATAGATAGAAAGATAATAGAAAAACTACAAGACGAGTTTAATTTATTCCAGATAATTATTCCATAAATTTTATAAATTTCTTAAATTGTACCTTGAAAATAATTGATTAGTTTTAATTTCTAGATGTTAAGGACAAATTTGTGACCACTCCCAAAATCAGGAGGAATAATTTTAGAATTCCAAATCTCACTAAAATAAAATCACCCTGTACAACAAAGTTCCAATAAACATCATTTGAGCTTACCAGTCACCAACATAAAAAAACTGATATTTTTTTAGTAACTTTGCCTTCACTGCCAACATAAATTTATTTATTTTTGTTCAAAAGGAAAGCTGGGAAAACAAAAGAATTATCGGTAACCATGGTTTTGTTGAATCTAAAATCTCTCTCTTGTTTTTTGTACCTGAAAGCGAAAGGAGGGTAAGAAATTTGTCCTGATAAAAATTAAAATTTTGCATGTGAAATTAAACAATTAACGCATAATCATATAAGATAAATGCTTAAATCGATAAAGTGTGTGTGTAGAAGTGTATTTTCATAAAAATTCAACCTACCTGACAAGAAATTTGGGGCCAAAGTGTATTGGCATCCAATACTAGCAGTTCCAGGAGGACAGGCAAGTTATTTAAGCCTCAAGGAACATATTCCTGTCCATTAGAAGGTGACAACCGTTGTAAGGATTCTACATCTGAGGTATTTGGGGCCATTTTGCTCCAATGCATATTTAGCAAGAATTAAGTACCAGGACTCTACAACATACATGCATGGACCAAATTCTGAACATTTTTAAGGTGATATCAATTATTATCGTTCTATTTTAATATTTGACATTTTCGATAAACTCTAGAATTTCAACAATTATTATCGCTCTATTTTAATGTTTAACATTTTCGATGAACTTTAGAATTTCATACTGATTTTTTTTGTCATTAATTCATTTGTACGAGATCCATAATTATTGTCAAATTTATTCGTATCATAAAGGTTTTAATTAAATTAGCACGTGCTACAACTTTGATGTAGTTTGTTCTTGGAAGAGAGAACAGGATAATCAGGAATTTTCACATTCATACAGTTCAATTTAAGAATACTGTTTTATAACTAAGAGCACGCTATATCTTAATTTAAGGTACATTCCATAGGAAAAAAAATTATAAAAAAAAATTGTACTCACTTGTAACATCAATTCATTTTGGAATCTTTCTAATGCATCTTTTTCAGCGACATTGAATAATAAATGTCTCTTTTGAATTTCTGTTTATTTCAAACATAAATTAATCTGGAAAATTTATTTAACGAAAACAACCACTTCTAAATTTGCTTCAATCAGCTGTGACTTTCAGAACTTTAATCTCACAAAACACAGAATTTGACCGGAGGGAATAATCATAGAATTTGAACCTACACACGTAACTTGAGCAGGTGACGTCATACAGTGACCGGAGGAACTACTTAAGTATCTCTTTCGTTATTTGTTTTTTTATCATAAAAAATTTTTAAGAGTCTCATTGCTTTGAGCAGCTTGGTTTAATTTAATTTCATTGGCGTCATATTTTTTTTAAGAAAATATTGTGGGAGGTCATATTGTTGTCGTAGGCGTACCGCTATAGGCAACACGTTTCACACAAATACCTTGACAAAATAAAATTTTATAGAATTAACAAAATTTAACCCCACAATATACACCATAGTTTTAAATATCCTTAAAAATATAATTTATTGTAGGGTAAAAAAGTATTATTTATTGATATCTAAGGATATTAATTTATTTTTCTACAAACTACAAAATTATACAAAGGTATAATTTTTGAGAAACTAAATATGATAAGAACCTCCATGGTAGATGAATTCATACTAAGTGACATAAAAATCTGCCTCAATTATTTCATGAAGATTGTGAGAAGAAGTGGCTTTTATATTTCTTCATTTAATTTACCGGGTTGTGTGAAATATAATGTTGTTCTATCGAGATGCATCTTCATTTTTGATGAAGTACACTCATTACTAGTTATCTCTAATTAGTTTCTGCATTTCCTTTATTACTTCCTCCTCGATATTCTAATTTGTGTACTTTGTTGATTTTATAATGTCTTCCTTCATGAAGAAACTCGATATTTTCTCACGGATTAAATGTAAATAATAAATAATAAATAAATGTTTAAACAAAATCAGTGTTGGCGGAAACCGACTACAATCATGTGAGTTGACGTATTGAAGATAAACAACCAGCAATAATCGTACCATATGTTTAGATCTCTTGCAGTCTGGCAGCTGATTTTCTCACGTAAACCGTCACGCAAGCCCCCTAGGCCGTCTAAAGACAATGCAGATATTTTTTCTGAATGCCAAAGTCATTACGGTACTTTGTCGTTGTTTTTTTTTATGTGAAATCGGTATCAATAATGCGGGAAATAGTAAAGTTTTAGTGAACAGCGCCCTGAGGATGAGACGATTCACAGAAAGAAAACATTTTTATATATTGTAGAAACACGAAGGCTTGAAAAGGGTCATACACCCACGCGCGTTTCAGTAATGCAGTAGGATCCTAACACGCGAGGTGTCAATATCAATTAAGAATTTTCTTTATTAATGCCATAATCTCCGGGATAAAGTATTTTTGTTAATAAAATGGAGGCGTGTAAAAGAAAAGTTATAGTGTTTGATGGGCGTGTAATTAATTAAAGATTAAAATGTCTTTGAAGGTAAGAATGCCGGGTTTTAATACAAAAATCTTTTTTTTCATACTTTACGGTAAAGTTCCATTTCCCAGACTCGTTTTGTATTTTACAGTACTCTTCAATTCTCCTAATGTTGTTTAAAATAATAAGTGAATTAACATAAACTAAGCTTTTATTCTAGTTTTTGAAGATTGACATTAATTGTACAACTGATGTTGAATGAATGAATGAATGATTTAGGGGTGGTGATTACACTGCGACCTATAGAATCTATTGTGTCCCCCCTTACTTGCCATGTTCTGATGTTTTCTCAGATTTATAGCAGCTCTTCGAGTCCTATTTTCCTGAGGAAGTTTAGGACATCGTCGGGTTTCAAATCAGGTAGATCCCCTTCCTCTATTTCATGTGCTCCTAGGTATCTAGCCCTAGAATTTTGCAAGGCAGGACATTCTGAGAGTATGTGTATTGAGGTTTCATCCTCTTCCTCACAGAATCTGCACTTTGCTTCATCTGCTAACCCTAGTTTCTTCATGTGGCTTCTTAACCGGCAATTCCCGGTTAATATTCCCGTTAAAATACGGAGCCTTTTTTTACTGAGGTTGAGGCAGCTAAGAGATCTCTTTTGGTCATAGTTCCCCAGTAGTATCTTAGATTGCCTCAGTCCTTCCAGCTGATTCCAGTACTCGGATTTTTCTTTCTCCATTTCCTCCCTTAGTTTTCCTAAGATTACTCTACTGCTGATCCCACAAGATGGTTCTGGTCCCAAATGTGGGGTTTCAGCTCCTTTTTTGCCAGCTTATCTGCTGTTTCATTCCCCTCTATTCCTATGTGTCCCGGGACCCATAGGAGGGTGACAGTGTTCTTCTGGCCTAGTTCATTTAGTTTGCCTAGGCATTCCCAAACCATCTTCGAACTGATTATATTTGAACTCAGCGCTTTGATGGCTGCTTGACTATCCGACATGATCACAATCTCTTGTCTGCGATAGTTTCTTCCAATATTGAATTCCACACATCTTTCGATGGCGCGGACTTCTGCTTGAAAGATGCTCGGGTATGTGCCCAAGCTTTCTGAGTATTTGGCTCTCGGTCCAAAAACTCCTATCCCAGTTCCCTCGTCTAGCTTGGAACCGTCCGTATACCACTTTATGGTATTCTGGTTTAAATTCTGTATGGTGTCTTCATCACATTCAGATTTATTACTCAACTTTTTGATTTATTTTCTCACAAAGTTGAATTTCTTTGGCATATCATCTTGGGGCATTTCCCAAGTTTGATCAAAGTGAAGTGATCGAGGTTTTTCCCTGATAATTCCTTCTTTGATCATTCTATATATTGTTTTCTTCCTTACACTTTCTAGCAGAATGTGCAGTGGGGTCAAGTTTAAAATCACCTCCATTGCAGCAGTGGGGCAAGTTCCCATTGCTCCAGTGATACATGAGCAGGCTAGTCTCTGAATTTTCGAGAGGTTTTTCCTCGTCGTATTCAGATTAGCCCTTACGCTCCAAGCCACTGTCCCATATGTGATTAATGGTCTCACTATTGCTGTGTACATCCATTGCAGGATACGTGGGTTGCATCCCCAGTTCTTCCCTGTAATGTTCCTACACACCATGAGGGCCTTGGTTGCTTTGTGTATTACTTCGTCTTCGTGTTTGTTCCAGAGTAACCTGCTATCTAGGATTATAGTGTTTTCTGTAATCGCGGAAGACGTGTAGCTGTGATGTAGCACTTCAACAAAAGTTTTGACCCTTTGGATCATTCTTACAATCTTGTTTTTGCCTTCAATCGATTCTTCTATATACTTTTCGGCAACTGAAGAATTCTTCCATCCACCGTGATGTTTTAAAACTTTAAGGTCAGCTCCAGCATTGGCCAACAACGTTGAGGATGTCCTCCTGAAGCAATGACCTGTATACTTTTCTGGTTGGTCTAGTTTTAAGAACTCAGCTATTTTCTTAGGTACATAGACATTCTTTATTTAAGTGTTCATCATTTTTGAAAATTAGGAGCAGTTATTCTGACAAACCCTGTATATTAATTACCTTAACATTAATAAGGCCAAAAAAAACAAAAGTATCAAGTTACAACTATAAGACGCAATAATAAAAATATTTTCCTTTGTTCCAGGAACTTTGTATTTATTATATCTATTTTTCGCTTATTTTTTTGTACCTAAAATAAATGATGCGTAAACAATTAAAAAAAATAAAGTTTGCATAATTAATTTTTATCGTAAGTAGTAAAAAAAAGGCAGCGGTTAGCTATGAAAAAAAAACACAGAAAAAATATAATAAGTGCCTCGAAGGAAAAGATTTCATTTAATTTTCCTAAATGGTGTACTTTATCACCGACAAAGGCGATGCTGCCAGTGAAACTGCAGCTTTTTTATCGCGTTTAATTTCGCTTTTAAAATTTGAACATCGTTTGGGAGCCCAAGACCATTACAGTCGTCAGGTACACGCGTTATGCGAATTGCGAATAATTAATGTACTTTACGACATGTCTTCTCAAATATTTTAGAGCGTTTCACATTTATTATGAGTTTTTCTTTAGAATTTAATCAAGGGAATTGGAAATAAACGAAAATGGAAACTTGTTTTTATTGATTTAACTTTGTAAAAGTTCATCTCCGTATCTGAAGGTGACAGCAATTCCGAAACAGCTGGTCCACTCAAATAAAACCTGATTCGTTTCTGCAGAGTAGAAGAGCTCTTTTCCAGCCATGCAATTATACAGTATGATGCAAACGTATGGAATAAATTCATTTTTTCAGAAATAGACGACTTTTAAAAAACATAAAAACAAATTTTAATTTTTAAATGGCCATCAACTGCTATAGATGTGTTGGACATTACGTCATTAGTGATGGCCGAGGTCACGTGACAGCTCATTTGAAAGGTCTCCTTATCGCCTTTGCAACAATGCAATCATTTGAAAATTTATTTCTACAGGGTTAACCAAAACTGTTGTTTTATTAATACAATTAACTTGGAATAAATGTTTACTTAAATACAATTAAATTACAACAAATGTTCAAATTGCCGACCTTCAGCAATGATACAATGAGAAAGGCTGTTTCTTGTTGCACGCAAATTCTATCTCTTAGAACTTGCATGCAAGCGCATAGACAAAAAGAAGAAGACGAGACAAGAAGAAGGGAGTTTATCCCTATAGAACGTTCTTATTTATTTATTTTATCTGAAAGATATTGTTCTTATCTCAGGTGGGTTCAAAGGGGCTTAATAAAATGTATTTATATTTACTATCGATTTATTATTCCTACCAATCGATGATTGGATCGACAATACAATTAAAATTAGCGAAAACGTGACTAGCAGACTACTATTTCTATGTTCTAACCAAAGTTTTGACAGAAGTGTGAATGGTATGAAAATAAAATATAAAATGTATCATTCGTTATTTTTGTCGTCAAGAAATATATCGTGTAGACGCCTAACAATGAAATATTATTCGGTATTTGTAACAGTTATTGAAAATACAGGTAATATGATACCCAAATGTATATATATAATATACTTTCTGGTTTACAATTTAGTATGATTTTATTTTCTTTTGTATACAGTCAACTAGCCTAAATATCACCAACTAATTATGTGAAAGTTGTTATGTGAGTTCTTCAGTTGATGTACCAATGATCAAGAACAAATAATAATAGTTTGATCCTACCTTAAGTGCTGAAGATGAACTATGCACAACTAATGTGTATGAGGTATGGTATCTCTTTCAAACCAATGTATGAGAACAATGTAGATTTATTTTGTAGGTGCCGAATCTGAAGTACTTATGTTGAGTTGTAGTGAACTGGAGTCGACGGAAGCCACTGAGAGAACTTGGAAGTAGGTGGAATCCAATAGACGGAATAAAATCCACAGCCAAAGTCTACGTGCAGAATGCAAGTTAACCCAAGATATAGGTAAAGCAAAGAAAGTAGAGAAAAGAAGACGAAGAAGAAGGCCTAAAACAATTCAAATATGAATTAAAATGTGTCCTCAATAATATTAACAAATGCAGTTCTTATACGAAGTCCTACCTGAGATGTTGTGTGGCCTTTATTGGTAAGACCTGAGTTTATTTCCTCAAACAGAGTTTGTATCAACTACTTGATAATTAATTTTCAGGTCTACTTTCCAATTTCCATGAGATCCAACAATGTGTTGCAATTTTATAAGCACATGCTTAACATTCAAGAGCAAATCGGAAAATAAAAAGCATAAAGGAAAAGGAAGTTCTCCCATCAACAGGTAAAATACCTTATATTTTAGAGGAATATTTAGGCAAACTTTCATGAATAAATAATATATCTAATTAGAATTAAATTAACCACCTAATTTAGTACTGGTTCTTCTAGTTTTAGAAGGTCAAATAATAGCCTTAACCTTGCCATTGAAGTTGGCATTTGACAAATCAAACATAAACAAACTCTTGCAAACTTGTAAACTAATATGTATAATTTTTAGGTATGAAAAATATAGAAATGGATTTGATCCCTCAACAGATCACCTTAAACCCACCATAGATATGTGTATTTGATTTTATTATTTATAACTATAGAAGTCTGTTTGAAATAGTAAACACAATAAATAAAAGAAAATGTTAATCCACTGGAATTATTTCACTAATTTAAGAACATTGCTTTACTGACCATCAATCAACAGGTATGAATAATCTAAATATTTTTAAACTTGTAACAAGGCGAACACTAAATTCTTTCCTAATGTTTTCGAGGACTTCAGGATTTCCGTTCGGATTTGCTCCTTCAACTCTTCTACATTATTCAGTCGATTTTGATATACTCTGCTCTTTAAATATCCCCATAAAAAAGTCTAACGGAGTCAAATCTGGAGACCTTGGTGGCTATTCGATAGGCCCCGTTCTACCTATCCACCTTTCTGGGAAAACGTTATTAAGGTAATTTGGTACCTCAACGCCATAGTGTGGGGGAGCCCCATCCTGTTGGTACCATAAATCATTTCTATTTGTAAACAGCTGATTTAGCTGTGGCAATAGATAATTTTGAAGAAATTCCAGATAACTAGCAGCAGTTAGGTTTTCCTCAAAAAAATATGGCCCTACAATTTGATTGTTTATAATGCCGGCCCAAATATTCACCTTCTCGGGATATTGTGTCCTATACTCTTCCATCCAATGTGGATTTTCATTGCCCAATATCGACATGTCTGGCGATTTACGTGACCGTTCAGCATGAAAGAAGCTTCATCTGAAAAAAGTACCTTTTGTATAAAACCCGGATCTCTGTTATATTGTTCCATAAAGATTTCGCAGAATTTGATTCTTCTATCAAAGTCATCTTCTAATAGCTCTTGGACCAGATGTACTTTGTATGGATGCCACTTCTTTTTTAGCACTCTTACAACAGTTGATTGGTGGACATTATTATCTAGTGCAACCAGCGTGGAACTGGTATAAGGATTTTCTTGAAACGCCAGTACAACGTCCAGTTTTTTGGCTTTGGATATTGATGTTCTACCACTTCTGGGAAGATCTTTAATATAGCCCGTTTCTCTAATTTTTTTTCAATTTTTCAATTGATTGAGTAATTGAATCGCGATTGGGGTATTTTTTTCGGAACCAACAATAAACACTATTTTGTTTTTTCCCAGTGGCGGTCCTTAGTGTATTTTAGTTCAGTGAATGAATATTTATTGTAGTTCCATGTTACTTTACAAAGTTTATAGTATTGGTTAACCCTGTAGAAATAAATATTCAAATGATTACATTGTTGCAAAGGCAATAAAAAGGCCTTTTTAATGAGCTGTCACTTGACCTCGGTTTGTATTTAAAACGTCATTACGCCATCACTAATTATGTAATGTCCAATAGTTGATGGCCATTCAAAAATGAAAATTGACGTGTTTTAAGATTTTTTTTTAAATTCGTCTGGTTCTGAAATAGTGAATTTATTCCATGCATTTGCATCATACTGTATATTGTAACCACAAAAATGTTTTCTTTGGATTTTGAAAACTCCATTGCGTCGATAATTTACCTTTACATCTTTATAGATTTCTGAACAACAATGTTGCATTTTAACGTTTTAACAACAACCTTTTCAAATGTTTCTATTTATATTTATATATCGTAAACAGAACCAACAGAAATCTAGTAATTTTTTTTTTATTATCATCACGGCAACGGCTGAATTACGGCTCTTTTTCTGCCGGCTGGCCATTATCATTCGCGATGGTAATATATTCAAATTTAAACCCCTTACAAAATCATCCGGAAACACCATCCAGCCTTTTGATAAAATTTAAACGGAGTTATTTTATCAAACGTAGCAAAAAATTGAATTTTCTCCGTGTCTGTGATTCCGCGCGGCGGGCTTTTGACGCGGTTGCTTATCTTTTAACAGAAAATAAATAATACTTTTGGCATTCCACTAAATTGAAAGTGCTTTGTTTATTTAAAAAAAATTGGCATGACGGATTGTTGTTTTTTCGTTCTTCCACTAAATAAACTAAAAAACCGGTGGACATTTCTGCATGATTGTTGAAGGACACTGTAAGAAATTTAGTTTTTCTACAATGGACTGGTTTAGTAGGATCATATTAATCAAAATGATAGCAATATATATTTAGGATAAGATACCTACTTACTTATATTGGTATTCATATTGCAAGTAATTTTTCTCATTTCGTAAAATTTAGCAATAAATAATTAGTAAGTTTTAAACGTAGTGCCAACTAATAACCAATAATGAAGTGTGTTTAAAAGTCAACGTTGTCACATTTTAGCTACGTTCGTTTCAAGTATTCTCAAAGAACTGGCGGCACAAAACACCGTGTTCTGTGACTAACTGATTGTACCAGTTGACAAAATATATGACAGGAGAGAAAATCGTGTTTATCTGTAATAAACAAACAAGACCCTTATTCTTGACGGTAGAATAGAACAGCCAATAGAAAGTGGGTGTGGTTCTATTGAAAATGCCAAAACCGTATTCTTGAAATTCGTTCTCTCACTGTACCGATAGAAGGGTTGCTCCCCGAGAGAACAATTACTTCTATTGGTTATTTTTGAAGGAACCGCTATAACACCAAGAGAAGGTGTTAGGGATTTTTATTTTCGAACCAAAAATAGTACAGAAGTAATTTCTTTCATAAACCAAACACAACCAAAAAACAAATTAAACTAACGAAAATGACAGAATATTTTGTTTAGTGTTTTACTCCTTATTTGATAAAATGTCAATCAGAGAACAAAAATATCGATATGTTTATCTCTTTTTAATGACAACAAATAAGAGAGAGAGAGATAAGTTTCTCGGTTAATATTAAAGCATATCGACAACATCGCAAATTTTCTACCAATCTTATTGAAACACGTCACTTACCACTTATGACGTATGTAACCATTAAATTTAAATTTCAAAAGCCGATTATGGCTAGAGGATTAATTTTATAAAAAATTTATTTGTACAGTTGAACCACTAAAAACCTATTTTATAAGATGCAAATATAAAAAAAAATCACTAAACTAGTCCATTGTCGGTTTTTATGCTCCAGTGATATAGTAGTATTCCCGTCACTAGTCGCAGTTGTTTTCTGTTCGTTTTTAGGAATATTTTGGCTGTGTACTCCTTTTAAAGTCTACAGCTCTCTTTCTCTAAAATTTCAATGTATTCCAAAGAATTATTTGTAACCTAACCTAACCTAACCTAACCTAACCTAACCTAACCAAATGCATTATAACTAATGATTTTTCAATTAGTTTAGATTGATTTGGTGCTGCGAACCTCGCTTCGCTCGGCACGCAGTGATTCATTTCTATAATAATATCAAATTTAAACATAAATGAGTTATAAGAAATGAATCACTGCGTGCCGAGCGAAGCGAGGTTCGCAGCACCAAATCAATGTAAACTAATTGAAAAATTGAAAAATTAATTCGGAAACTCATTCATTTAGTTTCAAAGTTCCAACAAGAATTAAAAATTACAGTTTAAAAAAAATACTCTGTAAATTACATTGAATTTGAAACGGTTTTATCCCAAAAAGCAGGTTGCTGTCGCATGTCAATAAGTAATCCAGCATTGAAGGACGTCCAGAGCATTATACATACAAAGTACGTCCGTACCTATTCCATATTAATTTATTAAAATATTCGACGGACCGTCAGCAAAACGACAAATTCCGATAAATTTCACGCCTACTGTTAAAGTTTTCTCGACACCAGACAGTCTGTCATGCACATAAAAAATTATTTACGATTATCGCGTCACACATAAAGGGAGATATTTCTCTCGACGGTTAGGTCCTACTATATATATCTATAACAGGATTTATTTCTTTTTGCCGTTTTCATATTTTTCAGTTTTTATATTCGGCGTAATCAAAGTCGGGCCACATCAATGAATGCAGGTGATGTTTATTTTAGATAGGTACGTTTCGTATTGACGTTTTTAAGCAACGCGATAAAATGTAACCCCAATCTTTGAACACGTGCGTCTATATTCGCGAGAAAGAAACTGTTTTTGTTCCAACAGAAACACATTGTAAATATTTGTCAGCAGAAGTTCTCTTAACATAATTATGTGGATAGGTGTAGAAATAAATATTTATTCAAATTATAACTGTGTTTTTACAGTGCTCACGACAACTGACAACTGTCAATGCTATCTAGTGAAAAGGTTAAATCAATAGGAGAAGTAACGGCATTGAGATAGATTTATGAAACTATCATATAAAGAAAAAAGAAATCCATTCAAAACATTTGCGAGTTCTTCCTATAACTTTTTCATTTCCGTTAGCTCAGTTGCTATCTTCTCTAAAATACCACAGAATGTCGTTACCCATTCCATTTACTTATGCTGCTAAGCCATAGCCATGACCTTGAGAAGTTATTGAGGGATCAAAAGATTTTGAGTAATTCTCTGAAAAAATAATATATTTATTAAATATTATTATGTGTGAACCCATATCTTTTCTGTCTCTTCATTACTATACTGTATTTGAAAATCAAGAGAGAGTAAATTCCCAGAATAAAAACTAATTCGGTATGCAAAACTATAGTACAGTACGTGCGGTAAAACTTCAATATTTGTAATGCATTCTAAATTGTTTTTGTTAATTTCAATACATTCATTCATACAATTTCTTGGAGAGAGAGAGAGAGAGAGACATAAGCTTTATTGTCATGAAAATTTTTACAATTTTATGGACAAAGCGACAATTTAAAAATAGTTAAAAATATAAAAAATAACATAAAAAATACTGACTGTACCAATACAAAACAAAATATATAAAATACAAACTTAAATTAATAATAATAATAATAATTGGACTATCACATTATTTTATGATCTTTCATTGTTACTACAGTAGGCCTAAGAGGATTAACGTGCGTCGTAGGCGTAACCAGATTAGAAAGGGATAATTGTTATTTAACGACCTCCGAATGGCAACAGCTTCTAATGACATATATTTTGACTTAAATAGTGCTTAAGTTTCTAGAAATGCAGTTATTTGATTTTCGATAAACGTGACAAATAGTAGTGACTAAAAATGGAAGCAGTTTGTGAGTATACGCCAGTGAAAAAATTAAAACTAGACCATTTATCGCTCAATGAAAAGAGTGCTGTAGTGAATGTGTACCACTATTTTAAACATAAAAATCCCTCCAACACTATTGACAGTGTAGTTGAAACAACATCTAAGGCAATGGGATATGGAAAATCTACAATATATTGAGTTCTAAAGGAGGAAAAATCAGGTGGAGTAACCTCACCAAAGCCGAAACCAGGTAGACAAAAACTATTAAAAGTCAACGTGGACGAGTTTTTTAAAAATGCTATTCGTAAGCTTGTTCACTCATTTTTTATAAACAAGCAAATACCAACTTTAGATAAAGTTTTGCAAGCCATTACGAATGATGTTGATTTACCCATGCACAATAAGCCGGGATAAACTATGGAAAACGTTACATGAGTTAAACTTTAAATTTGAAAAAATGGGCAAACACTCAATGCTAATTGATTCTGAACAAATTGTATGTTGGAGAAGACAGTACCTCAGAAGAATACAACAAGTTAAAGCTCAAAATAAAAACATTTATTATTTAGATGAAACATGGGTTAATGAAGGACATTGTGTAGGAAGAGTTTGGAAAGACAAAAATATAAAATCATCCCATCAAGCTTTTCTAAAAGGATATACTACTGGTTTTAAGGAACCTATAGGAAAAGGTAAAAGATTAATTATTTGTCATATAGGCAGTACAAACGGTTTTCTTGAGAATGGTTTACTCTTATTTGAATAAAAAAAACCGTTGATTATCACGAAGAAATGAATGGAGACGTGTTTGAGGAATATTTTGAACAGATGATTCAATTCATACCAAAAGGATCGGTTATTGTAATGGACAATGCAAGTTACCACTCCAGATTACTTGAACCTTTACCAACCACTAAATGGAAAAAGGATGAAATTGCAAAATGGTTATCTTCTAAAAATTTAGCCTTTGACAATACAATGCTGAGGGCAGAATTGTTAACTATTGCTAAAAAACAAGCAAAATTATAAAAAATATAATATTGAGGAGATAGCCAAAAAACGAGAAATTGAAATCCTTCGTTTACCACCCTACCATTGTGAGCTGAATCCGATAGAATTGATATGGGCTCAAGTTAAAGGTTATGTTGCCAGAAATAACATACTTTTAAATTATCAGATGTTAAAAATCTCTTCAATAAGGCAATATCTGAAGTAACAAGTGAAAATTGGCAAAAATGTATTAGACACGTTACAGAAATAGAAAAAAAAATGTGGGAGCTAGATAACATAATTGATATTACTATAGAGCCCATTGTAGTTTCTCTAGAATCAGATGGTGAATCTTCTGACACAGAGTGCGAGAAACCATAACTTTAAAATTATTAATTTATGTACTTTAATTTTATTTTTAGATTTTTATTTTTTAAGATTTAATATTGTCGTATTTTGTGCATGTTGCTCATCAAATTTTATCCTTGCGATTGGTTTTTTTATCTCATATACCTACTTAATTGTTTTTTTAGCTCCTCATATTAATTTATAAGTAATTGTAATTATCTGTACATATTATATACATATTTTGTAAATAAACATATGCCTAAAACAAAATGCCTAAAATAATATTGACTTTTTCTTCATTTTACCCAAATTAAATTACTACTTACGAATTATGTTTATCTATCTAAAATTGGTAATCTAGGTATAAATAACTAAAACAAATTAAATATTTCTATTTCCATATTAATTTAATTTTGAAAACGCACGTCTATGGTTTACTGCCTTTAACACTGATAACTGCAAAACATTTCTGGGAATTTACTCTCTCTTGATTTTCAAATACACTATAATGTTTTAATAAATTAGATATAGGTAGGCAACATAAAATACACGTAATTTGAATTTAAATCTTCTGTCATTGTTGAATCTTTACTTTTTATAATTAAAAATTAAGTCTACCAGCAAAAATAGTGAAATAGTGAAAAGATAACGAAAGATTTTTGTACAATACAATACAAACCGTGGAAGTGCCTGAATTTATTGACAGTTTATCCAGCAGTCTTTCTGAATACCTAATGAGATTTTATTACTCCATTATTATTATTACCTTTTTCGAAACCGAGATCAGCATTGCTGTCCCATTACTCCATCATTTATTGAAAATTTCCTCAATTTCTTAAATTATTCACGGCTTAAAATACCGCATTAGAAAAGATATCATCCTCTTTTTTCTCGCACAAAAGTGAAATGTCATTTTAAATCAGGTAACAATGGAAACTGGCTTTTATACATCGACTATATACGTTGAAAACAGACACAAAAAAATCGCCGTATATGTGTGTATATTCCACAAACTGGGTAACACCTTCTCACAAATGATGCATAATGTATGTAACATACATTTTTATAGAAAGTAGCTTTATGTACTCTATCCTTCTAGGGAAACTAAAACAATTTTCTTTTCGCGTTGAAGTTTAATGAAGATTTTGATGAAAGTTGGTGTTACGTAAACGGATTGCTGACAAGAAAACACAGAGCCGTATCCATACGTTTCTTGGAACATAACAGAGTAAACAGTAAACAAAACTACTGATTATTTTTGACCATGTTAAGATTTGGCCGATCCCTTATCTCATCCCCTCTTGCATTAATTATGTTTTTCATGGAATCCATCTTAACAAAAGTTATTAAAGTTAGATTCTAGTGAAACAGTTTTTCCAAATTTCAAATTTACGTTAAGGGCAATTACCAAAATGTCAAATTTCCATGGAAAACCTAAAAGAGGAACAGAAATGCTAAGCACCTACTTTAAAATCTCGTACGCCGTTTCCATGAGGAAATTAATATGCATAACTAGTTTTGTACAGCGAAACTTGAGAAAATATAATAGGACGCTTTATGGGGTCATACAGTGGCGTAGTTTAAACCGGCAAATAGGGGTATTAGGTTGAATTTGTTAGAGTATGTGGAGATTAGGTCTTCACCTTTGGACGGACCCATGAGAACTATATTTTCCTAAAATCAAACTGCATCAAACTTAAAATACTCCAGCTAACAAGACTCCTTATAATATAGTCTATATTGTTTCTTTGTTTTTTGCACATTGCATTGTCAAAATTTCACATAATAAATGAATTTAACAAACTCTACAATAAGGTGACAAATAAATAAACATATAAACTAAACGTAAAATATTTATTTTTTATGTAGGTTGTCAATAAATTTACCTAAATGTAATTTGTAGGACAATCTGTACAGTATATCGACTGGTATATGCAATTCATACATACCACTTGAATAAAAAATTATTATTGTTTTTTATTTACTTTATGTTTGCACCACGCGTGATTACATCTTATGCGGGTTATATATACAGAGTGGATTACTGTACAAATTTATAGAAAATCCCGAAACATGTCAAATTTTAATTACAAATTGACATTATTTAACGTGAAAATTTGATACCTACCTTCAACCCCCTTTGAGTGACAGTTGCAACCCCCAATTTTTTAAATGGGCTTGTGATATATCTTTTGAAAGGTCCCTTTATTCTGTATCCAAAAATTGTTTTTAAATTTATTGCAAAAATTAGCATAACAAAGGTGGTTGAAGTGGTTAAAGAATGTCAATTTATAATTTTAACTCGATGTTTCGGGATATTCTATAAATACCGGGTGTCCCAGAAGTTTGGTAACATGAAGAAGTCTCCAGAGGCTTTACAAGAAGTCTCCAGAGGCTTTACAAAAAGTTTCCAGAGGCTTTACAAGAAGTCTCCAGAGGCTTTACAAGAAGTCTCCAGAGGCTTTACAAAAAGTTTCCAGAGGCTTTACAAGAAGTCTCCAGAGGCTTTACAAGAAGTCTCCAGAGGCTTTACAAAAAGTTTCCAGAGGCTTTACAAGAAGTCTCCAGAGGCTTTACAAGAAGTCTCCAGAGGCTTTACAAAAAGTTTCCAGAGGCTTTACAAGAAGTCTTCGTCATCATCGTGTATACAAGGTGTAACGAAAAAGGTGTCGAATGGCAGGTGTAAGCAGAGACTCTGGAGACTTCTTCTTCTTGTAAAGTTCGAACCTTTCTATAGGTTCTTAAGTTCTGATATATTAGCAGTTAAAGTGGGTCAGAAACTTCTTTCCACACTGTAGATTAACACCATTGTAAAATAAAATGATTGTTGCAGCGAGTCTTTCCAATCATAACTTGTTATAATATGTTCTTAGTCGAAACTATATAGTTTTTCGTGCAGTAGTTTCGTAATTTACAAACACTGATAGCGGTAAAACCGAATATGGTTTTGAAATGGTATATAATCTGTTTCATTAGCCAGTAAAATCCTCTACAATCAGCTCTGATGTTACGCATTACGTTTCAACTAATAGTTGAAAATAAAAATTATCAATTAGTGCCGGTTGTTTGCATTTGAAACGATCATTTTGTAAGTTTCTTTTGAACGTCAATCACTCGTAAGATAAATTAAAAACAAGCCGGTGTCGTAATTTTTGCAATCGCCAATCGAAAACCAGAAAAAAGTGTCTTTGAACTCGTGCAGATTATTAATTAATTCTGTTGTAACTTGTTTTTTTTTTGTTTATTTTTCAATTTCAAACGGTTCACAATAATAAACAACTACTTTTAAGAAAAAATTATTTAGCCAAGGGGCAGCGATTTCGTGTTATCGGATTTAACATTGTTTTAGAAAAAATAGAGTTTGGATTTTTACATAAAGTCGATACAATGAATAAACCTCGGGCGTTGAGTAGATTTCTGCATTTCCGGCATATTGAAAGAAAATTATAAATACTAGGAAGGTTTTTTAATAAACTCAACCATTGTAAGATCTTAAATAACTTATGACAGCTGCCTTTGTTGCTATTTATAACAAAACGGAGAACTCTTTAGTAGAATACCCTATTTTTAATTTCGTACAAAGATACAATAAATATTCTTACAAGGTAGAGATTAATTCTCTATCTGAGACTCACTGGATTGAAATTTTAATGATGATTGGTTACAGCGATAATTGCAGAAGTCATGTTGAAGTGGCAAACTTATTTAATCAGAGGTATCCTCAGTTGCCTAATATTTCACAAGGTACTGTGTCTAAAATTCATGCACAATTCAGAGAACTTGGACATGTCAAACCATTAAAGAGAAAACCGCACTTTGTTGAAGATGATGTGAACGTGGATATTATGTTAAGTGTCGTGGAAAATCCAACGGCAAGTTCACGTCAAATTTCTCGTCAGAATAATGTGAGTCATACATTGTGGCTCCAGCAGGACGAAGCAACACCCCATTATTCTTTAATTGTAAGAAGTTACTTGAAGTTTTCCCCAATAAATGGATTGGACGAGGAGGTACAATCGAGTGGCCAGCTAGATCGCCGCCCTTGGATTTTTTTCTGTGGGGTTATCTCAAGAACAAAGTATATGCAACTCAGCCAACTAGCATATCAGACCTCAAAGAAAATAGAGAAATACAGGCTATTTCACCTCAAACTTTAAACAAAGTTCGACTTTTATAGGAGACTGTGTTATTGCCCAGACACACTGATAGATGGGCATCTCACCCGTGGCGCCTCCTGAGGCGAACTAATTTACGGGTGGTGCCACCTAGAGAGCCGGAACAGAAGCCTAACACCTTTGACATGGTCGCAAAAGAATATTCCTGTAATTTTACAGTTTTTGCGGCATATTCAAACTTACTATAATTTTACTTTTATTGCAAAATGGCATTTATGGTCAATTTTTTTATATTCCATTTGAAATAACTCAACATCTGAATGATATTACAATAATAACAAGCAAACGGTTGAGTTAAAGTCTTTCCAATATTAATTGCTAAAATTTAAACATATCATACAGGGTGAGTTAGTTTACTAGGCTTCAAAGTAGAAAGAATAGCATGAAAACAACATATTTGTCTCGTTAAACATCCCCCGGTCGATCTGAATATATAGTAAAATAAAAGAAAAACAAATTTTAAAAATTAACAAGCCACAAACAAAACTAACCGATGGCATATAGTACAGTGCGGTCCATATGTATGGAATAAATTCATTTGTAGCGTTATTATGTACTATATGAAAAAAACCTGAAACAGGTCGATTTTTATTCTTAAATTGACAATTTACAGTATGAAAATATTATCCCCCTCCAGCACCCCTTCGGAATTATAAGCACTCCCTCGAAAATTTTAAATTACAAAGGGGGTCGTGTGGCACCTCGTTGGAAAGGGATTTTAGTCCTCTGTTCAGCAATATAAAGTTTTTTAAGTTTGGTGCAATCATAACTGAGAAAATTGATTTTTAAGATGTAAAATTTTGATAATGTCTCTAACACAAAACTTTACGTAGAATGAAGATAATAATGTCACATAATGATTAGAATGTGTTTTTCAATGTATTTGACACTTAAATTAAATGTTCAAAATGACCACCATTCACTTCTTGACAATAACCGAGGCGATATTGGAATTCTCGTACAACATTTTGTATGACATCGGGGGTTATTTTGTTAATTTCTTCCGTTATCCTAACTTTTAAATCAGCAATATTGTTTGGTCTATTAAAATATACTTTAGATTTTAAATAACCCCGTAAGAAGTAATCGAGAGGACTCAAATCGGGGGATCTAGCCGGCCATTCGATCGCCCCACGTCTTCCAATCCACCTATTGGGAAAAACCTCGTTTAAATAATTTCTAGCAGTACGTGCAAAATGCGGTGGAGCTCCGTCTTGTTGGTAGTAAATAGATCGATCTATCTCATTTGGATGATTAACATCAGGAAAAACTCTTTGTAATGTAGGCACTAAAAAGTTAATCAAAAAATCTAGATAAACCTCACCAGTAACTGTGCCCTCAAAAAAACAAGGGCCAATAATTTTATTGTTAATGATACCAGCCCAAACGTTAACTTTTTTAGGATATTGAGTGTGAGCCTCACACATCCAGTGAGGATTTTCTCTGCTCCAATATCTACAGTTCTGTTTGTTAACCGTTCCGTTTAAATGAAACGTCGCTTCATCAGAAAAAACTATTTTGTTTATGAACTGCAAATCTGCGTTCATTCTATCCATCATCAATTCACAGAATTCTTGCCTTCTATCAGGATCATCTTCATTTAACTCCTGAACCAACTGAACTTTGTAAGGGTGGTATTTTTCTTTATGCAGAACTCTCAAAATAGATGATTTACTTACATCATTGTCGGCGGCAAGTTCTCGAGTTGTCTTATGCGGATTTTCCTCAATCTCTAGAAGTAGGTACATCTAACTTTTTTTCATCAGTAAATTGAACATTTCTACCTGGTTTTTCAATATTTTTTACATGTCCAGTTTCACGAAACTTTTTTTCAATTTTGCTAACTGTAGACTGCGAAACGTGTTGACCAGGGTATTTATTATTAAAAATTTCACAAACCTCCTTTTGAGTTCTGGTTTTATTACCACAACCAATCATAATTAAAATGTCTATTCTGTGAGTCTCGGACAAATGAGCCATAATTAAATTTAATACGCGCACAAATATTATACTGACGTCTTTTAGTAACTTTAAATACCTAAATGACAGCAGCCTACTAGATTTATATCAATTGTTTATTTAGTTTTTTGACTATTATTTTAATATCTTCAAAGTTTTTTCCTAATATTCAGCAGAACAGATACGAAAATACCTGATTATTTCTAAAGTTATTTTAATAGACCAAACAATATCGCCTCGGTTATTGTCAAGAAGTGAATGGTGGTCATTTTGAACATTTAATTTAAGTGTCAAATACATTGAAAAACACATTCTAATCATTATGTGACATTATTATCTTCATTCTACGTAAAGTTTTGTGTTAGAGACATTATCAAAATTTTACATCTTAAAAATCAATTTTCTCAGTTATGATTGCACCAAACTTAAAAAACTTTATATTGCTGAACAGAGGACTAAAATCCCTTTCCAACGAGGTGCCACACGACCCCATTTGTAATTTAAAATTTTCGAGGGGGTGCTTATAATTCCGAAGGGGTGCTGAAGGGGGATAATATTTTCATACTGTAAATTGTCAATTTAAGAATAAAAATCGACCTGTTTCAGGTTTTTTTCATATAGTACATAATAACGCTACAAATGAATTTATTCCATACATATGGACCGCACCGTATTAGTCATAAGTTCAAATTGTTAGGTTAAGTTAACAGTGGAAGTATTGGAATTGACGTTACAGTTTTCATCAAATCGTGATTAAATCCACGATTTTAGTAGTGTGCCTACTCTCTAGGTGGCACTGCTCTCGCCTTCTCAGAGTGCCCATCCGCTGTTATTGCCAACTACAAGGTGGAGAATATTTTGAACATTTGTTTTAAGGTAAAAAATCAATTACGTCAAGTATTTTATGTATTTACCACCATGAACAAAATTACAAATAATTTCAAAATTCATAATAGACCCTACATATAGTTCTTTGAGATCGTATTGTTTAGGAGCTTTTAAAATCATAAAAATATACAGGGTGTTTCATGAAAAATATAGATCATAGACGATACCAGACTTGCGGTTATCACCCTGTACATTTAAATGTATGTTTACAAAGCTCACTTTTGAATTTCAAAGTTAACTAGTCCCATCGTTTTTTTATAATTTTCCGTAAGTAATTTCCACACTGTATGTTCTGCTCTCTAACTTTGAATAATAATTATTATTAAAAAAAATATGTAGGCATATTTCGAAGAAGCGACGACTGTTTCCGCAGTAACAAACAGACCTGGCGGCTACCAGGTAATCGGTCTACAGTCGCGAACTATGCCAGTCTAGAAATTTATTTTAATTATTTATGAGATTGGAAGTATTTCCTATGGGAATGTTTCTGCAATAAGACGAAACTTATATTAGTCGATTATGGCGACCAGGAACTGAGGAAATACCGTTATTTGTAATTACCGACGCGTCTTTGGTTAAGAAGTGTATTTTTTTTTTAAATTGTATGAGTACCTTGAATGAAATAAACATACGTATTACTACAAAAACACTCTTTGTATGTCTATAACATATAAAAAGAGAAAGTAAGTCAGGTAAATCAGTTTAAGAAAAGTTCAGGAAGATACCAAATGAAACAAAGTCCACTCGTTTTATTTTAAAAAGGACATACCCATCCTTGACGAAATATTATTGGAGCTAGACCAAGATGACGGCATTTCTTTGATATCCGGAAAACTAGGGTAATATAATACTCAAAATTAGTTAGAATTATGATGGGAAAAGCTATAACAGAAGACTTATTCATCGGAAGATATTCAATTCCTTAAAAATCCTTCATTATCATCTATTTTCTTATGACCCAACCCTACCTACTACCACTCCACCTCGTAAGTATGAAACTTACAATACGTAACGGTTTTAAAACTAAATAGTGGGATATTTAAATTTGGTACCGAGAGATGGGGTGTTAAGAAAATAAAAATTAATTATATGCAGTAAAACCTGTGTCAATGGCCACCTGTCAAAAGCGACCAACTGTGCTAACGGTCAGTTTCAAAATTCCTCAAACCGATTATATGGAAACTCCCATGGTATTTACGGACATCTTTATAATGCGGCCGCGGCCAAATAATCTCAAATTTTGAAAGCCCATCTCATAGAAATTTACCTGTTAATATCGGCCAAAATATTTTAGATATTTAAATAGGTATCTACCTAAAGTACGTTTCACAATAATTCGTTGAATCGGTACCCGACCTTAGGGGATTAGTAATGAAAGGTTCCAAATTTCTCACTGTACAGTAAACATTAACAGATCCGTAATCCGGTTTTCAAAATAGATTTAAATAAAACTCAGTAACATTTACTAAAACTTAAATTTATTTTGTAAAAAAAATCACGAAATTTTTTAAAAACAAACAAACAAATTTTAAGTTTATTTATTAATTGAAATTAAACAAAACTGTTGAAACTTACGTATACGTATACGCTTTGGTCTATTTCATCAATTTCATCTAATTGTCAAAAAATGTTTCAAATAAAAAAGATGTAGTTTAATCATGGCCACATTTTAAAAATATTTTGTACTACAGGGTATCCCAAAAAATTGATTTAAATAAAACTAAGTTATCATTTACTAAAACTTAAATTTATTTTGTAAAAAAAAATCACGAAATTTTTTAAAAACAAATTTTAACTTTATTTATTAATTGCGATTAAACAAATGAACTAATTCTACATTATTTACAACTATTTAATCTAAATGTAGTTCAGTATCACTATCGTCTTCATTTAAATTAATAACTAAGGGTGCTACAATTACATTAACATTTCGATATGTACCTTCAACCTTAATAACATGCTGAATCGAATTTTTCCAGCTATCAATGGGAATATTACTTGTCACATTTCTGATTAACTCTATAACACTTGAGTTTAATGTGGGTGAAACGTTTTCCGATCTAACTTTGGATTTTAGCTGAAGCCACATGTGTTCTATAGGATTGAACATGCAATAATATGGGGGAAGCCGTAACACTGTGTGGTCCATATTTTTAGCAATAGTATCACAAACGTATTCTTTTTCAATACCGAACGCTGCTACAACTTGTAAAAGATCACGTTTTGTGTACGATTCTTCAAAATAAAGGTCATTTTTTAACAAATACTCTTGAATTTCCCATTTATTGTTGTTGCTATTTGGTACTTTATTTAATTGACGGCTATGATAAGTTGCATTGTCGATTACAATTATACTTTTTCCGGTTTATTCGGCAATAAATAATTCTCAAACCAATCTTCAAAAAGTTCTGCTGTCGTATCTTCGTGATAATCTAAACTTGAATCTTTAATATTCTTTGCTGATAACAATAAAGCGTTTGGAACCCAACCTGTTTCTGATCCGGCATGAATTATTGTAATTCTTTGTCCTCTATTTGATGAAGCCTTTGTTTTGCAATTTCCCGATGAATCAACAAAACCCTTCGTTGGAGTATCATGGGTGTCATACCATGTCTCGTCGAGGTAGATAATTGAAAGGTTTTCACTTCTATATTTTTGAATAGCTTGTAAGTAATGACAACGCCACATTCGTAAACGATATGACTCCATTATCACTTGTCTTTTATTAATGGTACAATATTTAAATCCCATTTGAGAAGTAATTCTCCACAAACTTGTACGGCTACAAATAATTCCCGTGTCGTCTTTAAGTAACCGTTTTTTTATACAATCTAGGGTTGGTATCATTTGTTCTTGGTATAGGACATATATCGTTCGTCGGATTATATCTTTTTGTATTTCTTCATCAACACATTTGGTATTATTAACGTCACTTCGTTTTTTTCGTTTACTTATTGGATATTGGGGTTTTGGTTAACTTACATGTTTTTTCTGCTGCATCGGTTACACTATAACCTCGATTATTCAATGTTTCAAACACATTTTTCACAATTTGTTTCGCATTCGGCGCTTTTGCCCAAGGACGCCATATACTTAGTTATAAACACAAGATTACTTTCAGAGTATAATGTTTAATACAAACTAAAATTCTAGGAGAGAATTTTAAAAACAAATTACCCCGAAACTCCCACTTTCTCTTCCAAGATAATTAAGAAAATCAAAAATCATTTACTAATGATTTACTATTGATGGTCATTAATAATAATTTAAAATTTTACCTGAAAAATAAAAAATCCAAAATATATCTTCCTGGACAAAAATAAATAATACCTTTCTGTAAATGTTCGAAGAAATATTAACCACCTTTTATTAGTAATCCCTTAAGAGCAGTTAAGAGCAGGTACCAAGTCAACGAATTATTGTGAAACGTACTTTACCTAAAAAGGGATGAAATTATCTGCATTATTAGTAGCTCGGTCTTTCTGTTACATGCATATTTCGTTAGTTTCAAGTTTTCTCCGTATTCGAAATAGTTCTTTAATTTTTAGTGGCCGTTATTGACGGGTTTTACTGTACTACAACCTTTTTTAACCTGAATGAAAATTTATGTCCAAAAGATCAGTCACACTCAATCGATATCGTCTAGCGAATCGCGGTTTCAAAACAAAACGTGTTTAAGTTACTGTATAGAATAAAACATTCATATCACATTCGGCATTTCAAAACAACGCCTAAATGAATATTTATTTATTGATGATAAACAACAATCTGCGATAACAAAAATATACTGTTTATGTTTGTGTTTTTTTTTGTCTTATATTTATTTATTTGAACGTAAATTGAATAAGGATTAAATATCGTGGCCCCGGCAGGTTCGCATTTCAGTCTTTTTACATCAATTCCTCACGTTCGCATCCCACGGGTAAAGAAATAACAAATTTCGTTTTAACCCGAGGCATTACGAGAAGATATTTTTTTTATATGAAGAGTTGCCCTTTCCGCATCCGCATCAGTGTTGCCATTTTCTAAAAATGTCTGTATATTTGATTGCCTAACCTATGGCTGTCTGCAGAGAACACAATTTTAAGCTTGCCTGTCAATCACGTTAATTTTAATTTTAAGTGGTGTTCTGTCCTTTTTTTGTCCTGTGTTTCTGCTTCTGTTTTCTGTCTGCCACGAAGTATAGAGATACACTTTGTGGTCTGTGTTGTCTGTCTTAAATTTAAGGCGAAACACAAATGTCACCACGAAAGGCACGGAATTAGAGATAAAGAGAATTTCAATGCATAGAACAGCAAATTGAGTTGCAGCGCTACTACCGCCACCTGCTATCACCTTCTAAATTATCGAACAAAGACGTATATATGCAGGTCCAATGTATCATACAAAGAATTCTTTCTCATGTTCTTACCGAACTAATTTAAACACGTTCTGGCGTGCTGAAGAAGACAAAATAGGGTACTCACCAAAAAAAAATTATTAATTAACTGAAAGTTCTCCAAGATAATTTATTTCATACATAAATAACACTATTAAGAAGATAATGAATTTAACTAATTCCGGATTATTAGTTCATTAATTTTTAAAATAAGCTACGCTAAATTTCGTTCTAAATTTATTTCTCTATTATTTGAGAGAGCGGGTTTTCTAAAATAGTCTTGATTTATTATTGGAATTCACGTTTTACCGATTTTCTTAAAGTTCTTAATTTTAATTGGGTTACTGTCGCGCTTAAGAATTTCAATTGCTTTTGTATAAATCATTCCCGGTTTTTTAATCTGATGTTTATTGATTCCTACGTAGACACCTACCGCAGGATTATTATAGAATTCAAGACGACACATTGTGTAAAGTTCAACATTGACCCAATATTTTAATTCCGGTTTAAAAAGACATTTTCTTATTAACAGAAAGATTATTACATTTCGAAAATAGATAAATAATGGAAAAAAGGGTAATTTGATCAGTATTTACTGTACCAATATTCCTAACAAATAATTAACTCGAAAATGCTGAAGATTTTGGCGAATGCGCTGCGCATTCACCATTTTAAAAACTTTTACATTTTTGGACTTTAACGATGTAATCGTTTATTATTTATCTAATAGTCTTCTAAAACAAAAACAAAAGTTTGACAAATCGTTTGTATTGTTAACGAAATCCTGAGGTATGAGTCTGCGAAAAAAACACAAAAACTACCGATGAAAACGCGGAAAATATGAAAAAATATGGTTATAACAATCTCCGAGTATAACAAACAGAGAAATTGTTTATGATGTTTGCACATCGAAAAAGTTCAATAGGACTCCCTAAACTCTGGAAATTAAATTTTTTCGTTCTTTCTGAATATATACTAACTTTTATTTAACTTGTCAAAATAATGTAAAAAATGCAAACACAACTTGATGGTTTCTAGTGAATAAATATCGACAAGAACAAAGTAAATCTATTTAAGAAAATAGCTATTACGAAAAGTTAGATTGAATTTGGTAGAGCAAAAAAGTGTTCTTTATACAATACCTTTCTTAGAGCATACAAAAAAGTCTAAGAACTTTATAATGGGACCTTTTAAAAGTTTAAAGAAAATGGCAGTTAATTAAACCGATTGAAAATGCTTCCTTCAAAATATTCAAAGCTTAATCTGTAATTATTAGTATTTATTACAATGTTAAAATCTTTTTGGAATTTAAAATTATTAATAGTTATTTTTTTAATTGAGATTAGTCAGTATATTAGCAAATATAAGAGCAGTAAAAAGTGCAGTAAAAAGTATTTTTTCTCCAAACGTCAAATAATGATTGATCCTGTCAAAAGTTTGATGTCTCCGCCGGCAGTTTTTTTTCCATTTCTTTACTTTCAGCAATCATTCCCGATATTGGCGAATCATGAGGGTTTAAAATTTTTTGAGCATTATCGTTCTTGTTTCTTATTAAATCCTCTATATATCCTTCGGCAACCGTGCTTGATTTCCAGCCCCCTTATCGTTTGAGGCATTCAAGATTTCCACCTTCATCAATTAAAAGTGTTGCTGAAGTTCGTCGTAAACAGTGACCCGTGTATGTGCTTAAATTTAAATGACTAGCTACTTTTTGGGCTACTGCGCTGATGGAATGTATTCCCATGACGCTTCGGTAACACTTTCCATTTTGGTACTTTATAAAAAATCGGTTTTCTGTGAAATTTTCAGGCCGCAGTGATGCATACCTACTTTTTATACAGTTTAATGTAGTTTTGACCAATTATCGTAAAAGATTTAATTTGTCGTATTTTACTGTCTGGGATTTTGATAATTATTACATTTTCTTTATCCTCTATGTCCACAGTCTTCAGTTTTTACCAATTCGTCGCTTTGTAGACAAAATAACCTTCTTAATATTCTGTATATTTACCAAATTGTATTTTTATCTTTATACTGCATATCCCAAAACTGACAACATTGAAGAACTAACAAAATTACGAATAATATTACTCATATCATAATTATGGCAACGTGGTATTGGAGCAAAACAATACACCTGCCATTTCTTTTTATTTTCCAACATTCCTCCTACAAAAACAACAACCGAAAGCCAGACATTCGTCGATACAGAATGTGCAGAGTGCAAGGTGTGTCTAAATGTAAAATAAACCGTTGAGTTTCAATAAATCGCTCGGTACTCAAGCTACGAACGACCCGGTACTTCGAGGGTTATATTATATTATATATACATGCGGGTCAAACTGGTGAGCTACTTAAAAAAAAAACCAAGGTTTACCACACGCATTCGACACCTTTACTCCCGCAAGAAATGTCGAAACTACAACGATGCCAAATTTCTTAGCTATTATCAGGAAAAATAGTAACGAAAATTAAGTTAAAATGCTGTCAAATATTTAATATCTACTTAAATAGAACTTAAATTGCAGACTCTATAGCCAAACAAAGTATTGTATCTGGGCAAATTGAATCAAAAATGAAAGCAATATTATTTTAATAACTCTACAAGATACAATCACCTAAAACCCTAACATTCTAGCTGATTTTTGCCTTAGAGATTTTATTTCCAGGCATGAAATCGTGACCATTTGCAGACTCAAATTTGGACACAATTGCTATCCTCAACATCTAGGTAAAATAGGTTTAACCGACACCGAATAACTATGTGATTCTTGCAATGAAATATGTGACTTGGATCATATATTCTTTGCTTGTAATAAATACACTTCACCAACTTAAAATTCGATCCATTCAAAATATTGATTTATTTAAAAATGCTCAAAATTTGACAACTGTCAATATTTATTACCAGAGTTATTACTTGTTAATTGCAGTTTAATTGTCTACATAACAAATATTCATTTTTGGCAATAATTTCTGTTTGAACTATCACCAAATCATGGTTTTAACGGCTACTGATGCAGCACGAGCAGTTGCTCTAGTACAAGATGGTAGGTCTTAATATTATGCTGCTAGAATATTAGGTGTTACAAAGTGTAGCGTCCAGAAAGCTGTAAAACGTTTCAATGAAACTGGTAGTTTTTCGAGACAAAGAGGATCTGGCAGACGATGAGCTATAAGTACTCGAGATGATCCTTTTGTAACATTAAATATTTTGCAAGAAAGAAATACTACTGCTATCATGGCTCGAAATCGTTTAGAAGAAGTATCCACGTCAAGTAGCTGTTAAAGAAATAACTATCCGAAGGGATTAAGAGAAAATGGATTACGCTCCAGAAGACCTGCAACTGGTCCGGAGTTACTTAGAAATCACAGATTTGCCAGGGAGCATCAATATTGGAATGTTGAAGACTGCAGTAAGACTCTATTTTCTGATTAGTCAAGGTTTTGTTTACGTTCACCTGATGGCCGTGAAAGAATATACCGAAGAAGAGGCGAACGGTTCAATCAAACAAATTTTTCTTCGTTATGGAGGAGGATCGGTAATAATATGGGACAGCATAAGCATGGACGCTCGTACTGATTTAGTCATTGTTGGCAGCGGAGCAATGACAGCTGACCGATAAACTCTTGAAGTCCTAGAACCACATGTCATTCCAATTGCACCATTTATAGGAAATTTATTCATGTTTATGCATGACAACGCTCGTCCAAATATTACATGAACTGTATATCTCTATATTTGGATGAAACAGAAATTCAAAGGATGAACTAGCCATCACGTAGCCCAGACCTCAATCCAATTGAACACGTCTGGGATATGATGGGTGGAAAAGTTCGTAACTGAGTGCCTACTCCAACTAATTTAACTCAATTGCAACGTTGTTGCAACAAGGAGGTCCACCAGTTCTGTACGTTAGTCAACTTGAATGACCCCTAGGTGTGAAAAATAGTACCTATTCCAATCCTAGTAGTTTTCTTTATTATTTAATCGAAGTAAAGTAGTTCTCTTTCTTCATTGGGAAGACAGTACAACATCAATATTATCAAACATCATTGCTAACATAAACTACACACGTCAACATGGTCTAGTATTTTAATACATTTTGTTCAGGTTCCTTATACAATGACACTTTATTTAAATATTATATATAGTAACTATAGCACACTGTGGCTTAATAAAATAGCATAAATTTTAATAAAATTTTTTAATTCTAATAATAAAAAACCCAAGTAATAATATATATCAATATTGAACTACTTATTAATTTATAGGGGCTGTTAAACATATTATTCTAAAATAAACGCTGTTTGTGCTTGGTTTAATTTACATAATCATTTTTAGTGAAGCAACTTTTGTTATTTTCTAAAAGATGGAAAAAAAAAGAATTTCGTGTGCTTATTAAATATTGTTATTTGAAAAGAAAAAATACAGTTGAAGCAAAAACTTGGCTTGATAATGAGTTTCCGGACTCTGCGCCAGGAAAATCAACAATCATTGACTGGTACGCAAAATTCAAGCGTGGTGAAATGAGCACCGAAGACGGTGAACGCAGTGGACGCCCAAAAGAGGTGGTTACCGACGAAAATATTAAAAAAATCCACAAAATGATTTTGAGTGACCGTAAAGTGAACATGATCGAGATAGCTGACACTCTAAAGATATCTAAGGAACGTATTGGACATATCGTTCACGAATATTTGGGTATGCGGAAGCTCTGTGCGAAATGGGTGCCGCGCGTGCTCGCAATCGACCAAAAACAGCAACGAATTGATGATTCTGAGCAGTGTTTGCAGCTGTTAAGTCGTAATAAACCCGATTTTTTGCGTCGATATGTGACTATGGATGAAATTTGGCTCCATCACTACACGCCTGAGTCCAATCGACAGTCAGCTGAGTGGACTGCGGCCGGTGAACCGCCACCAAAGCGTGGAAAGACTCAACAGTCAGCTGGCAAAGTTATGGCCTCAGTTTTTTGGGATACACACGGTATATTGTTCATCGACTATTTGGAAAAGGGAAAAACAATCAACAGCGACTATTACTGTGCATTATTGGAGCGATTGAAGACCGATATCGCGGAAAAACAGCCCCATATGAAGAAGAAAAAAGTGTTGTTTCATCAAGACAATGCACCGTGTCACAAATCAATGAAAACGATGGCAAAATTGCATGAATTGGGCTTCGAATTGCTTCCTCACCCACCGTATTCTTCAGATCTAGCCCCCAGCGACTTTTTCCTTATCTCTGACCTGAAGAGAATGCTCGCGGGAAAAAAATTTGGCTCTGATACTGAGGTAATCGCCGAAACTGAAGCCTATTTTGAGGACAAACCGAAGGAGTACTACAAAAATGGTATCGAAAAGTTGGAAGGTCGCTATAATCGCTGTATCGCCCTTGAAGGCAACTATGTTGAATAAAAAAAATTAATTTTGTTAAAATATTGTGTTTTACTATGTTAAACCGGGGACTTTTCAGCCGACCTGTCAAAGTCAAAGTGTTATTTGTTGACTTTGGCAAAGATATCGTTATACGGGCAGTGTTCGTGAACAGCATTTGCGCTCACAAAGATCGACAACACCAAATCCAGACCGATTTTTAACTGTACGTACCAGAAGAAATGTAACTGTAACAGCATCTGACTTGGTTTCTATTAGAAGGTGTTTACATGAGTCTAATTTACATCCTAGAAGACCAGAAAAGTGGCAATCGCGCTTCAAGGTTAGTTTCGGTACAAGAGAACAAATACTGGACTAGAGAACAATGATCAAGGGTATTGTTTACTGATAAATCCAGGTTTGGTCTTAATCCAGACAGTAGAAGAATAAGAGTTGGAGACAACCAGGTCTACTGCAGGACAATGCTCCTCTTCATGTTGCTAGTATACTTCTGGGTTATTTAAAAAATGAGTCAATCGACTTATTAGAGTTTCCCGCTCAATTTGCCGACCTTAATCCAATTGAATATGCTTTGGATATGCTACAAAGAAGGACAATTATGAATTACTAGACTTCCAAGAGAATGGGCAGCTATTGAGCAGGGAGATTGTATCTGTAAATTCAGAAGAGCTGCATCCGCATTTGGGCCTCGAAATTTTTCATATTAGATAAACTAATTAAATTATAAACAAAAGTTTTGTCTTTAATAGGTAATTCAAGTTACAAAAACAGTTTTTATTTTATTATGTAAGAGGATATGACATCTGCTAAGGATTAGGATTTAACCTCCTACATTTTTTCTCTAATTATAGTACTATTGTTCGAAACGGTGACATTGTTTTGCAATGGACCATCAGTAATTTAATTCGAACATAAATCTACAAAATCCTACAAAACGGACGCTATATATAGCTCGTGGATTGTTAAAATAAAAATCTCTTTAAAAAATAAATCAAATAAATTCTTTTTCGAATGTGACACGCTGATCTAGACTTACGATGTACGTAGTTAAAAAAGAATCGTTGATCTTACAAAAAACGTTCGGATTTTCCCTGCGACCTATCAGATAAACAAGTTTTATTGCAAATAATTTGTTGTATTATAAATTTTGCGCTTAAATCGACGCGGCAACATCAAGAACCAGTAAGGTGCAAAGTGGCGTAAGAAGGAATCCTATTAATTTTATATATTATGTCTCTTCTATAAGATGTTTTTTTTAAAAACCGTGGACATTAGAAGGTTCCTAAGTGGTAAACAGAAAGATATATGAGATAATTAACAAAACCTGAATGAAAAACAGAACTTTATTAGGTAAGATTTTTTTGTAACAATAGTTTGCACTTGTTAGTAACAAATTAAAAGTACATGTCATTGCTTATTTTGTTCTTCTAGACCATTATCTTCAATCTAAAGTAGTTCCTTATATAAAAAAGTTGGTGTTCTGAATTTTGCTATGTACTGTTTAATATGTTAACCAAGCTAGCACCCCCACATTGACTAAATTAAAAAAAAGTAGCCCATTATTAAGAGCTAATTAAAGGCACAAAAATTAAAATTTGTACCACCGCTATAATCGAGAAAAATCGCCTTGAAAATGGGAGGTGCTAGGTTGAGGTCAAGGCAGCACCACCACTTTGATCGAATTCCAATTCAATTACATCAAAATAAAGGGCATATTAAAGACTAATTTGTTCCACAAAAAGTTACATTCCTAAGACACCTGATACCCTTTATTCGGAATTATAAGCACCCCCTCGAAAATTTTAAATTACAAAGGGGGTCGTGTGGCACCTCGTTGGAAAGGAATTTTAGTCCTCTGTTCAGCAATATAAAGTTTTTTTAAGTTTGGTGCAATCATAACAGAAAATTGATTTTTAAGATGTCCAGTTTCTCGAATCTTTTTTTGAATTTTGCTAACTGTAGGTATAGACTGCGAAACGTGTTGACCAGGGTATTTATTATTACAAATTTCACAAACCTCCTTTTGAGTTCTGGTTTTATTACCACAACCAATCATAATTAAAATGTCTATTCTTTGAGTTTTTTAAGTTTGGTGCAATCATAACTGAGAAAATTGATTTTTAAGATGTTAAATTTTGATAATGTCTCTAACACAAAACTTTACGTAGAATGAAGATAATAATGTCACATAATGATTAGAATGTGTTTTTCAATGTATTTGACACTTAAATTAAATGTTCAAAATGACCACCATTCACTTCTTCACAATAACCGAGGCGATATTGTTTGGTCTATTAAAATAACTTTAGAAATAATCAGGTATTTTCGTATCTGTTCTGCTAAATATTAGGAAAAAACTTTGAAGATATTAAAATAATAGTAAAAAAACTAAATAAACAATTGATATAAATCTAGTAGGCTGCTGTCATTTAGGTATTTAAAGTTACTAAAACACGTCAGTATAATATTTGTGCGCGTATTAAATTTAATTATGGCTCATTTGTCCGAGACTCAAAGAATAGACATTTTAATTATGATTGGTTGTGGTAATAAAACCAGAACTCAAAAGGAGGTTTGTAAAATTTTTAATAATAAATACCCTGTTCAACACGTTTCGCAGTCTACAGTTAGCAAAATTGAAAAAAAGTTTCGTGAAACTGGACATGTAAAAAATATTGAAAAACCAGGTAAAAATGTTCAATTTACTGATGAAAAAAAGTTAGATGTACTTCTAGAGATTGAGGAAAATCCGCATAAGACAACTCGAGAACTTGCCGCCGACAATGATGTAAGTAAATCATCTATTTTGAGAGTTCTGCGTAAAGAAAAATACCACCCTTACAAAGTTCAGTTGGTTCAGGAGTTAAATGAAGATGATCCTGATAGAAGGCAAGAATTCTGTGAATTGATGATGGATAGAATGAACGCAGATTTGCAGTTCATAAACAAAATAGTTTTTTCTGATGAAGCGACGTTTCATTTAAACGGAAAGGTTAACAAACAGAACTGTAGATATTGGAGCAGAGAAAATCCTCACTGGATGTGTGAGGCTCACACTCAATATCCTAAAAAAGTTAACGTTTGGGCTGGTATCATTAACAATAAAATTATTGGCCCTTATTTTTTTGAGGGCACAGTTACTGGTGAGGTTTATCTAGATTTTTTGATTAACTTTTTAGTGCCTACATTACAAAGAGTTTTTCCTGATGTTAATCATCCAAATGAAATAGATCGATCTATTTACTACCAACAAGACGGAGCTCCACCGCATTTTGCATTCTGCTAAATATTAGGAAAAAAAGATATTAAAATAATAGTCAAAAAACTAAATAAACAATTGATATAAATCTAGTAGGCTGCTGTCATTTAGGTATTTAAAGTTACTAAAAGACGTCAGTATAATATTTGTGCGCGTATTAAATTTAATTATGGCTCATTTGTCCGAGACTCAAAGAATAGACATTTTAATTATGATTGGTTGTGGTAATAAAACCAGAACTCAAAAGGAGGTTTGAGAAATTTTTAATAATAAATACCCTGGTCAACACGTTTCGCAGTCTACAGTTAGCAAAATTGAAAAAAAGTTTCGTGAAACTGGACATCTTAAAAATCAATTTTCTCAGTTATGATTGAACCAAACTTAAAAAACTTTAAATTGCTAAACAGAGGACTAAAATCCCTTTCCAACGAGGTGCCACACGACCCCCTTTGTAATTTAAAATTTTCGAGGGGGTGCTTATAATTCTGAAGGGGTGCTGGAGGGGGATAATATTTTCATACTGTAAATTGTCAATTTAAGAATAAAAATCGACCTGTTTCAGGTTTTTTTTCATATAGTACATAATAACGCTACAAATGAATTTATTTCATACATATGGACCGCACTGTATGTATGCATTAGAATTTTCATTTTCATTGCACATTCCCAGTTCTTTAAATCCTTTGAATCCTTTGCAAAAGACACAAAAGATGTAAAATAATCGAACCCCCCCAAAAAAAACGGAATTCCCGGCATTCCTATTCTCTAATATAATGGCCTGTACTCTCTCTACTAGATCAAATAATTTTTGATCAAAGTTGGCTTTGACCAGCTTTCTATTATAATGCCCTCGGAGCGATCTAATAAATGTCCAGAGCCCAGAATAATATCGGACCTTTTTTTGTGAAACGTTATTTTCAAAACATTGCCCGATCATTAGTTACGAGATGGAATTTCAATTTTTGGTCTGACTGTAATCTAAAATAACAATATACAATTTTTAATGAACTAAAAATTTGATGTTTGTTACAACGAAAAGCTCAAATAAAAGAATTAGAAGCTTGTTTGTTACAATTCACAGCAGGAACCCTAAATATCCGTTGAACAATATTTATTTAATGAATTGAATGGACAAGTATCATTGAAATTGATTGTGTTAACCTTTACTTTGTAAAATTTCATCTTGCTAAGAACAATAAATAACTGAACGGTTAAACTAAACTTTCATTATTTATTCGAAAAATTCGCTTTAACATTCAATTACAGCTGATTCTCTAATAACTAGCATCGTTCGTAGCACCGAATTAATTATAACTAATGATTTTTAAATTGGTTTTATTATATGTGAATCACTGCGTGCCGAGCGTAGCGAGGTTCGCAGCACAAAATCAATCTAAACTAACTCAAAAATCATTAGTTATAATTAATTTCAAATACTTGGGATTTATCATCACAATACGAATGAAGATTCTATGGCTAAGGAGATAATGGAGATCCTGGTTGAAAACTGAACACCAAAAAGTCACTATATAAAGCATTTTTAATGAAAGTTATATTTTTATTTAAATTATTCTACATTCTATACATTTTTATTTATTTATCAGGTACCAAAAATGTAGGAGGACCACCAAGAAACCTTTTGACTATTTTTTTACCAAAAAATGTCATTGGAAACTAAAATTACATACAATCTTTAGCAAAACGGTTCCTTGATGAGTTGTTGGCAAATCACTGGAGCATTTTTAACATATTCAATCTTTAAATGAGTAAAATTTAAGAATCTATGCATATCTACAAATTATTTTAATTATAGAAAAAAATTTAAGTCGGTGCATTTGATGATTTAGATGACAGTGGCCTGTCAAAAGACCTGTTAGAAAACGTAGGAGGCGTCTGCTATGGTTTAACATTGATTTGGAGACAATATCCGAAGGATGTATACAATCTTTTGAATGGTAAATTGTGCTAGAAGTCTAATGCTCTTTCTGCTTTCCAGGTATTTAGTATTTGTTCGGCAAGACTTATCGCGATGTCCAGCAAGAGTTCTCCTATTGACGAGAATCTTTTTTGGCAGTCTTAAACCAATATTGTTGAGATTGGTTTGCTCCAATCTCCCCACAGATGAAACAATGGAGTAAATTTCCGCCTGAGGTTGCTAAAGATCCTAGAGGTTGAAATTTCTGAGCTGGATCTGCGCCAGCGTATACTAGCACTTGAGCTTAAGGGTGTTAGAGACCAATACTGTGACTTTCAGTGTCCACTAACATTCTGCTTTGTTCTCTGTATTAGCCTGATTTGTGCAATCTGATAATACAGGCAGATCAAAAAATAATACAGCAGTTCCTTTTTTTTACATCTATCTTTTAAAATCTGGAAAATAATCAACATGAAGAAGCAGAAGTGACACCAAAAAAACAACTTTTATCTTTGTTCTAATTATTTTAACACTAAATAGAAACAACTTATTATCGACAAGAACTTTTAAAGAACCGATATTGACTTTACGCTCATTTCTTCAAACAACTATCAATGATTTATTTGATGTAATAATAGTTTCATTTCTAGGTGCGTTCGGTGTACGTTCTGTGTTAAATTGATTTATAGACGCCATAAATTTTTCAGATAATATCGATTTTAAAAGATGTGTTTGGTTATTTGTTTGTTTCGAATGTAATAAATTCGTTTTTGTTTCTTCGTTTTTTTGCGCCAAAGTCTTAGCTGCATTCACAAACAACAGTGTAAATGTAGGCGACGTTAGAATTTTATTTGAGTTATGGCATTTTTAACTATTCTTCTTTTGAAACATCGAGTAGAATTTATGCAGAGAACAGATGAAAATAACGGGTATTTGGATAGGCGTATATAGTTTTTGAAATCAAGTGAGTAAAGGTTACAGTTTAGGTTAACAATGTGGGTTGAAACGAAAATGGAAAATAACTTTACTATTAAAATTTCTGCTCAATTTTAACGTCCGATCAAGTGGTTAACGTAGAAACTTGAGATTTATTTCCAGCGATGTCTTTTGGCCACTTTTACCCAGGAAATTTTTTTCCCAAAGTTATAACAAGAATATTTCCTGAGATATAGCCTAGACATTAACTTAATTCAGAGCTAAGTCACGCAGTTTAAAATACTCTACCTCAGACAGCCTACTCCAGAATTTTTAAATAAGAAAAAGATGTGGTCGCAGCTTATTAAAATCTAAAAAACGTTGATTAAGCACTAAAATCACTGGTTGCAAATTCTTCCATTATTTCTTTGCACGATAGAAAATGAGCTACAATTTGTTCAACCATTATTTTCCGTTGCGTTATAATCAGTGACCTAATCTGCTGTTTTACGTTTGCCTTATATTAGTTGAATGTTATTTTACACTCAACCTCAAAATTATAATCAATGACATATACAGTGTGTAAAAGCCAAATGGAATAAATTCATTATTTCGGTTACTGTACATATTTATAAAAAATCCCGAAACACGTCAAATTTAAATTATGACTTGACATTCTTTAACGTGAAAATGCAACCCCTACCTTCAACCCCCTTAGAATGACAGGTACAACCCCCAATTTTTTAAATGAAAAATATATTCTTGTGATATATCATTTGAAAGGTCTCTTCATTCTCTATTCAAAAATGTTATTGTTTTTAAATTTAATGCAAAAATTAACATAAAAAAAATAATAACATGTTGTGGTTTTTAATGGTTACCATCTAAAAAGCACATTGCTATGGTTTTTGTTCACTTTCTCATTATCAAGACCTAAACGGGAAATAAGTTTTAAGTATATTGTAATAAGTTTCGAGTATATTTTAGCAAATTTCGGTAACATTCATTTGATGACTTACGTCGGTCAAGAAAACCATAGTGCATAAAAACTTAGAATCTAGTAGCTTTTTTTGCATCTCCAAAGAGATGGGTGTGTTGATATATGCATTGGAAAATACAGCTAACTCTCAAAAAGAGTCTGTCTGATAAAATCTTTGGTCCTCTTTTTTCCATTAATTTCAAGAATAGTCTAATTGGACATAAATTTTCGTTTGATGAATTTCTTACCAACCATTTGCTACTTGCTACTTTTTGACCCGCCTTTTATAGTCTTCACCATTGACTTTTTTCATATTATAGGCGTAATCCTCGAGAATTTTTGCTAGTTCCGTTATGTTAGTTCAAGTATAAATTTCTCACCTGTAGGAACTCCGAGAATTAGTTCCAAATAGAGCTTCTGAACTTCTGTGTATTCAATGGGACATTTTCCGAAACCAATTTTCTGATTTCTTCGCCTTACCGGCAACCGAACCTTCTTAAGAACCAACTATTGCTTTGGCGCCATCTGTTACAATTGCCAAGTTTTTTGTTCCTCCCGGCTTTCATAATTGCCTCATAGATGTCTTGCCTACACAAAGAAGCAGAAATAACACACCAAATTGTTAATATATCCTCACGTACGTATACTCAACAGAATACCGTCATGTCATCCAATGTTTTATTGCATTTTTTCTTTGCAAATCAACGTTGAACCAGGCTTAAAATATATAGCATGTATTTTTATCTATCGGAGAGTAATTTACGGGAGCCGTTATTATAAGGATAAAGTTTGAACGCTATTATTATCGGAGTTTTATAAATTGTGTTTTCAAATCGGTAAGGACGTAGAAAATGCCACATATATCTCTTTCTATTCAGCTCGATTTTCCATTTTGGAATCAAATCACCCGTACATCCATTTATTTGGATAGGCTACACTGCGTTGGATTATTTTATCACGCTAAGTGAATTTTAAAACTTCGCAAAACCAAGTTTCTGGAATACTATCACATTGTTAAACGATCTATAAAAATTATAAATAAAAAAAATAGACTATAAAAGGTGGAAAAGGTTACAAACAAATTTTAACACACTTAGTTACTATAATAAAAATGAAAGTAACACAATATTTTCTTTAATTACAAGGAATTAATTTTTTTATGACATGTATTTAAATATTTTACCCTCAAATCACGTGACAGTGAACACCATTCAAAATTCGTGACGTCACTTGTTGCCAAACAAGAATTTTCGCTGTCAAGTACAATGGTAACTGTGATTCCCGTGAAATTTCTTCGAAATTTGCTCAAATATCTTTTTGAATCCATGTTTAAAGGTTTCCCCATAATGGAAAGTCGATATGTTAAGGCAGACAGTTGAAATTTATCAAGAATTGATTGCATTACAGTGGCTAATTTGTTCGTAACAATTAGCAACTTCTGCTCTGCTGAATTTAGAAATATTAAGACCTCCAAGACCTCAGAATACATTATAATAATAATCGTAGATTTTTTTGCTTCTATCATAACTTCAGGCCGAAATTTAGAACATAAATATGACAGCTTTAAGAGATTCTGAGACTGTAATTCCCAATCTGTATAGATCCTTTCAAATATTTTAAGAATCCTGTCATCTTTCGAAGGTTTTACTTGAATGGATCGTAGAGACTGCAATGAAGGTGGTATACATAAATTATGAACAGGAACGACCCCAAAACCGAACTCTGTGATACACCAACTGTAAAAGTTTTTTCTAAGTTACTTACCATCCAACCAAATGCGTGGCATTTTTATGAACGTAATTTATTACAAAGTTTAGTCGATATCTTAAAAAGTTCTAAAATGATAAAAGTGGCACTAGACTATAACTTAGGACAAGATGAAACCCGCATAAGCGGGTTTCAAATAATACATAAATACACACAGACAAGTGTAACTGATTCAAAAGAAACCTCGCAGCCGGTTTGGAAAGGTCAAATAAAAAGAATATCGGTAAAAAGATGAAAAATAAGAAATCCACAGGTAAAATCATATTCAGTATATGAAAACCTTCGAATGCTATTTATCAATATTCATAGTAATGTTGTGTTAACTGTCAAGATTATTGGAATTTATAGACTGTTTACTTAAAAAAAAACGTGTTAAAACATAATAATTTTATACTTTCTGATTTGATATCTAATGTTGAGACATCTCCTTTCCTAATTTGGAAATTTACACGTGTTGTAAGCTGCTGTTTCTTGTTCAAATGATGATTTATTAAAATAACACTCGGACAATCTTTAAAAGTATTTATTTAAACAACAATTATCTTCTTCTCGCTGTATTGACGACTTTTATGGTGTTACCACGAAAAAGGTCTGGCGAATTGTAATTACAAGTAACCACTTATCGTAAATGAAAACGTTGACAAAACTAATTGTCGCAATTAGTTTCTTCATTCATAACTAATTGTTGATAATTAATTAAAACAATTAAATGCTTCGCTATACGGGTCGAGTGAATAATGTTTCTAATTAAATTTATTAACGTAAAAATTATTAAGGTCGTACGAATTTTGCGTGGGTGTACTTACACTTTTTGTCTTGATTAAGTATCCGTAGAAGAATGAGCGGCACTTACCTGAAAAAAAAACATATTATTAATGACATATATAATGTATACGTTGTAGATACGTTGTTAGATAGTGAGAAAAGGTTTTAAAATTTTTAATTTATCATAATGAGTCAACTCAGCCATCTAGTAGATCGTTTAGCAACTAACGATACTTTCCCGAAATAGTGCAGTGCCGAAAGCACGATTTTAAGCTCTATTAGAACCTCCTTAGGATTCTTAGTTCTTCAGGACCCGAACTCCTGGCTCTAGCCATCACATCCAATCGGTAGGATCTTGCCAGTCTTCCCACTGTCCTGTACCATGCTCTCCGAATTTTCGTCTTCTGCGCTGCCTTCAACATACACAGACTCCTTCATCTGAATTTTTTTTCCCTTCACCATGTAGCTGGTGTAGCCTCGCCTTGTAGCCTTACTGCGTCTCTTCACCAGTAATTCTACTATCTGGTCTTCCACACACTTCCAGAGCTTCGGTCCAACTACCGATCCCTGAGGCAATCCCATCTCCGTCCTATACATCGAAGGATGGCTCTCTTCATAACACTTAGGTCATATTCGACCCCTTGGGCGTCCTGATCTTGAGTCTACCTACTAGCCCGTCATCTAACCTACAGTTTAAAGTAGCTCGAACATGGAGAGCTACCTCAAGTTGATCTGTGTTAGCTAGAGACATTATTAGAGTGTCGGATATTCACTGTCTCATCTTGGCTGTTCTGCTATTCAGATACCTCAGAATTTCCTTGAATAGCCTGCAGTCCTCATCTACTGGTAAGTTGATACCTTGAGTGTGCTTTTTATTTTAAACTCTGTTTTCTAGATAAGAGTTCCATGTTAACTTGAACTTGCGGATCCCTAGATTGAGCAGAGTACGCTGTACGGAGCGGAAGTATGGGGTGAAAGAGCGGGGATCCATGCGAGGATTAAGCAACTACTGCAGGTGCAGCGGGGGAATTTTGTTGAGAGTAGCACAAGGCTACAGGACAGTAGCTGAAGCTGTGCTGTCAAGGTCATACTCTTTGGACCTGAGAGTTTGGGGAGGTGAACTACTTCTTGACCCAAGTGCTCACTGGGTATGGGAATCTAACAGTGTTGGGTTCTGGATAAGGGCCAATCGAAGAGATACCTACTTTACTTTTGCAAAGAAGTTTAACTTAAATATTAGGAGCCTGAAGGTTCGCAAGCCTCCACTATCTTTTTTTGGGGGGGTTTATTGACAGCATGTTTGCACCAGCGTTCTATGTCTGCAAAAAGTGGAGATAGAAAAGATGCAATAGCGATGGGTTATGGCCAGATGCCAGTACAACAGATGGACTCGAAGAATACTATAATGGAGACCAAAGAAGGCACCAAGGAAGAGTGGAAGACCTGAAAAAAGATGGGTTGATGACAAAGAAGCAGTGACAAGGAAGCAATGGATGAGATTGGAGAAAAATGGAAACAATTAGAAGATATTTAAGATGAAAGAATTCTTTTCAGGGGTATAGTATAGTTTTTTTGTAGTTTCAACAAGTAACTGTTGCATAATTCTAATTTATCGATGTGACGATTGACGATTGACAGATGACAAATACAAAACATTAGTGCGTTTAGTGCTGCCATCATGTTTATTAATAATTTAAGAGCAATTTAGACAATGATATAACCTACAACATATTTGTTACTTGCTTTGATTAGATTTTGAATTCCTTTCAATACATTTTGATCGCTTAAAGTAATACAGTTCTGATTATTTACTGTCACATTAAAAAACAAATCAACAGCTATCAAATAAATCTTTGGAAACGGGTTGTTGCAATAAAGCTGCCCGGTTTTAAGAGTTTTATTTGCCAACAATATTTACGTCTCACCTCTCGACGTATAGAAAAAAAAAATGCGTAATGACTTGGGTTTGTCTCGCACAGGAATTTATCGGTAATTACGCGACGTTTTGATAAAGCAATAAAATATTTCATATTTTATTTTCTGGTACGTTTTCTAGAACAGTATACATACACGGCGATAAAATAGGTTTTGTAGAACGGTATCGGAATAAAGAATATATGGGTAATTGCGATTTATGGAATTTTTAATATGCATCGATGGAAAACGTTATGCTAATTCTTTTGCTTCGATTCAAGGTGTTTTTCAAGGTTTATCGCGAACCAGACGTATCGCGGATAAAGAAATTTACAAACAATGTTCTGCTTAACTCAAAAATAGTAACAGTTATGGCTATCGACTGATAATTAATACCATCTCTATTGTTTTTCAAATGAAAGGGAAGCAATACTACTCGCAGTCAGGATACAAAGCTGGTAAACACAATTCCTTACAAAATAAGGAACAATTCAAAAAGTTATTCTTGTTATTCGACCATATATGTTAATTTGTTAATTGCATCAAGTAATTTGCTGTACGGAATTGGATATGAAATCACATGAAAATTAAATTAAATTTTAATCTCGAATCCGCAATGTATATATACGAACTTACGATCCTGCTACATATCCATAATTTGTAATAACGTTTTCAACATCAAAGACACTGATTGACTGAGTCGATAAAGATAAGCTTGTTGTGGGAGATGTTGAACAGGACCGTTTTAAAATTCAAGCTTCTATTCTGCGGGGAACACTTTCAATGAGATTGTTTATAAGCTGCTGAGGGATATTTTCCCAAATCTCGGTAGCAGCATGGATAAGTGCTGGAAGATCCCCATAACCTCAATTTTGTTGTCGAACTCTTCTTTTTAACATATCCCATGCATGTTCCATAGGATTTAGATCCGAAGACTTTGGTGGCCACTCTAAACTAACAATATCCTCGGTTTCCTCAATATCCCTTCCATAAACAAAAATGTTGCCCTACAGCACCTCTCCTTAAACAAACAACTGGGGTTGCAATGCGATGGCGTCTTGCTCTTGGACGATTTTCCATATTTCCGCCGGTAGGTTCTCTGTACATCACTTTGGTTGACCCCAATAATTGCAGCAACCTCTCTTTGAGAATGACCCATTTCAATAAGTGTCATCACGACCCCTATCTATCGTTGAAATCATTTGGAAAGGCATTTAAAATAAAAAGTACAATAATTACAAAAATAAATGTCGTAGGTAAAGGACCCAGCAGACTAAACAATATTTTCAGGCGATCAGAAGGCACTTCAATGTCATCACTTGCCAGTGAATTAAAAATAAAAACACAAAATATATTGTTCAGGATTAGGAATTGCAGAATAAATATTGATGAGTGTATGACAAATAGGTTTTTTATGAGTTTGTTCGGGTCCAAAGTGATGGATCAAGCAACCTCTTTGTGGGTATCTTCTAACCTAGCCTTGGTCTACCTCACTGTGACTTTTGATGACATTTTAGCACTGTTACCAAAGTAATTCTAAAACTTTTTAGCAGTAGTAATTCCTATTTACTCTCTATAGTCCGTATGAACGACAATTAATTTACCTGGAAGCGGTACCTTCATCCATTTCTCCTATAAATTGCCCCTACTTCTTTAAATTTCTTATTTTTCTGCATCTTCTAACCTAATCTCAGTAACAAAATAAATTAATAATTCAAAAATAAAACCAGTGTGTTGCTAGATAACACGATAAAAACATACAATGTTGGTTTTATATTGATAACCTCGTATTTTCATTTTGTTCATCACTTAGTATTCAGCATTTCCAATCAACTGCAGCAGTTGAAGTGGCACAGAACAGGGCATCTAGGAAATAAATTATTCATTTAATCCACCCAATTTACGAGAAACGAATAAGACAAATACATTCACTTGCAAGATGTCGTCCAGCTGTTCATCGATTTACGGTTTTACAACAACTACACCATCAACTCCAAGATTATAGAACAAATAACTAAAATACACCAAAAATAATTTGTTTATTGTTTAAAAAAAATGCTTAACGCTTACTGTAAGATTAAAGCCAGTCCTGTTGATGCGGGAGATTGTAGAACACGTAATTTTATGAAAAGATCCATAGGTTATAATGTCCACTAACGTTGTTAGTTCCTTGTTTTCTTATTTTTATTGAGTCGCAGTAGAAACTGACTTACCAGACGCAACGTGGGATATTATGCCAACGGAACATGTTGGCACTTAGTCAAACTGAGCTAGATCAGCATTAATTGTAATATTAGTTGGTCGTTGGGCGCCAATTTGTAACCATATTATTACGTTGGGCGTCAATTTGTAATATGATTTACATGTTAAGAGTGAATTTATAAAAATGTTTAGTTAACTTTTAAAAATTAACAATATACCAAAAGAAAAAATGTAATTTACAATAAAACAAACATTAATCTTAAAGAAAAACGAGACAGCTGTATAATATTATAAATGCATTTATTTATGTTGGTCGACTTACCTTTTTTTACATCTGCGATCCATTGGTTGATCCAGGAGAGGGTGGTCCAGTGAAGGGCACCAATGTAGAACCAATCAGCGGTAATTCGGTAGTAACCCAGTAATGTCTTTGAAATTGCGATGTCTTTGAAATTGAAATTTGTAATGTCTTTGAACTTGAAATTTGTAATGTCTTTTGACTTGAAATTTGTAACGTCTTTTGAACTTGAAATTTGTAACGTCTTTTAACTTGAAGTTTGTAACGTCTTTTGGTATTGTATATTCCAATGCTGTGAAAAATTGTCAGCATCAGCCACGTGTTCGTTAATTTTTTTCCGTACAAAAAGTACGAAACAGCGTATTCCGAAATCTACATTTATCATTAGGATATATTACAGAAAATACAGTAGTAACAAAAGATAAATTAATATAACAATTAGAATTCCAAAAAAAGTACTAAACTCGCCATTTTGTATTTTTTTATAAAAAAATTTACAATTATTACTTTTAAATTGCCCTCAAAATATACTTGAAATAATTATTAATGTGAAAATTCTTATCTGATTATATAGTAGGTACTGTCAAGATTTATAGAAATTATATTTGAAATCTTTTACCAAAAATATAAATCAAAAAACATACCTGTGTATAACACCAATGACAATAAGAGAATGAATCGTGGTTTAAGGTATAGGACTATGCCACATTAAAGATCGTGTATAAAGTTGGAATTACTGACCGGAATCGTTTATAATAATTAACATGTTAAGAACTCTATACAATAGATGGTGTTAGTGTTAGCCATATAATTAATTTAAAAATACTACGTTTTTAGTTAACATATCATGTTACATAATCTTTAGAATAAATATGCCTCTGTTAGTTGATTCTGGACTCAAAATATTAATCTGGGGGGGCAAAGAATGAAAGTTTTAGGGACAAATGAACAGTATTTCGATTTGTGTTCTTCATTTTCTTGATTCTTCATTATCAGATTTTGTTTCCTTAAATCAAGTGCCTTGAATATTTTCTTGGTTGGACCATCATCTTTTATTCTTTTAAAATGAGCATAAAAACAGGCCCTACTTTTTCTACTTTAATTCTTTACTTCTTAATTCTATTCTCCATTCCAGGCCAAAGTACTCATCTGAAGATTTTTCTCTTCCTCTTTACTAGGATCTCCACTACTTTTTTTGATTTACATATTCATTAAATTATCTTACCGATTACACTGTAGATTTTTTTGTCAAATTACCAAATTTTTCTTGAAAGAAGTATTCTCTAGTAATAAAATTTCAACGACTAGATTTTGTAGAAAAGAAACCTTTTCATAGTGATCAATTTGTGATATAATTCGAAACCTTTCATGACAATCTGGTCCCTAATTCTCTAAATTCGTCCAGACAACTTCTAGGATATATTTTATTGTAGATGTTTATTGTAGATACAGGTTCTTGGTTAAACGAATAAAAAATTTCTAAACAAAAATATCTTCTGTCCTTGAAAAATAAAGTTTTCATTATTTTCAAAGCTGCAAATCCGCCTCTCACTGCTAACGTTCTGAAGTTGGGAACCCGAAGAACTGACTGCCATTTATTTTTCTTGGGAAAACTCTGATTTCGAAGGTAAATTCGTTCTCGAAGTTGTTTAGTGGAAGTTCAGTCATTGGCTAAAAGTTTTTAATGTCTGTAGACGGAAGTGTTGTAATTAGAGAATTTATTTATGAGTTCCTTCAGTACAAAGTTCGTGTGTACACACAAATTTGGAGATACTGGAAACTGAGAAGCTGTAAAGTATTGGGTTGATTTGAAGTCAATTTAATTGATTACTATTTGTGTTGCGAGCATTGGAAACACTGGCATTGTCAAAGGAAAATCTGATGTTAAAGCGTGAAAAATGTAGGATAATAGTTAAGGAGCCCGTATCCCATGCAGTCGGAAACGAAAATGTGTCAATGATTTTTTTGTCCATGAAGTGCAGACATCTCTTAGTAATAGGATAAACTAACAGAAATAATAATAGAATCCTTTCACCAAATTGCTCTATTCATCGGAAAAAATTTTACCTGCTAAAAACACATGTTTTAGGGCTAAAAACCAGTTATATAATTCTCATTTCTAGACCTTGCCAGCCAACAAAATATATTTTGTATTTTATCTCGGGAAAGAACGAGGGTAGATCAACATTTAGTAATATCAATAGGTGCTCTATAGTAATTATTACTTTTATCTTTAGTTTTTATTAAAAACATTTTTTATTTGTATTTTTAATTCTATATATATATACCTAATCACCGGTAGGGTAAGTTTATTATTTTTATAAGTTTATAGTTGTGTGTGATTCTTTTTAGATCAGTTCTAGGTAAGTGTCAAAAAATTAATAAAACATTATTAACTTAGAGGCGATGCATTTACAAATGACACATTAAAGTGGTCAACATATTTTAATTTTGTAATACCTATTTACTTGCGTCGAAAATTCGGAGACTAGATACTTATGAAGAATAATGATGTTTTCTAGAACGTTGCTGGATTTAAACTAATGTTTTAAAATTTGATGAAGTGCTGGAAACTACCCACTATTACTACCCGAATGTTAACCCTTCAGGATTATTTGTTGCTTGAAATAAGGTTTCTTAGGTGCATCGCCTGATGGTAAACGAATTATTGTAACTATTATATACATATCAGAGTTTAATAACTTATTATGTTTTAGGTTTAATTGATTCAGATGAACTTGTTGAAGTAAAATGTTTTTTAAAAGTAGTCACATCAAAAATATCATTGAGAGAGGCCGTAGAAAAGCGTATGGTTCCTTGCTTAAAAATTAAAAATAGTGAAATTCACTTGAAGGAAAACCACAATTATTATTATCAGGTAAGATTTGTTACTGGCTTTTCATTTTACTAATTTGTTTAGAATATTACAAATTATTGTTTTTAGATACAAGGACAACTCGGCATCACAAGAAGAAAAACATGCCATTTTATTATTTATACAGGAAATATGAATCCACTTTTTACCGAAAATATAAATTTCAACGAAACTTTTTTTAACAATATGGTAGAAAAGTTGAGACGATTCTATGAGGATTGCGTTGGGCCGGAAGTTATTTTAAACAGGAGAGGCAAAAGATTAAAATATAAAGATCCACCAGAAAATATTTAAATGTAATAATAATAAAAGTATATTTTTTAAATAAAATATTTTGATGCCAGTTTTTCTTTTTACTTAATTCAGAATACCACGTATACAAAATTTACGTAACATTTTTTTCTCTCAGAAACCTGTGACCAGATTTCTTCCAAAATTTGACCAAGAAGTGTCTATATGGCCACCAATAATTGGTATTTTTTTCAAGAATTTTGAATTTACAGTTTTTTGTTATTAACAATTTTATAATTTTTATATTTATTTACAACGATGTTTCTGTATCTAATGGTTTTTTAATTGTGCTGGGAAAATGGAATAATAAACACGTATTCTGTAAGCGATCGCTCGGCACACAAACAATAATTTTATTTACCCTCATATATAACTATAGATGGCCAGCCGTACGCTGGGCATATTATAATTAAAATTTCTTCAAGATATAACAATGATATAACTGGTCTGCTGACAATCAATATCCGCAAATCAGTATTCATTTTACTAATTTGTTTTATTGAATAATTGTTTTGTAAATATCGTAAAATATTTAAAAAACGTTACATTAATTTATAATACAAAAATTTTTTTTGACTTCGTTAATAAAAAAAGAAAAAAATACATAGTGCCTAGTTCCATCTATGATAAAAGTTATAAACTAAAGTACAATTATTTCGTCATTAACTACGTCCATTTTTGATCCAAAGTGAAAAAATAAAAATAAAATGCAGCATGATTTTAGTTTCTAACTATTTCTTAGGTCTGATCTCTTTAGAAAATTCTGATTGGGCTATTTGATAGAAAAATGTTCAACTTAGGAAAGGTTTAGTTTCATTTTAAGAAAATTTATTTAGATTGTTGTTTATTTATACAAATGTAAAGGTCTAAAATAGTTCGCATTCAACATCTCTTTTTCAATATTAAACAATAAATTAACAAAAAATCAATGCAATCCTTACCTAAGTTAGACCTTTCTATGCAATTTAGTGAAAAAAATAAAACGATTTGAGTTATAATAACGGAGAAAGTTAGAATAAACTTTTGGTCTGTAGGTGCCATTCTGATGTACAGCGATACCCCGTCCTTAATATATCGTAGTAATAAAACTCAAAGTCTATCCACAATTTTTAATAATGAGGTTCACAACTTTAATGCGACATGTTTCGGTCTTCAGACCATCATCAGGCTATAAAGAAACAATGGTGTCAGAAGAATCAAAAATAGTTATACAAAGAAAGATTACAGGTACATGATATTACAATAAGTAAAAATATGACAAAACAGCAAGCCAAATATGTCACATAATCATTACAAACTCACCTGTATGTATAGATCGTAGAAATTGTAGATGAATTTATGGAATTTAAAACTTAAACATCCATGAATAAGTGATGAAAAGGCATGAATAAGAGAGTTATGATGTAAAAAAGAAGAGGAGAAAGAAACTTTAGAAGCTATTGACGAAAATAGAGTCTGAGAGTCTTAACGAACCACTAGGAAGAAGCACTATTACTTTTTATCCACGAACGCCACATACTGCCTATTCTGTACGTTGGGGTATAAAATATTTGCTATTAATGTCTGTAATAACAAATAAATGTTATAAAATTATTGCACGCCGTAACACAAGTGAACACCTCCATTGAAATACAAAGACTAAAATGAACAAGCAGTGTAAGTTGTAATCCTCTACAATCCCTCTCTGAGAAACAAAATTACCTGAATCAGGTCCTTTTACATTTATAATGTGCATCTCGGATTTTACAACTTAAGGATCTAATTAGTTTTATTATAATCCTTCAGTCAATACATTTATTGTGAAAACTATTATACTTGCATGCACAGTTTCATAAATATTGTTCTTTTATGTTTCAAAGATATTTGGTTGGTTCCAGACTTTATCCCGACCCCGTATACAAATTGCCCACCAAGGCTGTCATTTTAAAATATAGTTTTAAATAACCGTCATTGAAGATGCACCATAATAAGTTTGTGTCAATTGAAACGACCCAGAAAAAGTGTGAATGTTGAACAGGACCCCTATTTTCGAACGTGTGATGTGATGTGAGTAGGGAAGTGATCGATCCCTGACAAAACCTTTCATGGGTCGTATTTTCGATATCACAACGTTGCCTCGTTATATTTATGAAAAATGAAAGAATTTTGACATATAACGTACATACTAGAAAGTTGGCAACGTTTGATAAATTGGGTTTCAGGCAGTTCAAACTGATAACTATATTCTTTTATTTATGATAACTACAACTATATTCTTTTATTTATGAAAGACGCAAGTTTCAAAACAAAACTACGGTAACAACTCTAATGCCGGTATTCATAGTCAACCCTCAACTTGAGCACTGAGGGAGACTTGGGTAAGGGTCACTTAGCACTCAACCTCTTACTTGTTTCATAAACGTCACTTAACCAGCCCTTAAGTGAGTAAACACGTTTTCGGGGTTTTTAATGCATTTGTGTTGGTTGTGCTGGCTTATCTTACCGTTCTATGGTTGTGAGCATGCGCCAAATAATAACATACTTTTTGATATCTACATTATTGAATTTGTCGATTGCTATGGGTGTGTTCGGGGATCACGCTTTCGAGCTATGTAGCGCCAAGAGCCATATAACGCAAATTAGGAATAGTAGTAGATAGCGGCAAATGGCGCAAATAGCGTGCTCCCCGAACACACCCTATGTCTAATCAGATGTTGTAGTACAAGTGGCAGTAAAACATTGGTGACACAGTTTTTGCTAAATCTAAATCATCTTTGGAATTCTCGTTCCTCAAACGTTTCCAAAGGATTCTGCATATCCCTAATATATTTTTTAGGCAAACGATTTACTTCTTCAAATTCCTCACCACTCTCAAAAAGTTCATCAAATTCTTCCATTTTCAAAAAAAATGTATGCAAACTGTCTATAAATATAATAACTATTCTTCCTTAATAAAAAACTACCTAAACATAAATAACTATTTCTTATTATATATGTAATACCTATTTACTACCATAAAAAATGTCAATAATGTAATATAATAACCTATACAGAGTATAAGATATGTCAAATCTGTCGAATATAAAACTCTCAAGGTGCCCTCAAGGGTAGTCACGTCTTCACTTGAGTTAAGGGTGACTTGAGGGACCCTTAGATCTTGAGGGTTGTTTATGAAACACCCAAGTGCCCTCAACCCTCCCTTACCCTCACACTCATACTTAAGGGATGACTATGAATACGGCCATAATAAACATATATGATTTTGACAATACGCTGACGCCTGAATAATAATGCGCATGTTTCACTGCTTCGACTGGGTCTGACCAAGCGAAGTGTGATGTGAGCTATCATATAGTCTAAAAATACGGTTCACCGGTTTCTCACCAGTGATCTATCACATCACATATTCGAAAATAGGGGTCCAGAACACAAGATGAAACTCAAATAAAAAATAACACAATGATCTGGGAGTGTGTGTGGATGTCTCTGTATGTGTGTGATACAAAATGTTGACCGGTTACCTTATAAAGAATAAAGTATATAGCCCGCCTACCGAGATTTAACATTACACAACGAGATTTCACAATGGAAGATGTCTAATTAATTTTAAGAAAACATCGAGATTCTTACATGTTGGTTTTTTAATGATAAATAACATGTTAATTTTAATCGAAATAATAAGTTATCTAGATAATCTAGTCGCTGTTGCTATCTTAAAGCTTCCTGTTCCGTCATATTCTTCTCATTTTTCATCTCGACGGTAGAGGTACCAGCATAGTCTCATAAAAACATACCGTAAGCAGATTTAATGCCAAAGTCATACGTAGTATAATAAAAAAGTAAATGTTTGAAGTGAATTTCTATCTTTTTATTTAAAAATATGTCAGATTGACATATAAATATTGTAGCCGTTGTAAAGATCCAAATTTTGCGGATTTTTCTTTTGTAAGATGCCAACTTCACAAGGATAGGGACTTCGGGGTCTGGAATTTCTACGTTCTCGGTCTGAGTGGATGTTGAATTATTTAATACAGACTGATGACTCTTGGGTAGTAATCTATTTACTTCTTATTTCACTTATTTCTTTCAATAGCTCCTCCTTTGATAAATCGTGGACCTGGACTTTTATAGATTCATTGTGACTCTCCATCAAAATAGTTGATAAATTAAAAATGTCTTGCTCCATTTGAACAAAGACTCCTGCCGATTTTCAGAATTAACTGTATGGAGGCTGTGTATGACATTTATTTTATCGTATAATGTCTTCCATTTGGAATCACTGGAACTGGGTGTTCGCATTTTTATGTCACTCAGTATATAAGCTTAAATCTTCTCGATAAATAAAGAATATGGATGAATTTTGTCATAATACGTGAAGCTTGTCATTAAAAACATTAAACTCTACCTACTCGAACTATGTGTACGAGATGTTGACAAATATTAATCATACCCAAGAAAATTTTACAAAAATATGTTAATTATCAAATGAAAATCTTTATTGGTGGTCCAAAGATAGTTATCTCTAAACAATAACAATTATATCGTTGAATTTTTGTTTCTTTTTTAAATATTTTAAATAAATTCTTTGTGATTTTAATATTATGTAAAACAATGTTTGGCTATTAACCTCGTATTTAAATTTAAAATGCGACAAGAATGTTGGAAAAAAATTTATTTTGTTAATGTTATTCTAGTCAATAAATATGAAGTTTGTCGTGGAATAATTCATTAAAGCTTGTGTATAAATTTGTAGAATACAATATTGGTGTATACACATTGAAATAATTCTAGAAAAAATTTAAAAAAACAATTAATTAGATATGGAATTAGTTTAGAATTTTTTTAAATTTTAAATTAATTTCTAACGTGATCATTGTAATAAAGATATTGTATAGTGACCACATTACATATACAGGGTGAGTCATAACTATTGGGACATAGACTAAGGACAGGTTATTTGGACCAAAATATGGCTATTGGGCCAAATATGCCTTAATATAATGTTGCTGAGAAAAAAGATACAGGGTGTTAAAGTTAATTTTTGTTTTTCGTTTTTTGCTGATAGTTTCCCTGTATGTTTATAAATTGATATCAAAATTGGCACAGAGGCATAATCTTAGACAAGAAATAGTATTTTATTTACAATTTTACGTTTTGTCATAGAGGGCGCCACGTGGATCATTCCTAATGATCAAATTGAGTCTAAACTTTTTCTGATGAAATTTTTTAGTAATTTTTATTAGAAAATATGACGTAAACATCATTTTTACGTAAAATTGGTACTCTTGTTTAAAGCAGTCTAAGCAGTCGAACTGCTTAGAGTCTTAAAAAAGGATTTCAAATATTAATTCATTTATGAAAAGTATGCTGTCAGATAATTGTTGTTGGTAAATGTCATTTGTTCGGAGTAAATTATTTTTGATGTGACAGTGTAGTGTAATGTTGCATTTTTTAAAAGTAATCATTACTTTTTTTGATTGAAATGCCTCGTCACAATCATTTTACTAATGAAGAAATGCGAAATATGATTTGCGTATACGCACAAAAAAATTTTTGCGGTCGCTCGGCAGCCAGAAGGTATGGAATGTTATACGCAAACAGAAGGCAACCAAATCACAAAACTTTTGCAAGATTATATTGTAGTTTAGGTGAAACTGGGTCATTTCACACTAAAAATCGGGGTGGTCGACCGAAACAAATCACACCTAATCAAGAAGATGAACTTTTGGTTCGAGTAGTTGAAAATCCTGAAATAAGTTCACGACATCTATCAGCAGCAATAGGAGTAAGTCAGTCGTCTATAATTAGAATTCTAAAAAAAGAGAACCTCCATCCTTATCACTTCACTCCTGTTCAAAATTTACTTCCAACAGATCTTCCACGACGGTTACAGTTTTGCCAACGTATTCTGAATAAATATCGCAATGACAGACACTTTATTAAGAATATTATGTTCACCGACGAAGCAACTTTTACCAGACGAGGGGTTTTTAATTGGCGAAATAGTCATTATTGGGAAGAAGAAAACCCGCATGCTATTAAAGCTAGACATTTTCAGCATGAGTTTAAATTGAATATTTGGTGTGGCATTATAGGCGACCAACTACTAGGGCCTTATGTTCTTCCTCCGAATTTAAATGGAGATTCTTATTTATTCTTTTTGAAAAATACTCTTTGTGATATTTTAGATGATCTGTCACTGGATGTAAGAAGAAAAATGTGGTTTATGCAGGATGGAGCGCCACGTCATTTTTCATTAGCTGTTAGAAATCATCTTAATGACGTATTTCCTCAACGATGGATTGGCAGAGGCAGTGATTTTCAATGGCCACCAAGAAGTCCTGAGTACAACCCGCTAGATTTTTATTTTTGGGGACATATGAAGTCCTTAGTTTATGCCAATGAAATTAATATACGAGACGAACTTTGGAGATATATTCAAAATGCAGCTAATCTTATAAGGGGACAGAATAACATTTTTTTTAACGTACGAAAATCCTTTATAAAAAGAGTTAGAAAAGGCATAGAAATCGGAGGAGACCATGTAGAACATTTAGTTTGAGTTTTTGTGAGTTCTTTTAAGTTAAAGTGTGTTTAGTTTTGATTTATCGTCAAAACGGAAACCTTACGTTAGTTGCAACTTTGTTTATTAGTTTGGTATTTGATAGTGGATTTGTAAATAAAATACTATTTCTTGTCTAAGATTATGCCTCTGTGCCAATTTTGATATCAATTTATAAATATACAGGGAAACTATTAGCAAAAAACGAAAAACAAAAATCAACTTTAACACCCTGTATCTTTTTTCTCAGCAACATTATATTAAGGCATATTTGGCCCAATAGCCATATTTTGGTCCAAATAACCTGTCCTTAGTCTATGTCCCAATAGTTATGACTCACCCTGTATAAAGACGAAATAAAGGATGTGATCTATCTGGAATATTTATAGGAGGCAGGACAGATCTAGTTTTTCCTGATTCTTTCCTAACAGCTCAATTGTATGTATTTAGATACCATTCTTCATTCCATTGTGCACCCATTTGCAAGTGCAGTTATGAAATGTTCTTCTGATCCATGCTAAATAATGTCAGTCTACATACTGCACATATCGTTCCAAATTTTTTAGATCCACAATAATATAACGCTATAGAAAGGTTATAAAACATACAAACTTTATTATTAACAAGATTTGTCATTGATTATTACAGTTAAAATATCCCTTGATCATTGTTTCATACATTGAAACAGCGACGTCATTAATTCCATAAGCTACATTTAACTAAACTTGTCAGTTTCCAACCCTAACGTGTTTCTAATTACAAAAGTTTCATTATAGGATGACAGTACCAATAACTTGTTTCACTAGAATAGGGTAGTTTTATAATGTTTTTGATTAATTAGGTGATACGAGAGTTGTAATAACTTTTGTTGATTGTAATTTACTATAAAAATTAATAGTTATAGACAGAGGATGTCGAAGTTGAGCCCTAAATTGTTAATTCACAACAAGGGTGATAGTTTGATCTTGTTGTATCTCTTAATATGGAATATATAAACTTAATAATCGGTTCACGATTTTAGTTTCATATTTTTGTAATCATAATAATTGACAAATAGGTAAAACAATTAATGTTGCTATCCTATCATACAAGTCTCACATATTTGGCGCCCTACGTGAGGTAAATACAATAATAATATAGATAAATACAGTATCAAAGTATGTTTTATTGACTTTATTAACAAGGTTATTCAGAAAATGAGGAATGTTTTGTAATGGCGTCAGACGAAAACGTTCCCTAATTTCTTACCTATATACTGCTCAGAAACATATTCTGTACCAATAATCTAAAGAATTAAACTACCAAACATAGATTACAACCTTTTAGATGAAACAAAATCAGCTTCGTATCGAGGACACTCGTCACTATTTATTATAAACAAAATATAAATAAGGTCTGCTTTATTTAATTGTGCCAAGAAACACCAACAACCAAAAATATAAATTTTTATTAATTTGATAACGTTAAAAAGTCTAAAAAAAATTCTATTTACATAAAGATTCATTATTCAAAAAAAAGCGGAGCTCGCATCCTGCCGAAACCTCAGCAGGACCATTTTTCATCCTGTTACCGAGGCGCAGCCCTAAAATCAAAGTTTATACCCTTCAACGTCCCTTATCCTGTGGGATAACTGCGAACGGATTTCTTTTTGTTTGTTTTTTCCTTCAACCTTTCAATTTTATGTTACTTTCCTGTAATGGGATGTCGGTCTCATAATTGTTCCTTATAGATTTCGTGTACGAGAATGTAAAAATGGTTTTAGACAATACTAGCATAATAAAAATTGGTATAAAAGTATAACTATTGTGTGAAATTTAAAAGTAATCCTTAACAACTTACTTAATATTTAATAAACTAAAAGAATCATAAGAAGAATCATAAGAATAACATATTCTCGGCCATATTTACACTCTTAAACATAAAGTAATTAGATTTTTTTTATTTTGTTTATTACTTTGCCACTTCTGTTGGACAGGATACAAGAAAAACAAACATTTAGTCAACAATTCGTCTCAAATTCTTTTACTGAAACTTTTTCAAGCTTCTCGTGTATATAATAAACAATTTAATTGACTAGAACAAATTGTAAAAGCCATAAAACTACCTAGAAATAAGCAGTTTCTCAATGTACCTTTCATTGGCATATTATTATACTGTATTTGAAAATCAAGAGAGAGTAAATTCCCAGAATAAAAACTAATTCGGTATGCAAAACTATAGTACAGTACGTGCGGTAAAACTTCAATATTTGTAATGCATTCTAAATTGTTTTTGTTAATTTCAATACAAAATTTATTAAATTTCTTGGACTATCACATTATTTTATGATCTTTCATTGTTACTACAGTAGGCCTAAGAGGATTAACGTGCGTCATAGGCGTAACCAGATTAGAAAGGGATAATTGTTATTTAACGACCTCCGAATAGCAACATCTTCTAATGACAGATATTTTGATTTAAATAGTGCTTAAGTTTCTAAAAATGCAGTTATTTGATTTTCGATAAACGTGACAAATAGTAGTGATTAAAAATGGAAGCAGTTTGTGAGTATACGCCAGTGAAAAAATTAAAACTAGACCATTTATCGCTCAATGAAAAGAGTGCTGTAGTGAATGTGTACCACTATTTTAAACATCAAAATCCCTCAAACACTATTGACAGTGTAGTTGAAACAACATCTAAGGCATTGGGATATGGAAAATCTACAATATATAGAGTTCTAAAGGAGGAAAAATCAGGTGGAGTAACCTCACCAAAGCCGAAACCAGGTAGACAAAAACTATTAAAAGTCAACGTGGACGAGTTTTTTAAAAATGCTATTCGTAAGCTTGTTCACTCATTTTTTATAAACAAGCAAATACCAACTTTAGATAAAGTTTTGCAAGCCATTACGAATTATGTTGATTTACCCACAATAAGCCGGGATAAACTATGGAAAACGTTACATGAGTTAAACTTTAAATTTGAAAAAATGGGCAGACACTCAATGCTAATTGATTCTGAAGAAACTGTATGTTGGAGAAGACAGTACCTCAGAAGAATACAACAAGTTAAAGCTCAAAATGAAAACATTTATTATTTAGATGAAACATGGGTTAATGAAGGACATTGTGTAGGAAGAGTTTGGAAAGACAAAAATATAAAATCATCCCATCAAGCTTTTCTAGAAGGATATACTACTGGTTTTAAGGAACCTATAGGAAAAGGTAAAAGATTAATTATTTGTCATATAGGCAGTACAAACGGTTTTCTTGAGAATGGTTTACTCTTATTTGAATAAAAAAAACCGTTGATTATCACGAAGAAATGAATGGAGACGTGTTTGAGGAATATTTTGAACAGATGATTCAATTCATACCAAAAGGATCGGTTATTGTAATGGACAATGCAAGTTACCACTCCAGATTACTTGAACCTTTACCAACCACTAAATGGAAAAAGGATGAAACTGCAAAATGGTTATCTTCTAAAAATTTAGCCTTTGACAATACAATACTGAGGGCAGAATTGTTAACTATTGCTAAAAAACATAAGCAAAATTATAAAAAATATAATATTGAGGAGATAGCCAAAAAACGAGAAATAGAAATCCTTCGTTTACCACCCTACCATTGTGAGCTGAATCCGATGGAATTGATATGGGCTCAAGTTAAAGGTTATGTTGCCAGAAATAACACTACTTTTAAATTATCAGATGTTAAAAATCTCTTCAATAAGGCAATATCTGAAGTAACAAGTGAAAATTGGCAAAAATGTATTAAACACGTTACAGAAATAGAAAAAAAAAATGTGGGAGCTAGATAACATAATTGATATTACTATAGAGCCCATTGTAATTTCTCTAGAATCAGATGGTGAATCTTCTGACACAGAGTGCGAGGAACCATAACTTTAAAATTATTTAACTTTAATTTTATTTTTAGATTTTTATTTTTTAAGATTTAATATTGTCGTATTTTGTGCATGTTGCTCGTCAAATTTTATCCTTGCGGTTGGTTTTTTTTCTCATATACCTACTTAATTGTTTTTTTAGCTCCTCATATTATTTTATAAGTAATTGTAATTATCTGTACATATTATATACATATTTTGTAAATAAACATATGCCTAAAACAAAGTGCCTAAAATAATATTGACTTTTTCTTCATTTTACCCAAATTAAATGACTACTTACGAATTATGTTTATCTATCTAAAATTGGTAATCTAGGTATAAATAACTAAAACAAATTAAATATTTCTATTTCCATATTAATTTAATTTCGAAAACGCACGTCTATGGTTTACTGCCTTTAACACTGATAACTGCAAAACATTTCTGGGAATTTACTCTCTCTTGATTTTCAAATACACTATATTAATTATATTTATAGTCGTATGTATACAGAGGGATGTTTTTTTTTATTTATTTTATCGATATTTTTTGTTGTCAGTACCAAACTATTAACGTTTTACTCTTTTCACATGTTCTGCTAGTCGATAAAATATTTATTTTTATTTTTATTTCTAGGTGAGAAAGATTTGTGGTTCGGCCGAATTTTCGCAAAAGGAAAACCCTCTGTTGGCGGAAAGTAGCACGCCACTGCCGACGCCAGCTAGTGGCAAACCTCGCAGCACTAACCCTAGAAACTTTTCACCTTTACCAGAAAACGAACTTTCCCATTTCCTGGCGGCCATCGCTAAAACCAGAGGTTTCTACGCGAATTTGGCGAATACCCTATGCCAGGATCCCTCGTTTGCGGAAAGAAAAGATCAACAATGCTGGAATGGAGAAAGAGTGGCCGAGTAAGTATTAACAATTAACTTTTTACTATGCAATATTATTACAAATATTTGGAATATTTTTTTTACATTAGATTAAATAAAAAACAATTTCAGTCGAACGTTTTTCGATAGCAGACAAAAGAATGTAATTAAAGAACACTCGTTTTGAACATGAGGACACAATGCCAATAAAACGCAAGCAATCGGAAAATATTTTAAGATTTCCACTCGAGGATTTGATCTTCGAGTAAATAGACACTCGTTCCCTTTAATTTATTCCTAAGGGATAAGAGGAAAATTCAATTTTCCGAAGAACACTTTTCGTAGGTAATACTTGTATTTTGGTGCTTTTACCAATCAAAAAACCGTACCTCACTTCAGTAACTCACAAGCTATAGAGCGGGTCACAGTTATTATGCAGCATTGCGTTTATGGACGACGGCGTTGCCATATCGGCATGTTCTTCGAATTTGGTTCCAACTGGAGCGGGAATATAACTTGCCATAGTGTTACTATTATGATTTAAATGTTGATTAAATTATTCATTTGAAAATCGTTTAGTGAGTAATTAATAATATTTATAATTATGCTTTTAGATAAATTTTACGCGTTTAAAGGAAAATATTGTAAATCCGCTAAAATATTCAAATTTTATATGTTTAATTATCACGTATAAAGAAATAAATAAATACAGCGGCCTTACAAAAGACCTTGGTCAAATTATGAAATAATAATATAATAATATAATTAATAATAAAAATATGTCAATAATAATAATATATACATAAATTACAAGACGAGTGGTAAAAAAGTCAGCTGTCATCTAAATTTTAAGGAAGAACGATTAACAGAGAAAAGCTAATGAAATCTTGCCGACGTTTCGATGATTTTTCCGAGGATTTTTCTTCTTCTGGCGGGTTGTTGTAACAAACAAAATATAGAATAAGTAAATGAATTAATAATTACGTATTTTAACTTGAATTAAAATTAAACTTTAAAAATGACAAACATTAGCAGGTAATAACTAAAATAAATGAAAATTGAATGGAACATTTGAGGGTTAAGAAATATATTACTGATCTTCATCGTCATCCAAGTCTTCATCTTCATCGTCTTCATTTAGATTTATTATTATTGGCTCAATGTCTTCCATTAAATGATCTGTTTGCCACATCTTTTCCTCTGTCTTCTCTACCTTTTTTTCATAATTAGACCACTGCATTGGGGTTACTTGCGATAACGCTGTTTTTATAAGTTTTTCCACATCCTCTTTTTTAAAAGTACTATTATTACGAGCCACATATCCTTTCATTTGGCTCCACACCATTTCAATAGGATTTAATTCGCAATGATAAGGTGGTAATCGTAGGACTGTTATATTATGTTCCGTGGCAATGTCGTCTATTTTTCTTAGGTCGTACTGCTCTCTAAACGCGTTTGCAGTAGCCAATAATTCTGTTTTTAAATAATCATCCTCGAAGTAAATCTCTTTTCCAGTGGCCAGAACTTTATTTGTTCCTTATTCCAAGTTGTCTTTGGAAAAGGTAACTTCGCCGAATGGTATGACGCATTGTCCAACACTACAACATTCTTTGATCCGTTTTTTGGCAAATTAGGGATCAATTGATCTAAACCAGGCCTCAAAGCCTTCTGCGTCCATTTCGTCGTGGTAATCGTCTGCACCTTTCTTTGCCAGAAAAGTTTTTTCTGCACCCTCTTTCCAGCCTGCATGAAGAAGAACAAATCTCGGTCCTCGTTGACTTGGAGCCTTCAGTCCTGTTGTCAGTCCTTTGACAAATGCATCTCGGACATTTTTTATGGTAGTGTCTTTCCATTCAAAATTTACACTGTGGCCCACATTAATCCATGACTCGTCCAGATATATTACGTTATATCCTTCTTCGCAGAACTTCTTCACTGATCTTAAATATTTGTGCCTCCAGGCGATTATATCAGCTCTTTCTATTAGAATCGAGTCTCTTCCTCTCTTTCCATAAACAAACCCCATATCGTTAAACAGGCGTCTTAGCGTACTTTTAGAAAAATTTGGTACATTTTCGTCTGAATTTATTTTAGCAAGAACTTTTGCCAGTGTTGGTGGAATATTTTCGGAGTAGAATTCATGCACAGCTTTTCGTATTTGCGATTGGATACCTTCATCGTAGGTGATCAGTCTTGAATTCGACTGGCTGCTGTTCCGTCTTCGTTTTTTTGGCGATGTCAAAGGTCCAGTAGCGGCTTCGCTTTTCAGATTATACACTGTTCTCACACTAAGGCCAGTCATTTCAGAAATCAGTTCTATTTTCGATGTCACACTTTTGTCATCTTTTGTATTCAACGTATACGTTAAAATATTCAATAAAAGCCTCTTGGTTTGACGATGAAGATTTTCACCTTGTTTAAATTTTTCAAACGGTGCTGCTAACTGCATGGCTGTTGTTTCAATAATGCCCTTTCGTTTATCAGCAAAAACAGATAGGTACCTGCCTATGCTATTACTTACCTGTACATTTACTTACCTCTACATTCCAGGAATATTACATAACGGTTTACGAGGATCAAGGGATCATACAGGTAAAAATAATTAGCATCTTTGTAATTAAATAATATTTTCACTGGTAATAGGATAAGGATTTGTCTGAAAGATTTAGTAGAGACCTAAATAATCCATCAAGTGATCAGGTATATACTGATTACAATCTACATAAATAGATTTGAATTCCATTTTTTAATAATATTTATTATAATATAGAATACATCTGTTTTGCAAAATTCATAATAAAACGTTTCTACGAAAATAAATTGGTTGAGTTAATTGTGGTTCAAGCTGTAACCAAAGCGGCAACAGTGTTGAATATTCGCCCATAAGATTTACATTGGCCTATGCCGGCCACGCTGCATAATAACTATGACCCGCTCTATAGTTGCTTAAATTTTGTAAAGTTCCAGCCCGCTCATCACAAGGAGTTTTGTTGGTGGCGCCATCTATGTGTCAGGTCGTAAACCGTAGATATAAAGAATGCTATTTGTTTTTAGATACGATGTATTCATTTATTTTTCCAGATATACGAAAACAGTAGTAGAAGTAGGTTTCGACATGCAAAAATACAATCCAGAAGTAAAACCCAGCACAAATATCCAGAATATAGATCCAAGAGTTGCCAATCTGGTTGACAAACTACGTCGTGTACATCATGTAAGTTTTTTGTTCATCATGTATATTTCGGTAATTGGTTTTTGATGCATTTTCATTTATGATTTAGAACGAATATACCCATATGTCCAAAAGTTTGGAATATTTAGAAATAATATATCTACGCCTATGGTTTTTTTTAAAAAACTCTTGTTGATATTTATTTTAAAGCGTTTTTAAATCAAAACAATACTAAATTTATCGTTTCTGAATTGTTATTGATCGTTGTTCGAGATAACGTGCCCGATATTCAAACACCCGGTAACCAATGTACGACATTTCATATCTATTAATTCGCAGATTAATGATTAATCCGATGACATATCTCGCCGTGTCCAGATACGAATCTATCATCTATCACGTTTCGTTCCCGTATCTTTAATCTCGACCTGGAAGTATTTTTTAATCGATACAACCTCTGTTGAGAAATTGGTGTACTCTTGTTTGAGTATAATAGGTCGGGGACAGTATAAAGTAGACATAAAAATTGTTATCACGGAATAGAAATTATAGGGATAGAGCAATATTTCGGTGGACACTTTGGGTTCACAACTAGGGTGGTCCTCTTTCGTTTGATGTGTATTTGGGTTCTTAATATCCAGTGGTGGAGACCAAATAAATTTTTAAATAAATTTTTTTTTATTAAATTTTATCCAACTTTCACCCTGTATAACTCTTGCCTATATGAAATCGAAGAAACCAAATTAGATTCATATTTTAGCTTATTATTTTCTCTACCTATCTATGCCTTTTTGGTTTCTTAAATCTTTATAGAAAAATATTTATTCAAAATTAATGAGACCGATGTGAAAATTTATAGAAATTTTCCACGGGTTTTGAGGCAAATTTACCAAAACTGCGAGTATAATAAAGCAATAAAAAATAATGCATAAAATAGCTTTTAGGTTCGGAAAATTCAAAAATGCTATTATATTTAAGAAAAGTTCAAAAACAATCCGGGAAAACCAATTTTACGAAAACTTTTACCCCTTTGAAAATTTTTTAGGACGCAACTGACTTTTTTCTTGAAATCTAAATATCAAAAAGAGCCTTTGTGCAAATTTCGGTCCAAATCCAAGAATAATTATATTTTAGCGATTTTCATTCCAAATTTATAATTTTTTACAATTTCAATAACTTGGACTATAATTGAAAAAATTTTAAAATGTATTTTTTTTTATGATAATATAGGTGGTCCTTTTTAGTTTGATGTGTATTTGGGTTCTTAATAACCAGTGGTGTAGACGTAATAAATTTTTAAAGAAATTTTTTTTTTATTAAATTTTATCCAACTTTCACCCTGTATAACTCTTGCATATATGAAATCGAAGAAACCAAGTTAGATTCATATTTTAGCTTATTATTTTCTCTACCTATCTATGCCTTTTTGGTTTCTTAAATCTTTTTAGAAAAAAAGTTATTCAAAATTAAAGAGACTGATGTGAAAATTTATAGAAATTTTCCACGGATTTTGAGGCAAATTTACCAAAACTGCGAGTATAATAAAGCAATAAAAAATAATGCATAAAATAGCTTTTAGGTTCGGAAAATTCAAAAATGCTATTATATTTAAGAAAAGTTCAAAAACAATCCGGGAAAACCAATTTTACGAAAACTTTTACCCCTTTGAAAATTTTTTAGGACGCAACTGACTTTTTTCTTGAAATCTAAACATCAAAAAGATCCTTTGTGGCATATTTTGGTCCAAATCCAAGAATAATTATATTTTAGCGAGTTTTATTCCAAATTTGAAATTTTTTAAAATTGCAATAAGTTGGACTATAATTGAAAAAATTTTAAAAGGTATTTTTTTTTGATAATATAGGTGGCCCTTTTTAGTTTGATGTGTATTTGGTTTCTTAATATCCAGTGGTGTAGACGAAATAAATTTTTAAAGAAATTTTTTTTTATTAAATTTTATCCAACTTTCACCCTGTATAACTCTTGCATATATGAAATCGAAGAAACCAAATTAGATTCATATTTTAGCTTATTATTTTCTCTACCTATCTATGCCTTTTTGGTTTCTTAAATCTTTATAGAAAAACATTTATTAAAAATTAAAGAGACTGATGTGAAAATTTATAGAAATTTTCCACGGATTTTGAGGCAAATTTACCAAAACTGCGAGTATAATAAAGCAATAAAAAAGAATGCATAAAATAGCTTTTAGGTTCGGAAAATTCAAAAATGCTATTATATTTACGAAAAGTTCAAAATCAACCCGGGAAAACCAATTTTACGAAAACTTTTACCCCTTTGAAAATTTTTTAGGACGCAACTGACTTTTTTCTTGAAATCTAAACATCAAAAAGAGCTTTTGTGGGAAATTTTTTGGTCCAAATCCAAGAATAATTGTTTTTTAGCGATTTTCATTCCAAATTCGAATTTTTTTAAAAATGATGTTATTTTTAAGATAGGTTCAGTAGCAACTAGGAAAACCCAATTTTCCTGGAAATAATTTTTTTTCAAGAAACTGACTTTATTTTTGAAATATAAACTTTATTTCTAATGGCAAACTGAAAGTCCCAAGTCTTTTGTCGTTTTCCCTATGTTTGTTATTTTAAATATCTACTTTGACTGGACTAAAATCAGAATTAAAATACAGAGTGTCCCACTATAAAGTAACACATTTTGATGTTTGTTAATGTCAGTAAAAAATTAACAAATGAACAAAAAAAAAATTAACAAAAGTATCTTATTTACGGAAAATTTAGACCTAACTTTTTAGACTTGGCAGAGGTGTTAAAAATAATTTTAATATTTTAAAGTTAAGACGTTTCCAAGCTGTTGAAATGTGATACTTTACGTTTGGAAGTTGTTGACATTGACATTTAAAAAAAATTTAATATTTCCAAAAGTTTAGTAAATTCAGGTAATGTATACTTTTTGGAAAGGGGAAGAAAAAAATATAGGGATATTGTATTAAAAAAAACCTATAAATTCGGCTCAAAAAAGGTCATTTTTTTTCGTTGCTTCTGGGAAAATATATATACATTTGGCAACTAGGTCAATATAAGAAATTTGGTGAAAAGACGTCAAAATGTGTTACACTTTATAGTGAGACACCCCGTATAAATAACATTATTTCCTTCTATATTTATATTTTTTCCCAATTACATTGTGAATAATAGCCTTGTTCTAAAATAGCAGTGAATGCGTCATTTCTATGTGATTCAAAGTGCATATTTATGTATGTTTTGTTCTAGCGAATACTCATGTGTTGGTAAAAATATTTTCGGACGTAATACCTACTCACGTGTTGAATCGATAATAACAAAAATAGTGCACAGCAGTAATTTCTATATTCGTTCAATTTCCTCTGGGTGTTCCAGCGAAACCATATTACAATCCACATCGACGATTGATGTGTAATTATGTTTTACTCATTAAAAATTAGATGGTACCATCATGGTCGTACTCAATTCGTTGATCTCTAAGGACCAGGCGAATTGTGAAATTGGAATCTCACAATTTGGCTGATAATTTTTAGCAGTCGTAGTAAAAGTATAGTGTACAACACGTGGGGAAAGAGCGATTTTTCCCAGTTGTTTCAAAATACGCTATATTTAAGTGCGATTACGTATCATTTCTGTATAGAGCAAATGTGGCAACTTGGATATTAAAATATAACCTAACTTAACCTAACCTAACCTAACCTAACCTAACCTAACCTCACCTAACCATAACATTAAATAGTTTTTTATAAATGTAAAAAATATAATATACTATAATTCAAAAACTAGCAGTCATATTATTTTTTTAACAAATAAACTGCAATATTTTTAAAACAAATTTAGGTTACAATTTGTACAGGGTGTCCCATATACATAAAAGAAGGAAACTCAAATTACAATCTTGGTACCCAAAAAAACCTAATTTCCGCCATATCTTACAAACGCATGAAAATTGATATAGGAAAGTAAATACAAACTTACCCTATTTTTCTATGAGGAATCAAATAAAAATATAAAAAATGGGGGTTGCAATTTAAAAAAAAGAAAAAATCGTCGTTTTCTCAAGTTAAAATTTAACTCAACGTTGTGACCACCCTGTATAATTAATTTCTTATTTAAATACTATAACTTATAATTTAGGCCTTTAGGTGCAAAACGATGTAATAATAATTTTTAAATTTCATCAATTAGTTAATTCAAATCATTAACATTTTATTAATCGTATTTTTTGGCATTTTTTTTTTTTTCAAAAAAACTTAAATTTCTCTAAAACTGTAAATTCTAGGTACCTGGTACCTTTTACATAAAGTGGCCTTTAAATTTAATGGTCTAACCAAAAAAAAAGGAAAAAAATGTAGTATTTCATTTAAAATAGTGAAGTCGGTGTCAATTTCCGGTATAACCGGAAGTGCTACAAATTTGAAAATATTTTAGTTGAATTCAGAAGTATCGAAAACCCCTGCACACCAAATTTCATACATCTATAGTCTATATAGAAAGGACAAGGAGTAATAAATCATAAGGTACATTTTGTATTGAACGAATGAGTTGCAGCTATGCTAAAGAATATACGAATATAACCTAACTAGGTGAAGGTCACGGTTGAAAAATTTATTATCGTCTCGGATCCTACCTTGGACATAATTGCTATTTATTTCTTCCAGATGGCTATAAATTCGGTAGGTCCTAACTACTCCGAATCAGATATGCAGCAAGACGGCACCGAAGGATCTGGATCAGGAGCAGGTCCTGACATTGAAGACGAAGATGATGATCTGGTGCGAGGTTCTGGTTCTGGACAAGGCCCAACGAATCGCGGTAAGTTAATTTTGAAACAATACTATGTTATGATGTTAATCGTTTATATTTCCAGACGATACTGAAGGTGTCCAACGAAAAATACCAGATAACAATAATGGTAATCAGCCAACAGCTGGTTCCAAACCACCAGTAACCCATGACCAAACCCCATCAGTGCATATGGGCGGACATAGCAGTAGAAATACCCCCTCTCTAGTGATTTCAGTGATCTTTGCATTCATTTCTTGGAAATGCAGACTGTTTATGTAAAAAATAATTGACAAAGAATTATAAATAGACTATAAAAGTGTGCGAGAGATGTAATTGGTATGGTTATAAAGAGAAAGAAAGATGTGAGAAGACAGAAAGAAAGAAAGAGTTGCTGTTGTTGAAGAGGAATGTTTATGAAGATTTATTTAGAGAAAAGGTGCCATTTTTATTAGGATTTTATTAATATTCTTATTATTTTTGTTTTAGTAAGAAAATCGGATCAAATTAAATCAATCATAACTCTTATAAACAAAAAATTGGGTTGTATATGTATAGAATTAATTTTCTCTAGAAACTGTTATTAAAAATAGTAAATTATATAAATAAATTATCTTTATAGAGGAATAATTTTATATAAATTGTTAAAAAGATGAAGGTTTTTCAAGTTTCTAAATATTATGGTAAAGACCAAAATTTATATTAGTTACGATTGACAAATATTTCAAGGTATTTTCTAAGGAAAAGGATGATTATGGTCCAGTCGGTATAGTGTGTACATTTTGGGAGGCTGTCCAAAAAAAATTAATCTCTAAACTTACACAAAATTGGTTCATATAAACAACATAAAATTCCAATTGTTATTATAATTTTTACAAATTCTTTAAACATATTTTTATGTTACTTTTTAAAACTAAATAATCTTTCAATTTAATTTTCAACTCTAATACCAATCATTTTTGTAATGTCCATTATTTATTTAAAAAATTGTCTTTAAACTCAATGACAGCTGTTTTACTAAAAACTAGCATCCTCAGATTGACATATTGAAAACAAAAACAAAATGTAACCTCAATATGTCAATCTGGGGATGCTAGTTTTTGGCGAAACAGCTGTCAATGAGTTTAAAGACAATTTTTTAAATAAATAGTTGAAATTTTGTTTGAAAACTTCTATTTTTAATGTTAATATTAATTTTACCGGTATAGAAGCCTCCCCTAATTATAAAATCATTATAAAATATACACACAGTGAGTTTCAACAATTTTACATTAAATGAGAAACTTTTTTTGCTCCAAAAACAATTTATCTCTGTCACATTGCATCGTCGACAAGAACGCGCCTACAAACGAACGCGCTTATATTAGACACATGACAGCTGAATTCTAACCTACAAACACAGAATAAAAGACAAATTAACTAAACTGTACAATTTATATTTGAAATAAATAAAGTTAATACATTAAACAATTAATTAATTACATAATACGTTACATGGTGGCAGCGGTGGGATTTTAATAAGTTTGATAGAAGTTGTGCAAAACTTCTTATTGATGACAAAAAAGTTTCCCATTTTTGGTGTAAAGTTCTTGAATCTAATAGCTTAAGTCTGAAAGTTGCCAATTACAATATAATGATTGTGAAAATTCCTCCTACCTACCAATATATTGTTTAAATATTATCCAATTGTTGTAAGTAATTCTGCAGCTACTTATATTTAATATTAAAATAAATACATATAAACGGACGCTTATTATGTAATATTTAATTTTCTACTGTCAAATTGTTTTAGTAATACGAGAAAAAATATTAGTGTTTTCTCAATTTGATTGATTGGCTCCCTAGTAAATGAAAGTGATTTTTTTTATTTTTGTTTATTGTATCTTTTCTAATTTAACGATAGTAATTATATAAAAAAAAATGTGTGAACGAAAGGATGTGTGTAGATAGACTTTTTAGATTATATATAATAATGTAATCCTTTAAATTATTTTGAGAATTGTCTGTGATTGATCTATTTTATTATTTAATAAATTATAAAATTTAGGTATCCAAATTGTTTCTGATCAGTTTATTATATCAAAACTAGCAAACTGGACGGATATCTGCAACTACTTATCACTAGGACTCGTAGGAATATGAAAATGTGGGCTACAATAAATTTAATGAAAAATATCCGTCTGGTTTGCTGGGTCAAGTTTACACTGGCAAGGTTTCATGAAAAACTATGAATTATGAATGAATTAAAATATATTTACCAAGTTTTCCTTCTTAAATATTTAAATTATTCCACTTTTAGACCAACACAAAATTATATTAACCTTTATAGCAACCATTGGCACTTAATTTTTAGTTAATTTTACACAATTATTAAATGAAACAAACAAAAAAGTTAATTTTTCCTCTCAAACTGTCAAGTTGTTTAAAAACTATAAATACATTAAAGCATTTAAATAAAACTCACTAAATTTAATGCTAATAATTCACACAACTATTTATTGAACATGCAAACCCTAAAAACTAAACAATTTTGGTATTAAAGTCTGTAAGAAACCAGGGAAAAATATATCATAACTTTTTATCTTTTTGTGTTGGTTCTAATACCAAGTTAGTGTTTTATATAATGAATAAAAAATCTTTTGTGAAACCTTCGAAGTACCAATCTGCGGTTTCGTCGTATTTACAATTAACACAATAATTGTTATCATTTTTAAACATCCCCCTATCCCTTCTTCTACTTAAAAGATAATATTGTCATAAACCGTGTAGCAAATGGACAAATAAGATTACCTTTTAAGAATCATAAAGTGTTGCACTAACCGTGTTGGTTGATCTAAACTATGTAAGATAAGATAAAATGTATAAATTTTACTTTTACAATTGTCCTTGGTTCTTGCATTTCCTATAAATAGCTGTTTAATGATCGTATCATATCAAAAAATAATTGGTTCTTGAATTACATGAAATTTGATGTACTAACTCCTACAATGTCGAAGTCCATCTTGCTAAGAACATTAAAACTTTGTAACTGTATTGTAGTTGTACTTATTAACAAAACGAAGTTTTAATAAAATTGTCCTTATTTATAAAATTAATACACTGTAACCTGTAACAAAAGTTTGATTTTCTTCTAGTTTTTTCATACATTTATGCATTACTGATCCCGTGCTGTCAGTTGTCACTTGTCTGTGGTTGCCAACTGTCTAAGTTGCCAGCCACATTACAATTGCCAACCTAACTTAACTTAGTGACAAAACTTCCATTTTTATTCATAATTTTTTTAAATAAACGTAGTTTTATTTTTTAATGTTCTTACTTAAACTACGTGCTTTTATTTATTTTTATCGGATTAGAGTCTTCGAAACAAGGATACTGTGACACTTTATGTTTTGACTTTATGTAAAACTGTTATAGCTGATGAATCAGTGTATGACCTGTAGATAGAAGCCATATTTATTTTTTAAGACTACTTTTAACGATTACTTTAGATTTTTTTTGTATAACTTTTGTATCTTTGTAATATTTTGCGTCTTCTGTATAGATTTTTTCCCAGTTTTTTTTCCGTTTCTACATGTTTTGTATTTTATAACGACAACTGCATATCATTTGTAAGCAATAAAAAATACGATGCGTATTATCTACGATCATGCTCACTAACAAACTATATCTGGATAATGTATAATAAAAAACGCTACGATTATAAAACAAGTTGTCCAACTAACTAGTCTTTAGCTTTGTAATTTATATGATTTAATCTGAACTTTCTATGTTTTATTTTCGTTTTCTGTGTACTTCTTTTTGGTATATAAGAATTGAAATATATATAGTTGCCTTTTTAAAGGAAATTGTTTTTTTTACCTCTGTCACTTCCTAAACCTTAAAATTCCCTAAGCTCCTCATTCCAGTCCATTTTATATTACCCTATCTATCCCTCTCCATTATTTACGATTCTGGATACAGAAATCTATTGTGGGAATGGAAATTTAAACTAAATTTTTTACATTTTAGTATTACACTTTGTTAGAGATGAATTCAATTTCCCAAAAAGATAACCTGCGTTTATTAAATTGAACATTACACAAACCTATTTTAGTTGAGGTTAGTTGTGACTAAATTGACTTTTGAATTTTTCCTGACCTCCCTAAGCAACAAATACCATTTTTTAGTTATTGCCTAGTGTGGATCTGGATTCTGGTTTGAGGTTATTCTTTTAAATGTTTAAATTATTCCTTTATACATCTTAACTATACTTACGACATCTGTAGTTTAACTAGCCAACTTGGGGTCTAGAATTAAGCAATTCTGTAAGATACAGAGGCATCTATTACTAGAAAACTGAAGCTTTTTAAATGTCGATGACGAATGTTATGTAAATAAGGTTATGTCTATATTTCCAACAGCCGGGGAATAATAAAATGTGTATATTATGTTAACAATACATACAGAATAAACTATAGTTTATTTATTTCTTCCACTGATTTTGTTGAAAAATTAACAATAGCCGTGGTATCTAGAAAACAAAACACTCATCGTAAGATTGGCAAATTGCTTATGGTCAAAATTTGCACACAGGATCAGTTCTTGTATTTGTATAATTTGGGTTGATTATAATCATTTATATTTGTGTTCCCGTAGTGAGAGTTAGTCTGTGCTGTTTAATAATTTTTATGAAAAATGTTTCGTCCTTGGGAAACTGCATCAGCGGCGCCCTGTTCGATGATGAGTTTTATCCCTTGATGCCAAAGTAATCGTCAGACATGTTCATCAGAAGCTGGTCCAAAGGGGTTGGGATTTTACTCCTGCTGTAAGAGAAACCAGCGATTTGACAGGGATACCAGAATCATCAGTTGGAGTTCAAACGATAGTGGTGTTTCCAGAACCACTGATGACGGTGATAAAGATTTGATAAGAAGAACTAGCTACTCTATGTACGAAGAAAACTTGGTGCCTAGTATCAGATCATTGCAAACAAGACTAAGGAGCTCCACTGAGATAAGGATATCAATTGGAAACCTATGGACACTTTTATCCAAACTAGGTTTCAAATACTGCAAAATTGACAAAAGGCAAGTTATTATGGAATCCCAACAAATTAGGCAATGGCGTTTTGAATATTAACCAATCACGGTTTAAATAATAATAAATTTAAAATCAGTTAAATAGTTGTCCACGCCCACATCTTTAATGTTTGCAGCATAAGGTATTTTATTGACAAATTGCTTGTCCCTTTGTCCCTTGTAAATAAACTTAATCCCCAAAAACCATTTAATGTAGGCGTTTTAAAAATTGCCATTCCTATGTTGTTTAAGAAGGGCGTTTTTATAACTTCGGTAGGTAAACGAAATTCACATTTAACCTTATATGCTATTCTAAAGCCGACTGTACAATAAGATACAGAGCGTTGATTTATCTACGATTTTCACATAAAAGTGTCCATATATTCTGAAGGACTCTGTTATCAAAACCTTATCAAAAGCTTCAAAAAAATGTAAGCAGTCCGAATTCGGTATAATATTCTAGGGTTCCCATTAAAAAAACATATGTTTGGTTTGTAACGAAGTTACACAACACTTTGTATAGTTTAAGGTAATTTCAAAATATGGACCCTAAAGACATCTACTATTTTTGTTAATAATATGTTTTGATATCTTCTAAAACAACCCATATAGGTACCGAACTTTGTCGTAGGGTCGGTACACCCTGTATATTTTTAACATTTTGAAATAATATGATTTTTAATTTGTATAAATCAAGTTAAGTTCGCTTGCAAGGAATGATGCTTTAAAAGAAAATTGTTGATATGAAAAATCGTGAATGGTATTATAACGTTTTTTATAGTGTATGCCAAATAAGCTTTGAAAGAAAATGTTTGATATTATGGAAAATCCGGAATTTATTTTAACGCGCCTAGTAACGTTAACCATAACCGAACCAATCGACGTATTGGCAACTATGCCGGCTGACAATGTCGTGGCAGCGGCAACACTAGCCGACTATCCATTTATCTTCTGTCTTCGTTTCCTCGTCGACAGAGAAGGGTGCGCCGAACTCTGAAAACATGTTTAGTGAATTGCTACAGAACGTTTTTTCCAACTAATAATGCATTTTATACTTTAACAACAGTGTGATACTAGATTTTATTCAATTTACGGCTATATCTTTAATGTATTTTTCTAATTTTGTAGTGTAAAACGTGTTCGTGAAAGGGAACAGTGTTATTTTGATTGTAAAGTGAGTGAACTTAATCAAAATGGCGCATCAAATGCCCCCGTCGGTGAACTGTTCACTGGATGATATCGACTTGACAGCCCTAAAGGTATTATTCAAACGAAAAAATATTTAGTGCACGTTTTATGAAGTTCAAAGACACCATAATCTTGTACGACGGCTGTTAATATTCTTTGTAAACAAGTCGTTTTTATGGGTGTGAATCATCCTTTAACGTATAACTTTTGTATCATCATACAAGTTTTTCTTTTGTTATTACAAACAATTTTCTTTGCAGGATCCGGCAGGAATATTTGAGCTGATAGAAGTCGTCGGTAATGGGACTTACGGACAAGTTTACAAGGTAAGACTTTCTAAACTTGCGAATTTTTCCCAACCATTCATCCGTGTGTCATCTCTTGTTTCATTTTTTCTCAGAACAAAACAGACAATAAGATTAGATTAATTAAAAGACATACTGAGTGGGGTAGGCTGTAGTACTGATTAGGAACTATAATAACCTACCGGAGTTTAAGTTATTTTGGAGGAAAATCTTCCGTTCAAATAAAAACAAATACGTTGTAAAATTTGCAAATATCGTCGGTAATTGCCATTGTTTTGCACGTGGTTACTTCGGTATTTTAGAGGGTTTTAAATGTTTGAACCTGCACTTTTTTTGTAGAATATATTTAAAAAATGTCTAATGTATAAATTTGTTTATAATTATATTGACACTTTTTGTATGTGGTTTTTACTTTCTGTATGACTAATTTTAAAGAAAATATACAAAAAGGAGGTGAAAAAACTTAAATTAATTATAAATATTAGTTTACCGGTTATAGGTACATTAGCATCTATTGATTGTCATTTTTTCTTTATTTATTTTCAATTTCCAAGGAATATTTGTATGTAGCAATTAAATTGCTATTTAAAAATATTTAGCAATTATTTAAATAGGTATAGTTAATTATTTCTTGACATGGATAATATATTATCAGAAATTTACTTTCAAATTATTATTATTATTATTAACTACGCCCCTTCGTTGATTTGATTGTTTCAGTACCTGATTATTTCAAACAAATCTCTTATTTATTTAAGATAATATTAATTAATTACCATGATCTGGAGATCTAGTTGAGAAATTCTTTAACATTTATAATTTTTATTTATTAAACAATACATATTAAACAAAAAGATAGCATTTTAATCAGTTGTTACTTAGTCATTCTGATAACTTTTTCCCTGTATTTATAAATTTATTTTTAATGACTATCATTTTTGTTGTGATGTAGCTTAAATATTTTTCCGCGACTACTATCAACAGGATATTTCAATACTAGTTACTACGATGGCTATAGGTTTTATTTTGATGCCGTTTGTTTTAGAAAATCCCATTTGAAGATTTCAGTTGCTTCTGACGCATATTTCTAAATAATACGGCCATAAATTCTACTTCTTAATCAAGTACAGTTATCGTAACAATTCTTTGAAACGTTGTTTCCTGATAAATGCATTCTAGGAATAAAGAAAATTCTTATGCAAATCGTTTATATTGTTATAATCACCGAATTACGTGTTATATAGTAAAATCAAACTGCAAACTCCAAATTGAACGAAAAAAGTCGTCAGTTTTCTCAAATATTTGGTGCCTTGTTTCCTGTTCCAGTAAATCTACGATTTTGTGGAACTACGATACATTTGAGCATACAGGGTGTCTCAACATTGATCATATAAAGTGTAATCGTCAGTGAAACGTGATTTGAAAACCAATTTGTGCTTAAATATCGTAAAAGAACCTTTCTACACGAATTATAATGACGATGCTTTTCCTGGATTTTAGATAGAGCGTAGAAATACGTTTAAATAGCCTGCTCAATGTTCTGATTTATTTCCACTTGATTTTTTACTTTGGGATTATATAGCAACAAGTGTATCATGACGATAATAAACCTCCCGCTAATTTAGAAGATAGAATTGTAACTTTGTGACTGTCATATAATTGCTGTCTGGCATTAGGGGAGCAAGAATGAAATTGATAAAAACATTCTGTGGAACTTTAATTTTGTATATTTTGTAAATGAAAGTGTTCACCCAATAATAAAAAATATATTTAAGCAGATAAGGATATTAACTAAGAAAATTGCCGTTAGATAATGGAAATATTTATTTTGTTGATAAATAAAATCAAATATTTGTAAACTTATTGGAGTTAAAAAAAGAACAGTATACTTAAAGTTACACATAAACAAGTTGTAAAATTAGATCATTATGTTTTTATTTAGAATAATTTCATGGGATTTGTGTTTCACAGATCAGTGACTAAATATAAAAAAAGTATGTATTATAAATAAAAAAAAGGTGTAGAGAAAGATTTGTAAATTTAGATAATATGTGTTGATGGACTATGGAGGTTATTTATATATACAGATATGTCCAAAAGTTTAATATGTTTAATGACGTTCATGTCAGGGAAATTTGATGGCCATCTTAATGTGGATAGTCCTTCTTCTTCCAAAAAATTTTGTACTGCAGCTGTTCGATGTGGAGGTGCATTGTCATGCATAAACACAAATCCATCACCTACCGCCCTCCGGAATAGACGCACAACAGGATTTTAAACTTCCTCGATCTAGTGATTCTTCTCTCCAAAACCAGGAGAGGCTGCCGTGTACCCTTCATAACACCACTCCAAAGCATAATACTCCCATCTTCAAATAGAACACGTGGTTGGGCTGTTTCTATTCGGGCTTGTCGTTCTGGGGTCCTCCAAACTAGCGTTCTTCGCGAATCAGAAACCAAGCCAATTCTTGATCCATCAGAGAACATCACGTAATTCCAGTTAGGACCATGGTGTAACATTTCTTGAGTCCATTGCAACCTTACAATTTTTTGTTGATAGGTTAGTTTGGGAACACGTAGAAGTCTTCTGCGATACAAATTTTCCGTATTTAATCTTCGTGTAATTGTTTGCCTTGAGATATTTAGTCCTTCAAGTCTAGCAATATCTCTGGATATGCCACTTGTAGATTCTTGTCGATTTCTTCGAGCTATCAATGTTATCTGCTGGTCTTGTGCTGCTGTTGTACATCGACTTCTGCCACTTTTGGGACGATCCTTCACGTCATTTGTGTCTTGGAACTTTTTTTTTTATTTTTGATACAGCACCAACAATATTTGCGATATCACTTTGACCAAAGCCCTGTTGTAACAAAGCATTTACTCTAGACCTATTAAAATACCAAATTAATACAAAAACGCTTTAAAATAAATATCAACAAGAGTTTAAAAAAAAAACATAGGCGTAGATATATTATTTCTAAATATTCCAAACTTTTGGACATATATATGTATATAAAATAACAAAAATTGCACAAGAAACTTTAATTGTGTGTATTTATTATTTAAACAATATCAATTAATATAAAATACAGGAGAAATACAAGTACAGTACATGATGAAATAAATTTCAATACAGTATGAAATACATTACAGTGTCTATTGTCATTGATGCCAAATTTTAGACAACTCCTGACTATAGAATGTTGTATTAAGGAGATTTTACTGCGGGAAAAGTGCTTTCTCACGTGTTGCACACCATACTTTTTTTACGACTGCTCAAACTAAACTGAAATAACGTTTTCGGACAGAGATTCCGCACTTTACAATTTTTCTTGTAATCAATGTCATATTGCTTTTGAAGTTATTGGTAAGTCATGAGTGCCATTGTCACTTTTCCAGTGTTCCTCAAATACGAGGTACTATCATAATCTTCTTCTATATCTATGAGGTTTGGATCAATAACTGCTGTGCTGCATTTTAACATTGATAAATAGAAATACAGCTCATTTATTTATTGTTTAATTGTTTATTGCTGTTCAAAATTTGATTTAAAAAACTGTAGAATGTGTTATACATTTTTTTTTGAAGTGGGACTATTAACTGTACAAGGTGCTCTGAAGGTTTTTAGTAAAAGTTTCTAGTTTGATCAAGAAGCAGATCTAAATGTGTATTTTCTTGTAAGATCACATTAAGTACAAGATAAAGAAAATCTATAAATTAAAATCCTTAAAAATATGATAAAATGGGTTTCTATTATAATTCCAAGTATATGGTGTATGCCAAACACCCTCTTGAATACCAATGAGGATTTCTCGACCGCGACAAAGTCGGTTCAAGGACGGATGGGTATTCGTCGCATATTTTATTTAAATTCGTGGTTTCTTATGTTTCTTTTTTCTTACTGTGCTGCATACATTGGGTATAAATCCAATCCCCCAATTCTCTTTTTTTTGTCTACGTTCCTTTTTTTTGTTAAAATTTAAGGATCGGCGCTGTGACAATAACCAAAACTGTTAAATGTTTCACCAAAAAGGAGGCATTCAAATTCAATTTTTAAGTTGATAAATCAATTACAATTGAAATGAACAAAAAAAAACTTTGATCGGGAAACTAGAAGAAGGAGAACATGTCTCTGCCATTATTTTTTTCTAATTAATGTTGGATTTCGGAGCATTATGCTATAAGCTACAGAATCTGTAACATTATAGAGGCTGTAAGTTGAGTTTTTACATGATCATGTAAAAATTGGTATTTTGAAAACAGAATAAAGTTACGGATTACATATTGCAACAACTGATTATGTCAAATATCTACTGCTATACAGTGCGGTCCATATGTATGGAATAAATTCATTTGTAGCGTTATTATGTACTATATGAGAAAAACCTGAAACAGGTCGATTTTTATTCTTAAATTGACAATTTACAGTATGAAAATATTATCCCCCTCCAGCACCCCTTCGGAATTATAAGCCCCCCCTCGAAAATTTTAAATTGCAAAGGGGGTCGTGTGGCACCTCGTTGGAAAGGAATTTTAGTCCTCTGTTCAGCAATATAAAGTTTTTTAAGTTTGGTGCAATCATAACTGAGAAAATTGATTTTTAAGATGTCAAATTTTGATAATGTCTCTAACACAAAACTTTATATAGAATGAAGATAATAATGTCACATAATGATTAGAATGTGTTTTTCAATGTATTTGACACTTAAATTAAATGTTCAAAATGACCACCATTCACTTCTTGACAATAACCGAGGCGATATTGTTTGGTCTATTAAAATAACTTTAGAAATAGTCAGGTATTTTCGTATCTGTTCTGCTAAATATCAGGAAAAAACTTTGAAGATATTAAAATAATAGTCAAAAAACTAAATAAACAATTGATATAAATCTAGTAGGCTGCTGTCATTTAGGTATTTAAAGTTACTAAAAGACGTCAGTATAATATTTGTGCGCGTATTAAATTTAATTATGGCTCATTTGTCCGAGACTCAAAGAATAGACATTTTAATTATGATTGGTTGTGGTAATAAAACCAGAACTCAAAAGGAGGTTTGTGAAATTTTTAATAATAAATACCCTGGTCAACACGTTTCGCAGTCTACAGTTACCAAAATTGAAAAAAAGTTTTGTGAAACTGGACATGTAAAAAATATTGAAAAACCAGGTAGAAATGTTCAATTTACTGATGAAAAAAAGTTAGATGTACTTCTAGAGATTGAGGAAAATCCGCATAAGACAACTCGAGAACTTACCGCCGACAATGATGTAAGTAAATCATCTATTTTGAGAGTTCTCCATAAAGAAAAATACCACCCTTACAAAGTTCAGTTGGTTCAGGAGTTAAATGAAGATGATCCTGATAGAAGGCAAGAATTCTGTGAATTGATGATGGATAGAATGAACGCAGATTTGCAGTTCATAAACAAAATAGTTTTTTCTGATGTAGCGACGTTTCATTTAAACGGAACGGTTAACAAACAGAACTGTAGATATTGGAGCAGAGAAAATTCTCACTGGATGTGTGAGGCTCACACTCAATATCCTAAAAAAGTTAACGTTTGAGCTGGTATCATTAACAATAAAATTATTGGCCCTTATTTTTTTGAGGGCACTGTTACTGGTGAGGTTTATCTAGATTTTTTGATTAACTTTTTAGTGCCTACATTACAAAGAGTTTTTCCTAATGTTAATCATCCAAATGAGATAGATCGATCTATTTACTACCAACAAGACGGAGCTCCATAGCATTTTGCACGTACTGTTAGAAATTATTTAAACGAGGTTTTTCCCAATAGGTGGATTGGAAGACGTGGGGCGATCGAATGGCCGGCTAGATCCCCCGATTTGACTCCTCTCGATTACTTCTTATAGGGTTATTTAAAATCTAAAGTATATTTTAATAGACCAAACAATATTGCTGATTTAAAAGTTAGGATAACGGAAGAAATTAACAAAATAACCCCCGAGGTCATACAAAATGTTGTACGAGAATTCCAATATCGCCTCGGTTATTGTCAAGAAGTGAATGGTGGTCATTTTGAACATTTAATTTAAGTGTCAAATACATTGAAAAACACATTCTAATCATTAAGTGACATTATTATCTTCATTCTACGTAAAGTTTTGTGTTAGAGACATTATCAAAATTTTACATCTTAAAAATCAATTTTCTCAGTTATGATTGCACCAAACTTAAAAAACTTTATATTGCTGAACAGAGGACTAAAATCCCTTTCCAACGAGGTGCCACACGACCCCCTTTGTAATTTAAAATTTTCGAGGGGGTGCTTATAATTCCGAAGGGGTGCTGGAGGGGGATAATATTTTCATACTGTAAATTGTCAATTTAAGAATGAAAATCGACCTGTTTCAGGTTTTTTTCATATAGTACATAATAACGCTACAAATGAATTTATTCCATACATATGGACCGCACTGTACTCGAACAGAAACTTTTACTACATTTGTGATACCTAAAAAACAAAATTGAGATTTGCTTCAAGAACTTGAAATAAAAAGATGAGTAATGTGAAGTTGGAAATGAGAAGCAGATAGATCTTGAAAGTTCTCTACCTTTAAACTGTTTGTATTGATTGAGTCTTTACTTTATATATACAGGGTGTTTCTAAATTCATGCTACAAAGTTTAGTAGATGATTGTTTCCAACCACCCCCGGTCCTCCTGGTACCGGTCTGTACAAATATCAGTTCTTCGGTTCAAAGAACAGACTTGTTGTCTTGTCCGTTGAACCAGTTTGATGCTAGGTATCTTTTACTGGTGTTCTCTTCTTGTTGTCTCTCTCTGTTTGGCAGGCTTCATTGGTCATCTCGTGTTATCCGATTAGATCAGCCTCGTCTTTTTCTTTGGGTCATCTTCTTCTTGGTGTACCTGTAACATACTTAGATTTTGATTAGTGTGGTAGAAGCTGGTGCTTCGGCCTAACGTACTTCCACTGCCCATCGCCCGGGTCGTAATTCAGCAGATTCCTAAGTTCCGCATTTGGATGGTCTTCAAGTCTGGCAAAACCTATCTCCGCTTTATCGTTCATAAGATCTAGAATTCTTTCGAATTCCAGATCTTTGCAGATGTCTTGGTTGCGAACGTACCTGTCGGATACATAGGTTCTGCTGAACTTGTACCATGTTCCTGTTGGTCAAAATATTTAGGTAGTATTCGTAAAAAAAATACGCCGTTCATTAAATTTACGTTGAAAAGATTTAAAATTTTAAAAATAATTCATTACATTGAGTAACGATTATTTGGAAATTACAACAAAGATTTCTGATAAAAAAATAGGTTTGTTCGCAACATCTGCTTCATGAAACTGTCGAATACGTGGAAGTGCAAGGATTATTGTTAATTTATTACCATGTAAACAGGATATTTGCCATTTGGCCGTTTCCTTACGACGTCCACTATGACCTTACTTTGATTTTCGATAACAATTTGAATATTGTTAGTTACAGCTGCATTTCGCAGTTAGTGGTTGCCCAAACAACGTGGTGGCCACCGGATATGTTTGTCTAATGGTTATAAACTTGTACTGAATCGATAGTTTTATTACCGGGTGGTAAAAATACTGGGTGGATCAATATTTTTTGGAATTCGTTGTAGAGTTTTTTGTTACAGATACTACAATTATTTTAGTATACTGCATATTTAATATTTTTGTGTTAATTTGTGGATTTGTGTTTTGGGGTTTTTTGATATGTTTAATGTAGTATTTCCAGCACTTCCCCACTAAAGAACACCTGCATAAATTAGTCAAATACAGGAGAATCCAGAATAAGCTCAAGAGGCTGAGGTAGGACTAGGAAAAAAATGAAGAAGTTTACTCAAAAGTTTCATTACACAGTTCATTGTTTTAATGTTCTTAATAATGTTCTTAATTCTTAAAAAATGCCTCTGTGGTAAAATATGTCGACTTTGTCAATTTTCACAAAAACCCTTTTCTGATAACCCTCGTAAATATATCCATATTAAATGTCCTTCACCTGAATTCATAAAGCTGATAAAAAAATATTACCAATACGGATAAGGTGAGTATTTTATCTAGCTTCCTGGATATTTCATTTCGAATTATTGGCTTCTGTTAATCTGTACAAGAACGTATATCGAAGATAACGTATCACCTGTTTTTAAATATAGATATGCAATAAATTACGAAATCCAGTTGTTACGGTATTATAGTTTGATTTGTGTGTAGGTCTTTGGCCTGCTAATTTGAGATCTAAGATCATGGGACTTGTTTCTGTGATTAATAAAAATAGTTTTAAAGTTAAAAAGGTTAAAAGGTTGTATTTTTTACTGAAGGAATTTCTGTTTTGTCCATATTTCAGTTTAAGAAATTTATATTTAATATAATTTTATAGTTTATAATCAAATATAATTTTTAAAATTCATAAACTAGGGAAGATGTTTCTTTATTTTAGTATTATGAAATAAAAAAGAATTTATAAAAACTAACAAATATTGTTTAGTTATGACAATCAAGCTAGCACCCCCACACTGACTAAATTAAAAAAAAAGTAGCCCATAATTAAGTGCTAATTAAAGGCTAATTTGTACCACAAAAATTAAAATTTGTACCACCGCGATAATCGAGAAAAATCGCCTTGAAAATGGGGGGTGCTAGGTTGAGATCAAGGCAGCACCCCCACTTTGATAGAATTCCAATTTAATTACATCAAAATAAAGGGCATATTAAAGGCTAATTTGTACCACAAAAAGTTAATCCATATTATTATTTATAATGTCAAAAAATAAAATCGAACGCTGTAAATATCGCTGCTCTATAATTTTAGCACCCCCACTTTCGTCTATTCAAAAAGTGAACACACAATATTATAAAACTAATTAAAGGCAAATTTGTACCACACAAGAAATTTTTATACTTTTCAATATAAAACCGCCAATTGAATATAACTCATTACGGTCGTATTAAATGGTGGCGGATGCGCTTATATTTGTCAATATTCTAAAGTTAAAAATAGTGTTTCCCGTCACGGTCCCTTTTTAAAAATACCTACGTCCACATTTTCTCTTTATTATAAATATCGATTGTTTATAATATCGGAGAAGTTGGAGTGGCAGTGCGTACATCTATATGGTTTCTATTATATGGTATGACTAAATTAAAAAAAAAAGTAGCCCATAATTAAGAGCTAATTAAAGGCTAATTTGTACCACAAAAATTAAAATTTGTACCACCGCGATAATCGAGAAAAATCGCCTTGAAAATGGGGGGTGCTAGGTTGAGGTCAAGGCAGCCCTCCACTTTGATCGAATTCCAATTTAATTACATCAAAATAAAGGGCATATTAAAGGCTAATTTGTACCACAAAAATTAAAATTTGTACCACCGCGATAATCGAGAAAAATCGCCTTGAAAATGGGGGGTGCTGGGTTGAGGTCAAGGCAGCCCGCCACTTTGATCGAATTCCAATTTAATTACATCAAAATACAGGGCATATTAAAGGCTAATTTGTACCACAAAAATTAAAATTTGTACCACCGCGATAATCGAGAAAAATCGCCTTGAAAATGGGGGGTGCTAGGTTGAGAACAAGGCAGCCCGCCACTTTGATCGAATTCCAATTTAATTACATCAAAATACAGGGCATATTAAAGGCTAATTTGTACCACAAAAATTAAAATTTGTACCACCGCGATAATCGAGAAAAATCGCCTTGAAAGTGGGGGGTTTTAGGTTGAGGTCAAGGCAGCCCGCCACTTTGATCGAATTCCAATTTAATTACATCAAAATAAAGGGCATATTAAAGGCTAATTTGTACCACAAAAAGTTAATCCAAATTATTATTTATAATGTCAAAAAATAAAATCGAACGCTGTAAATATCGCTGCTCTATAATTTTAGCACCCCCACTTTCGACTATTCAAAAAGTGAACACACAATATTATAAAACTAATTAAAGGCAAATTTGTACCACACAAGAAATTTTTATACTTTTCAATATAAAGCCGCCAATTGAATTTAACTCTTGTGCAATACTTGTGCGTTTGATTGCCCTATTTCATTTATTATTTATGGCAGAAAAATCTTGCCCTTTTCTTCCAACCAACAGAAGTGAATTTCTAGAATTAATAATAAATACAAGCAAAACTGGAATTACTGCCGCAACATATAAAAATAGGGCATTAATTCTAAAATCTGAAAAATTGAGCAAAGTCAACAATATAACGGACGATTCTATAAATATTATGTGTACATGTAATGTTGGAGATTTGGCGATAGAATTACTTCGAACCATTCCGTCCATGACAATACAAAGTACTTGTTCCAGCGGATGTCCTGAAATTAATAGTGATTTGGTTGCTATAACTGTTCCTGGCCCATTAATTATAATCGATGTCTGTACAAATTCTTTAGATCAAACCGTCGTGCAACAACGACTTGAAGAATTTCTACCAAATATAAAGATGATGTCGTTGAATTATGAATTAATCGGCGTTATCGAGTATGTAATACCCCGATATGGTAAATCATTGTCATAAGACGACGTTGGTCATTACCGAGCATACAGTAGAATGCCAGGCAATATTTGGTACCAGTTGGATGACAATGGAAAGAAAATACGACGTGCTGGTCTTAAAACGTTACTTTTACCGCATATTGTGTTATATAAAACTGGAGAAGTAACATTTTAAAAGAATTTAAAATTTTATTTTATGTTTAATGTTTTTATGCATGTTTCTTTATTTATAATATTTGAGTTTTTCATTTTGGTTTACCTAATCATATAAATATTTATAAATATTTCTCATAATATAATATAATAAATAATATTTATAAATTTATACATAATTTTTTTTAAGCTGCCAACAAATCAAAGTGCCACATGTTTTAGAATTATGACAAAATAAAAGATTTCAGCGCATCCGCCACCATTTAATACGACCGCAAAGAGTTAAATTCAATTGGCGGGTTTATATTGAAAAGTATAAAAATTTCTTGTGTGGTACAAATTTGCCTTTAATTAGTTTTATAATATTGTGTGTTCACTTTTTGAATAGACGAAAGTGGGGGTGCTAAAATTATAGAGCAACGATATTTAGAGTATAATAATATAGATTAACTTTTTGTGGTACAAATTATCCTTTAATATGCCCTTTATTTTGATGTCATTAAATTGGAAATCGATCAAAGTGGGGGTACTGCCTTGATCTCAACCTAGCACCCCCCATTTTCAAGGCGATTTTTCTCGATTATCGCGGTGGTACAAATTTTAATTTTTGTGGTACAAATTAGCCTTTAATATGCCCTTTATTTTGATGTACTTAAATTGGAATTCGATCAAAGTGGAGGGCTGCCTTGACCTCAACCTAGCACCCCCCATTTTCAAGGCGATTTTTCTCGATTACCGCGGTGGTACAAATTTTAATTTTTGTGGTACAAATTAGCCTTTAATATGCCCTTTATTTTGATGTAATTAAATTGGAATTCGATCAAAGTGGAGGGCTGCCTTGACCTCAACCTAGCACCCCCCATTTTCAAGGCGATTTTTCTCGATTATCGCGGTGGTACAAATTTTAATTTTTGTGGTACAAATTAGCCTTTAATTAGCTCTTAATTATGGGCTACTTTTTTTTTTAATTTAGTCATACCATATAATAGAAACCATATAGATGTACGCACTGCCACTCCAACTTCTCCGATATTATAAACAATCGATATTTATAATAAAGAGAAAATGTGGACGTAGGTATTTTTAAAAAGGGACCGTGACGGGAAACACTATTTTTAACTTTAGAATATTGACAAATATAAGTACATCCGCCACCATTTAATACGACCGTAATGAGTTATATTCAATTGGCGGTTTTATATTGAAAAGTATAAAAATTTCTTGTGTGGTACAAATTTGCCTTTAATTAGTTTTATAATATTGTGTGTTCACTTTTTGAATAGACGAAAGTGGGGGTGCTAAAATTATAGAGCAGCGATATTTACAGCGTTCGATTTTATTTTTTGACATTATAAATAATAATATGGATTAACTTTTTGTGGTACAAATTAGCCTTTAATATGCCCTTTATTTTGATGTAATTAAATTGGAATTCTATCAAAGTGGGGGTGCTGCCTTGATCTCAACCTAGCACCCCCCATTTTCAAAGCGATTTTTCTCGATTATCGCGGTGGTACAAATTTTAATTTTTGTGGTACAAATTAGCCTTTAATTAGCACTTAATTATGGGCTACTTTTTTTTTAATTTAGTCAGTGTGGGGGTGCTAGCTTGATTGTCATTGTTTAGTTGGAATTTTATAAGAGTCTTTTCTTTGTTATTTTTAAACTTATTTATTTTTCATTGGGTACTAAAACACTCCACTACAGAGGTCCTGGAAGAGCTAACAGGACTAAATATTCAACAAGGAGCTCCGCTACTAAGGTCCTGGAAAGACAGCAGGACTAAATATTCAACAAGGAGCTCCACTACAGAGGTCCTGGAAGAGGTAACAGGACTAAATATTCAACAAGGAGCTCCACTACTGAGGTCCTGGAAAAGCAGCAGGACTAAATATTCAACAAGGAGCTCCACTACTGAGGTCCTGGAAAAGGCAGCAGGACTAAATATTCAACAAGGAGCTCCACTACTGAGGGCCTGGAAAAGGCAGCAGGACTAAATATTCAACAAAGAGCACCACTACTGAGGTCAGCAGGACTAAATATTCAACAAGGAGCTCCACTACTGAGGTCCTGGAAAAGCAGCAGGACTAAATATTCAACAAGGAGCTCCACTACTGAGGTCCTGGAAAAGGCAGCAGGACTAAATATTCAACCAGGTGCTTCACTACTGAGGTCCTGGAAGAAGTAGCAGGACTAAATATTCAACAAGGAGCTCCACTACTGAGGTCCTGGAAGAGGTAGCAGGACTAAATATTCAACAAGGAGCTCCACTACAGAGGTCCTGGAAGAGGTAACAGGACTAAATATTCAACAAGGAGCTCCGCTACTAAGGTCCTGGAAAGACAGCAGGACTAAATATTCAACAAGGAGCTCCACTACTGGGGGCCTGGAAAAGGCAGCAGCACTAAATATTCAACAAGGAGCTCCACTACAGAGGTCCTGGAAAAGGCAACAGGATTAAATATTCAACAATGCGCTCCACTACAGAGGTCATGGAAAAGGCAGCAGGATTAAATATTCAACAAGGAGCTCCACTACAGAGGTCCTGGAAAAGGCAGCAGGACTAAATATTCAACAAGGAGCTCAACTACTGGGGTCCTGGAAAAGGCAAAAGGACTAAATACTAAACACTGCTGAGGTCCTGGAAAAGGCAGCAGGACTAAATATTCAACAAGGAGCTCAACTACTGAGGTCCTGGAAAAGGCAATAGGACTAAATACTAAACACTACTGAGGTCCTGGAAAAGGCAACAGGACTAAATACTAAACACTACTGAGGTCCTGGAAAAGGCAGCAGGACTAAATATCCAACAAGGAGCTCCACTACAGAGGTCCTGGAAAAGGCAGCAGGACTAAATACTAAACACTACTGAGGTCCTGGAAAAGGCAGCAGGACTAAATATTCAACAAGGAGCTCTATTTTATCAGTAATTGTAATATCTACATAGGAAAAGAAAAGGGCTTTGGCCCATGTTATTGATAATTCCTTGATGTGTCTAATAGATCACAAAAATACACCTTCAAATGAAGAAGGTGGAGAGCCTCGCAAAAGAAGTGGCAAACCCCATTTCTTGTTTGGAAGCGGCATTTTTGTCGCCTCACAAAGAACCATAACAAAAAGGAACTCACAATCTCAGATAAAGAGCAAAAAGCTCTTTGGAAATTATCCAAGTCTTCTCAGATACCATCTTAAGGAAGGATATTTTGGGAGATCAACTTGTATCTATTTTCCGGGTCATTTAGGACTCCAGAATATAAGAATGTTTATTTTTTAAACGGTTTAAATTTGACTTCTGTTGGAGGTTATTTCCAGATTCGGCGATAAAAATAGGAAAACTGTTATTTTCCCTATGAAATTTGTAATATCATCTCTAGAAGGTTTTGTAGATTCTCTAGAAGGATTGGCATTCTATAGGTAAAGACAATGTGTGTAAGATCTATTTTGATGTTTTTTCAGCTTAGGGCAGGTTTTCCTCTTTTATTTGGTTGAGATCTTTTCTGGTTATAGTCCCTTAGAAATATCTTAGCCTGCCTCAGTCCTTTCAGCTGATTCTAGTATCTACTTGGATATTTCCCTCTCCATTTCTTTACTCAGTTTTTCTAAGATTGCTCTACTGCTGATTCCACAAGTTGGTTCTGGTCCCAGATGTTTCGACTCCTTTTTTTGATCAGCTGATCTGCTGTTTCTTTTCCTTCTTTTCCCATAGGATGGTTAAAATGTTTCCTATGCTGATCATTCTGTATATTGTTTTCTTCCTGAATTAGTCTTGGAGTCAAATTTAGAATTACTTGCAGCAGTGAGGCAGTTTCCCATTGCTCCAGTGATGCATGCACAGGTTAGTATCTGAAGACTAGACACAAAATTGCAGTAGGAAGTGGATTCTAATTAATTATGACTGTATACTTATCACTGTATTTTGGGAAAATGTAAAATAGCTAAATTTACCGAAGACATTTTCATATTTAATTTCAAAATCAAACAGTCTTTCTGGGTACTGTAGATAACAAACAATTTTTAATACAAAAATAAATTATTTGTAATGGGATAATGCCTGTCTCTAAATACTCACATTTATCTTTCCCGTTTAGGAAAAAGGACCTTTTGGCCCACTGCAAAAATATCGAATTTCATTTATAATAAATACAAACACCCATTGAAAAATAAACAAACTCCGTAAAAGATAATGATAAACGAAAAATAAACATGGTGCATAGTTTGTTTATTTTATTTTTATCTCGATTTGCAGCGTTCCATAGGCGTCGCCACTGACGGGCAAGGGGGTGTAGCCCCTTTCCCTGGAACCTAGTAACAGAAATTTACTTATGCCTGTATCGTAAAAGTACTTCATCAAAACACGGTTGGACAAAACCTAACAAATTTAGCTGTTTTAATAAAAAATATCTTTTTATGTATAATATAAAATATATACAGGGTGAGTCATAACTATTGGGACATAGACTAAGGACAGGTTATTTGGACCAAAATATGGCTATTGGGCCAAATATGCCCTAATATAATGTTACTGAGAAAAAAGATACAGGGTGTTAAAGTTAATTTTTGTTTTTCGTTTTTTGCTAATAGTTTCCCTGTATATTTATAAATTGATATCAAAATTGGCACAGAGGCATAATCTTAGACACGAAATAGTATTTTATTTACAATTTTACGTTTTGTCATAGAGGGCGCCACGTGGATCATTCCTAATGATCAAATATTGAGTCTAAACTTTTTCTGATGAAATTTTTTAGTAATTTTTATTAGAAAATATGACGTAAACATCATTTTTACGTAAAATTGGTACTCTTGTTTAAACATGATAATTTCAACCGTTTTCGATAAAAACGCAGTCGAACTGCTTAGAGTCTTAAAAAAGGATTTCAAATATTAATTCATTTAAGAAAAGTATGCTTTGGACTGTCAGATAATTGTTGTTGGTAAATGTCATTTGTTCAGAGTAAATTATTTTTGATGTTACAGTGTAGTGTAATGTTGCATTTTTTAAAAGTAATCATTACTTTTTTTTATTGAAATGCCTCGTCACAATCATTTTACTAATGAAGAAATGCGAAATATGATTTGCGTATACGCACAAGAAAATTTTTGCGGTCGCTCGGCAGCCAGAAGGTATGGAATGTTATACGCAAACAGAAGGCAACCAAATCACAAAACTTTTGCAAGATTATATCGTAGTTTAGGTGACACTGGGTCATTTCACACTAAAAATCGGGGTGGTCGACCGAAACAAATCACACCTAATCAAGAAGATGAACTTTTGGTTCGAGTAGTTGAAAATCATGAAATAAGTTCACGACATCTATCAGCAGCAACAGGAGTAAATCAGTCGTCTATAATTAGAATTCTAAAAAAAGAGAACCTCCATCCTTATCACTTCACTCCTGTTCAAAATTTACTTCCAACAAATGACAGACACTTTATTAAGAATATTATGTTCACCGACGAAGCAACTTTTACCAGACGAGGGGTTTTTAATTGGCGAAATAGTCATTATTGGGAAGAAGAAAACCCGTATGCTATTAAAGCTAGACATTTTCAGCATGAGTTTAAATTGAATATTTGGTGTGGCATTATAGGCGACCAACTACTAGGGCCTTATGTTCTTCCTCCGAATTTAAATGGAGATTCTTATTTATTCTTTTTGGAAAATACTCTTAGTGATATTTTAGATGATCTGTCACTGGATGTAAGAAGAAAAATGTGGTTTATGCAGGATGGAGCGCCACCTCATTGTTTATTAGCTGTTAGAAATCATCTTAATGACGTATTTTCTCAACGATGGATTGGCAGAGGCAGTGATTTTCAATGGCCACCAAGAAGTCCTGAGTACAACCCGCTAGATTTTTATTTTTGGGGACATATGAAGTCCTTGGTTTATGCCAATGAAATTAATACACGAGACGAACTTTGGAGATACATTCAAAATGCAGTTAATCTTATAAGGGGACAGAATAACATTTTTTAACCTCCGAAAATCCTTTATAAAAAGAATTAGAAAAGGCATAGAAATCGGAGGAGACCATGTAGAACATTTAGTTTCGAGTTTTTGTGAGTTCTTTTAAGTTAAAGTGTTTTTAGTTTTGATTTATCGTCAAAACGGAAACCTTACGTTAGTTGCAACTTTGTTTATTAGTTTGGTATTTGATAGTGGAATTGTAAATAAAATACTATTTCTTGTCTAAGATTATGCCTCTGTGCCAATTTTGATATCAATTTATAAATATACAGGGAAACTATTAGCAAAAAACGAAAAACAAAAATTAACTTTAACACCCTGTATCTTTTTTCTCGGCAACATTATATTATATTATATAACTTGTCCTTAGTCTATGTCCCAATAGTTATGACTCACCTACATTCTCGCAAAAAATCACATTTTAATAACAAATCCTTAGATACAAAAAAAACATTATTTAAGTATTACATTTTCATTTCGTGATATAATTTTGGTTTTTTGATATTTATTTTTGGTTTTATGTTGCCCCTGAACAATATTTCGTGCCTGGTCCCCTTCTGATTCTCATCATGTCTACGCCTATGCAATGTTCGTATAATGTAATGCTTTGGATTTAATTAATGCTAAAAATTTAAGCGAACAAACTTTTCTTTGAAGTATACGATAAAGAATACCGAATTTAAATTTGTTTCCCACCAACAAACTTTTTAGATTTTTTCATTTCTTGTCAACAGACTGTGTCTCCTACATTTTTAATAGTTTCGAAAATATTCTCACGGCAATTACCTGCTCGAGTCTTTCGATTTAGGTTATTTAAAAATCTTATTGTGTTCGAACCCCCTTAAAACTAATTTAATGTATTAATCGTTAGAACGAATATATAATATACAGTGCGGTCCATATGTATGGAATAAATTCATTTGTAGCGTTATTATGTACTATATGAAAAAAACCTGAAACAGGTCGATTTTTATTCTTAAATTGACAATTTACAGTATGAAAATATTATCCCTCTCCAGCACCCCTTCGGAATTATAAGCACCCCCTCGAAAATTTTAAATTACAAAGGGGGTCGTGTGGCACCTCGTTGGAAATGGATTTTAGTCCTCTGTTCAGCAATATAAAGTTTTTTAAGTTTGGTGCAATCATAACTGAGAAAATTGATTTTTAAGATGTAAAATTTTGATAATGTCTCTAACACAAAACTTTACGTAGAATGAAGATAATAATGTCACATAATGATTAGAATGTGTTTTTCAATGTATTTGACACTTAAATTAAATGTTCAAAATGACCACCATTCACTTCTTGACAATAACCGAGGCGATATTGGAATTCTCGTACAACATTTTGTAGGACCTCAGGGATTATTTTGTTAATTTCTTCCGTTATCCTAACTTTTAAATCAGCAATATTGTTTGGTCTATTAAAATATACTTTAGATTTTAAATAACCCCATAAGAAGTAATCGAGAGGAGTCAAATCGGGGGATCTAGCCGGCCATTCGATCGCCCCACGTCTTCCAATCCACCTATTGGGAAAAACCTCGTTTAAATAATTTTTAACAGTACGTGCAAAATGCGGTGGAGCTCCGTCTTGTTGGTAGTAAATAGATCGATCTATCTCATTTGGATGATTAACATCAGGAAAAACTATTTGTAATGTAGGCACTAAAAAGTTAATCAAAAAATCTAGATAAACCTCACCAGTAACTGTGCCCTCAAAAAAATAAGGGCCAATAATTTTATTGTTAATGATACCAGCCCAAACGTTAACTTTTTTAGGATATTGAGTGTGAGCCTCACACATCCAGTGAGGATTTTCTCTGCTCCAATATCTACAGTTCTGTTTGTTAATCGTTCCGTTTAAATGAAACGTCGCTTCATCAGAAAAAACTATTTTGTTTATGAACTGCAAATCTGCGTTCATTCTATCCATCATCAATTCACAGAATTCTTGCCTTCTATCAGGATCATCTTCATTTAACTCCTGAACCAACTGAACTTTGTAAGGGTGGTATTTTTCTTTATGCAGAACTCTCAAAATAGATGATTTACTTACATCATTGTCGGCGGCAAGTTCTCGAGTTGTCTTATGCGGATTTTCCTCAATCTCTAGAAGTACATCTAACTTTTTTTATCAGTAAATTGAACATTTCTACCTGGTTTTTCAATATTTTTTACATGTCCAGTTTCACGAAACTTTTTTTCAATTTTGCTAACTGTAGACTGCGAAACGTGTTGACCAGGGTATTTATTACTAAAAATTTCACAAACCTCCTTTTGAGTTCTGGTTTTATTACCACAACCAATCATAATTAAAATATCTATTCTTTGAGTCTCGGACAAATGAGCCATAATTAAATTTAATACGCGCACAAATATTATACTGACGTGTTTTAGTTACTTTAAATACCTAAATGACAGCAGCCTACTGGATTTATATCAATTGTTTATTTAGTTTTTTGACTATTATTTTAGTATCTTCAAAGTTTTTTCCTAATATTTAGCAGAACAGATACGAAAATACCTGATTATTTCTAAAGTTATTTTAATAGACCAAACAATATCGCCTCGGTTATTGTCAAGAAGTGAATGGTGGTAATTTTGAACATTTAATTTAAGTGTCAAATACATTGAAAAAAACATTCTAATCATTATGTGACATTATTATCTTCATTCTACGTTTGGTTTTGTGTTAGAGACATTATCAAAATTTTACATCTTAAAAATCAATTTTCTCAGTTATGATTGCACCAAACTTAAAAAACTTTATATTGCTGAACAGAGGACTAAAATCCCTTTCCAACGAGGTGCCACACGACCCCCTTTGTAATTAAAAATTTTCGAGGGGGTGCTTATAATTCCGAAGGGGTGCTGGAGGGGGATAATATTTTCATACTGTAAATTGTCAATTTAAGAATAAAAATCGACCTGTTTCAGGTTTTTTTCATATAGTGCATAATAACGCTACAAATGAATTTATTCCATACATATGGACCGCACTGTATATAGTATAGTACCTAGATGCGTGACTGTCATATAGATGGTGCTATTAATGTCGAATCCGTGGGGTATTGTCGACACAGCCCAATCGAATATTGATAGCAGTCTCGTTATGATAAAATTACAATAGGAGACCTTTCAAATGAACTGTCACGTGACCTCGGTTTGTATTTAAAAAAATCGTCGATGACGTCATTACGCCATTACTAATGACGTAATGTCCAACAAATCTATAGCAGTTGATGGCCATTCAAAAATTAAAATTGACGTGTTTTAAGATTTTTTTTTAAAGTCGTCTGTTTCTGAAATAATTAATTTATTCCATACATTTGCATCATACTGTATAAATATACTTAGGAATAAAGCCAAGAAAAAATAAAATGTATTTAACTAGATATGGGATATTGGAACAAAACTCGTTTATGTCTGAAATTGCTTTAAGGGGAAAAATGCCCAGGCATATCCATTCCCTATTTCAAATTGTGCATTTTTTTGACATGCTCGAATTTTTAACGTCTACTGTTCTAGTTATGACGCCATTATCGTTTTTTTTTTATAAATGACAATTCCTTATTTTAATTAGTAACTAAAATTCTCCTTTCGGAGAGAGGATCCTTCACGGTTTCCACTAATTGGATATAAATCCTTTGAATCTATTGAATTGACCTTTAACAAAAAAAAACCTTCACTATTTCTACGTTTCAGGAAACATTTATTACACAAACATTAATAACGTGTGTAATATATGGAATTATAAATAAATTGTTTATATATAAAGTATAGTAAAAACCAGTACTCGTTTAATTGAATACAAATTATTTTAGAGAAATGTAAAAGCTATACAGTTTATATCAGGAATATCTACAGAAAGTGACATTAAAATTTAACTATCTATCGCCATGCTACCCTTCTTTAGTTTACCGTCCTTCCGAACCCTAAAATCAACCCCGATCCACCGTATATTAGACACAATATCACCGCTACCAAACCTACTCCTTACAGTAGAACGCACCTGAAACAAAACCTTTACAAAAACGAACGCTACCATCCAACCGGAAACCATTGTCAACCCCTTTATAAATTAAGGGGTCGACAAAACTCAGACTGGCAAGTCCAATATTTTATCTGCAAAATTTAGATAACCATTTTTCTGGCTGTATTACACCTTAGTTTTTTGTGTTGTTTCAGTTGTTTAATCGTAAACGTATAAAAAGATAGTGGCGCCCTTAACCCTTATATACCACCAAAACTTTCTATAGTAAGCATTAACTTGGAAACGAACCACTTCTTGAAAGAGTCTCTCTTTTGTTACAAATTGACGCCCTGCCTTTTTGGGAACTATTATAGTTACAACTACTTTTGGCTACTAAATTTCTCTGTCTATAGGTTATGTATTTGATGTATCCTGATTGTGCTGTATCTTAGCAGCGACTGTCCTCATCGAGTTATCGGCAAGAAAAAAGGATGGTGTATGTAATATTATTTGTGCGTTGGGCGACAATTTGTAACCAAATTATTACGTTTAGCGTCAATTTGTGTTATGATTTACCTGTTGATAGTGAATTTATAAAATTATTTAGTTAACTTTTAAAAAAATAGCTATATACCAAAAGAAAAAATGTAATTTACAATAAAACAAACATTAATCTTAATTTCGTCTTTAATTAGTTGAAAGATACTTCAATAATTAATTAATAATAATTAAATTAACATTTATAAATGTTTATCACACAAAAATTATGATAGTTAAATACCTCGGCTAGGGGTGAGTAAGTTCATTAGCTCTGACTATTGTACAATATTTGTTTCTTTAAGAAATTATTAGGGCGCCACTGAAATCTTTTTATTTTTTATGATACTACTGAAGAAAGTTGTTTTAAGTTGAGTTATTTAAATAAGTATCATGAGATGACAGAAAGATGTCAGAAAAAACTGTCTATGAAGATAAAAAAATGATTTGAAAATGTACAAACATATAAAATATAATAAGATTTCCTTGGTGCTGAAATTAATGAGGTAGAGAATACGTTACAACAAAATAATCCGCAAACAGTTCTTTAAAAATACTTATTCTAATACAGTTGACGATATAGATAGATATACACGGAAATAAAAGAGAAAAAATATGGGAACAGTAAACTTGATAGATCACAATAAACTTATCTGTTACAATAGTGGACGATCCTTCGCCGCACCTTGGGGTCGCTACAGCACTGTCTAGGTGGTTCCTAATGATTATGGAAGATCACTAGTGGAGGGATGATCTGCCCCAGTTGTAGAGATAATCCAGTTAAGAATGTACATACGAGAGCTTAAAGTTTACAAGCTGTTCAAGTTTACGGAATCTCCAAATTCAAGAGATGCTTCTGGTTTACAGAATCTTCAATTAAAGAGTTGCCTCTAGTTTACTGTATTATATTCCAACTTTCTGAAAATTACCAGTGTCAAAGACGTGTTACATTTACTTTTCTGGCACAAAAAGTACAAATCAGCATAGTCCGAAATCTACAGTTAGATGCTAACGTATTTTAATAGATTACAAAAGATACATTTTTACATTAAATTTACTTTTTAATAATCTTACACAATAATCAAAATTCCAGAAATGTACTTTTACCAGCCTTTTATAAAAAATTATCATTAATACTTTTAATTACCATAAAAAGATAATAATGAAATATGTTGAAATTCTCATCTGATATAATAAAATATAATATAACTTTCGATATTTTATAAATATCTTAACAAAAAGGAATTATAAAATTGGAAAAAAACATACCTGTATATGACAGTAAATCAATAGAAGAAATGAGACTGGGAATAATTATTAAAACCTCTTGAACTCGATAATGCCAACTCATTAGTACACCTCGTAGCGTAGCTACTTTGAACTTCCAATTATAATTATAGAGACCGTATTCATTATTTTATTATTAAAAATGTTTTAGGATAGATGGAGCTAGCGGTACTAATTGAATTTAATATTTAGGATACCAGGTGCTTAAAATGTTAACAGGTACTGTTACATGTATTGGGAGTATTGTAATTTATAGGTTAGGGTTGTCAATGTTGTCGTTTGGTATCCGGTTAAGGGTTGCGTCAGTTGATGGTTTTATTTCATTGAACGTGCCTCGTTATAAGATAATAGAGAAATAGATGCTTTAGACAAAAAAAGAAAACAATGTAGGAATGGAAATGGTAGTGGCGTTTAACATCAGAAGAAATGAAGAAAGATATATAAGATACAATGAAGAGTTAGCTTCTATGGCCATTAAAAAACAATGAAAGATGATAGACTATCCAAGAAAACAATTAAGGGCTTTTGTAAGAATCCTAAAACACAAAATCACTTGGTATAAGGAAGTAATTATAGATAACGTCATTGAAAATAGAAAATAGCTGAGATAAGATACAAGAATTCATTTGGTTTGAAGAAAAAAGAACAGAATTAACGAAAAGATCAAGATTGAAGAAATACTTAAAAATAAATTGTTACATTTTACATCACCCCAAATTCGAGAACAAAACTAGAACTGGAAGATTCACCCTGTAGGTAAAACATGTAAATATTCATCGGCAATTATATAATTTTATTTCGGACTTGAGTAATGGAATTCGTAATAGGTACGTACACATTTTCAACTATAATAGTGGAATCTGTAGTTGTATTACGAATGCATTATTACATTTATTTGACCTTGTTTCAGTACGTGTTATGAATTTTAAAATATACATTGCAAACAAACCGTCTATTCTCAACTTGACTCAGTTTGATGATAGTAATACTATTCGCTTAGTAATATTGACAAATATTAATGGGGACAATAGCCTAGAGAGTTTTAATTGGAATTTACCGTGGTTCCAAAAAAAATTTTTTTGGTACATTGGCGTATTGTACCGTTGCGGGTTTCAGTGGCTCAATGGACTAGTTTAGTAATTTTTTTTTATATTTGCATCTTATAAAATAGGTTTTTAGTGGTTCAACTGTACAAATAAAATTTTTATAAAATTAATCCTTTGGCCGTAATCGGCTTTTGAAATTTAAATTTAATGGTTACATACGTCATAAGTGGTAAGTGACGTGTTTCAATAGGATTGGTAGAAAATTTGCGATGTTGTCGATGTGCTTTAATATTAACCGAGAAACTTATCTCTCTCTCTTATTTGTTGTCATTAAAAAGAGATAAACATATCGATATTTTTGTTCACTGATTGACACTTTATCAAATAAGGAGTAAAACACTAAACAAAATATTCTGTCATTTTCGTTAGTTTAATTTGTTGTTTGGTTGTGTTTGGTTTATGAAAGAAATTACTTCTATACTATTTTTGGTTCGAAAATAAAAAATTAATTCAAAAAAATTGGGAAATTAGAATTTAAAAAAATTCACAGCAAATATTGATATGAAGGCTTATTTCATTCTAAGTATTATAAGGAATATTAAAACATTTCGGGCTATACAGGGTGTTTCTTAAGTAATCTAAAATATTATATGGGGCGCTTCGTTACTCAATTTTATGACGAAAAGTTCATATAAACATGTGTGATAGGTGTTGTCGTTTATGAGATACAGGGTGTTGTACGTGAAATTAATTTTTCTTGGTGACGCTACTGATTTATATTTTTTTATTATTTTATTACAAGCAACATGTGTTAAACATAAAGAAAAAATAATACATTTCAGAGCAAATGTTCAAAATGTCCACCTCCAGCTAAAATGCAAGAATCCGCTCGATGTCTAATGGATTTTCGAATACGTTCGAAGATACCAGGATTGTTACGAATAACATTACAGCCGTCTATGATACGATTTTGAAGATCTTGTACGTTTAATATCAGTGTTGTGTAAACAAGCGATTTCAAATATCCCCACACACAAAAATCCAGAGGATTGTGTCCAGGTGATCTAGGGGGCCACGGGTGTGGAGATCCTCGACCGATCCAATGGCCTGGAAAAACATTATTTAAAAACTCGCGTACAATCACTGAAAAATGTGGAGGAGCTCCGTCATGCATGAACCACATGCGCCTTCTAATAATAATAGGTACATCTTCCAAAAGAAGTGGAAGTTCATTTTCTAGAAAATGTTGGTATGTTTCACCGGTTAACCGTACAGGAAGGAAAAATGGTCCAATTAAATAATCATCGATGATGCCAAGCCAAACATTGACCGAAAATGTTTGTTGAAATCGTTTTACACTTATGGTATGTGGATTTACATCTGCCCATATGTGGTCATTATGAAAATTCATAATCCCATGTCTAGAAAAGTTGGCTTCATCCGTAAATAGAATATTGGCCACAAAATTCGGATTGTTTGCGATTTCACGTAAAATCCATTGACAATACTGTATGCGTAATGGATAGTCAGTAGGTAACAAATGTTGAACACGTTGAACGTGATATGGATACAATAAATTATCTTTTAGAATAATCCAAACAGTTTTGTTACTAACATTTACTTCATCTGCAACTTTTCTTGTACTCGTTTCTGGATGTTGGTCAATAATTTGAAGAATCTGGTTTTCCAATTGGGGATTTCTCACAGTTCTGGGTCGTCCAATAATATTCTTCGATTTAGCAAAAGTTCCAGTTTCTTGTAAACGAATATGTAACTTATTAAACGTATCTGAACATGGTAAACGATTATTTGGATAACGCTGGGCATACGTACGTCTAGCTTCTAAGGCATTACCATTCGCTAATCCGTACAAAAAATGCGTATTAGCCATTTCAACATTAGTAAACACTGGCATAGTTATTAACTAAACAGAGTCAATCAAATAAAAATGTACGATTTTTGCGTTGGTTTTCAAATTTGACACTCGTCAACATTATTTCAAAGGCCACTTAGAATAAGCATGTTTTTGCGTATTACTTCTAAAAACCAGTAGCGTCACCGGGAAAAATTAATTTCACGTACAATCAGAACTGACTTATTACAATAAATTCAACACCCTGTATCTCATAAACGACAACACCTATCACACATGTTTATATGAACTTTTCGTCTTAAAATTGAGTAACGAAGCGCCCCATATAATATTTTAGATTACTTAAGAAACACCCTGTATAATACAGCGTCATTACTTCGAGATTTACATCTTTAGTAAACGTCTTGCTTGATGAAACAAACCCATAATGAAATACTACAATGGTTAACGAACGCGAGCTTTTATTTTGATTTGTTTTTTCTGTCTCTTTAGTTTCCAGCTTGGTCTGTGCTCCGACATCGTAACAACTGAACGTAGAAATAATGGTTAAAATACATACTTTTAGTGCTTTTGGAAAAACAAAGCGTTTTTTGTCTCTTTCAGTTTGTAACTTTTCTCTTTTATGTTTTCAGGGGCGACACACTAAAACCGGACAACTGGCCGCCATAAAAGTAATGGATGTAACCGAAGACGAAGAGGAAGAGATCAAGCTCGAGATTAACGTGCTGAAGAAGTATTCGAACCATCGAAACATCGCTACTTATTACGGGGCTTTCATTAAAAAATCCCCTCCGGGTAAAGATGACCAACTGTGGTTGGTCATGGAATATTGTGGTGCAGGTAAAATCATACAGTTTTTATATTTATAATTCAATATACATGTGTATATACCGGGTGTCCCAGACTAATTTTTCCAGACTAACAGGTCGGCTGAAAAGTCCCCGGTCTACCATAGTAAAACACAATATTTTGACAAAATTCATTTTTTTTATTCAACATAGTTGCCTTCAAGGGCGATACAGCGATTATAGCGACCTTCCAACTTTTCGATACCATTTTTGTAGTACTCCTTCGGTTTGTCCTCAAAATAGGCTTCAGTTTCGGCGATTACCTCAGTATCAGAGCCAAATTTGTTTTCCCGCGAGCATTCTCTTCAGGTCAGAGAAAAGGAAAAAGTCGCTTGGGGCTAGATCTGGAGAATACGGTGGGTGAGGAAGCAATTTGAAGCTCAATTCATACAATTTTGCCATCGTTTTCATTGATTTGTGACACGGTGCATTGTCTTGATGAAACAACACTTTTTTCTTCTTCATATGGGGCCGTTTTTTCGCGATTTCGGTCTTCAATCGCTCCAATAATGCACAGTAATAGTCGCTGTTGATTGTTTTTCCCTTTTCCAAATAGTCGATGAACAATATACCGTGTGTATCCCAAAAAACTGAGGCCATAACTTTGCCAGCTGACTGTTGAGTCATTCCACGCTTTGGTGGCGGTTCACCGGCCGCAGTCCACTCAGCTGACTGTCGATTGGACTCAGGCGTGTAGTGATGGAGCCAAGTTTCATCCATAGTCACATATCGACGCAAAAAATCGGGTTTATTACGACTTAACAGCTGCAAACACTGCTCAGAATCATCAATTCGTTGCTGTTTTTGGTCGATTGTGAGCACGCGCGGCACTCATTTCGCACAGAGCTTCCGCATACTCAAATATTCGTGAACGATATGTCCAACACGTTCCTTGGATATCTTTAGAGTGTCAGCTATCTCGATCATATTCACTTTACGGTCACTCAAAATCATTTTGTGGATTTTTTTGATATTTTCGTCGGTAACCACCTCTTTTGGGCGTCCACTGCGTTCACCGTCTTCGGTGCTCATTTCACCACGCTTGAATTTTGCGTACCAGTCAATGATTGTTGATTTTCCTGGCGCAGAGTCCGGAAACTCATTATCAGGCCAAGCTTTTGCTTCAACTGTATTTTTTCCTTTCAAATAACAATATTTAATAAGCACACGAAATTCTTTTTTTTTCATCTTTTTGAAAATAACAAAAGTTGCTTAACTTAAAATGCAATATCTCACAAACTAATAGTCCGACAGCTGTCAAATTTTTACACGAATCTTTTGAAGGTTGATACTATCTAAAAATGAAATGGATTTAATTCTAGTGTCGTCATCTATAGGTCAGACCAGGGACTTTTCAGCCGACCTTTATTCGTTTAAAATATATAGCCTGGATAAATTAGTCTGGGACACCCGGTATATAAACAAGATAACCTACTATTCCTTATCTAGTTTTATCAGCGTCCTATAATTTTTTTGACCTCAAGTAGGATAGAGCGGAGTTATACTTGTCACAATCGACGCCAAGTAATAAAACCGATTATCAGAGGACATGCAACTTTCCATAAATAAAATCCTGTTTGTTTTGTTGCAATAATTACAAGAGAGTGCTTAAGAGTATGACCAATCGATTCTCTTTGTTCCGTCATCGTGCTGGCAACGTTGTATAATTATTAAGGGGTTGTTATGCTTACGATCAAACAAACATTTTAACTTACTTGTGATAAGAAACATTGGGGCTTAAATACTCGTGTTTTTTACACACTTGGCAATGACGAATCACTTCAAATCTTACTTAATATTATCTTTAATTCTATAACTTTATAGTTGCAATTGCTTCGGCAACAATGCTTGAAATAATTAGACCGTTTCAAATTTCATAGTATAGCCGCTTCTGCGCGTGGTATCATCGAGACAAGCCGTGCGGCGTTGTCGCTTATTGAGCAACTCATTTCTAACAGAAACTCAGAAGCACGATTGCGACCTTGTAGTCTGTTCTTTCGATCTACCACCAGGTTAAAATAGAGATTATTATTTTTCTACCTTTGTACATCCACCGTTCTCCTATTTACTGCAAACTCTGTGTAACAATTCCATTTAAAACCTTTACATCACGTATTATTTATCCCTACCAAAAATTCCCTTTTGTATTCTCTCATTTTTCCTGGACCACTTAACAGATTATTCCCTTTACGATGTGGTATATTTGCTGTTTGATATTTTTAGGGTCCGTAACAGATCTGGTGAAGTCCACCAAAGGACAGTCATTGAAAGAAGAGTGGATAGCATATATTTGTCGAGAAATACTCAGGGGACTGTCCTATTTACATACGAATAAGGTCATACACAGAGATATTAAAGGGCAGAATGTGCTGTTAACGGATAATGCTGAAGTTAAATTAGGTGAGCTTCATTTTTATTTATTTTCAAATTGGTTATTATTTTTAAGAAAAAAAAATAGTTAAAATGTGCGATATGTAGATGAAAAGTTTATGAAACATCAGTAAATCAGTAAATTAAACTCCCACGTTTTGTTATATAAGAAATTGTTATAAAATAGATGAAAGTTTTAATCCCATAATAATCACGTAAGTATTATTGAAGATTCTGGGATTGTTCACATGCAATTTCTTAATGAAAAACTTTGAAATATGTACGAGTGTTTAATTTGTTTTATTTATATCGGTATTATTTTATTAAAATCGCTTCTCAATAGATACAATGAACTCTGTTGGATAATAAAAGATAACTTCGAATTATTATCAAAAGGTAGTAAACATTTTCTTTAAATAAAGTTCTCTAGATTAAGTTATCAACTAAGTCTACAGTTGTGGTAAATATTAAAGTTATCGTTTTAGATAACATACCTATATTTTGATTTGATAAATTTTTTCTACTCCCATGTCTGTAAACGTCAGAAATCGCTCTGTCAACATTGCTTGTAAATGACATTTAACGGTAACATGCACGTAATAAGGTCTCGTAACATACACGTGCGTTTAGATAAAAAATTTTTTCCACCTGCACAGTTTCTATACCAAGCTTGACCGTTTTCTATGAAAAAACAACTACTTCCTGGGCTATATGCCCCAACGGACATTGAATCACATTCCAAAGAAAACGTGATAGCGACCGACTTCGTCGATACTTAAAACCACCTCTATGGATTTGCAAATCAACGGGAAGAACACCACTCGTAGAAGTAGTACTTTTAGTAAATAGAAAAACGTTAAAAACTATTAATCATAGAGATATTCCAACACATTATGCAATTTCTCAAAAATAAGTCCCATTTTGTCAAGTCATTTACACTGTCAAGTTTTGTATGCGAATGAACGTTTTCTCAACTTCACCTTAGTGATGAGCAAATGCAAGACCAAGACCGGGTTAGTCTTAGGCTGTGTTCGGGGAGCACGCTATTTGCGCCATTTGGCGCTATCTAGTACTATTCCTCGTTTGCGTTATATGGCTCTTGGCGCTGCATAGCTCGAAAGCGTGCTCCCCGAACACACCCTTAGTCTTGGTCTTGGTCTTGCATACAAGGTCTTGGTCTTGCAGTCAAATAAGCAATCTTGGTCTTGTTCTTGCAGGGTCCAGTCTTGGTCTTGTTCTTGGTCTTGCACCAAGACTCTTGCAAGTCTTTTTTTTTTTAGATTTACTGGGGCTCAAAACCAAGCTTCTTTCTGTCTTCGTCAAGCACTCCTCTACCTGCGTTCTCAGTGGAGTACAGTACGACAATGCCTCTTTCTCCAAATGATTCATAACATTGTCCAAGTTTTTTAATATGTAAACATTAATAAAGCTTATCCATGAACTTACCTTAGAAATAAACGTAGTTTTTGTTCAGGCGTTATTGGATTTTTATTTTCATTGCATGGTTTTGAAACAATGTCATCTTTTATGTGATTGAAAACATAATCAAACAATACTGGTGTCAAACGAAGATATTGTCTAAAGTATTCATCATTTGTTTGAAGGTGACGGCATATTAAGATTTCATAGGCGCCTTCAGTTTTCCGTTTCTTAAAAATCTTACTTTCTTTCTACCTTTTCTTTTCTTCTTCCGATGAAGACTTTCCTTCCAAAAATATCATCATTTCCAAGTCCAAATCATCAATTTTTTGCTTTTAATACAGAAACACTCTAATTATTGTCAAATAATGAAACTAAACACAAGATATAAAACAAACTATAAACACACAAAACGAAAGCAGATACAAAAATGGATTTAGGCGGTCAATAACGTTAAACTATTACTTTACATCTGTGCTCACCGATAGTGGCCGTCTTGAACGGTCATCAAATTACGGCCGCTTTATTGCGGCACCGCTATCCTAGGAAACCAAAGCTTTAGAGTTTAAAATAATCCATGGCTGCTTTATTTTTCGGTTTCTATGTTTAAAAGACGCAAGACCGCAAGACTCTTGCAATCTTGGTCTTGCATATATCTTGCAATGCTAAGTCTTGGTCTTGCATAAGTCTTGCACTGCTCGGTCTTGGTCTTGATTTTGCAGTCTGAAGTTGGTCTTGGTCAGACCGCAAGACCAAGACCAGTCTCGCTCATCACTACTTCACCTACAAAAATGTCTTCTAGTAGTGAAAACGATGACATTATGAGCACTCCGTCGGAGATATTAGAAAAAGCTCAAGCTGCAACACAAATTTTGTTACCGCGAAAATTCAAAGAAAGATACGAAACTACCTATAAAAAACTTATGGATTGGCGACACAAGCACAACTTAAAATCAATTTCGAAGAATGTTTTCCTTGCGTACTTTGAAGAATTATCAAAAATTATGAAACTAATCTCACTATGGGTCATTTATTTGATGCTGAGAACTACAATAAACGTGATGGGTTAGTTACAACTCTAGTTACGTAAAATACTATTATGTTGGAATAGCTGATTTTGCAAATGTGGTAGAAACTTGGTATACAAGAGAATCAGGAGCAATAAAAAGGCTGATAACTTGGTCTGGAAAGGTTAAGACACATATAGACTCATGCAGGTTCTATCTGGAAAAGGTGGAAACTGCAATCCACGTCCTAAGCAAAGGCTTGACAAGACTACGATACGTTATTCTCAAAAAAATTTGAAGTGAAACTAATATGCAAGAAGCTTGTATCTCCAGTTATGCTATATGATGATCTTGCATTATCAAATCACGCATACATCGATATTTTGTTACACCACAACCGATTTTAGACGACCTTTACAGAATTCGTCGGCGAGCGAACTAATTATACAAAGAAAACTCAACATTTTTCTTTTCTTTCCATTTTTTTTTGGCCAAATTGATTTTCATAATTCACTGAAAACAAAACGTTAATTCCAAGCAATATTAAACTTTATTACGAAGTCTAATTTTAGGTATTTGATCTGGTGATTCACTATTAATTTGTAGACAAGATATTCAGTATCATTTATTCAATCTGGGATTTAAATTCACTGTTATTTGTTCTTTAAATAGCATTTAGAACAGTGTTTTAAAATTTTATGCAAATATTTTATTGCTTCTATAAAAATAAAAGTACATTATTTTTTATATAATTCAAATAAAGTTCCCAAAAAGATTATATCGCGATTTTCCTTTTTCCGGACATAAATATCCTTGTCGATTTTCCTTCTTTAACTTCTAAATATTATAAATGACCTGTCATTATCGATATTTTTAACCACGCCTCGTAGATCGTTAATAAACGGATTTATATAATAACAAGATCTATCAACCACTTGGGAATTATGGTTTCCTTACGATTTCTCTTTTATAAATCGATCGGGCTTATCATCGAATAACTATAAATATTAGTATTGGAAGCATGCCAAAATGCGCCCATCTGTTCGCTACTTCCAGCAGTAATAAACTAATTAATATCAAAATTATGCCTGGCCAAATGCCTCGATAATTCAAGTACAATGCCACTAAACAAATTATTTTTGTTTGAATTTTTAAAGAAGTAGGTACCAAGTTATCGTTTCGGGGTTTAGTTAATTTCTACGGTTTGTCAATTAAGCTGAGGTCAATGGTTTTTATTATTATATTTGGCAAAAGTTTAACGTAATCGTTACTGAAATCGACAAATAATTAGGCATTAGTTATTTAATGAGACCACAGTTTGGCTTCAGTTGAAAGTAGGAATGATACAGTTTCTAGAAAACTCGATATTGTCATGCAATTAAGATTTTAAACTGTTAGTCATCACAAAGTCGTATTCATTTTGTTTGAGGATGATTAATTTGTTAGCAAATAGAGCTGTAGTTTAAAATGTTAATACCTACTTTATTACAAAAGTAAATATTAGTCAACTTTTCTACGACGTTAGATATATTTCCGTGAAAGTTTTAAAATCTTGTCATACAGTTTATTTTAACACATTTGAATTAATATTATGTAAAAAACAGTAAAATTTTTCTAAACGTTAGTTTCAAACCCTGCTCTCCCAAGCTCAAGTAACTTGTTCTACGTTTTATCCCACATCCTGTCTTTGTCATCTCTCAGGGATCTTTTTATCTTCTTCCCTACACACTTCCTAATGCCTTATCTTATGAGTATATGCCTTAAATCCATCTCTACAAATCTTCTCTCCCAAGTCTAATTGAACCCAGGTTTGTGTTTAATAAACCCTACAAAATACAAATAAAACAGAACACTGAGGCGGATGCTGCAAATGCAATACGCATATTACACAGACGGCTCAAAAACCAATGAAGGATCAGAATGTGGAGTTTACTCCAGATCACTTAACCTAAGGATTAAATGGGGAATGGAAAAAAATACCAGCGTGGTCCAAACAGAACTGGCTGGTATCTCAATAGCCGCAAAAGAGCTAACCAGAAAAGAAATTTGTGGCAAAAACACAATAATCTGCACTGATAGTAGACAAGCCCTACTAACCTTGAATAGACAACGTATTATCTCAGGGTTAGCACTAGAGTGCCGCCAAGATTTAGCTGACGCCTCGGTAGATAATAATATCGTACTCTCTGGCCAGGATGGCGGCTGGACTGAAAATTTTGGTACCAGGCGACACCCATGGTTTGACGACTTCGACAATTGCGGAACTAGCCAAACTTTACACCCGTACTCAATCCCTTAAGAGATGGGATGAAACCAAAGCATGCAGTTTTGCCAGGATCACCCTGGGCGATCCTGAGAAGCTGGATACGAATAAATATTTGGCGATGACCAGGAAGAACCTACGTTTAACAGTGGGATTTCTGACGACACTGTCAACTAAGGAAACACCTCCATATTATGGGGCTAGTGGACATACCTCTATGCAGGATGTGTGAACAGGAAGATGAAACTGTCAGGCATGTCTTACGTGAATGTCCGGAGCTATCGTCGATAAGAGAGTGCAGGATGGACAATGTCCTAGGAGGACGACTCCTTGGGAGGATGTACAATCGGCCATATTGTGGCCTATTGTTGTGGGTCTATACTCACCCTTCCTACTCTACAGATACAGAGATACACCTAACCTACCACTCCTAATGCCTTATCTTATGAGTATGTGCCTTAAATCCATCTCTACAAATCTTCACTCCCAAGTCTAATAGCTTGTTTCACTTGGGAAACTCATACTACTACCACTGCTGCATCTGTCTTGAAATTTCCTTCAAACTTCCCCATTTCCATAACCCACTGCTAGGTACCTTTCGCTATTTGGTCCCCTCTATATTGGAGGACTAATCGAGGGCGACTCCTTGGGAGGATGTACAATGGGCCATATTGTGGCCTAAGTGCTGTGGGTCTATACTCACCCTTCCTACTCTACAGATACAGAGATACACCTAACCTACCACTCCTAATGCCTTATCTTATGAGTATGTGCCTTAATCCATCTCTACAAATCTTCACTCCCAAGTCTGGATAGCAGTTTCACTTGGGAAACTCATACTACTGCCACTGCTGCATTTGTCTTGAAATTTCCTTAAAACTTCCCCATTTCCATAATCCACTGCTACCTCTCACTATTTGGTCCCCCCTATATTGGAGGACTAATCGAGGGCGACTCCTTGGGAGGATGTACAATGGGCCATATTGTGGCCTAAGTGCTGTGGGTCTATACTCACCCTTCCTACTCTACAGATACAGAGATACACCTAACCTACCACTCCTAATGCCTTATCTTATGAGTATGTGCCTTAATCCATCTCTACAAATCTTCACTCCCAAGTCTGGATAGCAGTTTCACTTGGGAAACTCATACTACTGCCACTGCTGCATCTGTCTTGAAATTTCCTTAAAACTTCCCCATTTCCATAATCCATTGCTACCTCTCACTATTTGGTCCCCCCTATATTGGAGGACTAATCGAGGGCGACTCCTTGGGAGGATGTACAATGGGCCATATTGTGGCCCAAGTGCTGTGGGTCTATACTCACCCTTCCCACTCTACAGATACAGAGTTACACCTAACCTACCACTCCTAATGCCTTATCTTATGAGTATGTGCCTTAATCCATCCATCTCTACAAATCTTCATTCCCAAGTCTGGATAGCAGTTTCACTTGGGAAACTCATACTACTACCACTGCTGCATCTGTCTTGAAATTTCCTTAAAACTTTCCCATTTCCATAAGCCACTACTACCTTTCACTATTTGGTCCCCCTATATTGGAGGACTAATCAGTATTCCTTACTCCTGGTAGCTCAAATTCAGTAGTTCTTAAGAAATCTCTTTAGAAAGGTCTCTAACATATATCTACTGCAAGCACCTTACTGCTTGGCCAGATTATTAAAATTCAGGCTCAAATTCACCCTTGGTTTACTTCCAGAAACTTATTTCTCCTACAAAAAAACCCTTCTGACTACCCCTATTAACAACAGCTTGCTGGCCCTTCACAGGTCACTGAGGAAAGCCATTTCCAGTATCACTAGATTTATTGTTCCAGTCAAATATTTTCTGGTGTACAAAATTTTTCTCCGTCTAAAATTTCTTGGATCCTAAAAAGTTGTCCAAAAGCTTCAAGACCTATTGCAGTAGGATAAATATTGAAAGTTTATTTAATGAAGATGACCTAGCGGACAATAAAGGAATAATACAAGATCTAAGTTGGGTGGAAGACATAGAAGAGTTAAAATTGGAAACAATTATCAGGAAAACTAAGACTATGATAATTACGCAAAAGAAAAATGAAGATGAAGAGTGAAAAACAAAGAAAAAGGTTCAGAGCTGTATCATACCAAGTTTGATATAAATGTAGAAGTGAAACTTGGGTAAAGAACGGAAATGGACCAAAATAATGGTGAAGATACTGGAAAGGAATGAGAACAGGAATCAGCTATGAACCAGGAACAAATAGCAAAGCAGATAATGGACTCAAACAGATGTGGTGCTAGAAGAAAGGGAAGATTGAGGATAAAAAAGAGACGAGATGGGTAAAAGAAAAAAGAGAACAATTTTACTTTTGTTGGATATTTTTTGTTTCTATGTTCATTTAATGTAAATAACAAAATTATATTTTTTCAGTGGATTTTGGCGTTTCTGCTCAACTCGACCGAACAATCGGTAGACGTAACACATTCATTGGTACCCCTTATTGGATGGCTCCGGAAGTTATAGCTTGCGACGAAAATCCTGACGCCACTTACGACAACCGCAGCGATCTATGGTCTCTTGGAATTACGGCATTGGAAATGGCCGAATCGCAGCCACCCCTTTGCGAGGTAAGAGCACTTGTAACAAAAATGTTTACCTGACAGTGTCCACTATACTTTTCCAAAACTAATTACCAACCAAAATATCCGTAACGAACAATTGGAAATTCTTTTTGGTCGATAAAGGACCTACATTTTATATAAACTAAGTATTTATTCATTAAATGATAATATGGTGCCGTAATTGTCGAAACTTTAGATTGAAATTATTCGAAAAGAATTGATTTAAATGCATTAAAAGAATCTTGAAAAACAATAAACCTAACCGAGTATGGTAAACTGTTGGAATTGGCCTTTAATGGGTACGACAAACACTCGACTGCCAGAATAAATTAATGAATAATAATTTTTTACCGTACATAAATCTTAACCATAGTATCGCAGTTCCTTGACCCATAATATTTACATTCGTCGAAAGTTAATGTTAATTAAAACAAAATGGAAAACGAAAAAACCCATTACTGTGTCCATTATTTGTAAAAAAAAGGTATTTTGTGTCTAGTTGTTTGAACTACTCAACATCTAGATCTATTGGACTGTAGAAAATTCAAAATTTTAACTATTTTATCTTTTTTACTGTATCTCATTTGTTGGAGTCTCAAGCGGTTGTCCCTCAAGTTTTTGGTGACATTTTTTCCAGTTCTTTTCAGATTCCTAGGGAGTCTCAGTCCTCTGACTCTTGCTGTTCCTTTCTACTATCTTGGTTTATGGACCACTTTTATTCTTTGACCTTTTTTTCTTGATGTTCTCGAGTCACTGCCTCTAAAACGAGTGGATTCATTTGCGAAAGCTGTCCCTACATCTTTTGATTGATTCATAACTTCCAAACCCGCCTCCAAGAACTCCTTAAGACCTTTTCCGACTGGTGTCGCAAATGGAGGGTCACCCTAAATTCAAACAAATCTCAACTCATCTTTTTCAAACACGCCCACACTCTAAATCAGAAACTTCTTCCCGGAAACTTCCAAATTATGCTCTGGGGGGAGAGGCTCGAACTCCAGAAGCCTTCTACCTGGGGGGGGATGTTACACTCGCACCCTCTGTTGAACGGTAGACATAAAGTTCACCCTGGACCCAGTCCGGAGACGAGCCAATCTCATCAAGCATTAGGAGGATAATTCGGTAGAACATTTGCAAAACCTATATTCGCCCACTCCTAGACTACAAAGCTATTCTTTACAGCACCGCCTCCACCAGCATCACAAGCACCATCCAAACTTGTGAACGAGCCATCATCAGATTCTGCAAATACCAAAACCGACTCACCCCCAGTCTATTAAAACACCAACATCACCCCAATCTTGGAGCGATTCAAATACCTACAATCGCGCACCCTTCTCTCAGATAACACTCTGGCCAAAAACTCCCTAAAACTCCCTTGGCAAATCAACCGCAGCTCCCCAAAAACCCAAGAAGAAAACCCCTTATCTACCACTTCGCTTACTTCAAGCAACCCCCCGAGACACCCTCCCGGAGAAATACGATCCTTGACTCATCGCCCGCTCCCAGGGGATGCTACGAAAACATCTATCTCTACTCCAACTAAACCCGGGTAACTCCTTCGAGGAATCTCCACAGGTCTTACCGAATGGCTGACAGGAAGGGAACAATACAGCCACAGCTCTGTACCCGATTCTCCACGATGTCCAACGCAGCCCGAATTTAGGGCCGTTGTCTGCGAATTCTTCGAAGCCACTCCCCAAGCCTCGCTACCCCCAACTGGCAGTCTTCTGCCACACCGAGCCATTATCTTCCAACCTCAATTCAAATCACCCAGGACAGTACGACTTCCACAAAAAAAAAAAATGCCACTCCAGCCCTGTAGAGGATCTTATCTTAAATCCTAATCTGGGCTCAACTATCTTATTCTCTAACCCTCGTAGAAAAATAGTCTAAATCACCACCAAAATTTCTTGCATATCTCATAACTGGTTCCTCTTCTTTTGTTCGTCCTGTTCCTTTATGGTTTCCTGAAATTTAGGAAGAAACTTTTCATTTCTTCTATGTTATTCATCACCTAGAATATCTTTCTTCTTGTTTTCTTCTGTTTTTCTTGCAGCTGGTGTTGGTTTCTTCTTTGGAACATCCTTTGTAGCTGCCAGGGTGGTTATATCCTTCTGTTTACTCATAGGCCTTCTTTTTATATTGTTTCCCTCACTTTTTGTCCGATTAGGTCTTCTTTTATGTCCTCTCTATCTTCGTCGTGTGCTAGTCCTTTGATTACTATTTTGGCGATCGTCTCCGTTGAATCTATAAATGTAGCTCACTTCTTCTAGGTACTTTATCAGTTTCCTATTATCTCCAGTTTGGAGATTTCCTTTCTTCATTAACCGTTTGTCTGTTCTATTATTTACTGGCAAACTTTTAATGCTGAAAGTAAAGAAAATAAGACGCTATTGCCATGGATGAATAAAAATAACAGACATATCCAGTATCTGATCCAAATTTGTAACACCACTGCCTTAACCAATTGTAGTTCTGGTCCTTCAATATCTACCTTTCAATTTTTTTTATTTATTTATTTTAATGTATTAAATTGATTGTTTAACAGTTGCACCCCATGAGGGCGCTGTTTCTCATACCGAGAAATCCGCCGCCCCGATTGAAGAGCAAAAAATGGAACAAAAAATTTCACAGTTTCATTGAAACTGTGCTAGTGAAAGATTACCACGAAAGGCCTTACACGGAGCAGCTGCTCAAACACGCATTCATTAGGGACCAACCTACCGAACGACAGGTTAGTAAAACTAACCGTTATTTATCGAAAAAGTTATTTATATGTTTCTATTTACTGTAGGTGAGAATTCAGTTGAAAGATCATATCGATAGATGTAAGAAGAGGAAGCAGGAAAAAGAGAGGGAGGATTACAGGTACTCGGGTTCGGAGAACGAAGAAGAGGAACCTCAAACGGCCGGGGAACCCAGTAGTATTATCCAAGCACCCGGCGGTGATACTTTGCGTAGAAACTTCCAACAGATTCAAGAAGGGCGCACCCTTAGCCAAGTGGAACCTCCTCCAAGGTAATAATCTTACCAATTTTTTGAAAAAAACAACTTAATAATTATTTTTTTTTATTAGGGGTGGTAAAAATAAAGATCGAGATGAAATTCCGGAACCGGGACCTCCTGCTCGACCTCCTATACCTCAACGGATGATCGTCGTGCCTGATCCCGCTCCACCCAGACGGTAAGCTCTAATTTGATCACGTATTCGAATATTGTTTTTATACATTGTCTTTCAGACCTTTGCCTCCGCCGCCTGATAACAATTTTGGAGCGGCGAAGTCTCAAAATCAACAACAGCAACAAAGAAATTCGCAACACCAATTCAAACCAATGGTAAGTAAAAACTGCAATGACTATTTTAAAATATGTTTATAATCGTTTCTTCTAGAATATGTTTCTAATTTAATTGTCTCGTTTTCCATTAACATTTTACTTTTAATTTGCATTTTTTTTTTCTAGTATCAGATCGTAAAATAATAATTTTTATTATATGTACATTAATTTTATGTTTAGTGGTAGTTCTTAATATATTTTTAACATTTTCGGCAGTTAAAAGTTCTTTTTTCAAACTTGTGTCATTTATGGATACACTTTAAGTATAAAGACAAAAATTAGATTAATTAATTAATTATCGTAACTAAATTTATGATAGCTTCAACAAAAAAATGACAGTTCCTTCTGTTTTGAATTTATTTAAGTTACCGAATAGCTGCTCTACAATTAAGAATATCTATTCTTGGTCTCTTTTTCCCAATGATAATTTCCATGGTACTTCTGTTACATCTTCTGTCCAAAGATTATGCCGTTTGGTCTTAACTCTTCCTCTTCCATCGTGTTTTAGTCCGCTTTTCTCCAAATAAACTTTAATTTTTCATGTTGCAAACTTCTTACTTTTTTTCGAACTAAGATGGGAATCTCATGTTCGATGGGTTCTCATCCAGAACCCAGCGGGGTTGGACTCACTCTCGAGAGGATGCCTACCAACCAAACCCATCTCAAATACTCTCCCTTACCCCCTCCTAGGAATAACTACCCTAGTATACTTGAAGACGGTCAAGAAAATTCCTTTCCCTTAACCATTTCTCCACTACTGCCCAATCTTATGGAGGAACCCCACTCTTCACCCGTATCCTGTGAGCACCTGGGTCAAGAAGTAGTTCACATTCCCAAACTGCCGGTTCATCCATTCACTCCTATTCCGAATCGGAATTTTTAATGCACCTCCCTCCAATTCTGATCTTCCTTTGTTCAACATCTATTAACATACCGAAATTTCTTCTTTGATCCTCTTTCTTAAGTTTCTATTATTATTCTCTGCAGACAGTCCATTCTCAAGATAAGACCAAACCAGCTTCCTCTTCTAGTCTGCAATAGAGCTCTTCTGCCAACTACTACATCATTCTTCACTTTGTCCACTTGATCTTGTTCAATGTTCCCAACAAGCGGATTTTAAATAGTTTTCTCCCATCTTCTTGACTGTTACACATTCTCATATTATGCTACTACTTTTCTCAAGATAAGACCCAACCACCTTCATCTTCTAGTCTGCAATAGAGCTCTTCTGCCAACTACTACTTCATTCTTCACTTTGTCCACTTGATCTTGTTCAATGTTCCCAACAAGCGCATTTTAAATAATTTTCTCCCATCTTCTTGACTGTTACACATTCTCATATTATGCTACTATTTTTCTCAAGATAAGACCCAACCACCTTCATCTTCTAGTCTGCAATAGAGCTCTTCTGCCAACTACTACTTCATTCTTCACTTTGGTTCACTTGATCTTGGTCAATGTTCCCAACAAGCGGATTTTAAATAGTTTTCTCCCATCTTCTTGACTGTTACACATTCTCATATTATGCTACTACTTTTCTTAAGATAAGACCCAACCACCTTCATCTTCTAGTCTGCAATAGAGCTCTTCTGCCAACTACTACATCATTCTTCACTTTGTCCACTTGATCTTGTTCAATGTTCCCAACAAGCGGATTTTAAATAGTTTTCTCCCATCTTCTTGACTGTTACACATTCTCATATTATGCTACTACTTTTCTCAAGATAAGACCCAACCACCTTCATCTTCTAGTCTGCAATAGAGCTCTTCTGCCAACTACTACTTCATTCTTCACTTTGTCCACTTGATCTTGTTCAATGTTCCCAACAAGCGCATTTTAAATAATTTTCTCCCATCTTCTTGACTGTTACACATTCTCATATTATGCTACTACTTTTCTCAAGATAAGACCCAACCACCTTCATCTTCTAGTCTGCAATAGAGCTCTTCTGCCAACTACTACATCATTCTTCACTTTGGTTCACTCGATCTTGTTCAATGTTCCCAACAAGCGGATTTTAAATAGTTTTCTCCCATCTTCTTGACTGTTACACATTCTCATATTATGCTACTACTTTTCTCAAGATAAGACCCAACCACCTTCATCTTCTAGTCTGCAATAGAGCTCTTCTGCCAACTACTACTTCATTCTTCACTTTGGTCCACTTGATCTTGGTCAATGTTCCCAACAAGCGGATTTTAAATAGTTTTCTCCCATCTTCTTGACTGTTACACATTCTCAAATGCTACTACTTTTCCCGTACTTATTCTGGTTTTTATTTCATATGTACAGGTTCCGATTGATAGAACCATACCACTCAAATATCTGAATTTCCCTACTCGTTTTCTTCCGTCGAAGGTCAGCAATGTTTGTTTTCTTCTTCGTTTGATCTTATCAATCATCATCTGAAAAGCTGGTTCTTCTGTCTTTCCTTCTATTATTCTTTTCTGCAGAAAGTTTATTCTTAAGATATGATGCAGCTCTTTTCTTACTGTTCACCAATAGAGCTCTTTCCTCTTCCAACTATGTTTCTTCTTGTTCAATGTCAAGATTGCATTCTGCAAGAAATTGCAACGTTTTTCTTCCTTTTTTGCACGTTTTGTGCAGTCTAGTGTCCTCACCAATGCAAGAAGGATCAAAACCTCTGCAGTAGCCTTTTTACTGAAGATCTTTATAGGGGTTTTCAGACCAGGAATAATTCATCATTGGTTCAATAGCTGCATTTTTGCAGTATATATACAGCTGGATAAGAATATTAGGTCGTCCACAGAAAGATTCTGGACCAATAAGGCACCTACTCTTGCAAATTTGTCCATGGTACACCCTGTATAACATGACATGTAAATATTATACACTTTTAGACAAAATGACACTAGTTGATTTCATACTTTTTGTACCTTTTATTTAAAAAAAAAAACTAAAGTGTGACTGTACTATCCTGATTATGTGTTTTTTTTTTATTTTGGTAGCACTGCTTTCTCTCTAATTTAGCTCTTCTGTTTATTTCATGTCCATTTGTCACCTATTACAACAGGGCCCTGCACGTAAACCGGAGGTAGGTTTTATTTTTTTTATTTTCATACTGCTTTATTTTTATTTATCGTGTCGCACATTAACTACCAAAATTAATATTTTTTTAACTCTTATTTATTTAAAACAACTGAAAAAGTGGAAAATTGTTTCCACCTGCACCCAGGGTAAAAAAACTTAACAATTTCTATACCAAGCTTGACCGTTTCCTATGAAAAAACAACTACTTCCTGGGCTATATGCCCCAACGGACATTGAATCACATTCCAAAGAAAACGTGATGGCGACCGACTTCGTCGATACTTAAAACCATCTCTATCTACTTCCGTTGGGGCATATAGCCCAGGAAGTAGTTATTTTCTCATAGAAAACGGTCAAACATAGAAACCGAGTTTCTTTACCCTACACTTTTTCAGTTTTTTTATTGACTGCATCTTGTTATCTTATTTATTTAATAAAAATAAAATCGGCAATCTCAAATAAAAAGTTCCTGATTTTCCAATAAAGTAATTTTCTTTTATTTTATCTTCTATCGATTGTATACTTTTTACAGGAATTGGACGCGTTGGCCGCTCACTTGAACGAACTCGGCGTACAACAAACGAATCAACCGGAAGCTCCGCCTCGAAACCGGAACTACAAACAATCGCAATCGGCGTCTAACAATAACGTCACGACTCCTGGTTCTGCGGTGAATCACACGCCTACGAATCAAGGCGGTAATAACGTTGACAGTTTGGTTGACAGCGAAACCGATTCGGAACCTGAAGATAACGGTAGGGTTAGAAACGATGGTACGTTATTGGCTAGTGATCCTCCCAAACCGCTGTAAGTATTAGTCGATAGAAATGACGATAATCGTGTTAAAAAATATAGAAAAATGTTTAAATTGAAAGATAATTGCGTATTCAGTGCTTTTGTCAACGAAAGTGGCCTGCAAATTTAAACTAGAATAGAATGAACTCCAAAGATTTTCGAATCTCTAAAACAATTTTTGTTTAATTCATTCATTTATGTAAGAAATTAAGAGATAATTGCATCCCAGGTACTCGGATCACTGAGTGCTATTGTCAACGAAAGTGGCCTGACAAATTCAAACTAGAATAGAATGAACTCCAAAGATTTTCGAATCTCCAAAACCATTTTTTGTTAAATTCTTTGACTCATGTAAGAAATTAAGTGATAATTCCATCTCAGGTACTCAGATCATTAGGTGCTATTGTCAACGAAAATGGCCTGACAAATTAAAACTAGAATAGAATGAACCCCAAAGATTTTCGAATTTCCAAAACCATTTTTTGTTTAATTCCTTCACTCATGTAATAAATTAAGTGATAATTGCTTTCCAGGTACTCGGATCACTGAGTGCTATTGTCAATGAAAATGGCCTGACAAATTCAAACTAAAATAGAATGAACTTCAAAGATTTTCGAATCTCTAAAACCATTTCTTGTTTAATTCGTTCACTTATGTAAGAAATTAAGAGATAATTGCATCCCAGGTACTCGGATCACTGAGTACTATTGTCAACGAAAATGGCCTGACAAATTCAAACTAAAATAGAATGAACCCCAAAATTTTCGAATCTCCAACACCATTTTTTGTTTAATTCTTTGACTCATGTAAGAAATTAAGTGATAATTCCATCTCAGGTACTCAGATCATTAGGTGCTATTGTCAACGAAAATGGCCTGACAAATTCAAACTAAAATAGAATGAACCCAAAAGATTTTCGAATCTCCAAAACCATTTTTTGTTTAATTCGTTCACTCATGTAAGAAATTAAGTAATAATTAAATCCCAGGTACTCCGATCACTGAGTACTATTGTCAACGAAAATGGCCTGACAAATTCAAACTAGAATAGAATGAACCCAAAAGATTTTCGAATCTCCAAAACCATTTTTTGTTTAATTCGTTCATTCATGTAAGAAATTAAGTGATAATTGCATCCCAGGTACTCGGATCACTGAGTGCTATTGTCAACGAAAATGGCCTGACAAATTTAAACTAGAATAGAATGAACCCAAAATATTTTCGAATCTCCAAAACCATTTTTTATTTAATTCGTTCACTCATGTAAGAAATTGTATCTGTGATTATTTGATGCGTTGGCATTTAGTGAAATTAAAGAATAAGACAGGAAATAATTTTTCAAGAAGGAAAAATTTAAAGATTTTATAAATTTGAATGAGTTTAAAGCAGAAAAACAGAACTGCTTCAAATGTTATATTGTGTAGATGAAAATTCTCACACATTTTATACAGATACTTGTTAATTTATATATCAATTTGGTTTTTTTTGGTTCTCCTTGAAAATTTCAGTTTTAGCACCTACTTCATTCTAATTTTCAACGCTACATTTATATTTTATATCTCAAATCAACTAAATGTTCGTTTTATAACGGTCTTAAGCTTTAATTCCATTTAATTATTTGGCTGTCGTATGAAAAATATCATTAATATGTAATAGAAAGGTTATTGGGGGCAAATACGGATCCCTGTGGAACTCCAGCATCGATAAAATGAATAATCGAAAAAAAGCAAAGAAATACAAAAAGTGGGATAGATAGGAGGATAATAATTTATCAAAATGCTTTGGATAAATAAATATTTAAATACTAGTTGAAGGATTTAAACATTTTTATGTATTTTTTTACTGCGAATAATATAAAATTAATGATATAATATTACACAATAATAAATATAAACTACTCCCTTTCCTTTCATATTTTATTTATATTAATTCGTTTTCATTTCGTTGTTTTTCCATCGTTTTTGTTTATGTATATTTAAAATTTATGTTAAAATAATTTATTTAAATTTTACTTTTTCTTTCCTTTTGTTTTGGTTTTTCGTTTTTTCGTTAGTCCCGAATTCTCTTACAGAGCTGGTCTGGGAGTAGTTCCAGAAGGCACTGCAAGTGTCTCGAGTCCAGGAGCCACCGCAGGTTCGGGTTCTAGTTCCTCGAGTGCCCCCAATCGACCTTTACCTCCCACACCGGACGACGACGAATCTCAAGGCGACCGAACTCTCGTTCTCAGAAAGGTCAGTCAACAGTTTTTTAAATGTATATATTTTTAAATCGTAAAATTGTAACTTTCTTTTTCAAGTTTTGGTATTTTAATTTTTCTTTATATTTTTTTTGAAGGGGATATTTTGAGCCACCCTATGTTGCTTCTTTGTTTGGTCAAAAATCTGTTAAGGTTATTTTTGTTTCATGGGTAATTTTACCAACAATAATTTTAGAAAATTGATTGTACTAAACCTTACTTTTTGGAAGTCCATCTTATTAAGAATAATAAAAAACACTCTTCGTTTTAACAAAACTTTCACTATTTATTTAAAAAATTGCTTTTTTAACCTCAGTGATGGCTGATTGACATTTAAATGTCAATCTGACGATGCTAGTCAGTGAAACGGCCGTCATTGAGGTTAAAAAAGTAATTTTTTAAATAAATAGCAGAAGTTTTGTTAAAACGAAGAGTTTTTTTATTATTCTTAATAATTTTAGATATAAATATATATAGTACTTGACATATAGACTGGTTTAAAAAGACTAGCTTTTCTAAGAAGATGTTTTTTCTTTATAATAATCCCAAATCTATTTTAACTCATTTAAAAAGTATTTTTGCCAGCTCAATTATGTTGAAATTTGTTCTAATTATAAGTGAATCACTGCGTGCCGAGCGAAGCGAGGTTCGCAGCCCCTAATTTATTATTTTATATATAAAAATAAAGGAATACAAAAGCTTCTGAGTAAACGGCCGTCATTGAGGTTAAAAAAGTAATTTTTTAAATAAATAGCAGAAGTTTTGTTAAAACGAAGAGTTTTTTTATTATTCTTAATAATTTTAGATATAAATATATATAGTACTTGACATATAGACTGGTTTAAAAGACTAGCTTTTCTAAGAAGATGTTTTTTCTTTATAATAATCCCAAATCTATTTTAACTCATTTAAAAAGTATTTTTGCCAGCTCAATTATGTTGAAATTTGTTCTAATTATAAGTGAATCACTGCGTGCCGAGCGAAGCGAGGTTCGCAGCCCCTAATTTATTATTTTATATATAAAAATAAAGGAATACAAAAGCCTCTGAGTAAACGGCCGTCATTGAGGTTAAAAAAGTAATTTTTTAAATAAATAGCAGAAGTTTTGTTAAAACGAAGAGTTTTTTTATTATTCTTAATAATTTTAGATATAAATATATATAGTACTTGACATATAGACTGGTTTAAAAAGACTAGCTTTTCTAAGAAGATGTTTTTTCTTTATAATAATCCCAAATCTATTTTAACTCATTTAAAAAGTATTTTTGCCAGCTCAATTATGTTGAAATTTGTTCTAATTATAAGTGAATCACTGCGTGCCGAGCGAAGCGAGGTTCGCAGCCCTAATTTATTATTTTATATATAAAAATAAAGGAATACAAAAGCATCTGAGTAAACGGCCGTCATTGAGGTTAAAAAAGTAATTTTTTAAATAAATAGCAGAAGTTTTGTTAAAACGAAGAGTTTTTTTATTATTCTTAATAATTTTAGATATAAATATATATAGTACTTGACATATAGACTGGTTTAAAAAGACTAGCTTTTCTAAGAAGATGTTTTTTCTTTATAATAATCCCAAATCTATTTTAACTCATTTAAAAAGTAGTTTTGCCAGCTCAATTATGTTGAAATTTGTTCTAATTATAAGT